>OZ014485.1:6108624-7323831 GCA_963965965.1 Trididemnum nubilum | reverse complement strand
GCTTCGAGGCCAAGGCCAAAGCCAAGGACTTCAAAATGTGTCCTCGAGGCCAAGGACGTCCTCGAGGACCCCACCTCTGCTAATAACAACACTATCTACAGTAATGAAGTACTGCCGCTATTTTAAAAATACAACCTTTTGCAGCCTACTATACCTTATAAAGAGAAACACCACGAAATTCCGGCCCGGGTGTCACCATCCTTAGCGTCGCCACAGGACCCATCCCCCCCCCCGATTGAAATGTCACCAATGATAAGAATGTGACACTTCAGTTTTTTTAAACATTTTTCGAGTAAACTTTAAACGCATGCAACAGTACTAATTAGGGCCCGCAATAGTCAAAATTTTTTTCATGGCCTTCTCATCAAACGTATACCAACATTGGTTTCGGCAGCTCTGGAGTCAGTTTAGCTAAATTTTATAGGTCAAAATAAAGTCAAAATTTTGGGCTAGGTCAAAATTGTACTTGATCAAAAATTCTTTTTCAAAAGCAAAAAAATTTTTTTTTTCTTCATTTTTCTAGATATTTGAGCACCAATAAAACTTCATAAGCAGTTTTATGCATGTTTGAATGAAGTTTTGCCACTCAAACTTCTGCAAATAGTGCAATGGCGGTATGCCACAATGCAATATTGTCTGGGTTAACTTTTCTATAAAACCAATTTTATAATAACACAAAACTATTTTAAATTAAGAACAAATTAAGAATGCTAGCCTAAGCATAAATAAAATAATTATTACAAGAACACTATATGAATGTGTGCAAATTTAAAAATCAAAACGTCCGTTTTTTTTTTGTGCAGTACCATATATCACAACGAAATAACCAGATTTTTGAAATCTTTTGAGACTGTACTGTTTTGATTTCACAGCCTTAGCAATCGACAAAACTTTTACACAGCAGCACAACTTTTTACCAAGCAAGAATGAAAGTGTGTCAATTTATTTTCCAATAAAAACTTAAGCACAAATGAGGCCGAAAAGTCGTGAAAATTTAAGAACAGCCAATTTCAGTCCAAAGTTTACTGGTTATAAAAAAAGCGTAGTTGACATGAAAAGGTGTGCCGATTTCTAGGTTTTTGTCCTGAAGCGCTTAGTTACTTTAATCATAAGAACGACCAATTGAAATTTCTTTCTAAATGTTGTTAATGAAAAGTGAAAAAGGTTGCTGTCTTCAATCTTACGTGAATTCGTGAATTGCGAATTACAAAACTGTTTGTGTTAAACCAAAATTGGGAGCTCCATAGGGCCAAAACGGTTTAAGTCAAAATAAAGTCAAAATTTAGTTGAAATAAAGTCAAAATTAAGGCGGGTTCACACAGAAGCCGTCAACGTTTACGTCACCGTTCAGCGTTCTACCGTTATTTGGCGGTGAGGTAACCTGAACGTGAGAGGTTCACACTGATCCGTCACCGTTACGTATTACGAATAACCTGTAACTGGTTGTAATGCTTGCATAGCAGTTTTGTTAATAAACCAATAGGCCTATCAAGTTTGGGTTTTGTAATCAGTAATCACTATACCATCAAACTATGCTTAAATTGAGAGCTACTGATAATATGTGCAGGCTATTTAATGCACTTTATCCTGTGGGGTTAACTTGCTGGTTTTGAAGTGCTTGCCAAAATCATCAACAAACATTTATCAAGTATCAGTGATAATTGTGGAAACAAGTGATGAGTTTTAACTTTAGTTTTACTTAGTTGTACAGTGGTACTGCTCAAGTAATTTTTTCATGGTACTGCTGCTGGGTTAAAAAACTGCTGAGATTTTTTGTTAAGTTACAGCTTACATATTCGTTGAATTTCTATCAAATAATTAAATTTCTTTAACAGTCAAATACTGATATGATCACAGATTTTAAGTCTATTTTGCAAAAGTAAAAAAGTGATTAGTAAGTAATTGCATTTAGAGTACAGGGTGGGCCAAAAGTAGGTACACAGCAATCACAATATAAACACTTTAAATTTCTTTTTACTTCTAATAAGCAGCACATTCCAAAAGACTTCGCATTACTTGCTCAGCACTAGGAACTGTAATATGACTTAAAGTCAAGTAAAACCTGTAATAGAAAAAAAAATTTGAAGCACTTTTGAGCGATGGCTGTATACCTACTTATAGCCCACCCTGTATATCATTTAAATTAGCTTTGCATGAACAATTTTAAGGTGGTGTAGAATTTAAATTTACTGTAAGCAATATGATACGAATTCAAATAGCCTAATCACTAGATTTTGTTTTTCAGAAATAATCTGTAGATAAGATATAGGTTGGTATCGTACTGAAGTGGAATTTGAATTTGGCAGATTTGGTTGGTCAATCAGTAGGCTTACTGCAAAAGTGAGTAATATAAGAAGAAGAAGACTTTAAAAAGCTGAAAGTACTGACAGAAATTACTTTAAAAACTGAAAAGTACTGGTAAAACCTGAAGAACTAGAAATTTTTATACTCAAAATTGCGGTAAATCAGTGTTTGAGTTTTTTGAAATGTTTCAACTCTCAATATCTGATGTGATTGCAATTTTTGACTAACATCGATAACAACAGTTAGCTGGTCAGAAAGTGAGGGAAAAGATATCGAATGCAGCACATGCAGTTTATTACAGCAGTCATTATCAGAAATCGTTATTGCCCAATCACATCGAAAATTGCTATTACAGTATGTGTTTGCTTAAAGAAGTCTATTTTTTTGTATGCTACCATATCGCGAATTGTTTCGGTAACCGATATCATACACTTATTATCTGTCATATGGCATACTACTAGTACTAAGAACATACAGAATCATAAGTGCAGCAGCACAAAAACCTAACCCAAACCCATGCGGTCCAGGCTCAGTTCCACTATGTACCGTAGGTATGCGTGCACTGTCAGAAATCGATCTCACGTATTCAGCATCTGTTATATTGCGAAGAGATGGTCTACTGTACTGGTAGGCTATCACAAACTGGTACATTTCTAGCATATGCGTGAAGTGCAGCGACAATTGAACTGTACAGAAACTATTACTACTCAACTCTTGATTTGTGCAGTAGGCTACTGTACCAGTGTACAGTATGTTTTCTCCACTCCAATTTGATTGTATGGTACTGGTTCGTTGATTTTCTAAAGTAGCTATAACCCCAAACCACATTAAGCTTAAAACAAATAAAGCTCAATGCAATTCAAAACCACAGCCAACTTTGTATGTGCATTGTACCAACACTGTGTAAGTAAACCAGCTATTTTTTTGGCATCTAGTGATCCACTGCTAAGAATACAAGATGATTCTAACGTCATACAATTTCACTTCAGTGACTGTTCAGCGTTCACACAAAACAAACTGCAGAGTATACAGATACAACAACTACCAGTAGCCTCTACCTGACTATTATTAAATCAACAAATAGATAGGCTTATTATGAGTTCCTAAAAATAAACAAAAGTTAAGAGTCTATGGTATTGGTAGCTAAGCAATCACTGGTCAGTATTTATATGCATCATGGCAATAATCATGACCACAGACCAGTATCGGTACTGGTACAAAGTACCGGTGCACTACGATATATGATCATGACTAGGCCTATTGATGATACAGTGTCCAAAATGGTTAAAAGTGGCCACTTTATTTAAAGGCAGTGGCTATTTTGCTTCTAGAGGCAAAATAGCCCCATGTTATTTTGCAATTTGGAGGTAAAATAGTCCTAACGGCTATTTTGCCGCAAATGCCAAATTAGCCGTAAGCCTCATACTAACCCAAACCCTAATCCCAAACCCCAACTCTAATCCTATCCCTAATCCCAACCCTAGCCCAAACCCTAACTCAAACAAAGGAAAAACACTATTTGCCTCCAAAGGCAAAATAGCCACTTTCAGACATGAGAAAGGTCTCTACTGTAGAAATTGATTGCTTCCAGTAGTTAACAATTTCAGGTTTCAAGAGTCAAGTCAATTGAAGTTCAAAATTGAACTTTAGCCAATTCTACCAAAACAAGAGCAAGGAAAGCCAAATTGAATAGTCTTTCCCAACTGGCTGCTAGCAACCCAGTACCAATTACCGGTAGTTTCAATATCTCATTCTCTCTTCTTTTCCCAAGCAGAAAAAAAGCAATCCAGTCTAAAGTACCACTAGGCTAGATACCAGTATCACTGCTACTGTCAGAGGTGGAGTCCTCGAGGACACATTTTGAAGTCCTTGGCCTCGAGGCCTCAAGTCCTCGAAAATTGGCCTGTCCTCGGCTAGAGGACAGCACTATTTTCTGAATTGTTAAAATTTTGTAAAGCGCTTGAAAAATGTTTTGGAAAACGTTTTTTTGTGGAGATTGCTTGACAAATTTTTGAGAAGACCTTTTTTTTTTGGAGATCGCCTAAACAATTTTTGTGAAGACCTTTTTTTTTTTTTTTTTTTTTTTTGGAGAGCACTTGCGCTTGTGTCCTTGGCCTCGAGAGTGTCTGTCCTCGGAAAGGCTGTCCTTGGCCTTGGCCTCGAGCCTTGTGTCCTCGACTCCACCTCTGGCTACTGTACACTACCTATACTACAAAGTATCAGTACATGACTAGGCCTAGACCTAGCCTACTACATACAGCTCTAAGCATTTAACATTGCCTGCTGAAAGCTACTTTTCAACAAAAACCAATTATTTTTTCAAGATTTTCAGTTTTTGTGGCCCAAAGTTTGCCCCAACCACCAAAAACATGCTCGAAATCGCTTACGTTACTTACGTAAAGTTAAAATTATTTTAACTCAACGAAAGACGAATGAAATCAAGAAAATCACTTCTGTCACCGCTAAAATTTTCTGTGTGAACACCTTGACGTTAGACGTAACTGCGACGGAACGGTAACGTTGACGTTGAAGGCTTCTGAGTGCACCCGCCTTTAATTTATTTTACGTCAAAATAAAAATGGTTCTAGTAATAACCAATAATATTTGTCATATTGATGACCAGGGAACCCGGCCTCTCTCAATTCAATTTTTACCAACCAATTTAAATGTATAACCTGGGTGAAACTAAGGGGTTTTGACCAAAAATTACTACTTAAGACCCTCATCAAACCTCTTTATGAAGCGGTAACGCAGTAACCAATCAAAGCCAGATTTACCATATGGCACAGTGCCAGGGGCTTCTCGCTCAGATGGTAAGACTTTTTTTGGCCTTAACCTATATTTGGCAGGAAGATATCTAGAAAATCACCAAAGTACCAGAGGCGTCGCGCAATAGCATGGTTAGTAGGCGTTACCATGTATTGTATCATCTTTCAATAGGAGCAATTCATCTCCACTTCGCCAATTTTTACGAGACAAAAACTTTTAAAAAAATTTAGCAAGGAAAATGCTCATAGAACAACTTATTGAATTTGAATTGAGGGGAATTAGGCCCCTTGGCCATATATGTGCTTCTACAATTGGTTATTTTCCCAAAAAAACAAAAAATCTTTAAGGAATATCTGCGAGTGGATCATTATTTCCTGCTAAAATGTTGCAGGAGGCAATGTATCTTACTTCTCTCTACCAGGACCAAATCACTTACAAAATTTAACCCCAAAATGCAAGATTTTTAACGTGTTTTGGACTTGAATTGTAGGTAAAAAAAGGATTGAACAATTTAATTTTTTCACTTGGCTTTCAAATGTTAAAAATCTAGTTCTTTCAAATGGCTCGAACACGTGCGAAATTTGATCTTCAGGGATGTGGAAGCGGCAGACTTTCATGGAAGCAGAAGCTGGGAGCGGTAAAAGGGAACCGCTTCCACTTCGACCATTCATGTCAAACGTCAAATTTTGAATGTGGTGCAATTAAAAATAATGTATAAACGACAAAAAGTGAATGTTTGATTGATCATCATTTGCAAAAAAGCATTTACAAAGGCTTATGGGTCACTTAGATCCGGGGCAGCCCCCACCCTAACAACTCAGAGATGAAACACGTAGCTAACCAATTCATTTTTAAGATTATAAGTGTTCAAAAATTCTCTATTTTAGTCCTAAAATTTAAAGATTTTCTCAAAAATGCTTTTAAATGGGGTCATACTTGGGCCATACTCGTATAAACAAAATCTGGGGCCGTACTTGCATAAAGCAGCCTTCACCAACATATACAAAGTTTCCAGTTCAAGCATTTAAATTTCTTTTTCTGCAATAATATATGGTCTTGAAAAGCAAACAAAGAACATCATAATATTTCTCAAAAGAAGTTTAATATTGGATAACTTTTAAACATAATGTTATAACACTTGAAGCTTGTCTTAATTATTGCTAAGCAAACACGGCAGTACGGTACGCCTCAATTTTTGCTAAAAAGTACGGTACGCGCTTTTTGTGAAGGGAAAAGTACGGTACTTTGGTACGCTGTTTGAATGTGCGTACTAAACGTACCGTACCATGCAAGTACGTTACAAAGCGACATTTGCAACTCGGTGACGACGGTACGTACAGTACTTGTGTTAGTACGATACGTAGTTACGCGTCTGTAAATTGTTTATGACACGTGTTCTGATTTCTGATTATTTGTTCTCCTCCCCTTTCTTCCCCGAGAATTAAGGCCAAAAGGCGTCAAATGAGTTGAAAAGCTCCAAACTTGGCAAAACTGATATTGATGAATTCCATTTTAAAATACTGTATAATTAAACATTTATTTTTAAAGCGGAAAAACGAGAACTTCCGCAAAACCTTGGCATTTTTTTGCCTATACGTACCATACCTCTCAAATATGATACGATTAGAGCTTTGATTGACCTACGTACCATATGTCTTTTAAGTACTCTGCAGTTAGAGCGTACCATCCAATCAAAAGTACATTGGTACGGTACGCATGCAAAAAATTTTTTGGTACGTTACGTTACGGTAAAATTTTGAATATGCCATGTTCAAATTTTGAACGTACCGTGCCTTACCGCCATCCTTGTTCCTAAGTACCGTTTGCGGCAAGCATAGCCGCATAACTGTAGTATAGCCGCTGATTCTAATATGGTACTGTGCATAGCCGCATAACTGTAGCATTGTTTTTTTTATTTTGCTTTCCTAAGAATACACGTTGCTAACAAAATTTTGAAGCCAACCACATGCCCAAACAAGTTATTAACTAAAAATATCTGCAAATGTGGAAGCTTTGCCCCAGGGCTACGTAATTATAACCAAGTAAAGATTTGCGCATAACAGCGCAGATGCAGTTGAAATAAATCATTATTCCGAGCGCATGAAAATCCGTCCCCAGACCCACATTATCGCTCATATTATTTTAGACTTTTGGGAAAACTTTCATAGAAACTTGCATCGGCTGGAATATGACCACCTTGTGATTAATTGGACTTTTCGCTTGAATAAGGCCGCTCCAAATCCGAATTCTTGACTACGCCTATGAGTAGATCCTTACGACCACAAACCACTGAACACAATTTTTAATTTGGTTCTATATGTGGAAAAAATTTTAAGATCAAAAAATTCTAAGTAAAAATTACGTCATCAAGCGGTGGAAGTGGAAGCGCTAAGGGTGGAAGCGAAAGCGATTCAAAAATTGCTGCTTCTACATCTCTATGGATCCTATGGCATCAAAATAGCTTTTTTCTCAAATAATTACTGAAAATTGCGCTGCGGACGAGTAGAAAATTTAATCTTTCAGCAGAAATATGTTCTTTTATAGCAGGTGGTTTTCAAACTTAAAAAAAAATTACGCAACGTTCCCTTAGGAATTTTTTAAATGGCTCACGGTTTCCTTAAAAAATTAACATAAATTACCACAAAACAATTCGTCGGTTTTTTATTGTATCAATGGGACTGGTGCAGTTCCGTCTTTGCTATCAGTTCAGCTATGTTTGGTTCGGTTTTGGACAACGCAACCCTCATATCGTTAATCGCATCTAACCGGTTTGGAGCTTTTTGCTTGAAGGCAATAGTGCAGAAAATGCAGATTCACACTCATAATATGTTGTTGGAAATAGAATTAGTGCTTTTAAGCAGGGATACTATTCTTGCTTTAAAGGACATCTTCGAAATGTCAGGGTAGGTTTGAGCCTTTCAATCCAAAAGTAACTTCAAGATTTTTCAATAGATAAGCTTCTTGCATTTTTATCATTTACCAAATCAATAAACTGTTCTTGAAATAAATTATCTTGTGAAGGCAGATCTCCAACACTCGATCCAAAGACTTGTTTACAAAACAGCAATACTTTTCAAAACCTTCCAAGTCAGAGTACTGCCGAGTTTCTTCACCACGAATAGAAATGTGTCGTTTCATGACCTCGAGAACACTTCGGTGACGTCACGTTCATTTTCAACAGGAAAGAATTGAGATGTGGAAAGGAATCAAGTTTTTGTTTTGCAATTTGGAATTACAATAGCTTTACATTCTATATACTTTTGGATTTATTATTTACTATTTTATATATTATGCAAACTTTTCAAGGAACATGAACAATTCATTAGACTGAAATTACACATTGCAGTAACTTTCGCTCAAACCAACTCTGCTGCCGCCTCCCACCAAGTTTTTACTTTCGAAACGATCTTTTTTGCTATTAACCATTCTCCTTCACTCGCAGACTTCACGCTAAAAAAGCCGTTGCTTAAATGACATCATAAATCTTATTGCGTTATCATGGTGTGTATGTAGCCTGTAAAATTTCACAGCAGATTGTGTTTGTTGAATTTGGTTTGGAAAAATAAGCTGCCTGAAAATCTTATGTAAAATTTTTAGCTCCAGGAGCGTCGTTTTGATTTTTTAAAAATGTGCTTCGCGGTCCAAGAAAATGGTTTCGCGGACCCCGGTTAGAGAACCACTGTTTTATAGCATTAAAGTCACAATTGCCATATAGGCCTACTGTTCATCAAAGAGGTAAAGTTTAGAAGTTGTATGGATCGTAGTCATCCGATCATGCTTCGTCGTTGCATTCAATGAACTCATTTTCCTCATGAGATTATGGAAAGTCACTCTCACTCCCATTTTTCTGGGTAAATCTTTCATCCCGGAAAAAATTATTTCTTGGAAAAGCTGGGTCTTTATACCATTTTACTAGTAGTTTTCCATGTTCTATCAACAACGCATAATTTCCAGGAAGTAACTCATCAGTTGGATGCACCAGGTTTGCATTGGTCCACATAGTAGCTACGTAAGTTGCTAATTACTCTCAAATGCAATGTGTTTTTTTTCATGCCGCGGCGGGATTTGTTCATAATTTATTCTTAAAATTTAAGCAAAAATGAGCAATAGAGTTGCTATAAAATGGTTAGGCCTACTACAAAAAAGTGTAAGTGATAGGCATCTCCAGCGTGCAATCATTAAAGCTTATGAATGTCTCAAAACTAGAGGCACTCACAACAAAATACCACTAATATACCGTAGTGTACTTACTGGACTCACTTTGGTAGCCAGTTGGTTTGGAGAGGTTTCTGATTCATCACGTTATGATTTTTGTCTCAGCAAGATCAGAAGTAAAAGCAATAACATAATGTTTTAACTCCAATAATTACTACCAATTTTTTTCTCAAACCTCGCCGATATATTAAAAAATCGCCGTCTTACGCGCCAAACTCGGGTAACTCGTCTTGCACTTACGTAGGCTTTCTGTGAACGAGTAGCTATGCCAACTAAAACAACTCCAGCAAAATATTTTCTGCAAATATAGAGTTAGAGTTATTATTTTACTGTCTGAACCCCTCCACCACAAAATTCGTCTGTCATTAGTCAATTTGTGTATGCTTGCATGTCCTGCACAAAATGCTATTATTTCCGGGAGGTATATACTTTCGTATGTATTTAGTCGTATTTTGGGGGTCATTAATTAGCGTCTGACGGGGGTTTCTCACCAATCAAAATGTCTGTCACTACTCATTTAATCGTCAGTAATAATTGGCAAATGCGGCAGAAGTGTTTTGAGAGGTATATTTTCGTTTGTCATTGAGCAAATTTTTGGCTGCTAATTTGCATATTACTCCCAACTCCACCACTGGGACTTTGCCAGACGCTCAGATTGTTGATCAGTCCATCTTGGCACGTGACGCTGTGCTGTTAGAAATTTGTATACTTTCATACGTCAAAATCGACGCGATCTCGCGGTCTATAACCTTAAAGGGAGGGTGCAGCCTAGCTAGGTATGACATCACAAAATAGCATTTAATTTTCTGATCACAAAGCAAAAAAAATTTTTTCGAAGATTGTCTAGTTTCTGAAAGAATCAAAAAAGTCCGCTTCAACTCCGCACATCTGGAAAAGAAATTGGATGGGCTGATGACGTAATGCTTGGTTAGCAAAAAAACAAAACAAAATTCGAAAGCTTGTTCACAATGGTAAACAATAGATAAGCGAGGCAGGAGTAAGAAATCACGCAAAATTACCAAAGAGAGATAGCTTTAAAAGCTGCCATTGTTTTAAAACGATTGCTTATAACCTTCTTTAGCTTATCTGTACACTGTTTCTTCTATACGGTTGTTAGACCGCGGTTATACACTGGCACATTGGTATACCGATAACCATAGGCGGGCAAGTTAATGCTAAACGTTAGCTTCGTTAACCACTAGTCCGTTAAAAAACTTCACACCTCCGTTAACGTCAATCCGTTATTTTCAGCTTTAATTAACGGAAGTTAATGAACATGAAGTCCGTTAATTCGTTAATATTTTGCGTGTAATTTACATTTTTGTATATTCACTCGCTTCTAGAACAAATATTGGCGTTTGTTAGCTGATTGTAAGGAAATATTTATGGCAATGGTGGTCTTTTTGTGTTTTGGAAGTTATATTTTACAGTCTAATCTAATTTCAAGATAAAAAATAAGTTCAAATTCACTAACGAAGCTGCGATCGGAAAACCTTTGGAAATTGCGAACAGCGATAATAAACAGACCTATGAGGCCGCAGCTTATTATTTGCCTCAAAAAAAGAGCTCCTTTCTTCGCTTTCTTCAATCAAACTTGTGCTAATGTGCAACAAGTGTTACTACTGCAAACTGGTTTGTACCGGTACGATGAATGAATGGTGCAAGATATTAACGATGAAAACCTTAACGGAAGTTAACAAAACGTAACGGAAGTTAATTTAGTCCGTTAACACCAAAAAACTTTTTAACGAATTAATGAAAAAGTTAGCTTCGTTATTAACGGATTAACGGACCTGTGCCCACCTATGCCGGTAACTAGTGGTAACACCCTACCTGTACGAGTAACCAAGACAGGTTAGGCTATTCGCTTATTGAACTGTTGAAGCCAAATCTAAAAAAATATGAGACTTCACCGTACTGTAAGCAAACAGTACCGTACCAGTATGCAGTGATGACTATATAAAAAATCGTACAGGTATCGATACTCTCAAATTTAACCAATTTTTTACCCACACATTTTTGTTTCTCAATTGCCCTAAAGTCTGTAGTAAGGCACTGAGTACCGGTAGGTTAGTCTACTGGTACAAAGGTTCCGGTACAATTTTATTGCTGCAGGTATTCATAACTCTGTGCATGGTAAGGGTACTTCTAATTCTAAAACATACAGGTTCGCAAGGTTTGCGAGGTTTACAAGATTCGCAAGGTTCGCTAGGTTTGCAAGATACCCTAAGTTTAATCTTAACCCCAACTAGACTTACCATTTGTCCCGGTTTAGCCGGGACAGTCCCGGTTCTACGGCCATGTCCTGGCCAGTTGGTCGAAATGTACCGGTTATGTTGTCTTTTTGGAGATCACTCGATAATTCACAAAAGAACTTGAGTCGCTGGAGTGAAGACCTTCATTTATTTATTTATTTTTTAGATATCACCTATTGGTCTACAGTTTAGTGCTTTTGGATCTCTTTGACTGTCCCGATTCTCCGTCTGAAAAATATGGTACGCCTAACCCTAATTGCAACTCTTGCGTTGTGGGACCTTGGGCAACCCCAGCGAACCTAACCTTGAGCTGGTACCTAGCGAACCTCCATGTTTTAGAAGTGCTGCATGGCTAGCCTACTGTCAATCAGTGAATTTCTTTGGGTTTAACTGCCAGAGGTGGAGTCCTCGAGGACGTCCTTAGCCTCGAGGATGTCCTCGAGGACACATTTTGAAGTCCTTGGCCTCGAAGCCTCAAGTCCTCGAAAATTGCCCAGTCCTCGGCTCGAGGACAGCACTATTTTTTGAACAGTTGAAATTTCGTTGGAAAACGCCAGAAACCTCGCGGAAAATTTGCGAACACCTTTTTTGTTTTCCTCACTTGGAGCATAGGCGTAGGCAAGGGGAGGGGGGGGGCAGCCTCCCCCCCAATTGAAATTTCACCAATGACAAAAAAGCCTACTGTTCCTTCAGTTTCAATTTCTTTTTAGCATTTTTCGCTGACAACAGTATAACTAATTAACAATATTGAAGACCAAGGGCGCCGGTCCCCCTCAATTTAATTTTTGCTAGCCAATTTAAACGTATAACCCTTAGAAAATGGAGAGTTTTTTTTTCCTAAAAGTTGCTATCTTAGGCCCACATCTAGCCTTTTTGTGAACGTAATGCATTAATCAGAACCGGATTTACCACAATATGACGCAATACCAGCTACGGGCCCCGAGCTGAAATCGAAAGATTTGTTTTGGTCTTCATCTATATTTGGCAGAAAAATGCTGCGAAAATCTCCAAAGTGCCAGGGGCCTAGCGCGATTTAAATCCGGCCCGGCAATAACATGGTTAGTAGACGTAACCATCCATTGTACCATCTTTCAATAACAATTCAGTAATTCACCTCCAACGTCACCGGCTCTTACGCACAAAATACTTTAAAAAAAAATTAGCCATGGAAAATACTGATTGAACGAATCATTGAACTTCAATTGAGGGGGCCTGGGCTCCTTGACGAACAGGTACTCCTATAACTGGTTACTTTCATGACAAAACAAAAATCTCTGAGGAAAATCTTCGAGTGGAACATTATTTACTGCTAAAATGTTCCAAGAAACAATGTACCTTACTTCCCCCTACCTGGACCAGTAGCGTAGCCAGGGGGGGCTGGGGGGGCTCGAGCCCCCCCATTGGCTTGTGAAGTATGCAAAATCGCTCGTTTTTGGTGCTTTTGAGGCCGATTTTTGGTGAAAAATTGAAAACAGCCCCCCCCCCCAAAGGAAATTGGGTGCCGAAGTTGTGAAGTAGATCTCATGATGCGGTACGAAAAAGCATTGGAATTTCCGATATTGGCCCAAAAATCAGTCTGAATTTCGGTGAAGACCTTTTTTTTTTTTTCGGAGGTCACATGTTTTTGGGCTGAAAAAACGTTTGATTTCCGAGCTTTTCGTGTGAAACTGATTCAAGAACAATGAAAATTCGGGTCAAGGTTGTTTGCACTTTTCTCACTCTTTCAAAAAAGCCCCCCCCTTTTCCAAATCCTGGCTACGCGCCTGACCTGGACCATGCCTGGACCAAATCACTTACAATTAAAATAACTCCAAAATGCAAAATTTAAAACGTGTTTTGGACTTAAATTGCAAGGAAAAGGAGGATTAAACAATTTAATTTTTTCAATTGGCTTTTAAATGCCAAAAATCTAGTGCCTTCAAATGGCTTTGAACACTTGCGAAATGTGATCCTATGGTATTAAAATAGCTTTTTTTTCCAAAAAATTACAAAAATCGCCCAACGACTGGGGGCTACGCCCGTCTGTGATATTTTAGGTTACACCAGCTTTCTCAACACGTTTCCAAAGTTAGATATTTGCATTTTTCAACTATTAGTTTAAGCCCTCTTCCTTTGCAAAATCCCGGTTACATGCAAACAAGCAACGTTTCAGATCTTCCATCCTATGATACCTTTGTCCCACAAAAACTTCCTTTTAAGAAAAATTTTGATGACGTCATTTCACGTGATTTGTGGTTTTGGCCTCTCCCAATGAAAAATTCTGGCTACGCCAATGAATTGGAGATTGCTTGAAAAAAATTTTTGAAGACCTTTTTTTTTGGAGAACGCTTGCGCCTGTGTCATAAGTCCTTGGTCTTGGCCTCGAGCATTGCTGCCCTTGGCCTCGAGAGAGTCTGTCCTCGAAAAGGCTGTCCTTGGCCTCCGATTTTTTGGTATCCTTGGCCTTGGCCTCGAGCCTTGTGTCCTCGACTCCACCTCTGTTAACTGCATTACCATATTACCGGTACCAGACAGTCAGATTGTCTCTTCGTACAGTACCAGTAACAACTATGTACTGGTTACAATTAGTTTTACTGTATTCACTTGCAGGTCTATAGGCCTAGAAACTTGCATATCAACGTAACGACACCCTGTGGCTTCAATTTCTTCTAAGATTTGGCTTCAACAGTTCAATAAGCGAATAGCCTAACCTGTCTTGGTTACTCGTACAGTACTTTACAGTGTAACAGTCTATATAAACGAAGATACAGGTAGGTGTTACCACTAGTTACCGGTATACCAATGTGCCAATGTATAACCGCGGTCGAACTACCGTATTGAAGAAACAGTGGACACATATAAGCTAAAGAATGTAATAAGCAGTCGTTTTAACCTTTAAGGGACAATGTAACATATGTGTAACTTAAAATATAATTGCAATTGTGCTTAATATTTTAAATTTTTGAAAGTTTCAAACTATGCAAAACATTGAAAGATACAAAGTTATCACAAATATTAAATTTGATGACAACACTAGACAGTTTATTTGTCAAAATAGGTTGAGTAAATGAGTGAAAATTCAGGTATGAAGGTGTTGTGGGTTGAAGACTTGAAGGTAGGTGGTTCAGCGGGTATGAAGTTGAACTTAGGTGTTTTGGTTGAAAACAGTCTCTTATGCCTTAGTGAAGCTCTCCTAATTCGATTCAGCTTTTGTGAATTTTTTAGCTAGGTTGTTTTTAGATTTGAATGTCATGTAACATATATGTTACATTGATCCTTAGCAGTAATTGTGCTGATTTATAAAGATTATGCCTTGTAGGCCGGTTAGTCAAAAAGTAAAGTCATATTTGTTGCATAATAATAAATAATAAATTAAAATAAGAATCTAGCTTTAAAAGTAAAGACTTTTTTTCAGCAGTGTAGTACGAAAAGTTGGATTCGTGTCTTGCGTGTGATGTCTCTAGGGCCTTGGCTAAACTTGCAACCAGCTACTTTTTGCTAAATTTGTAATCAGCTACTTTTCAATGATCAAAGCAGATAAATGCCAAAGATGTAAGCTTTGCACCAACATGAAATAACTCACTTGCAATAAGCGCCTGGAGTGCAATGTCCATCTTTGTTATGCGAATGGAAAGAACTGCTTTTGGCTATATCATGCATCATTCTAATCTGTTGTAATCGTAACTATCAACAGTTTTCTGTTTGCGATTTTGTCCAGATGCTCATTCTGCGCAATAAATAATAAAAAGAAAACAAATAAAAACGTCTTGCTTGATGGTACAATTTGTTTGCAAATGTGTCAAAATAAATAAATGCTATAGAAATTGGGGATTACAGCGCCCTCTGGTGGCAAATGTTAGAGTTCTAGTGACCACAAAACTTAACCTTGAATATTAGCAATTTACCCATGAGTTCTTTTTATCACAATGTCTTCTCGATATGCTTGATTATCTTAAGAGATAATGGAGGAAATATTTACCGCTAAGGGACAATGTTACGCATATGTTACATACTGCAAAATAACAAATAAACAGAGGTGGAGTCCTCAAGGACGTCCTCGAGGACACATTTTGAAGTCCTTGGCCTTAAAACCTCAAGTCCTTGGCCTCGAAGCCTTAGGTCCTCGAAAATTGCCCTGTCCTCGGCTCGAGGACAGCACTGTTTTTTGAACCGTTGAAATTTTGTTGGAAAACGCCAGAAACCTCGCGGAAAATTTGCAAAGACCTTCTTTTGTTTTCCTCAAGCGGAGATCGCCTGAAAAAAATTTTTTTAAACCGTTGAAATTGAATCTTCACCAATGACAAAAATGTGACAAAAAAGCCTATTGTTTCTTCAGTTTCAGTTTCTTTTTAGCATTTTTCGCTTACACCAGTAGCAAACAACAATATTGAAGACCAGGGGCCCCGGGACCCCCTAAAATCAATTTTTGCCAGCAAATTTAAACGTAAACCTGGAAGAAATGGATAGTTTTCGTCCT
Organism: Trididemnum nubilum; assembly: GCA_963965965.1. Taxonomy (NCBI): domain Eukaryota; kingdom Metazoa; phylum Chordata; class Ascidiacea; order Aplousobranchia; family Didemnidae; genus Trididemnum; species Trididemnum nubilum. Next base: position 7,307,832 of record OZ014485.1, on the reverse strand, counting down.
AAAAGTTGCACATTACTATCGTAACTCTTGTTTTGTCTTTTCTTTTTTTTTGTACTTTTTAGTTTTTGCTTCCTAGTGTTTTTTTATGTCAGTTCGTTGTAGCTCGAGAAAAAGATGCCATATCTTTTGTTATGGCTTTCCAGAGTGGCTGCAGACTCGAAGACCTCGCGGTTCCTTCGCCGTCACTCAGTCGCTGTTTTCTTCATTAACAATAACACTATTCGTTCTCTGTTTTATCTGTTTTTTTTTTTGATTTAGTGGCGTCAATAAACAAACTTGAACTTGATCTCAGGATCACGATCACATCTAGCCTTTTTATGAACGTAATGCATTAACCAAGGCCGGATTTACCACAATATGGTGCAGTACCAGCTAAGGGCCCTGCGCTAAAATCTTAAGATTTTTTATGGTCTTCACCTACATTTCGCAGAAAGATGTTGCGAAAATCTTCAAAGCGCCAGGGGCCCAGCGCGATGTAAATCCGGCCCGGCAATAACATGGTTAGTAAGCGTAACCATCTATAGTACTATTTTTCAATAACAATTCATTAATTCACCTCCACGTCGCCAGTGAACTTTCTTGGATTTTTAAGAACAAAATACTTGTAAAAAAATTAACCGTGGAAAATGCTGATTGAATGAATCGTTGAACTTCAATTGAGGGGGCCTGGGCCCCTGGCCTAACATGCACTTCTATAACTGGTTATTTTCATGACAAAACAAAAAGATCTAAGGAAAATCTTCGAGTGGGTTTTCATTTACAGATAAAATGTTGCATGAGACAATGTACCTTATTTCCCCTACCTGGACCAAATCACGTACAATTAAACTTTAACACCAAAATGAAGATGTTAAACGTGTTTTGGACTTAAATTGCAACTAGAAGGAGGATTAAATAATTTAATTTTTTTAATTGGTTTTTAAATGTCAAAAATCTAGTGCTTGCGAAACATGGGCGAAATGTGATCCAATGGCATTAAAATAGCTTTTTTTCCCCAAAAAATTACAAAAAATCGCCCAACAGCTGGGGACTTCGCCCCCCGACCCGCAAAGCCTTCGGCCGCTGGGAGCTCCGCCCCTAGACCCCCGTCTGTGATACGTTTGAGTTACACTGGCTTTATTAAAACGTCTCCAAAGTTACGTATTTGCACATTTCAACTATATTAGTTTAAGCCCTCTCTCTTTGCAAAATCCTGGTTAAGTGCCAACAGGCAAATTTTTGATGTCGTCATTGCATGTGAGTTGTGGTTTAGGCCTCCCCAATGAAAAATTCTGGCTACGCCTATAAATTGGAGATTGCCTGAAAAACTTTTTTGGAGACCTTTTTTTTTTGGAGAGCACTTGCGGCTGTGTTCTTGGTCCTTGGTCTTGGCCTCGAGCATTCCTGTCCTTGGCCTCGAGAGAGTCTGTCCTCGGAAAGGCTGTCCTTGGCCTCGGAATTTTTTTGTGTCCTTGGCCTCGAGCCTTGTGTCCTCGACTCCACCTCTGCAAATAAATATAAAATTATTTTTTTGTTCGTGAAAATAGCTTTAGATGATTATTTTATACATTAAAAAATCGTTTAAGCTCAGAAATTTATTTAACTTAAGTTCTTTCCCTTAAAGGGTTAAAACAATGGCAGCTTTTAAAGCTATCACTCTTTGGTAATTTTGCGTGATTTCTTACTCCTGCCTCACTTATCTTTACTGCTTACCTTTGTGAACAAGCTTTCGCGTTTTTTTTTGTTTTTTTGCAAACCAAGCATTACGTCATCAGCCCATCCAATTTCTTTACCAGATGTGCGGAGTTGAAGCGGATTTTTTTGATTCTTTCAGAAACTAGACAACCTTCGTAAAAAATTTTTTTGCTTTGTGATCAGAAAATTAAGCGCTATTTTGTGATGTCATACCTAGCTAGGCTGCACCCTCCCTTTAAACGGGTATTCAAGTCAAGCTTTTCAATCTTGACCAAAAATGTTGGGAAAAGCCGAATATCTATTATCTCACTAAATTTGAACTTTCTACGTCCAGCCGTTTTCGAAATATTGCATTGAAAGCTAATATTTTTTCTCTTACTTCAATGTTTCCATTTTGCCTGTGTAACATCCTTGTCAAAAAACTAGTCCTATTGCGATCGACCGGCTGGGTTGAACATTCTACTGAGCTACCATCGTTTAATAACAAATGAATCCGATTAACCTTCCATTTATGGCTACGTTGGAGCTGACGCTACACCAGCATAGTGACAGAAGATTAACGTTTAGAAAATTAGCTTGCATTTACTTAAAAGCAGCTACTTTAAAATTCTGATCCTTCATTTAGCTTAGGAAACAGAAGTTCAAAAAACACACTGAGAGTTACAAACATCCGGTAACTTTTTGAATTTTTGTTTGTAGTTGCAACCTTGGCAAAATTTTTAACAGGGAAAAGCATTTATACGGAAAAATCTAAACTGTCACATTTTGGAAACGGCAGTAGTGGAAAGCTTAAATTTGGTGAAGTTAGTCTTCAGATTTGTAAAATTAATTTGAGAAAAAACCGAGCCAAAAATTTTTCGACGTAAATTTAATCCTATTTTGCATGGAGAGAAGGGGCATATTCGTATCCATCATCAGTGCTTTTACAATAGCTCAAAAGCGGCAGTAGGCAACATTGTTTTTGCAAAGGTCTGAGTTTAACCAGAAATTGCATCTGAAAGTTGTTGTAAGAGCTTTTGTCGAGACAGTGCAGCTACTAGAACGCTGTTCTAGGGGGGCAGGGGGATAAAATTTCTTGCTGAGGGGGCCAAAATTTTTGGGTTAGTCTACTTTTCTCCGAGTTCTCGGTTGATCTCCAATGAAGAATGCCACCATCTTAAAACTGCCGCAAGGATACGGGGAGTTTAGGTGGGCATGTTGGGTAGTTTAGGGGGGCGGAACTTTTGTTTAGGGGGCACCGCCCCCTTTTGCCCCCCTCCCCTTAGATGGGCCCTGCGTCGAAAACTTGTAAAATTACGGGTTAAAAAGTTTGCTAAATGACGTCATCATACCTTTTTAAACGTCGTCAGTCTGACTCAAGCTATTTTTAATTTATTAGCAAAAATCAAGCTTGGCGTAAACTTAAGCAATCAATGACGCCATTAAACAATCCCTGAATAAAGTACGCTGTATTTAAAGCAATGTTATTTTTACTAGCTTGGTGTATTATCTTGCTATTTTACAGTTTATCACGTTTTGTTTTACAGCTGATATCGTTAGCTTTAGGCCTTAGGGGCGAGCAGGAAGGACGACATGGATGTACAACAGTTCCCACCAGAGGCGCCCGCAGAAACTTTTCAGAGGGGAAGGGAAAACGACTCATCCATAACCTGCAAGGCCAAATACAACCTCGCAAATGCATCCAACATTTTGCTAAGGAAGTGAAAAGGTTGGAACCAAAAGTTTAAATGTTCCTGTTCGAAAAATGTTGCAATTGGGCGGCATGTTAGCAAACGGGTGCAATTCAAGCGTATTACGAACGGGAGTTTGGGTGCAGAGGACAGGTGCATCAATCGCTGTGGAAAAACAATCATGCTAACGTCATTCGGATAACATTTCGAACGTTTTTAAAGCCATTTGACATATAAGTCAATTGCTATAATTTGGAATCCAGTTGAAAAAATCAAATTACGCAACTTTTTTACTCCTTCGTTATTTTCAGATCATGTCCAAAACACGTTTAAACAGTTGTATTTATTGGCTAAGATTTATAAGTGACTTCTATCTAAGTAAAAGGAGGGACTAGAGTCGCCTTAGATTGCGCCATCGATTCCAATCTGTTTTTACGTTGCACTTTGGAATCAATGCGTTTACCATTGTTCTATTGTTTGCGTAAATGTAAAATTTGTTTTATCAAAACTATCGTTAATTAGCCGTAGTTACAGTTCAATATTTTCATCAGTGGATCGTCAAAAACATCGCGACTGCAAACATTTAAAAAACTCTCGTTCGGAAAAGTTTTACATGCTAGTTTATTGTGCTAAACAGCCCATTTATGCAATCAGTTCAATCATGTTTTTGCACTGCTAATTTCTATGCCACGTTTTTAAAGCATTAATTTTTATTAAAATAGGCCTAAATTAAGTTATTTTTGCAAAAAAATAAAAAAATTTCGAGCGCTGGGCGCTTCCTTATATCCTTGAAATTGCCCCCTCCCCCCCTTCAATGCAGATTTCCAGCTATGTATATTATTTTTTGCACCGCTATGCTTCAATAGTAGCACAGCTCTGCTTCTGCTGAAAACTGACAAAGAATGAGAATCGCTGTAAATGCTGCCCGCAGCGTTCCGGTAAAAAAATTGAACCACTTTCACCACTATACATATCGTAGGCCGATCATGTTTTCGTTGCCTAAAAAAAGGACGAGTTTTGCCTGCTCTTCCCACGACCTTGTATTCAGCAAACGTTATGACAAAAATAGACACTACAGCATGACAAATTTAATAGTCAGATTCAGCCCATGAATATTTTGCGGTTTTTTAAACTTTTTCAACAAGGAAGGAAATTATCATCTTAAAACTTTAACGTGATCACAAAGTTGTAATCTAACCAAAGATGTGGAAGCATCGGTTTGTGAATCGCTTCCGTTTCAAGTTTCATTGCTTCGGCTTGCACCACTAGATGACGTAATTTTGGTTTAAAATTTTTTTTATCTTGAAAATATATCGCAAAAGTTCTAAAGTTAAACGGTTCATGTTCATGTTCTAAAATTAATTAAAGTTCTAAAATTATCATCCTAAAAACAAATTATGTAATTGATTTGTCAACTCAAGGATCTAAGCATGGGCGTAGCCACGAATTCAAAGAGTAAGCCACCCAAAAGTAAAACGTCCAGTCACAAGGTCTTAATAGTTCAGCTGATATTAAGATTTCTAACCATTCAGTCAGAAATTTATAAGAAGGAGCGATTACTCTCGTTGGGAGTCTAAGGTCGGATTTCCCAGCGCTCGGTATAGTACTGCAATGTTTTAGTTGCATCTAGAGTAAACTGTAATTTTTTACCAGGATATAATTAAGTATAGTATTGTGGCGAAGCCTCAACAATCGCAGAATTTTTTTAATGATTGTTTTGATATGTGGCTTTGTTCCAATTTTCTGTGTAGCAACGAGTATTTTTAAAAACTGTAACAGAAGAAACACTGCAAAAATTTCGTTATACCATAGTTATTACTAAGTGGTGAAGGCAGTGTCAGTTCTTTTTACTGTCGTCTACGTTAAAAACTTACTGACTTAAACCCCCACTGAACTTCAGTTTAAACTGAAATGCTACTGTATCTATGAATTACAGAATACACAGTATACCTACAAAACTTAATCATAAAATCTGCATTCTACAAGCAGGTGTAGTGCCACCTACCCGGTTCTGCTCCCAGACATACTTGCTGATGGTTTACCAGTCAGTCACCAATCTATACTATATACAACCCAAGATTATTTGTCGACAATACTTACATGAACATCAACGTGGTTGCCCCTTCTATCTAGAAAAAAAAAATCAGAAACTGAATAAATGGACCACAGCCAAAAAAATAACAATAAACCCCCGAAAAATCTCAATGATTAATAATACTGCCTAAAAAGACTCATTCCAAATCAAATACTTCAACTTATTTCAACGACTCGGTCGTAAAGATTATTGACGTAGTAAAATACGTTGATTTACAATTGATAATGATGATACATTGAACTTCAAAGAACACATTAATACACTTGCCACAAAAAATATCTAGACCATTAAAAGTCATGTGCAAACTTTGTCGTGTTTACTTAATCTAGCAATATATACCTAACTTATTCTATATCTGAATGATTTATGTTTATACGAAACTGCTAAGGTAGTGCATAAGCAAACGTGTAAAAATAATACCCAAGAGTCATTCCACATTTTTTTTCTACGCCAAAGCAATGCAAACACGAAGTATTCGTTTGGCATCTTCCGAAATAAATCTCTACCTATCCAGGTATAAAACTCAAAAATCATAAGAAGTTTTAAATATCAGGGAGGCAAGATAAGGATCTCGATACCACAAGACCTAAAACAATTACCTTTTAATTAATCGATTCGAGATAACTAAAGTACAAAAAGTATTTACTCCGAAAATATCAATGAATACTTTGCCCACAAAGAATGAGCTGTTAATTCACATGTATCACAGCAGTTGATAATGTTTTCAAACATCACAAATTTTGACTATCCTAAATTAAAACGGCAAACAATAAATCGTCTACTGACGATTCTATTGATAGACCTACTTATCTGTATCATGGCCGAAAATACAGAGAGTCGTTTTTACGACGACCATGATTGCATGATTTGGGTTTAACCAGCACCCTGCTCACTAGAGATGGTGCGGTGCACAAAATTCTTGTCCGCAAACTGCACCGCACCGCTCAATTCTATCCGCATACCGCACTGCACCGCAAAAAGTTTGTGAACTTAATACACCGCACTGCAAATCCTACCGCAAGCCAAAATATAATGGTTAACAGTATTGCCTAACACCAATACTGTATCTTACTACATGCAAAATTACAAACCAAACAGGTAGGCACCCCATGGTCCACCTGATGCTAGTTAAACAATAGCTTCAGATAATGGTTTGGTCTAAACTGTTACTTACCTAAACAAGCCAATTAACCAAACCCTTGATGATAGGTCTCAGTTCAATTTTAAACAATAAAAAAAATATCCCAATCATGAATCAAACCATGGACATTACCGGTATCTTTGGAATACTAAATATATCAGCACTTCCACTTTAGAAGTTCCAACTGCCAAAGTTTGATGGCTGCATTCATGCAAACAGTAGCACTGAAAGCACAGTCACATCTGACATTATTACTAGGCTTGCCAGAGTAAGTCATGGTCATGCTTGATATGGTGAGTTACAACGTACTGCTCAAAGTTTCTTAAGCTTAAGGTGAAGAATAGTTATGCAAAAGTAGTTTTAACCATTCCATCTTATTTTTTGTAACCGGTATCACATATGCTATGGGAATACTAATAAGTAGGCCTATAAATGAAAAGGGTGGTTTAACGTTAAGCACTTTGTGCTTCTGCACAATCAGTCAACGAGCATCGACAAGTTGAATTTGAACCATAATACAAGCAATTATTACCGGTACTAACTATAATACCTATATCTATTGTTGATTTCGAATGGAGAGAAAAAGATACATTGACATCTCAATATGGCTCCTCTTGAAACAGTGAAATCTGAGGCTACTTTATGCTGTACAGTACAGGAATAGGTTGGCGAGTGGGGTTGGGTGACTGATAGTGATACTACCTACAATCACACAAAAAAATTTCAAACTATCAATCTGAAATTCCTAACTCACTGCTCACACTACAATACTCTGGTACTGTAGATCCAAGCAGTCAATAAAATTTTGTCATGCTCTCAGAAGCTTACCACTAAATACTAATGCTTCAATGATAAACTTTTAATTTTCAATGTAATGGAACCTTTAGTTTTTAGAAATAGCCACTAGCCTGCTAGCCTTGGAACTGTGATACACTGGCATATTATTACAACAAACTTTACTAGGCTACACGTCAAAAAGCTAAAGTAGACTTACCGTACCAGACTACTAGCACACAGTAGCCTAGTCCCTGAGTCATCAGTAAGCAACTCTGTACTGGTATTTCATTAGGCCAACCAGTTATGATACCAGTATCAGGCTACAGTATTGGTACAAGCTGTGTACCAGTAGGCTACTTACAAGTAGTACCGGTAAGTAGGCCTATCGGTACCTGCTTACAGTTTGAATATTATTAATTGTCAAACTCTATGCAGGTAGCCTACCAATATTTACTACTTTAAGTATAGACTTGTGCCAAATACTGTAATAGTAATATCACCTTATCTGTTACTGTCTGGTGTTACGCAGTATAGCCTATAACGGTGTGCAATGGCCTGGGGTATTACCATAGGTACCAGTACAGAATTAACGACTAGTGCACCAGCCTATCCAGCCCAACTCAGAGCTTACCAGTACAAGCTGCATTACTATTACCGGTAGGGCGTTAGACAGTAGATTAGCTCGGTAGGCCTATGATTTGAAGGTTACACCTAAGCTACCGGTACACCATGGTACCTAACAGGCTACATTGAGACTGAATTTAACAACTGAGATAAAGTGGCTGATTCCTAACCTAATCCTAAGAAGTGGTCTCATCCTCCACACTGCAGCTGCACTGCACTGCAAAACTACTGGAATTTTTCACGCTGAGCGGCGCGGCGCTGTTGGCTGACCGCGTACGCGGCCGCGTACGCTGCGCGGCTACCATCTCTACTGCTCACATAGTTGCGTCCTTGAATAAGACGCTTTACGATGATTATTTCTGCTTGGTGGCTTCGAACAAGCAGTAAATTCAATGGGCACGAATTCAAAAAATCCATAAGAACATAATAGGATTGTTGGAAACTCTTAACGAAATACTGCTCGAAACCGGTTTTATTGAAGAAATGAGAACAATTTGAAGTAATAAAGAGGTGTCCCAAACCTTTGCCACAATTCCCCTTAGTCGCGAAAATACGATTTAATCCGTTTGACCCCGTGTTATTGGCAACTTTGCATTTCGCAATTTTGTGATATCACAAAATCAATTAATCAATGGATGGTTTATTCGTAATTTACTAAACGCCCAAAAACATATTAAACTTCAATAGCACCAACAAAGGAAAAAATTGGTCATTTGGAACAGGAAGCAGCGAAAAAACCTTTCGGTCATCGAGTCAAGCAGTCTTTTGCAAAATTTCTCGCAGACTAAGAAACTAAATTTAAATAAGAAAGAAAATAGCCAAGGACTCTGCTTTAGCCAGCAATTCCAATTCAAACTAAATTTATCAGTGACATTATATGAGTGATATGATCTACTGTATCAAAGTACCGGTAAGTCCAGTTTTGGTGATGCTTTTATCTTATATAACTAACATTTTCTAGAATTTGAGGTACGGGTGTTTTTGCATCTTCCAGGGTTCAAAGAATTCACTGGCAAAAGGTTGAAACTGTAGCTTGCTTTGTCTCTTTGTATTATGCAATCCAAAAATGGTGTTAAGTACAAAAGTTGCAAAACTGTTGGCAAAGAAAGGTTATAAATACTGTTGCTTTAGTGGTGAAAGGCTGTAACTGAAATTTTATTTCTGAAACAATTGCAATTTTTATTGAGTGCAGGCAGTTAGTATACTTTTTTTGCTTTTCACGAAAAACTTTTTTACTTTTAAACGAAAAAGACTTTATTTTGGATCATTTTTGACCAGAAGCTAGACCAGTAGCGTAGCCAGGGGGGGGGGGGCGGGGGGGCTCGAGCAAAATCGCATGTTTTTTGTGCTTTTGAGGCTGATTTTACGTGAAAAATGGAAAATAGCCCTCCCCATTCGAAAACAGCCCCCCCTCAAACGTCTGAATTTGCGAAATTGGACGAAATTTCAGGCTCAATTTTGGTGAAGACCTTTTTTTTTTTGGAGATCACCTAATTTTGGGCGGAAAAAACCATTGAATTTCGGATTTCGGCCGAAAAATCACTCTGAATTTTGGCGAAGACCTTTTTTTTTTTGAGATTACCTAATTTTGGGCGAAAAAAATCTTTGAATTTCCGAGCTTTCCGAGACATTTCGTCTTAATTTTCGGACAAACCGTCTGAAACTGATTCAAGATCAATGAAAATTCGAGTCAAGGTCGTTTGCACACTTCTCACTCTTTCAAAATAGCCCCCCCCCTTTTCCAAATCCTGGCTACGCGCCTGAGCTAGACGAGAGAAATTCAGGTCTACCAAATGCATAGTAAAAGTGAATGCTTCAACTCTGACCTGTGGAATGAATACGGAATAAATTAATAGGGCTACCTGCTGTAGCGTTTTATTTTTTCTTAGTAAAATATTACCGTAGCCATTATAATTATTGCATCGAGATTTTTGTTTTGGCTAACGTGGTCGTAAATAAGCGGTCTGCTGTTCTGTGGTTTTGAATTTGAGAAGTAAAGACAATCAAGATGTAATTGCAAGTATTTTTGTTTTGCAATTGCTTTGGGTGAGTTTAGTCAGATAGCGTTCTTTCTGCAGTGGTAATCCTGGCGTGATATGAACACGCAGAAACGATTCAGTGAAAATTTCTTTCTACAGGTCCGTTTTCTATTCGGGTTATAATTAAAGTTTTTATAAACCAAAAAAAATGATTGCAGCGTTTTTGCAAAATGTATATAAAAAAGCAAATCCGCTTGAGAAAGAATCTTTGATGACCACATATCAAGGGCACCAACCAAGAAAGGAGCTAACACGACAGCACAAGGCCATTAATCAGCAACGTGCAATTAAAAATCCAGATTCCATGAGGTCGATAATTTTTGACTTGCAAAAAGTTTTGCCGGCGCCACAAATGAAGGTATCAAACCTTTATTACAACCAAAAATTGTCCACGTACAATTTTTCTACATACCACGTGGCATCCAAAGCAGCCATGTGCTACGTGTGGCATGAAAAAATAGCAAAAAGAGGGCCAAAAATTGCGTCATCATCTATGAGAGTGGTTCTCAACCAGTGGGCCATGGACCACTGGTAGGCAATAGGGCATTTAGCGCTGGGCCACAGAGCTATTTGAAAAATTAGCTATTTGGCTCAAAAAAGTATTTTTGGGCAAAAACTCGCGCATTCTGACGCGATGACCTTTTATTTTTACTCTTTATTAGGAAATCGTTTGAAAAGTGGCAAAAAAAATTGCGGATCTCAACGCAATGATCTTTTTATTTTTGGAGATGGTTTAAAACATGGCAAAAAATTGCGGACTCCCACGCAATGACCTTTTTTGTTTTGTTTTTGGAGGTCGTTTAAAAATTGGCAAAATATTGCGGACTCCGACGCGATGACCTTTTTTTTTTGAGATTGTTTGAAAGTTCACAGAAAATTGCGAGAAAGGGCTGTGGAAAAATTTTTCAATGAAAATGGGCCACTGCTACAAAACGGTTGAGAATCTCTGGTCTATGATTACATGAAGGCTCTACCTTAGAGCGTTGCAGCCGCCTCATAAATTTGACAATTTTATCGTGGCAACTTCTACCTAAGCTCAAGTTGGAGGCTTCGCACTAAAACCTTTTTGGTCAAGTTTCGTAAAAATTTGTCAATGTTTAGGGGTCGCACAGTGACATCAAAATTTTGACAATTTCAAAAAATAGTTTGGGGGCGATAAGTCAAACCTGTGATCACTTTTGGTCATTTCTACTGTTTTTGGAAGTGTTGTTTAGTACACAGCCAACAACAGAACCTCTTAACTCAAAGTTATCAAAAGCTGCGTTATAGAACTACTCCCACAAGCATAATTAATATCAAATTTTAATTATTGCATATTTTTCTAATTTAACAATTAATTTCATATCTGGCTCTAATTTCAAACTGAAAAACGCTCATTATGGTTCGTTACTCAATGTCAGTCTTTTTTTATTCTTGACAGCTGTGTTAACAAAAAGCAACTTATTGACAAGCTGTCATAATTTCCGTTTCTTTTCTTTGACAGCCAAAGTTTTTCCCTTATTCTCGATACTGGTTTTTCAATCAGACATCATGCTATGCTAAAATGTTTTTTCTTCTTCGTTTTTCAATCATGTAAAGGCATTTGTTTGATGACCAAGATTTCATTGTTGTGTTCATTTTTTTTTCAAAGTTTGAGAAATCTTGGAAATATGGCAAAGATCGTTTCGAAAGCTTTGTCGATCTCGGAAAAGTATAGTGTGATTGTCTTTCTAACTTTGGATGGTTCTGCAGGAGAATGGCGTTGATGATCAGTTGTTACATGCCATTAAGGCATTCAATGGTGCCGACTGGAGTTTCGTGGTTGAGTAAATGGCAAGCAATGAAAGCTTTTCCATATAGCGTTGAACTCCGGCAAGGGCGCGTTTTGTTTCTTCTCTTCTTCATTGTTTACATGAATTGGATCGACAAATGCAACCAAGCTTACGAGTTTGCCACGATAGGAAATTGAAAAACCAGTTGCCTGCTTTGTGCTGATGATTTGATTCTGCTTTTACGGAATCTGGCCTTCAGCGCACATTAACTGGTTCGCAGCTGCTTATGACATTGCAGGAATAAAAATAAGCACGGTGAAAACAGATGTAGGCCTACTTCATGTTTCAAGAAACCATAATCAGTGCTCGTTGCAACTGAATGGAGGACACAGAAACACGCATACAAGTTTAAGTATCTTGGAGTTGCATTCAGGAGTGACGAATGGCAAGACGAAGAACTGGATATCCGAATTGGCAAGGCAATTGCAATAATGAGAGCTTTGCACCATTCAGTTGTTGTAAGGCGAGAATTGTCAAAAAAAAGCAAAGCTCTCAATTTTTGAAACAGTCTTTGTCCCTTCTCACCTGCTCTATATATCTCGACTGTACGGTCATTAAAATTCAGTTATGACCACAAGAGTGCGATCGCAAGTGCAAACGTCCAAAATGAGGTTTCTCAAAAAAAATCAAAGGAGTTAAATTATTGACAAGGGCGAATCGCTTGAGATTCAAAATTCTCTAAAGCCGCTACTTCTCCAAATTGAAAGATCTCAGCTTAGATGGTTTGGTAAGCTTTGGTAAGCTCAGCTATAGTAAGCAGAAGGCCTCAGGAAAAACTTCCAAACAAGCTTTACTTGCAAAAGCAAATGGAAAAAAAAAACAGTTGGACGACCTAGAACTACTGTAAATGAATCAATATTAGATTGAGGATTTAGAGTGGAATTGCTTGGAACTTCACCCTAGCGAAATGATGGGGATGATGGAAGACCGTGAAGTGTGGTAGCTTAATCTCGAGCTGCTGCAACCACAACCCTCACGGGAAAGTGGGCAATGAAGAGACAGAGAATTTTCCTTTAAGTTTTCAATGTTTTCTTTGGTTTTCTGCTGTTTGTTCTGTTAAAGTTGCATTTAAACAAATTTTTTATTTCATCTACCAGCTTCTTTAGTTTCTCAATGATTTTTATTAACGAATTGTTGGAATTGCAGCTTCGTGGTGGGAAAACATGTGCTTTTGATAGTATTGTCAACAAATCTAGAAATATTTCAATGATAAGTCCATTAAGATGTTTTTGATGTTTGCCGACCGGAGTGTTAATGTTTAATCGTTTCGCGTGCTTCTGGCCTAAAGGCTACCAGCGCAGAAGCCTAGGGAAGAACCACAAAAACGGCAACTACTTAACACAAGCAATACCAAAAAATTGTCTTCCGACTGGAATTGAACTTGCAGTCTTTGTATTACTGGTTCACTGCTCAACCACTTGAGCTAGAGAACACGTATCCTCACTTACTTAATTTTGGCTATTTAAACCCACCAACTCACTTGTTGTATGATTTCAATAATAAGTCAATTAAGATGTTTTTGACGTTTGCAGGACAGAGTTTTAATGTTTAATCGTTTTGCGTGCTTTTGGCCTAAAGGCTACCAAAGCGGAAGCCTAGGGAAGAACCACAAAAACGGCGACTTCTTATTATTACAAGTAATGTCGAAAAATTGTCTTCCCACAGGAATCGAACTTGCAGTCTTTGTATTACTGGTTCACTGCTCTACCACTTGAGCTAGAGAAGACGTCTCCTCACATACTTAATTTTGGCTATTTATACCCAGCAACTTGCTTGTTGTATGATTTCAACATAGGTAGGCAAGCTAATGCAAAACGTTAGCTTCGTTAACCACTAGTCCGTTAACAAACTTCATACCTCCGTTAACGTTAATCCGTTATTTTCAGCTTTAATTAACGGAAGTTAATAAAGTCCGTTAATTCGTTAATATTTTGCGTGTAATTTACATTTCTTTTTATTCACTCGCTTCTAGAACACGTATTGACGCTGTTGAGCAGATTGTAAGAAAATATTTATTGCTATGGTTATCTTTTGGTGTTTTGGAAGTTACATTTTGAAGTCTAATCTAATTTCAAGCTAGAAATAAGTTCAAATGCACTAACGAAGCTGCAATCGGAAAACCTTTGGAAATTGTGAACAGCGATAATTACTAATCCTATGAGGCTGCAGCTTATTTTTTGCCACAAAAAAGAGCTCCTTTCTTCGCTTTCTTCCATAAAACTCGTGCTAATAGGCAACAAGTGCTACCAGTGCAAACTGGTTTGTACCGATACGATGAACGAATGGTTCAAGATATTAACGATAAAAACGTTAACGGAAGATAACAGAACGTAACGGAAGTTAATTTAGTCCGTTAACAGAACTTAACGGAAGTTAATTTAGTCCGTTAACATGAAAAAACTTTTTAACGGATAAAGGGGGCCTTTATTTGAAATAGGCTATTATTTAAATAATCCGGAATATTTTTCTGAACACGTTATCGAAAGTTCCGTCCAGAAATTCCTCACCGTTCTTGAGATATCCTCTAAAATCCGCTAATACTCCGCTAATCCGTGACGTCACTTGCCCGAGTTTGGCTGAGTTTGTATGGGCTGTGTAAGGTATAGAGTAGGTATGCAACATGTTTATCCTTGTCTAAATTAAGTGAATTATACCCTATTTTATTCAAAACTGTTGCCTACCTATACTCTATACCTTACACACCCCATACAAACTCAGCCAAACTCGGGCAAGTGACGTCATGGATTAGCGGAGTATTAGCGGATTTTAGAGGATATCTCAAGAACGGTGAGGAATTTCTGGGCGGAACTTTCGATAACGTGTTCAGAAAAATATTCCGGATTATTTAAATAATAGCCTATTTCAAATGAAGGCCCCCTTTAACGAGTTCAAGAAAAAGTTAGCTTCGTTATTAACGGACTTGTGCCCACCTATGGATTTCAATAATATGTCAATTAAGATGTTTTTATTAATCGTTTGCGTGCTATTTGGCCTAAAGGCTACCAGCGCGGAAGCCTAAGGAAGAGTCACCAAAACGGCGACTACTTAAAAGCAAGCAATGCGAAAAAGTTGTCTTCCCGCAGGAATCGAACCTGCAGCCTTTGGATTACAGGCTCACTGCTCTACCACTTCTTCTCTAGCTCAAGTGGTAGAGCAGTAGACCCGTAATCCAAAGGCTGCAGGTTCGATTCCTGCGGGAAGACAACTTTTTCGCATTGCTTGCTTTTAGGTAGTCGCCGTTTTGGTGACTCTTCCTTAGGCTTCCGCGCTGGTAGCCTTTAGGCCAGATAGCACGCAAACGATTAATAATAAAAGCTCTGGCCAGCAAACGTCAAAACATCACGACTAAATTATTATTAAGATGTTTTTGACGGTAATCCAAAGGCTGCAAGTTCGATTCCTGCGAGAAGACAATGTTTTGGCATTGCTTGCTTTAAGTAGTCGCCGTTCTGGTGGCTCTTCCATAGGCTTCCGCGCTGGTAACCTTTAGGCCAGATAGCACGCAAACGATTAAACATTAAAACTCTGGCCAGCAAACGCCAAAAACATCTTAATTGACTTATTATTGAAATCATACATCAAGTAAGTTGCTGGGTTTAAATAGCCAAAATTGAGGATGCTAGGAGACGTCTTCTCTAGCTCAAGTGGCTGAGCAGTGGACCGGTAATACAAAGGCTGCAGGTTCGATTTCTGTCGGAAGACAATTTTTTGGCATTGCTTGTGTTAAGTAGTCGCTGTTTTTGTGGCTCCTCCCTAGGCTTCCGCGCTGGTAGCCTTTAGACCAGAAGCACGCAAAACGATTAAAGATCAAGAAATAGTTCCTGGCAGCCAACTGCAAGAATTTAAAGATCTAGTAGTGGTATATTGCTAGTAGATTTACTAATGTTCATGTTTTATAGAGCCTACACTAAGTAGATTGCACTAAACTCCGAGTCTTGCACAGCATAACATAACAAATATGGTTTTAGTAAGCTGCTGCTGTAACTATATTTAAGTAGAACAGCAGTTCAATAGATTTAAATTACTAGGCCTAAAGCATAGTCTGCACCATCATTGTTTAAGAAAGTAACATTGTAGGCTATGTTTTACTCTGTTTTACACAGCCAGCCAAAATGGAACTGTAGGCCTAACTCAAGTAGAGTTTTTGTTGTAGTTTCCCAGCACACAAACTTGATCAATTTTGACCACTGTATTAATTCTGAAAAAAAAAAAAAAAAACATAAATGTAAACAGTTTTAGAAGTTGTAGTGAATTTTTTTGGATGTATAAGACCAAAAGAAAATGTTCAATTTTGCAATGACTCATTTGTTACAAAGATTTCACACAGCACCATCTAGCGGCACAAAATAAAACAAATACTAAATCCCGGGTAAAAAAGGTCTCTGTGCGACCCCTAAACCTCAATTTTTTTTCTCAAACTCTGTATTCTTGATTTTCTTTGGTAACCTCCTATTTTGAAGAAGGTAGAAAAAAATCGAAGAGGTCGAGAAAACTGCAACACCCTACTCTACCTTCATCGATAAAAGAAATAAACTTCTACGGTGATACTTACAGTGGGCAACAAAGAAATTGCAACTGTTCCACGGTGTGCCTGTATGCTATACAAAAGTTGCCATTTGTGAATATCAACCACTAATATTTTGAAAGTGGGCTATCTCAAATGGACTTCACTCCTTGCACTTAACAATAGAGCGAGCTTCGAAACATTCGTATATGAACATACCATCAGAATGGTTCACAGGTGTTTGTTTATCAAAACGTGCACAACTCAAATATGAAGTTATAGAAGTGAATAATCTGATGTTTTGAATTTCAAAGAAGTAGCTGATAAATGTTTTATGAATCGAAAATCAACCGAAGATCAAGGGAGCTTGTCATGGATGTTAGTGAAATGGTTGCAATATAAAAAAGATAAGCCGACAAAGATATATTTCAATTACCAGCTTGATGATATGGAATTAAGTTCTATCACTATCAACCGAGAACAAGATACGGACGCGTTAAAAACGTAACAAATGCACAACCATCCAATGCGTACAAAGAGAAGCGAAGCATGGCAAGGATCGCAGCTGCGAAGAACAAAGATCTTCTCAAGCTGTGTTGAGAAGGTCGCATTCCATGCAATCATCGTAATTTTTACAAAAATCTTCATCACCAATATTGCTCACCAAAGACTGTTTAACTGAACCAGATATTAAAGACATAGGTGGGCACGGTACTTTGCAAAAGTACCGCGGTACCGGTACTCGGTACTTTGCTAAAATTAGTACCGCAGTACCGGTACCGGTACTTTTTTAAAAAATTAAAAGAAAAAAAATTGGACTGATTGACCTCGTTTACTGGATTGTAAATCATCACTTTTAGCTATTTGGTTCGTTTCCGCGACTAGTGCGAACTCCGTAGACCTACAGTTCGTTTTGGAGAAAGTTTGCCGTAGAATAGTAAGCAGTTGCAGTATTAGTATTACTACAATAGTGAGTACAGTACTAGCTAGTGATGAAAATGGCTCGATAAAGTATCTAACTTATACGAACTACGGTCACCGGGCTACTTATTGTTCTAGACTTAGAGTATCTTGTGCCCAATAATAACCAAACAGCAGTCATCTCTAAAGCATCAAGTACGTAAGTTGACACTGAAGGATACTCTGACGATCATCAGCTCCCAATTATTGCACAAGCGACATTTACACAAAACTTAGAAATTGGGGGATAAATTGCACTTTTGGCAAAGTATACTGTTTTGATTTGTTTTTAGTCGATTCGTTGCTGCAGTTACTTTTTGCATTTCTTATTTAAAGGTAGATGGGAGCTTACCAGTTGCCAGCCTAAAACGAACGACGCATGTTAATGGTGACTTCTAAAAAATTCTTTTGTTTCCCCGTAATGAGAACAATTTCAAAATTACAGCATTTTTTGTTGCTGTTGTATAGCATATTTATTCTCTTGTCACAACACAGCGTTAGACGCTAATTATTGCACAATCCGCACACTTTCATTGTGATATTTACTTCGTGCCTGGAGGACTTTGCACCTGCTTAAGAGTTTCTAATTTTCCAATGTCCCTTGAATTTCGATTTCTTACCACTGAATTTCTGGCCAGTTCGAAGCTACAAGCAGAGATAATCATCGTAAAGCGCTCAATCCAAGGACGCAACAACGTAACCATTGTGTGGGTTGAACACAGATTATGCAATTAGAGTTGTGGCAAAAAAGCTTTAGCACTTTTGGCCATGCTTTTGGGGGACTCTCAAGAAGATTCTTTGTATCTTCTGATTATAAAAAAAATTAGCTTTTTGGCTAAAGCCGTTAAAATACAGGGTGAGCCAAAAGTAGGTGGACAGTAAAAAAAAATTAAGTGTAACATAGTAATAGAAAACAGGTAAAATTAAAACAAATTTTAGTACTAAAATTGTAATTATATACCACAAATAACATAGTTGTAACAAAGTTAAAATGAACAATTCAATTAAAGTAACTGAGGCATAAATCTATTCCATATGCCGTCCACCTACTTTTGGCTTACCCCATAGGCATAGCCAGGGGGGGCCCAGGGGGCCCGGCCCCCCCCCAATTGAAATACCACCAATGATATCATAGGCGTAGCCAGGATTTTTGATTGGGGTGGCCCAAACCATAAATCACATGCAATGACGTCATCAGAAATTTTCAAAAAAGGAACTTTTTGAGGGGCAAAGATATCGCAGAATGGAAGATTTGAAGTCGCAGTCTGTTGTCACTTAACCAGGATTTTGGTGAAGGAAGAGGGCAAAAACTAATAGTTAAAAAGTTCAAATGTCCAACTTAGGAGACGTGTTGAGTAAGCTAGTGTACTCAAACGTATTACAGACGGGGGTCTGGGGGCGGAGCCTCCAGCCGCCGGTGGCTATGGGGTCTGGGGGCAAAGCCCCTAGCCACTGGGCGATTTTTATAAGTTCTTGGAAAAAAAAGCTATTTTAAATCCCATTGGATCACATTTCGCACGTGTTCACAGCCATTTGAAACAACTAGATTTTTAACATTGAAAGTAAATCGAAAATTTTTAATTGTTCAATCCTCCTTATACTTGCAATTAAATTTCAAAACACGTTTAAAATCTTGCACTATTGTGTAAAATTTTAATTGTAAGTGATTTTGTCCATGCAGGGGTAAGTAAGAAACATTGTTTCCTGCAATATTCCAGCAGTAAATAATAATCCACTCGAAGATTTTCCATAGGAATTTTTGTTTTGTCATGAAGTTAACCAGTTACAGGAGTACATGTACGGCCACGAGGCCCAGGACCCCTCAATTCAAATTCAATTATTTGTCCAATGAGCATTTTCTCAGGCTAATTCTTTTAAAGTATTTTGTGCGTAAAAACTGGCGAGTTAGAGGTGAATCTAATTGAAAAATGGTACAATAGATGGTTACGCTTACTAAACATGTTATTCCCTGGCCGGATTTACATTGCGCGGTGCCCCGGCACTGAAGGGTTTTGCAACATCTTCCTGCCCAAATATACGTGAAGACCGAAAAAAGTCCTGCTATCTGAGGGCGGGGCACTGGCACTGAGCCATATGGCAAATCCGGCGCTGGTTATTGCATTACATCCATAAAAAGTTAAGATGAGGACCTGAGGTAGCAACTTATAGGACAAAAACCCGTGATTTCACCCTGGTTAAACGTTTAAATTGGTGGAAAAAAATTGAATTAAGGGGGTGCACCGGACCTCTTGGTCGTCAATATTATTTGTTGTTAATTACTGAGGTACGTGTACTGTTGTACGGAAAGATGCTAAAAGAAACTCAAAACGAAGAAACAAGGCTGTTTTGCCAAAATTTTGTCATTGGTGGCCTTTCGATTGAGGGGACCCGGGCTCCCTGGGCCACCCTCATGGCTACGCCTATGATTTTGAGATTAAATTGCGCCCTTAAGTTCTTTCATAAAAAAAAAATTCAAAGCAAACTTAAAATAACTTTTTTCCACTACGTGGAGGGCTCGAGTCAAGTCACTTGACAGTTTTTCGAAACTTCCAAGACTTGTATGACATTATTATGACGTGGACACGAGGTCGTCATTATTATTACTTACTTTTGTAGGCGTAAATCCTAAATTAAAGAAACTGCAATTCCGGACAAGGGCAAGATACTGGCTATGCTCTCATTATAATTATCATTGGTTGTATTTCAATTGGGGGGTTTGCATTACCGCTTGTGTTGTAGCATTAACTTCATAATAATGTTAAACGAGGGCCTGGGGTTGCAACTTTTAGGACAAAACTCTTAGATTTCTTACAGGTTTTGCATACAAATCATTAAAAATTTGAATTAAGGGGCCTCTGGTCCGGAACCCTTGGTCGTCAGTGAGGGGCTCTGGGGCTCCCTGGTTGTCAGTTAGAGGCCTTGGGGCCCCCTGTTTGTCAGTTAGGGGCCCCCTGTTTGTCAGTTAGAGGCCCCGGAGCCCCCTAAGTGTCTGTTAGGGACTTCGGAAACCCCTGGTTGTTAGTTAGGGGCCCCGGGGCCCCTGGTCGTCAGTCAAAGGCCCCGAGACCCCTGTTCGTCAGCTAGGGGCCCCAGGGCCCCAGGGCTCCTGGTTGTCGGTTAGGAGCCCCTGGTTGTTAGTTAGGGGTCCAGGGGCCCCCTGGTCATTAGTTAGTTAGGGGCCCCGGAGACCCCTCGTTGTCAGTTAGGGCCCACTGGTTGTCGGTTACGGACCCCGGGGCCCCCTAGTTGGTAGATAGGGGCTCCCTGCTCGCTAGTTAGGGGCCCCGGGGCTCCCTCGTCGTCATTAATGTAATTGTTAATTACTTTTATGTGCGTAATTACAGAAATAAAACTGCAACTAAACATCGCTAGGTTATGTTGTCATAATTTTTTTTATCATTGATGGTATTTTAATTGGGGGGGGGGGGGGGGCCGGGCCCCCTGGGCCCCCCTCTGGCTACGCCTATGAATGATATAAAGTTATGATAACGTAGCCTAGCGATGTTTAGTTGCAGTTACGGGCGACGAGAGAGCCCAGGGGGCCCCTGACTAACAGCTAGGGAGTCTCTAAGTAATAACGAGGTGACCCTTAACCGACAACCAAGAGGCCCTGGGGCCCCTAACAAACAACCAGGGGCCTTTAAACGACAACCAGGAGGCCCCGGGGGCCCTAAGTGAAAAACAGGGGCCCCGGAACCTCTAACTGACAAACAGGGGGCCCCTAATTGACGACCAGGGGCCCCGAGGGCCCCTAACTAACAACCAGGGGCCCCAGAGCCCCTACCTGAGGACCAGGGGGCCCTAACCGACAGCCAGGGTGCCCTGGGGCCCCTAACTGAGGACCAGGAAGCCCTTAACTGTCAACCAGGGGGCCCCTAACTAACGACCAGGGGGCCCAGGGCCCATAACTAGCAACCAAGGAGCCTGGGCCCCTAACCGACAACCAGGGGGCCCCGCGGCCTCTAACTAACAACCAAGGGACCCCTAACTAACGACCAGAGAACCCCTGGGCCCCTAACCGACAACCAGGAAGCTCCGGGTCCCCTAACTGACAATCGGGTGCCCCGGGGCTTCTAACTGACAAACAGGAGACCTTAGGGCCCCTAATTGACAATCAGGGACCCCTGGGGCCCCTAACTGACAACCAGAGGACCCCGAAGCCCTTAACCGACAACCAGGAAGCCCCGGGGCTCCTAACTAACAAACGGGTACCACGGGGCTTCTAACTGACAAACAGGAGGCCCTGGGGCCCTTAATTGACAACCAGCGACCTCCAGGGCCCCTAACTAACAACCAGGGGGCCCGGGACCCCTAGCTGATGACCAAGGGTCCCGGGCCAGGAGCCCTGCCATTCAAATTATTAACAATACACACACAAAACCTGTGAAAAATCGAAAAGTTTTGTGCTGAAAGTTGCAACCCCAGGCCCTCGTTTAACATTATTATGAACTTAATACTATAACACAGGCGGTAATGCAAACCCCCAACTGAAATACGACCAATGATACATATAATGAGAGCATAGCCAGTATGTTGTCCTCGTCCGGAATTGCAGTTTCTATAATGCAAGGTTTTAAACGTGTTTTGGAATTTAATTGCAAGTAAAAGGAGGATTGAACAATTAAAAATTTTCGATTGACTTTCTAATGTTAAAAATCTAGTTCTTTTAAATGGCTGTGAACACGTGCGAAATGTGATCCAATGGGATTAAAATAGCTTTTTTCCCAAAAACTTACAAAAATCGCCCAGCAGCTGGGGGCTTTGCCCCCAGACCCCCATAGCCACCGGCGGCTGGAGGCTCCGCCCCCAAACCCCCGTCTGTGGTACGTTTGAGTACACTAGCTTATTCAACACATCTCCTAAGTTAGACGTTTGCATTTTCTAATGATTAGTTTTCGCCCTCTATACCTTTACCAAAATCCTGGTTAAGTGCCAACAGACTACAGCTTAAGATCTTCCATTCTACGATATCTTTGCCCCACGAAAACTTCCTTTTTTGAAAATTTCTAATGATGTCATTGCATGTTGATTGTGGTTTGGGCCCCCCAATCAAAAATCCTGGCTACGCCTATGGCTCACCCTGTATTTATTTTTTGTTATGTTCAATTTCGGGTATTCTAAAAGAGGTGCAATCATAAAAATTGATTTCTTGGGGATTAATTTGTGCGGTTTCAGGGCAGGTGGCACCCAAAAATTTCCAGAGACAAAACCGTGTTTTTTACTCGACAATTTTGCACAAAAATTAGATTGCGTTGTTTTGCCCTGTAGAACTTATTAGAAGAGCGTACAATGTTTAGGAAGAAAAAAACCTCATCGCGGCCAAAGTGGGGTTGGTGCAGATGAAAGGATTTTTGAGATAATTTTTCTGTATAAGCATTACCGGGTGAAATACTTTTGGCCGTATTATACACCGTTTGAGAATGAGAACATCTTCTTCGCCAAACGTTCCAGGCATATTTAAAGTCAAAAGCTAATATAATTGGATGCCGGCAGTAGCGTGCAGTAAATTTTTCTTGAAGCATGCCCGTAACCAAAAATTTGCAATGGGGGGGACGTTGCGGGGGTCTAGGGGCGGATTTCCCAACCACAGGAGGCAATTGGGGTCGGGGGCAAGGCCCCCAGCCACCGGAAGCATAGGGTGTAGGGGCGGATCCCCCAGCTCTCGAAAAATTTTTACTTTTTTGGTAAAAATAACTTAATTTTAGGCCTATTTTGATAAAATTCAATGCTATTAATACGTGGCATAAAATTAGCCGAGCAAAAAATCATTATACCGTACTAGTTGCATAAATGGTTTATGTGGGAGGTAGCTATTGCTAGAATTTCAGTTCTCTTATTCACAAGTTGGTAAATCATAAAATTCTATTTCGGTAGTTTAGTAAACCTCGCAAGAAGTAATCTATTTCAGCTAAATTTTATAGTGAAAGAAGTATGCATATATGGGGGCCAATCGAAGGAAGGTCGAGAAAAGTTGTTGAGCATTTTTCAAAAAGCGATCAAATTTGGTTGCCAATTTTCGGCTATTCTTTATAGTCTTTTTTCTGATTTATAAGTTTTATTTTTGACAAATTAGCTCCCTTCCCCCTTCAATAAACATTTCAAAATATGCTTTGAATAATTTTTTGAATCTATTCTAGAGCAAAAGACAGTATCAGAAGTGCTAACAACGTAGTATTTTTGCTTATTCTGCATTTTGGTCGGCAGGCCAATGTATTCACCCCGCGCCCCCTGGCTACACTATTGTATTCACGCCTGATGTGATGAGTATTCATTGCGTAAGTCGTCTCTTACAATTTTTTCTTAGCGATTTTGCTTTTGTTTCGCCGGTGTATGAATACTGGTAATGCATTAATTTGCCATTGCAAAAAAACGTCAATTTTTCAAATCGGCCAGCAAACTGCAAACGCTAAGTCCCTGCGGTGGTAGTAGCGAGTAAGACCAACAGTTAAACACTAAATTAAGAAAAGAGATTGGTTGTTTATCCAATTTATTTGCAAGCATTTTTACAACGTTTCAAGTTTTTAATGGTATGTTCTTAAAATCCGTACTAAAAAATAAAAAAAAACTAAAGTACCGGTACCGCGATACTTTGCTATTTTTTGGCGGTACCGGTACCACAAAAGTACCGACGGTATCGGTACCAAAAAAGTACCGCGGTACTGCCCACCTATGATTAAAGACCATAAAAATTACAATGATGACGAATAAAAGGTTCAAATAATGCTTTACAATGCTGGGAAAAAGACTGTTTAACGCAAAAAAAAAATCTTCAGTTACAACCTTGTGATTATTATGATTCTTGACATTTGTTTAGAGGTAAAAGTTTGTATCTGCTTTTGCCCCAAAACTGGACTCCTAATTTCAATAACTCTACTATGCATTTATATTTTATTGAGAATCATAAACTTTTATTGAGAAACGAAGTTTGAAAATTAATTGCTTGCATTTCTTTTTTGTTTTCAAACATTAAAACCAGGGTGTCGAACCGAACCTAAACCCGAACCGTAAACCCGAATGAACCGTTTCATTTTGGTGAACCCGAACCGAACCTGAACCAGCAAAATTTTACTTCAGTGAACCTGAACCAAACCTGAACCCTCAAAATTGTGCTCAAGTGAACCCAAACCGAACCTGAACCCCTAACAAAAGTAAGAATATATTTTTCCATATCCGGATGTCGCTGGCGCTGGTACACGCACAATAAGAGCAGTGGTGATCATCAACACGATCAGCAATTTCTCCTTTTTTTTTTCTGGACGAAACGAGTAACGACAGTTAAATTTTAAGTCAATGAACCCGAACCGAACCTGAACCAGTAATATTTTACTTGAGTGAACCTGAACCAAACCTGAACCTTGAAAATGGTGCTCAAGTGAACCCGAACCAAACCTGAACCGCTAAGATATTTTGAGCAGGAGCTAAACCTGAACCCGAACCGTTATTTGAAACGGTTCGACACCCTGATTAAAACCTGTTTTTCTCAATGCAAAGAATTTTGATCCCTGAAGTAGGCTAACTCAACCGGTAAATTTGAATAACCAAGCTATCGGTGTAGGCTATCGTCTTCATCTCGTAACTTCAGCGGCTAAAAAGGCTGACCTACTTCTTTTTTTTTCTCCCCACGTACTGCTCTGGACTCGAGTTTCGCGTAATACCAACGCTCATCGGCAGAGCTGACGTTCAAACCGAAATTCAAAAGCTAAACTAAGCTGACCTGCAAACCGAAATTCAAAATCTGAATAAACTGTCAAAATCTGAATTACGATTAAACAAATAATGTTTTTCTCAGTTTCGTGTTTTTTCACTTACAACTTCTCTGCACTACGGTAGCGAAATACTCATAAAATTTTTGTTTGATCAGCAGTTTGGGAGTTATTTGCTGTTGCTTAGCTACCACTTTTGCTATAAAACACAAAAACTGCTGATAATTACCTTTTTTCTTGGAACTAGCTTTTTGATGTCTTCATATTATGACAGTACTCTTTTAGCTACACAATTCCAAACAAACAACTGTGTTCAAACGACTTGCGGTTCTAGAGTTATGTTAGTTTAAAGTTTAAATTATGCGTTACACATGAATGATTTTCCCTAATAGCTTTGAGCTTGCACAGAGCTGGACAGCGCTGTTTCGAGCTTTTAGCTCTCATCGGCAGCCCTCAGCTTCTCTAACAAAGTTATTCCCCAGCTGGACAAGACTCTTGGCCGAACTGGATAAACCTTAAGGGCTTGCACAGCGGCAGATGGTTTGTAGGGAATAAACGATTTTTCACTTGTGGTACTTAAAAAAAAAACAAGTGAAAAATCGCTGAACCCTTGTAGTAAGGACAGCCATAGGCTATCCCTACTACAAAGGTTCCCCTTGTGTAAACTTGTCGGTTATGATTTCCGTGGTCATACAAGGGGAACCCTTGTAGTAGGGATAGCCTATGGCTGTCCTTACTACAAGGGTTCAGCGATTTTTCACTTGTTTTTTTTTTAAGTACAACAAGTGAAAAATCGTTTATTCTCTACAAACCCTCTGCCGCTGTGCAAGCCCTTAAGGTTTGTCCAGTTCCGCCAAGAGTCTTGTCCAGCTGGGGAATAACTTTGTTAGAGAAGCTGAGGGCTGCCGATGAGAGCTAAAAGCTCGAAACAGCGCTGCCCAGCTCTGTGCATCTTATGACTCGAGCTGCTTTGTAGCTGCAGGGTTGGTGGTTGATCTGGCCACCTAACTGCCAGTGGAAGTCGTTTTGATTTCCCAGGAGTCGACCACGAAGGACGTCAAACTTGTCAGCTTTGAGCTTATTACATGATGGTAAAAAAGCAGTTAGAACTAGATGGGAGTTTGCCAGCAAACCCAGTGAACAACCGACGCATAGCTAATGCTGTGATGCTCAAAAGTACTTTTTGTCTACCGTAAAATCAGCAATTATTCAAAAATATCTGATTATGGAACCTCCAGAAAAGTGGAGTCAAAATATTTGTCAGTTAAATATCTCCTGATATCATAAAACACTGGCACCCTAGCTTGAGCCATTCAAAAATTGATTTTTGGGGGTCCATTTGGGGGTCCCGGGGGGGGGGGGGGGGGTGGCACCCCCAAACTATGTCAAAATATTTGTTTGTTAAATATCTGCTGATATCAAAACAGACTGGCACCCAAGTTGAGCTATTCAAAAAATTGATTTTTGAGGGGTCCATTTGGGGGGGTTGCCGGGGAGGTGGCACCCCCAAACTATGTCAAAATATTTATCTGTTAAATATCTACTGATATCAAAAAAAAGTAGAACTCTTGCTTGAGCTGTTCAAAAAATTGATTTTTTGGGGGTCCATTTGGAGGGGTCGCCAGGGGGGTGGCACCCCCAAACTATGTCAAAATATTTGTCTGTTAAATATCTACTGATATCAAAAAAAGTAAAGCTTTAGCTTGAGCCATTTAAAAAATGGATTTTTGGGGGGTCCCCGGGGGGGTGGCACCCCCAAACTATGTCAAAATATTTGTCTGTTAAATATCTACTGATATCAAAAACAAATAGCGCCCTAGCTTGAGCCGTTCAAAAAATGGATTTTTTGGGGCCCCATTTTGGGGGGTTCTCGGTGAAGTTGCCCCAAAAAATTTCGGGAGAAAAAATTGCATTTGCAGCTCAACAACTTTACACAAAAATTAGATTTCGATGTGTTGTGGTTTAGGAGAAGAAGAGCGTACAAAATTTAGGAAGAAAAAAAAGGAAAAAAAAAGGAAAAAAAGAAATGAACCTCATCGCGGCCAAAAGTGGGTTGGTTGGGATGAAAGGGTATCATGAGACATATAACCCTATGAAATATTTTTTGCCGTACTTAAGCCGTTTTTGACTGAGACCGCTTTTTACGCCAAACTTGCGGGACGGTTTTCGAGTTCTAAAACCAAAGTCACGTGACTTATTGCCTCGAAATTTGGTATAAACATGCAACTTATTAATTTCAAACTGCTGTCAAAATTTCATGTAGCTAGACCCAACCGTTCTCGAGTTATAAGCAAAAGTTTGAAATTTCGCACTCGTTAGTTGGAAAATGGCTGAGTAAAAACAGAGGAACACGCGACGCGAGCGTCGGTCGTTCCAATTACTACAGTGGGGCATTAAGAGACAAAGAATTCAAAAATGACACTAAAATCTACATAAAAAATACGTGCAAAATTAATGCAATGCTGGTCACAAGTGAATGATTTTTAGAACGAAAAGATATACTAAATGCATTTTTACGTTGTTAAACATCTTTCTTGCTGGAAAAGCTTTTCTTTGTGGCTGTTAGATATGTACGGCGAGTAGCTTCCACTTGTTGCGAGATATTCTGTCGCCTGTTTTTATCTGTTGTGATCACACCCGTGAAATCACTTCCAAATTTTACGCAACGTTCAGCAAGATCATTTATAACCTTCAAATCAAAAACGATGCTTTGTAAGTGCCGAAATGAAGGATCAAGTTCCCATTCTTCAGTAGAAGCACAACTAAAAAAATGTTGGTTGAATACATAACAGTTAAAAGAATAATCATGACTCCAATGATACAAAGCTTTCCAATGTGCTATCCTTGTACACACGAGGTCTTTCCGGCTTTTCCAGTAGCTCTTGCATGTGTGCAACGGGATTTTTGCATTGCTTTCACAATATCAACTTTGGTGTAGTTAGCAAATTTGCTCGAAAATAAGGCCAGTGGCACATGTCTTGGTGAAAGATACCAAGCGTGCAAATCTTGTTTTCCGTAAGCAAGCAGCAGATGGAGCTGGGTCACGAATTGCCCAATTCTTTAAATCTTTCCAGAGCATTAACCTAAGATATGGGGCATCAGCAGCAACTGGAATTGAAAACCAATATCTAAAATAAATATAATTGATAAAAAAGCAAACTCGACCACTACATGAGTTTTCGACTTCATCATTTTGTAATGATTACTACCCCCAATCTCTATTTTCAATATGTAGATTGCTGCTCCCATTCACCTTGCGTGATGTATTGCTCCAGCTTTTTTTGACCAACGTAGCTCTAAAGTTATTCCAAGTGAAAACTAAAAATTACCGTACCGGTACATAGAATGCCATAAAATTTGCTTCCAATATATGCAACACATACATAACATAATACTAATTAATAATTTTCAATAGAACATGTTTAGATAAATATCAAATAACATCATGTTGGCTCACTTAAATTTAAAACTTACTTTGACCAATTTAGCCAGTTCTTGAAAATTTCCTGTTTGAAACAGGGATGTGGAAGCAGAAGCGGCAGAGGCGTTTAATTTTTTGTGGAAGTGGAAGCACTTTGATGAAAGAGGTTGGAAGCGGAAGCGAAAGTGTTGACAAGGAGCTGGAAGCGGAAACAATTTTTTCAAAATCAAGCGCTTCCAAATTTTCAAACTGGCTACAACCGTTGGGATAAAATGTAACAATAATAATATTATTTCTAGGCACATAACAATGTGTACAAAATTTCCACTTCAATTCCTGCCATAATTTTTAACGTTTGTGCTGCCTTAAATTATCGTAATTAATAAATAGCCATGAGTACACCGTCTTTGCGAGAGATCATGGGTGCGATATATGTGATATACCACCAATACTGCCATGGCATCAGAGTTCGAGGTTTTACTGTGGCCAGCAGTGGCCACGATGTGTTTATGGTAGGCTCCTTTTTAGTTTGCTGTGGCTGCTGCACGTGATGGCAAGTGGCACTGCCAAGTAAGCCTACTAACAGAGGTGGAGTCGAGGACACAAGGCTCGAGGCCAAGGACACAAAAAAATTCCGAGGCCAAGGACAGCCCTTACGAGGATAGACCCTCTCGAGGCTAAGGACAGGAATGCTCGAGGTCAAGGCCAAAGACCAAGAATACAGGCGGCAAGTGTTCTCCGAAAAAAAAAAAGAAAAAAGGTCTTCACAAAAATTTTTTTGGCGATCTCAATAAAAAAAAAGGTCTTCAACCACATTTTTCTGTCGAGCTCCAGAAAATTCGGTCTTCAAAGCGCTCGACACAATTTTAACGTTTCCAAAATTAGTGCTGTCCTCGAGCCGAAGACAGGGCAATTTTCGAGGACTTGAGGCTTCGAGGGCAAGGCCAAGAACTTGACCTTCGAGGCCAAGGACTTCAAAATATGCCCTCGAGGACTCCACCTCTGCCTAGTAGTGTTACCTGTAGTTTATGAAACCTTGTGCTTCGCCAGTCGCAGCTGTTACAAACTGAAAGTTACTTACACGTAAATATTGATTAAAAGTTGTCTTTTATTGATCATGATTTAATTACTGCAGTGCATTGGCCATCATTGCTAGATCTTGGTTATTTTGTTGTGGTATATTAGGCTACTGTATCACAAAAACTCGCCTGTTTTTTTTACACTAAATACAATTAGCTGTTTCTTACTGAGAAGTGATGAGGAAGCGGAGGCTAGAAGCGGTAGATGCGGCTAAATTTTTATGGAAAGCGGAAGCAGAAGCACTTTGATGAAAGAGACTGGAAGCGGAAGCGAACTCGGAAGCGACTAATTCTATCCGGAGCTAGAAGCGGAGGCAAAAAATTCCAAAGGTGAGGAAGTGGAAGCTAATTCGGAAGCATAAAACATTTACAGGAGCTGGAAGCGGAAGCATTAAAAGTTTGACCGCTTCCACAACCTTGCTTCGAAAATCATGTAAGGAATTGAAAAATTCAATAAAATTGCAAGCTTGGTAGTGAAATTTGCTTGCTACTTCATCCTCAGGAGCAAGGATTTTAATCTTTTCTGCAGGTTTTTGCACAATTGACTCCAGATCGCTCCCACATAATCCATTAAAACAATACGAAATTAAAAAAAAAGGGATCACTTGGACCAAAAGTTGGACCATGTTTACATCTTACAGCTGCTGAAAAGGTCAGTTCAAGAACGTGGTGTTAACATGCAAACCAGAAGAGTGGTTTTTCCAAGAACAACTCTAAGAAAATATTTGCACCATTTTCACAGCCAGTATTGGTACTTGTAGTATCAACTGACTGTCCAATAATCTTTTCACCTATTTTCCAATCTTGCAGCAGCTTAAAAACATTTTCAGCAATATGCTTTCCTGTTCCATCTGAAATGGAAAGATCACCCGAGGTGGAGTCCTCAAAGACGTCCTTGGCCTCGAGGACACATTTTGAAGTCCTTGGCCTCGAAGGTCAAGTTCTTGGCCTTGCCCTCGAAGCCTCAAGTCCTCGAAAATTGCCCTGTTCTCGGCCGAGGACAGCGCTATTGTTTGAATCGTTAAAATTTTCTTGAAAAACGCAAGAAACCTTGCGGAAACTTTGCGAAGACCTTTTTGTTTTTTTTTGGAGATCGCTCGAAAAATTTCTGAAAACCTTTTTTTGTTTTTTGGAGAACACTTGCGCCTGTGTCCTTGATACTTGGCCCCAACATTTCTGTCCTTGACCTGGAGAGGGTCTGTCCTCGAGAAGTCGGCCCTTAACCTCGAATTGTTTTGTGTCCTTGGCCTTGACTCCACCTCTGCCCTCGACATTGTGCCCTCGACTCCACCTCTGAAAATCACCTCGCAACTTTTCGTTTTTCATTTCATAATCTGTCACTCAGACTGCCAGAAAGTTTTGCAGTTCACCTCTCTGATTTCATTGCTTTCCATTAAAGCGAGCTGAAAAACCAAATTGCTTTCAAATGGAACTTGCTGTTTCTTCATCAACTCCAGACCTCAGACGTCGAATCGTTTTCGTGGAAAACTGTATGTCTTGCAAGTTTTCGCCTCCTGCTTGGATAGTAGCTGCACAAAAATAGAAAATGTCGGCTGTTAACAATCTCCCACTGTTGGCATGGGGTATCAGTGCCTTAATCCAATAATCTCTATTAAGTTCCAACGTAAGTTTATTTGATATTGATTCGCTATTAACAGTAATATCTGGCATAAACTCTTCGTCATTAGTGCTAGAGTCCATTTCTTCAGAAACAGGTGTGCCTGATACTCCGAGATTGATGATTGAGAATCTACACTAACCTGTAAGAATAAACCAATAATTTCATATAGCTACTGTAGGATATGTTTGGATTACGTTGATTTAATGACAGATAGTACGTAAGTAAGGTAATTGGTATATTGGCAGTAATGTTAACTGCATTTCAATACCTTTTTTCGCGCCTTTAAAGCGTAGTTCTTGAGACGTTTCACTCTTTTTTAATCAAGAGGTCCAAGAGATGCTGGTTGGTTGGTTTGAAGTAGTTTAAGAAACTGCACTTCCTTCACTTCATCTTCTGGTAGCAATGTTTTATTATTTTGAATTAGACGCTCTGCATTTTTGCCAGTATCGTAAATCGTGTTTTCAGTGACTCACAAAATTTGGTTACAGCAGGTAATTCCTTTCTGGTGTATCGATGTTTTTTGAATTCACCAACTACGCGAAGAATCTTGTTTTGAATGTTTTGTTTGGTCGTTAATGGAATGCAAGCATGCTTCCATATTTTTATCAGAGATTCAGCAGTATCGCACGCTGCGAGTTTTGCGCTGCGGTGTTTATTAAACTTGAATTGAAGATCATATAAGTAAATTCGTAGTATATCTCGCGTAGTTCGTCCAAACTGATCTTGCTTAAAATCTTCCAAAGGCTATAAGTTTCTTAGCAAAGGGTTGCAATTCGCATTACTCTTTCTCAACTCCATACTGGACATTCAAAATACAGCACAAGCATTTATTCAGTATTATACAGCTGTCAGCATAATTCTTTTAAAACTATGACAATGCTCAATGAAACCTGTATTAAAATACAATGCAATTACAATAAAAATGTACAGAAACATTTAGTAATACCAATTAGGTCTAGCTACTTGTTTGCTTTGCTATTAATAAAGCCTACTTTGTTGACTTTTAGGAAACCACGTCTTAGGTGTTGCATAGCTCTTACTTGTGTTGCCCTAAATCATGATCATTTTCAGAAATCTTGTCATGCAGTTGCTTACATGATACTGTAAGCTATCTTCTACTGCAGCTTGAAACAGGGTCTTGCCAAATCACTCATGCATGACTATTGACCAGCACCGCGTTGATTTTTGTGTATATTTTTATGTTCTTTTTATATAGATTTTAGTGTAATTTTTGAATTCCTCGTCTCTTAAAACCACCCTGTAGTGATTTTCACTGCTTTCGTATCATTGTATGAATAGCTAGCACGGAAAATCATTTATGCGTAACCAATAATTTAAACTTTAAACCAGAGGTGGAGCCCTCGAGGACACATTTTGAAGTCCTTGGCCTTGGTCTCGAGGCCTCAAGTCCTCGAAAATTGGCCTGTCCTCGGCTCGAGGACAGCAGTATTTATTGAATTGGTAAAACTTTGTGGAGCGCTTGAAAAATTTTTTGTGAAACGTTTTTTTGTGGAGATCGCTTGAAAGATTTTTGTGAAGACCTTTTTTTATTTTTTTTGGAGATCGCCTGAAAAATTTTTAAGACCTTTTTTTTTTTTTTTTTTGGAGAGCACTTGCGCTTGTGTCCTTGGTCCTTGGCCTCGAGCATTTCTGTCCTTGGCCTCGAGAGGGCCTGTCCTCGGAAAGGCTGTCCTTGGCCTTGGCCTCAGATTATTTTGTGTCCTTGGCCTTGGCCTCGAGCCTTGTGTCCTCGACTCCACCTCTGCTTTAAACTAACATAACTCTGGAACCGTAAGTCGTTTAACAGAGGTGGAGTCCTCGAGGACACATTTTGAAGTCCTTGGCCTTGGCCTCGAAGCCACAAGTCCTCGAAAAGTGCCCTGTCCTCGGCTCGAGGACAGCACTGTTTTTTGAACCGTTGAAATTTTGTTGGAAAGCGCCAGAAACCTCACGGAAAATTTGCGAAGACCTTTTTTAGGTTTCCTCTAGTGGAAATCGCCGGAAAAAAATTTTTTGAAGACCTTTTTTCAAGATTGCTTGAAAAAATTTTTTGAAAACCTTCTTTTTTTTGTAGAGCACTTGCGTCTGTGTCCTTGGTCCTTGGCCTTAGCCTCGAGAGGGTCTGTCCTTGGCCTTGAAATTTTTTTTGTGTCCTTGGCCTCGAGCCTTGTGTCCTCGACTCCACCTCTGTCGTTTAAACAATTTTTTTGGAATTGCGTAGCTGAAAGAGTGAAAGGGTACTTTTATAAAATAAAGACATCAAAAAGCTATTTCAAAGAGAAAAGGTTATTATAAACAGTTTTTATGCTTTTTAGCAAAAGTGGTTGCTAGGCCGCAAAAAACTGCCAAAGCGCTGACCAAAAAAATTTTGTGAGTATTTTTAAAATCTGCTCAAAAAATCCAAGCAGAGAAGTAGCAATACAGAAATAAATTCAACAAAGTCCTGGGATTGAGCAGGTCTACTACTCTTTTCTTAGTCCGTGAGAAATTTTGCAAAATCCTGCCTTTTGTTATGTCACAAAATTACGAAATGCAGGGTTGCCAGTGGTACGTAGTCAAACGGATTAAATCGTATTTTCGCAAATAAGGAAACTGTGGTGAAAGGCTTGGGACATCTCTTGAATACCTTAAGTAACTCTCGTTTCTTCAATCAAACCGATTTTAGTGATATCTTTTTAAGCGGTTGAGGATTCTTGCAAGCACGAAGAACTCGAGTGGATAGAGCGTCTGCTACTGATTCGGTAGACTCGGGTTTGGTTCCCAGTCGCGTTTATTAAAGGCGACTATTGAAGGCTATGATAAAATTCAAGAAAATATGGAAATATTAGAAGATAATACGACAACTTTATATAAAATACAAAAACTGTTAAAAACATTATGCATATGCCTTCAATCGTTAGATCGAAAGCTCAAAGTACAAGAAGAAAGCAAAATGCAAGATCGTCACTTTCTGTCGTTGCTTTGCTAGGAAAATTTTGCTTCTTTGTTTTATATTCCTTACATTCACTTAGTGTTTCGAGTTTATGAAATATGGATATATGCAGGAATTACTAATGTGGAGGAACGTAATAGAAAGAAAGAACTAGATGTAAAACAAGAATACGCATTTTATACGAGAACAAAACCTACCGTATAAGCAACGTTGATGTCTTGGTGCCATCCTGACAATATGACTGCCCGTAGACTGGTTTCCAATTACCTCCAAAAACAATATTTCACCATGTTGATGGCATTCGTAGGAATTTTAGTATTTGGAGGCTCCTTTATATTAATCAGAATTCTAGCAAAGGATAGTTCACAAAATTTACATTGCGCTTTGCCGCATATTTGCTTGATATGTTCTCTTTTACGAGAAACTCGCCTTTACATTTTGATTGTTACTGCTTGCTGTTCATATGTGATTGTATTCGGTATGTTGTGTTACCACGTAGTCACCTTCAATGATTGGCTTCCAGCCAACAACAGTCAATTGTTTGAATTGCTTCAAGACTTGTCAATGGATGCCCTCAATGAAAACGAAAGTGCTGCAGGAAACTCGTCGTCATCTGATATGAAAATGTTGCTAATGAAGATCGATGATAATAAAAAAAAGAAGAAATGTTGACTCGATTCAAGAGAAGGATGACGGCAGTAAAGCAACAAGCCAAAGTACAGCAGGGTTGTCAAAAAATGTCAATACTGATCAAGAAAAAGAATTTACTGCTGTAACCATGGACCACGAGGGCCAATTCAATCATTTGCTTCCTAGCTCTCTTAAAAAATCATCTCATAAGATTAGTTTCCGTAGATAAGCACCACGACTATTAGAAAGTACAGTGCCCACTGCCCACCACTGCAGAAATACTTTCCAAAAAGTGCCGCGGTACCAGTACTGGCACACAGTTCGGTGCTTTTTGATGATTTAACTTAATTGCTTTAGAATTTTTGAAAAAGGTTTTGTTGAAGCACGACAAACTAAGATCACCAGCAACTATTTATTTCGAGAAAAATCAGCATCTCAAAATGATAGTCAAATCGTCACTTAACCCAACTCTTTTGAGGTTCAATTTAAACTTATTTTGCGCGGAAGGAGGTGTTTTTGCCACCTTTCTCGGTTTTTTCGTGATAAATCCCTTCCAAAAAAAAGTTGCTTTTTTCAAATTAACTTGATTTTGAGTTTAATATCATCAAAAAATTTTTTTTTTAAATATCAAGTTGTTAAGGTAACTGGGAGTTTTTCAATTTTGAGGTTTGTCGAAGTCACTTTCCGAAATCTGAACATTTTTTGACCTATAATTATTTTTAATGACATCATAAGACGTTTTTATGACGTAAACAACTAAACTTAGGCATTTTATGATTCAATTTCAGAAAAACAAACCTATGGATAAAATTTGAACCACCTGTAACGTCATCGCAAAAATGACGTCAGTTTTCGAGAATATGGCCGTGAAGTCACTATGATGTCGTCAACTAGCATACCAAATTTGGTGTTCCTATGACTTTTGGTTGAAGAGTTAGACAGGGAAACTTTTTCCACCCATGTAAAATGCCGTTGGTCAATTTCCCCCAGTAAAATAATTAATTTGCAACAGAAATTCCAAATAAAAAACATTGGCACAGAAATTTCGATTTGCCTGGCTTGTTGCGAATGCCAATATGCGATGTACGACAAAAAACTGTAAACTGATTTACACCAGTGGCGCAACCAGCCGGGGGGTTGTTAACGGACCCTCAGTCCCCCCGTAGCCAAGTCACCTAAAATTTTGACTCAAATTGCATGCGTTTAAATATGTTTTGGACTTGACCTGCAAGTAAAGGGGAGCTTGAAGGGCTGGGCAATTTAATTCTTCAACTAGCTTTCAAATCTAAGCAATTAAGTTTTTTTAATGTCCTAAAAGGTACAACATTAGGTCCAAATGGCGCTGAAATGACTATTTTTTTTCTGAAAACATCTCAAAAAGCGTCCAGCGATTGTGTTCTTAACACAAAACTTGATTTAACTGTCATCGGGATTAAAACTTACAAGCATGATGAAGGGTTTACGAGCTTGAAAGAGTATATTAGCTTGTATATTAGCTTGAAAGAGTTTGAGTATTTTGATGCGAAAAATGTGCGTAAGAAGCGTGAAATTTTGCTTGTTTTTGCTTTTACACTCGTTTTTAAACGAACAATTTTATAAGAACACGAGGCTTATTTTTGCTCAAAATTTAAGAACATATTAAGAACAAACCAGTCTCAGCATTTAAAAAAAGATCAATGGAAAAAGAATTAACTTCAAATCTAAAAAGAAACTTAAAACGATAAAGTTTTAGTGATTTTCCACTATTTGCCAGCAAAATAGCAATGATTCCAAGATTATAGAGGTGGTGTTGCGCATTCTCGGGCAACGGAGAAATTTTGGTCTGTTGCTCAAATCAAAAAAATACTCGCTCTTTATATTTTGCAATTCTACGATGAAGAAAAAGCAGCAACCAAAGCGTTTACTCACCTTGACAGAGCATTCGGAATTAAACAATTTTGCAAACATGGTTGATAAAACATTGATGCTCTCAAAATTTAAGTTCAAATTAAGAATAAATAAGGCTGAAAATTGGCAAAAAATTCAGAACAACCAGCCTCAACTCAAAATTCACTGTTTCATATACAAAAAGTGTGTATTCAGAATGACAAAGCGCTTTGTTCCCAAGTTAACAACACTTTAATTGTATTTTGCCAAGCGATTTTAGTTGCTTAATTTTGCTCAGTTGTATTCTGTTGGTGTGTATGTAAAATGTGTAAAGTTATTATTATTATTATTAGCTAATACTGCAGTGATGTTTTGGGTTTTGTCGTAATAACTTTGTTGATCTCTTCAGTATCTAATATCTCTCCACTATCTCCCTAGGGAGATACTGAATACTGGAGAGATCAATTTAGTTCAAATCAATTCTTTCATTATACTCGCTGTATTACACCGAAGCGTGTAACAAGTTTGCGGAGCCCATCTCAGCGTCATTGCGCCTGCGTGCAACACAGCTTCTTCCGAAGAAATGTCGCAGCGGTGGCGAGCCGTTGGCAACACTCTGTTCGATTTGACCCGCCCAAGATTTGAACCTCAGACCTTCCGCTTCAGAGACGAACACGTTACCGCTCGACCAACTGGCCGGTTATCAACGTCAAATTAAAGTAGTGAGTTTTACTGCATTTGATTAGTAATCCTATTTTGCGCGGGCTATTTATGACCGACGCATTTTACACGGGGAGACGGAGGTGGGGTAAAATATTCCTCTAGGCAAATCGGTTGGTGTTCACCAAAAATTAAAAAAAAGAGTTTTACGCAGATAGTGTTATCATAGTGATGTCAGAGCAATATATTTCTAAAATGACGTCTTTTTTTCAAGTTTTTTAATGATGCCAGTTTTCATTTTTTCAATGACGTCATTTTCATTTCTTCAATGATTGTATTTTAATTTTTTCAATGTCGTCATAGGCGGTTCAAACTCTCTGCTTAGATTCTTTTTTTGATACTGAATTATAAAATATCCATGTCAAAGCGGTTACTTTAAGTGTACGTCAGTTATGTTAAATGTTGGTCAAAAATGCTCAAACCTCGGAAGGCGACTTTAGCAAACCTCAGAATTGGAAACTTCTCCTTACCTTAGATACTTCAAATTTTCGGCGGTTATTTTTGAATTAATTTGACTTAAAGCCATTTAAAAATCACTTTCCTAAAGGGATTTATCACGATTAACTTAAAGTAAGGGGCACTCTTGTCCCTCACCCTCGTGCGAAAAGGGTTAAGTTATTGATTCTGCAAAGTGTAAACTGTTATGAATTAGCATGCTATTGCCAAAGTGCAAAAATACAGATTACTGATATGATGTCAGAGTTATTGATAAATTGATATTTTCAATAACAATTATGGGAAAATAAAAAATATTAAAAGGAAATCATCATAAAAAAATTTAAATGACAAGTTTAGTGTTTACTTTAAAAAGCTAATTCTGTTTCCTTTGAAAGCTGGGCCTTATAAGTGGTTGCTTAATTGCCAAAAAGACAGGTCTACCTTGGTTATTGATTGTAGACTCATATAGTTGTTTTTTGTGAGTAACCTTTACTTTTACTGTGTTATTGAAGCTAACTCACAATATTGCTCTATTTACTGTAAAGAATGTCAATCGCCGTTGGTTTTTATTAGCTGTAAAACTTTTAGCATTTGCTGTAGAATTTTTATTGATGCTTCCATAAATTAGTTGATGCTTGAACTCTGTGTATAATGTGATTGGTATAGAGGTAATGCGGGTTTCAACGCTTCAGGTGCGCGAGTATGGTATGCATATCTAATCTCGATAACCACAGTTTCAATAGCCATACTTATACGTCTTCATACAATGGATGATTGGTAGGAATAAAATTTCAGAATCCTTTTCTTTTACTCAAGGAAAAATGAGTGTCTGCTGACTGGTAGATCATTGATGGACTGTTCTTTGTAGTCTGCAAGTAGGTTCGTTTCTATGCGAGGGTCAAGGGATTTGAAACTGCAGATTGCTCTATGCCGTAGAACTGTGCTGCATGTAGGACTTTAAAGTGAGAGTTAGCGCTATACCCAACAGTGAAATCACGGAATGCCTAAATGGGAAATAATTTACGCAAAAATTTGTGTTTGACTGTTGAGCCGTTTAGACAAAGGGAGTGTACGCTTTCAAAAGAAAAGAAAGCTTTACCTCAGTCAAAAGTGTTGCTGTAATAGATATAAAATATAGCTTTAACTAATCGATGACTACGTTCGTCTATGGAGCGGGAAATCTGAAGTTTAATTCTCTGGCCGGTCAATAGCTAGCGATCAGTGGTCAAGTAGATAAAGCATCTGTTACTAAAGCGGTAGACCTGAGTTCGGTTCCCGGTCAGGTTAAGCCAAGATTACAAAAAAATTGTATTTTATATGACGTTCAGCAATAAAATGGACAGTGTGAAACCTCCACCATGTGTGGTAAACTGGTGGGCAGGTGGCAGCTTAACTCAAAGACCAAGAGGTCCCTTCGTTGCCTCCTGGTCAAGGCAACGTGGCAAACAAAGATGTAATTAAAATCAAATTAGCTCTCTCTCTAACATTAATTCGAAAAACAATGTGTTGCACAGGCGTAATGATGCCGAGCCGGGCCCCACAGATTCGTTGTAAAGGTCATACCCCTACAAAACTCACTACTCAATCCCACTAAGGAATTTTTAATCTAATCTGAAGATTTTGCTCATTATTACAGTAGAGTAGCTGTGAAGAATTACAAACCGTACTGTTTCATTTACGTGCAGCGTGTTTTTAAAGCATATCTCTTTTGTATGGCTAAAACAACCCCTGTAACTTGTTTCAAAAATGTAACACACAGTAATTTCAGGGACCTGCTTAATATTTTAATTTCTTTTGTTGACTTGAGGTGCGTTTAGACTGGACGCGAAGCGAAGGTTACCAACTTTCGCGAGAGGTTGCTAATCTTCACGACTGGTCGCTTTGTAGGCTAACTCTCTTCAAAACCAGCTTTTTCAATGTATTCAATGAGCAGAAAGCGTTGTGTAAAGCAAGGATGGCAGTACGGTACGGTACGGTACGTGGGTACGGTGCGCCTCAATTTTTGCTAAAAGGTACGGTACGCTGGTACGGTACGCCTTTTCTGTAATGGTACGGGTACGGTACGTTGGTACGCTGTTTGAATTAAAAATCACAGTCTTTTCGAACATTGCGCAAGATTTTTGTATGCAGAGGCAAAAGATAGCTGAAGCCGACGCTAAATGTGTGATTTGAGATCGCTGATTTATAGACTAGTGATTTCAAACTCTGTTAAAGTTGCGAGTAGTTAAAAGCAAGAATGGCGGTACGGTACGTAAGTACGGTAAGGTACGCCTTAATTTTTGCTTGGAAGTGCGGTACACTGGTACGGTACGGTTCAAGGTGCGAGCTACGTAGTACGCAAATTCTGAACGTACCGTACCGTACTGCCATCGTTGAGTGTACAGTACTTTACTATTAAAGCGATACCATAGTAATCGCAGGTTCTGTTCGTCATAGTGCGCTAGAATTTAAACAAAGATTGAGTTTCTATTATGCTATCACGCAGTAACCGTGAAGAAGATTCTAGACTACTAGCCTACGTAACAAAACAATAATGAGAAAAAAGTTTGTAAAAGTGTACGTGAAAAAGGAAGTACAGGAGATCGAATTTGGAATCAAAAAGACAGGTAATATCTTCAAAAACGTAGTAATACCACAGCATACAGCAGGTTCACTCCAAGCAAAAACCATTGTGGTGTGTGTCTGCATTTTTTGAGAGCCAAACAAAACTTTGAAGTCAAATTGACGTCATAATAGTGACATCGTGAGCGGATTCGAATTATGTCAAATGATAGCAATTGTTCTGAAATTTTATGAATTTTGTCTCTCCCTTACGGAATTAAGTCCTTCCCATTTTTTACGGCCCTAAATGTTGAAGACGCCATTTTTCACAACTGCCATACTCTTGACGTAACTTGTCCTAGCTTTCCATTGTGCTTTTTGGATCGAAATAAAATTGGTACTAATAAATCCGTTTAAGTTCGAGCGTTGATTTGCTCCATTTGTTACGTCACTTGTGTATGACGTCACAAAGTCAGAAGTGTAAACATAACCCAAAATTGGAACCTTTCGTTCTTCCGGTAACTTTAGTTATGGGGGGTTTGCTCACGTTTGACTCCCAACAGTTTTGCTTGCCCGAAACTTGCTCTGTATCGTCAACTAGCTTTCTTGCAATTTTCGTTTTAATGGGGCTAGGTCTACTGCTTCGGTTAATTCACTATAATACAGCGCTGGGATCAAGCACAGCCATGAACAATCACTCCAGGATTTACAGCCTTAGCTGTCTAGATTTGACTAATGATATTTGAAATCTAGCAAGGCATTGCATTTTTAGTTTCCCTAAAGACTAACGATAGTAAAATATCGTAACAACTCGGCCAAATTAACTTGGCTAGTCTAGGGCCCCCATTTAACCTTGCCAACAGATTGATAATAGGCGCTAAACCAGTACTTAAATTGTAGGGGGAACGCGGGGGGACGCGTCCCCCCATCGAGATTTAGCGTCCCCCCCATCGAGATTAAGCGTCCCCCACAAAGATTTGAGCTCATAATGATTAGACGAAAAAGAGCCAGCCAGCACGAATAAATCCTTCAAATTCCGGCCAAATATCGTCCCAAATTGCGGCGAAGACCTTTTTTTTTGGTCTTCACCTGATTTCGGGGAAAAAACACTTCACTTTCCGGAAAAGACCTTCTTTTTTTTGGTCTTCATTCAAATTCGGCAACGGAATTACGTAATTTCCACTGAAGTACTTTTGCATGCCAAATGCGTTTGGTCAAGGCTGCAAAAGCCTTCCCCCGTCCAAATTTTACTATTTAAGTACTGCGCTAAACCATACAAATATATTGTTTACATTATTTCCAAGCAAACTATGATCGCAAAAAATTCGATCAGTGATTTAGTAGGTTATTGTACTGCAGCCTGCAAGCAAGCGAAGTTGAGCAACTGCTCGCCAAGGTTGCAACCTTTTGAAAGCGGTTGATGACGTCAAATTTTGGTTGCTTTTCGTCGCTTTGCGTTGCTTCGCGTCCAGTCTAAACTCACCTTTAATATACCGGCCAGTTAGTTGAGCGGTATCGCTTTTGCCTCTGGAGCAGAGGTTTGAGGTTCAAATCTCGGGCCGGTTAAATCGTATATAGTGTTGCCAACGGCTCGCCACCGCTGCAAAATATCTTGGAAAAAGGCTATGTTGCCTTGGCGCATTGACGCGGTCATGAGCTTCGAAAAGTCGTTACACGCTTCGACGTAACGCAGCAAGTATAATGAAAGATTTGATTTGACTTACTATACTGTAATAGTGAAAGCTTGGTTACTAGCTGAAATTTTTCCGCTTCAAACCGGCGTGAAAAGGTGTTCGAGATAAAAAAAAACCTAAAGAAAAATTGTTGAATTTTTGAAAAATTTTGTTGCTTTTTATAAATGTAAATCAAGCAAATTAAGCTGAAGTATGCAAAACAACCGCGGCGGATAGTGTAGATGAGCTATTATGATTTTTTTCTTTTCTGCATTGGTGAACCACGTGTAAAATAGAATTTTTTTGATTACTTTGCTAATAATTGCGAATTTGACTTTTGAAACAGCTATTCCAATTATGGCATTGGCTCAGAAAAGGAAAAAAAAAACGACATTATCGATCGCCTTGCGGTTTTTCATCTTAACCAATCAGTGCTGTTTGAGTGGATGTTAGAGCGTTTGCCACTGAAACGACAAAATCTGGTTCGATTCCAATAGGGTCAAACCAAAAGCTATAAAAATTGGTATTTACAGTTTTGCTGTTTGACGTTCAGCATTGAAAGGGAGAGCATGTAGCCTCCATCACGAGCTGCATGACAGATCCAATACTTTGAGCTTCAACATGCAGACCCGTGATCCCAAAGGAATCCATTTGCCACACAGTCTGACAACCGGGCCTTGTGAGTATCCCCACACCCGCTTGAGCAGACGTACTAGGATCAGCACCAGAATAGAAGTGTTTTCATCCGCCTTCCAGATCCACAGTTCCAGAGCCACGTCGTTTGGTTGAAGAAACTCCGACAATATCGAGATAATACCGATTTGCTTTTTAAACCAATTCTAACTCTTTTGCTGTGAGGATGAGAATATTCCAATAGCTCAACAGCAATTGGTGAAGATTGACCCGTGAGTGAGCGACATTACCTCGAGTACGAATACTCTGCGCTGCCTCCATTTGCCTCTCCAAATTTGCAGCGGGCACATTGGTGGAGCTGCCACTACGGCTGGCTGGTGGAGATTGTCGCTTATTTTTCGAACGAGCCCCTCTGCCTAAGACTCGAACGTCATAGGGGTTTCGCTGAATGACGACCTGGGAGTTCTTAGGCTTTCCCCAGTCGAACGAAGCTCCACTTGTATTGAGACCCATTAACGTTGTTCATATAATTTTCATTATTTGCACTCATCATGAGTTTTTGTACTCATCATGATTATTTGTACTCATCATAATTCTTCACTGCAGTTGTAAAAACCAACTGATTAAGTTTAGCTTGTTTTGAATTCAGGGATGTGGAAGCAGAAGCTGGAAGCGGTGAATGCGGCAAATTTTCGTGGAAGGAGAATCTGAAAGCGGTAAAAGAGTACCGCTTTCGCCTCCACTTTGGCCATTTATATCAAACGTCAAAACTTAAATGTGGTGCAATTTTTAAAAAAATATACGACGAAAAATGAATGTTTGATCTACCCTCATTTGCAAAGAAAAATTTGTAAACGCTTGTGATTCTCCTAGATCAAGGGTAGCCCCCACCCTTATCAACTCAAAGATGAACCATGTAGCTAACCAAATACTTTTAAAATTACTATACTGTTTAAAAATTCTCTATTTTGGTCAAAAATTCTCTACTTTAGTCCTAAAAATAGTTTTAAATGGGGCTTTACTAATTTTTTTGGGCCATACTTGTACAAACAAAATCTGGGTCCTTACTCGTATAAAACAGCATTCACAAACATAAACAAAGTTTCCAGTTCCAACATTTCAATTTCTTTCCATACGACTTTATAGTCTTGCAATGCAAACAGAGGATAGCACCATTACGTCTCCCAATCAAAGTTTAATATCGTATGACTTTTAAACTTGATGTTATAATGCTTGTCTTAATTATTGTTTGGTACCGTTTGCGACAAGAATCATTCTAATGTGGTATTGTGTATAACCCTAGGTGGGCAAGTTTATGCAAAACGTTAGCTTCGTCAACCACTAGTCCGTTAACAAACTTCATACTTCCCTTAAAATTAAATCGTTGTTTTCAGCTTTAATTAACGAAAGTTAATGAAGTCCGTTAATTCGTTAATATTTTGCGTATTATTTACATTTCTTTTTATTCACTCACTTCTAGAACACGTAATGATACTGTTGAGCTGATTGTAAGGAAATATTTATTGCTATAATGGTCTGCTAGTGTTTTGAAAGCTACATTTTACAGTCTAATCTAATTTCAAAATAAAAATAGGTTCAAATGCACTAACGAAGCTGCAATCCAAACATTGTTAGAAATTGCTAACAGCGATAATAGACCTATGAGGCTGCAGCTTATTATTTGCCACAAAACAGAGCTCCTTTCTTCGCTTGTTCTTCTATAAAACTCGTACTAATACGCAACAATTGTTACCAAAGCAAACTGTTTGTAACGGTACGATGAACGAGTGGTGCAAGATACTAACGATAAAAACCTTAACGGAAGTTAATTTAGTCTGTTAACATAAAAAATTTTTTTTAAAGAATTAACGAGTTAATGAAAAAGTTAGATTCGCTGTTAACGGATTTACGAATTAGTGCCCACCTATGTGTATAACCGCATAATTCTTGCAAAGTTTTTTTTATTTTGCTGTTCTAAAAATACACGTAGGTAGCAAAATTTTGGAGCCAACCACATGCACGAACAAGTTAATAAAAAAACTGTAAAAAATTTGCTAATGTGGAAGTCTCGTCTCAGGGCTACCTACTGTAAGTATAAACAAGTTCAGATTTGCCCTTAACAGCGCAGATGCAGTTGAAATAAGTTATTATCCCGAGCGCTTGGAAATCCATCTCCAGACCCCAAATAATTGTTCATCATTTTAAACTTCTGGGCAAAAGTTCAGAGAAATTTGCATCAGCTGAAGCACAACAACCATGGGATTAATTGTAGTTTTTGCTTCAGGGCCAC
Source organism: Trididemnum nubilum (assembly GCA_963965965.1). Classification (NCBI taxonomy): domain Eukaryota; kingdom Metazoa; phylum Chordata; class Ascidiacea; order Aplousobranchia; family Didemnidae; genus Trididemnum; species Trididemnum nubilum. The sequence goes on along the minus strand of OZ014485.1, from coordinate 7,262,990 downwards.
TCCAACTCCGAATTCCTGACTACGCCCATACTCAGATCCTTGCGATGACAAACCACTGAATAAAATAATAATTTGGTTCTATATGATGTTTTTAAGATGATGATAACAAAGCTGTTTTATTTTGACTTACCTATTTGGAAAAAAATTTTTGCCAAAAACTTTTAAGATAAATTTTAAGCAAAAATTACATCATCAAGTGGTGAAAGCGGACGCGCTAAGGGTGGAAGCGCAAGCGATTCAAAAATTGCCGCTTCCACATTTCTGATTGAAGTGAAAACTTTTTTTTCCAAACTTGCTTCCATTTTTTTAATAACTCGCGGAGTTATTAGAAAGCACCTTGACTGGCTAACTTTAGGGTTGTTTTTTCGGGGTTTCCCGGCTTAGTGGTATTAATGAGTTATTTGCAATTTGGTTTGTCAATACGTGAGGTATTTACCATTGAGCAAATAAATCAATGAACTGCATATAGAATACTTCAATGCTATCGACTGCATTTATAATTGGTATAAATGTGTAAAATAAGCAATGAGTAGGCCTACTAAATATGCAATAATCTTAAATTTTGGTTTGGTCCTTGGTTCATGTTACTTTGGTTTATGTTACAGATGTTTGAATTTACTTTCATGAGCAACTTGCAAGGTAATATTAGCTGTAATTTAGAGGAATGCAACACTCAAATTCTCATTGTTCGTTTTGTCGAGTTAGAGTTATCATTCTAGCATCTGGGTAGGCACTTTGATGATCACAAACTAATTGCAGTAGAAATTGCAGCTGTTTTTCATGTTTGGTTGAGAGTTTGTTATATGACTGCATAAAAGCAACTCCGCGCTCAGCATTGTCATTTGTAGCCTAACTTTTCATATTTTTGACAATTAATTTCGCAGATCAAAAGCTTTCTATTTTGACCAGAATCTAGGATCTTCATTGAGAAACTTGGAATCAAGTAGAAGTATTTCAAAAAATTTCTTTGTTTTGGTAGTTACAAAATTTTGAAGAAGTTTATCTTTTAAAACCATGTGGATGTCGAAGCCTTTTCAGAAAATCTTCTTTATCATCTTCGTTTTGAACCTTGACAACCATGTGCTGCTTTGTTTCAAAAGAAACATCATCACCAAAAAAGCTATGCGCAATAACTCTTCAGACAAATATCACTGATGTTTCGTTTTCTTCTGAGTTGTGGCAAAGAAAACTGCTTTGTTAATAGTTAAAGAAGAGATTTTAGTCAAGCTAAATCCCGACGAGGTGCTTCAATTGCTTTAGGAATTGAATCAAGAGCTTCAATTGCTTAGGAGCAGCAAATAAACCAAGCTTCAATATAGACTTGTATTGCAATAACACACAGTTCCTTTACAGTTTCTTCCTCTTGAGCGCTGAAACTAAAATTGTTTTCTAAACATTCATTTTTTTAAAACCATAAAGAAGTCTGCTTAACCAGCGTGGGTGGTGCACAGGCCCAGACGCACGAAACTTTGCACCATGAGGTGGAGTTCCTCCTAGAAGCAAAAATAGTACCAAAAGTTCAAGGTAATCATCTCATGATTGTTTTTTCTCAAGGTGGTTGGTGGCAAAGTGCATCATGCGACGGCTAGTTTCTTCAGAAATCGTTAAGCATACACTAAATTTTGTCAGCGGTTCCTAGTTTATAAGAGGTTGTAGCAATGCTCTCGAACTTTGAATTGTCTAAGGAAATTTTAGGCTGCTAAAAGAAGCTCCACAATATGATGACGACAAGCAACGTAGAAGTCTTTAACAAGTTTTTCAAGCAAAATGCAAGTTCCATTTTGACGTTCAGTATTAGTTGCTGTTGTAACAAATGATAGGCTGATCTTCACCAAGGAACTTTCAGAAGTCGATTAAAACTCAACCCAGAGAAAGAACCAGTAAACGATTTAGATATTTTTTGGTAGTTAAGTCTTCCAAACACTTACCATCTCAGTGAGCGCTTCGTTGGCATTGAAATCCATTTTGAATGTTTTTGACAAACTTGGCTCATGCTTTTTTTTAGAACGAGAAATTTACTTCTGTGGATAACAAAAGTAACGGATCATAACCAAGGCTTTTAGCGGGTGTAACGATAGTTTTGTCTTGCTCTTGGTCACTTTGGTGAAACATCTTTCATTATACTCGGAGAGTATCATCAGCATTGCTCTGGTCCTCACTGCTGTAGGAAGATGCTAGGATAGCATTTTTTGAAGTTGAACCTATATACTCATTTTGTGTTTTCATTCGTCCCTCTTCAGCTTTTCGCTTTTGCGTGATCCGATGCTCCTTACAGCAGCTAGTATTTTATCCACACATTCCGTATAACCACGCCCTCCTTTTCCTTGTAAAGCAATAAATAGAAAAGACCTAAGCCAATAACCTCCAAAATACTCCCATAATCAACGAATCTTTACTTACAAGCTAGTTGCTGCTACTGCAGCAGTGCAGCTGCACTGCCATTTAAAGTCTCGGAAAACTTGCAAAGCAATAATGAAACGAATATGACGTATTAGAGAATAACGAACTTAAACAAACTTTGGTTATGAAAAGAAAAGTTTGCTTTAGCAAAGCTAAACCATCTTGGTGCGACCCATTTTTGATCCTTCGCAAACCATACTTTAAGAGCTGCTTAGTGCTACATAAGAGGAACAACATGCGCAATTACGCATGTACAGTACTATAACGGATGTTGGAGAATAAGCACGGCCACCTAATGTCTGCAAACCAATGCACTTAAAATGCAACAAAAAAGTTTTACTAATCGAATGCTGAAAACCTGGTTTAGATGCACGTTCTGTTTCAAGCTTTCGCGTTTTTAAAAAGTGGCATGACGTCATTAGACCCAGGAGTTTGGTGCCTTCGACTTCACTTTGAGCTAATTACGCCTTTTTTGCACAACACGTTTTGAGTAGCAAGCTGCTATCAACATGCATTTCCAAAATCGCCTATCCTCTGCAAAGATAACTTAGTCGAAGGCACCAAACGCCTGGGTCTGATGACGTCATGTCACTTTTTAAAAACGCGAAAGCTTGAAACTGAGAACGTGCATCTAAACCAGGTTTTCAGCATTCGATTAGTAATACTTTTTTGTTGCATTTTAAGTGCATTGGTTTGCAGACATTAGGTGGCCTTTAACGCATCGCTGTAACTTTTCATTAGAATCACAAAATGGCCCTTCTAGCTGTAAGCTTATTGTTTATAATGATCCAGAATGAGAGTATTTGAACATGCTTGTATCACCTCTAAACATTAATCAAATAGTCTAAAATTTCATATGATGTGTTTTTTCAGTAAATAGATCCATTTTGGAGGCGGAGAGCAAAACTTTTCAGACTTTTGAAAATAAGGGCCACCCTATTGTACAGTACGTGAAGACTAGTGATACCTTAAAACAGTTGATTGCAGATAAATTTTGACCAAATTCACATCGGTGACACTAAAGTTTTTTGAAAAAATATTTACTAAGTGTTCATAGAAAATTTATATTAAAAAAACAAAACCTAAAATGCGGAATCAAGCCTTTTCATCAAGAGATCACTGTAAGCTGCAGTGAAAACTGCTGGTTAAATGACTTCAAAATCTAGTAACGGATCCTGCAAATCCACAGTACAATAAAATGGCTACAAAAATTTCTGTTGTATGGAGACCGACGCTAACGTCACTTGCAACTTGTGTTTTTGTATTTTTTGGTGATACAATTCAATGTTTGATCGGCTATCAAATACACGCCTAACAATAAATAAGCATCTTCAAATCAACAGAAATATTATACAGCAGCTACAAGATCTGGATGTTTTGCATGTTTCCTAAAGTTTCTAGTAGATTTAATTGGAAGGTTAAGAAGACGGACTTTGGAATGTTATCGATCACATCATACCACTATTACCACACAGCAACAAATATGAAAATGGAATGTAACACAAGAATTTTGAAGTACCACGTGTGCTACGGTAGTTATGACGAAATTCCAGCATTTTTGCCTGAACAAAACTTTAGCTGGATCGCAAAGCTGTTTCAACATTGAATACACAACACAAAAAATACCATAGATGACAAAAAAGCCTTCCCAAAACAGTCTAAATAAAAAAGTTTAAACAAGCTTTGAAGAAATCGAAAACGGCAAAAGCGAAAAGTTTTAAATGTCATTTTTTTCTCTAGAAGTGAGAAATGACTTGCAATAAATGCGGCAACCCACATGCTTGGCATGCTTTTTCAATCTCTTCGTCATCTTTTGAGATAAATTACACTCATTTGCGTCCACTCTTTCGATATTGAAAAGGCAGTCTTCTAGCGCTCGTCCTCCGAGGTCACCAAATTTAACCTTATTAACCTTCAGCTCTTTCATCTATAAAATTAATTAACTTTGAACTTTTTGGTAGACAATAATAGATTTATAGCAATGCGTGACATTTTGCCCTATAATAAATAGCCAGAGAGAGGAGGGAAATATCATGTTCTCTCTTACTGTTATGATAAATCCAGCAAGTAAAAAAATAATACTTTGAACAAACCAAATTAAAGAGATACTGCTCGAAATCGGTTATATAGAAGACTGAGAAGTATTTGAGGCAATAAAGAGGTGACCCAAACCTTTTTTCACAATTCCCCTTATTTGGAAAAATACGATTTAAACCGTTTGACTCCGTACCATTGGCAACTCTGCATTTCCCAATTTTGTGACACCGCAAAAGGCATAATTTTGCAAGATTTCTCGCAGAATAAGAAACGCGATTGCCAACTGGTATCAGTAAAAACCTTTAACCAAATCTGATGATTTGGCTAATGCTACAGGAACCTGTAGACGTATAGGCTACCAGTAATGATCTACAGTACGCCTTTTGTGATATCACAAAATTGGGATATGCAAGTTTGCCAATGGTGTGGAGTCATACGGATTAAAACGTATTTTCGCAAATAAGTAAAATTGCGGAAAAAGGTTTGGGGCAACTCTCTATTACCTCAACTAGTTCTCATTTTTTCAATAAAACCGATTTCAAGCAGTATCTCTTTAACTAAGTCAAACGCTAAAATCGTTAAATCGATTGAATAAACACAAAATGTCCCTCAGCTAGTCTGCGATCAGCTGCATGTTGGTTTGCCAACTCAAACTCTCAACACTGTAAACGAGCATTAGAAGTTTTTGCATTGTTGTTGTGCAAACAAGTCGGCAACGTGACCGAGAGGGTAAAGGCGTTGTTTTTAGGACAATCATGGTCGCATGATCTGGGTTCAACCCGCAACCTGGTCACGCTGTTGCGTCCTTGTACAATATGCTTTACAATGGTTATCTCTGCTCGGTGGTTTCGAACAAGCAGCAAATTCAGTGGACAAGAATTCGAAGAAATCTACAGGAACACTTGCATCACTGGAAACTCCGAAGCAGGTGCGGATTCCTGCAACCACGAAGTAGTCATTGCAGTGAAAAGTGCGAGGATCGTTCAATATTTAGCGTCTGACACAATCCTGTGACAGGAGGATGTGAATATTTATTCTTCTGCCACCGGACAGCGTCAGACGCTGACCGTTACACTTTTTATTACGATAACTACTTCGTGTTTGGAAAAATCCGTATTTGCGAAGCATAGATCCAATGTTTCTGTGGATTTCTTCGAATTTTTATCCACTGAATTTACTGCTTGTTTGAAGCCACCACGCAGACATAAATATCGGGTTTTTGACACTATAACAACACCACATTTAATCATTACTAAAATCATAATTGTCATACCCTGAAGTCATTTTTCTTTATTTGCTGCGCCAGCGCTTCCATTCCACGGTTGGTGAAGTTGCAGTTGACTACGGAAAGTTTTTCAATCTTGTTGACGCACTGAGATAAAACAATCGCTCCAGCGTCACCAATTGGGTTGCTTCCAAGGTTTAGTTTTTTCATCTAAACATTAGACGGTTGATAATAAACAGTTAATTATAACTGTAAAGTGCAACAAGAAGCGCAGACAAAATTTTGTGATAGGGGATGGGGGATTTCTTCCGAAATTAATGTTAAGACCAAAACAAGGTCTTCAGTTTACGCCGCATTCAGGTTCGATCCGTCGAAATCGCATGCGTTGTTTGCAGGTCTACTTCCACGGGGCGCATCGTTGACTACCAGTGATGGGAAAGATACAATATGGGATTTTGCATATCAAAGAGGTTAGAGGACAATGCCTTCCTTGTCTACGCAACTGGGTAGACACAATACCTACCCTTTATACGCGACTGAGTACAGCTTAGTTTTCAACTAGTGTAAAGATCGTCAAAATGTATTGTACCGTATTTCGTATTTCATCTTTGTGGGGAAAAATAGAGAACACACTTATGAGTTTCTGGCTACAATGCTTCGCATCACAGCAGATTACAACATTTATAAAGAATTAAACTCTAAAATCTAGCCACAACAGCCTCTTTCCCTCTCAAATGTGTGTATGTTGTCATAGAGCACTTTTTGAAAACCTGATATCAACCACAGACTGATGCGTTGCCGATAAATAAAATTAAAACAGAAACTCGCAGTTAGGCTACAAGCTTTGCAGTAGTACTAGCTTTCCACAATATGCACTGTGGATCAGGCTTGGAAAAAATATAATTGACAAAAATGTAATTAATTACACGATTTTGCTGTAATTGTAATTGAAATTTTCATAAGTCGATAATTGTAATATTATTGAAAAAATTTCTGCCTATTTTCAATTGCAATTACTCTATTATTCACTAAGATAGATGAGAACAAAATTTGTTTGAACAATATCAATTTTCCTCCGTTTGCAAATCGATATCGATATATCTGCAAATCGATACCGATTGCAATCACATCTGACGTCACAAACTGAACATCAAAGTATGTTAGGGGTAGTTAGAATTAGTTTTAGAGATAGGGTTAATCATATTCATAACCTAAACTTAGAACTACTTTAATCATAACTAACGCTAACTCTAAGCCAAAAAATAGCCTAACACAGAATTGGCCAAAGACGTCAGATGTGACTCCAACCGGTGGTTATAACTATTGTAACTTCAACGCTATTGATGATAGTAAGATTTTGTGTACTTTTTTGCTTGTTGGTCCTTGGGTGCATGTCAAAGCGACAATAATGGTTCTATTTTGTATGATCATGCTAAATATGTGATGTTGTTGGTAAAAGTTAAAATAGTGTTAAATAGTAGTTGTAACTTGAAGTTGTAACGTACTCAATTTCAACTTTTTTACAATTTTTAATTGTGTTAAAGCTTATTTTCTTTTGCACAAATAATTGTGGCATGATGCATGGTTTAGCTAAAACCATAATCTTGCTGGAAGCGATATGACTTCAATACCGTACTTGACAATTGCTTCTTATAGAAATTATGTATTGCAAAAATTAAAGTTAAACAAAAATTGATGAAAGAACAAGAATAGAGAGAAATGGGGCTTTAATAGCTCTGGCACAAAAAAGAAAAACAAATCCACAGTGTTGACCAGTTCCGTCGCTGCGGGGAGGCCAGGGGGGCCGTGCCCCCCTCCCCCTAACGACTGCTTGTGCCCCTCCATTTAGGTTTACTCAGAAGACGTTTTTAGAGCATCACGTAACGACACTACAACAGGCAGTAATGGAAAAAGAAATAATAAAGTTCAAACATAATTCTCGTTTGAAGTTTTCTCCACTCTTTGCGAAATTGCTGCCACCAACTCCTGTGCATAAATGTGATGCAATAATCCGTCTTACAAACACGCTTTTACGGATGAGTCGCGAAATAGGGATGTAAGCCTATAGAATCGATACCGGTACTTTGCTAGTGATTATGACCTGAAACAATATGTAAAAGCGATTTTTCACAAGGCCAGCTGTTTTTGTTTTTTAGAGAACACTCAAAACTTTTTTAGGTCGCAGTCAGTTGCACATCTAGGGGGAAGGAGCTAAGGGAGCTTCAGCCCCATTTAACCAAGTCATTTAGAAAATTTAACCCCAAAAATACAAGCGCTTAAACGTGCTTTGGACTTGACCTTAAGTATAAGGGGGCTGATAGGGCTAAGCAATTTATTTCGTTTAATTATTTCCGAATTTTAACAATTTACTGTAGTTATTCGTATGGCTTTAAAAACGTACGAAAAGTGATTGATGTGGCATAAAAATCTTAATTTTTTGCCGCAAAATCACAAAAATCACTCAGCGACTGGAGGCTCTGTTCCCCAGGCCCCCTCAGTGATACGCTTGAGTTACATCGATTTGTTCAGCACAGGGCCTAAATTAGACAATTTTTGAGCAAAAAAATTTACTTATGGTTTAAGCTTCCTCCCTCTTAGTAAAATTCTAGTTGCGCTTCTGGCCGCTTTCGCTGCTTCTAAGAGATTTTTTTAGCGATTTTTTGAGCCGCATACAAAACGAGCCAAGAAACGCTGCCGGCCTGATGCATCTCTTTTTTTAGACATGAATACAAATTTTTTAAAACACTGCATAATTTGGAGTAGTAAAATATCAGTTTTTATGTGGAAAAGTTCAATCTATTTTAGTGCCCCCCCACTTTCGACTTGTGCTCACTCAAGTCGTTTGCTCTGGCGACGGCACTGGTGCTGACATAAGCAAAACTCAAGGCCTCGGGTGTAAGTAAATTGGTTGCAATGTTTTGATAATCTTTTCATTGTAATTGTAATTGAAATTGTGATTGAATTACAGTTACTTGAACTGGAATAATTGTAATTGTAATTAGAAATTTTAGGTTCTAATTGTTTTTGTAATTTTAATTACATTTTATTCACCAAGCCGCCTTGGCCAGGAGACAGCGAAAGGACCTTTTGGTTTTTAAGTCAAGCTACCACCTGTCTACCACACACGGCGGAAGCTTCACACTGTCCCTTTATTTGCTGAACGTCAAACAGGGAAGCTGTGAATACCAATTTTTATGGTCTTTGGTTTGACCCGACCGGGAATCAAACCCGAGTCTACCGCTTCAGTAGCAGACGCTCTATCCACTCGATCACTGAGCGGCTACAATTAACGCAAAAACAAGTAATTTTTCCAACCCTGTTGTAGATGAGATTTGATCTCAATTGTTTTGATTTGTTTGGAAAGCCTAGATGCAATAAATTCTTTAAAGTTGAATTATTTATATTTGTGTTAAAATTTTTGGGTTTAAGTATTTTAAGATTGTTTTAAAAGTTACACTTCAGGTTTTGAACTTTTGTAACTTTTAACTGCACTAAAGTTAAAAGGAAAGATGCGACAATCTGTTTTGAAACTCAGAAACTACTGTAAGTCAGTAATTTCGTTTTTCCTGTTCAATCAAATTTGCTTTGCTGTAATTCAACAGATAGAGACTTCGTTTTCTTTGTTTTTTGTTTTAGTTTTAATTTAGTAGTCCTATGAGCTTACCCTGACAAACTGCATAGACAGTGACTTGATCTTGCAAAATCTAATTTAAAATACCTGAAAAGATACTGCATGATTTCGTAATCATAGAATTTTTCTATAAACAAAAAAATGTGGGCTTTTGAATATTTTACAAATGTAATTATACAACATAAAAAATTAGAATTTGCCACAGTTAAAAACACTTTAAAGTAAAAGAAATGTGATACCCGATTGTCTTTTTTCATTAGTTCCTGAGACAATTCTTCCACTCCTTTTTCTGTAATATTGCACTCAATCAGGTACAGTTTTTCCAAGATATGAATGCATTGTGATAATGCAGTAGCCCCAGCATCTCCAATGGTGTTGCCGCTGATATCTAATTTTGTCATCTGAAAAGAGTATTCATTGTCAATACAGTATGCAGGAAGGCATATAATTTTTTTCTGAAAATAATATTCAATTAGGCTCAGTATGAGCAGCGCAGTATTTTCAAGTACAAGTATAGGATATACTTATTAGTCACGTTGTTGCGTACTTGGATAAGCCGCTTTACGATGAGTATCGCTGCTTGATGGCTTCGAACAAGCAGCAAATTTACATGGAAAGAAGTTAAATGTCGATTTACATGGGAAGAATATTTTCACTGGTGTTAATGAAAAGTTCAACCTAGTTGGCTTTATCTACACTTGAAACAAAATTGTGAGCGTACAGACATATTCTTTGTTGATTCTTAGCAAAAATTTGTTACGTTTAACGAGCCAACTTGCCAGCGTATGATATACAAATCTCTAAATAACAAGGGGATGCTTGTTACACAACAATTATTGGTGATAATCCATTTGTTGCACAAATGCAGGTGAAGTATAATCCCACTATTAGCCAGTGCTGGGCACTTCCGCAAATCGGTCCGCAAATCCGCAAATTACGGACTCAAGGTTTTGGTTTGCGGAATTGCGAACTGATTTCTTACCGCAAACATTTGCGGATTTGCTGTAAAAAAATTGAAATTTACCGCAAATCAACAACATCACTGGGATTGTTTCTGCTATTTCAAAAAAAAAAAAAGTTTTTACGATTCAATGTTCCGCCAGGATTGGGTGGATGTATTTATAAAGTACAACACCCCCTTACCAAGTTCCTCTTCTGTGGAACAATTATTTTCCAGAGCTGCTGCAGTTCTTACTGCAAATTGATTTGGCTTAAGGCCAAGAAACTTCAGACGGCTTGTTTTTCTGAAGGGAAACTTAGACTTTTTGAAGTGGCAAAAGGTTGCGCAAAACGACTTTGATAACATGCCCAGCACGTCTAGTAAACAAAAAAGCTGCAGGCCTACCAACATTTTCGATCTTAGTTTTATCTTTTTAGTCTTTTTTTTAGATTGTCTTTTTGGAAGGCATACTGTAGACTGTTAGTATGCGTTGCCGCTCAAGAAATTTCCAACGATTTTTGGAAATTAATATTACTGCCCGCTTTAGAATCCTGAAAAAAGTTTCTGTATGTTGAATAATCTTGAAATATTTGGTGATGTATACATAGTACAGCGCTATGCTTTTTTGATTTTCCACAGTTTGTGCATTATGCAAACGATGCGTCAAAATGCTTAGTCTATTTTTTATTTAAGAAATGGCATAAATTTCTGAGCAGTTGGCGGCGTTACTCCAAAATTTTCTAAAATTCACGAGCCAAGTTAATTATATAGATAAACTTTTTGGCGGGCAAATTACTGCGGCACATTGAGCTTGTAGATTTTTGGCACCACCAACAAACTGGTCACTGTCGAACAAATTTCTGATTTAACAGTGACCATTAATTGAACCTGCGTTACATACCGATAACCAAGACTTAAAACACAAATTTTCTACTTTTGCAATTATCTTAGGTGCTGAATGGTGACTGCTCCAGAGCTGGAGTCTCCGTCAAAATCTTCGAGACCGAGACTTTGAGCAAAAACTCGAGACGAGACCGAGACTTGAACGTTCCGAGATCGAGACTTGAACGTTCCGAGACCGATACGACACACGAGACTTTTGAAACCAAACGTTTGCAATATTTTGCAAATATTTTTGACACTAAATTTTGGACATTCGGTAAACTTCCCAACACATTGCAATATAGATTTCTAGACATTTCGCTATTAAATTAGGAATAAGCTAATTAAAAAAGTTGTACTACTTAAAAGACATACGTTTGTTTTTAATTAGAAAGCTTTTTGGCGTCGCTTATGGTTTTTAAAATTAAATACTATCATGATCATCAAGAAATTTTGTTAACTAAATGTGCAAGGTACAAAATGGAAGTAAGAATATTTATGTTGAACCTAGAATAATATTTCAGTCTTAACTGTTCCGCTGTAATATTCACAAGACAAATGTTGTCACATTAATTGTTATAACCTACACATTTATCGCCACAAAGTGTGATACTATAGGTGTACCACTACTTTGGTCTTTTCGCACAAATGTTGTCCTGATGGTTCTTTTCAGAGAATTATGATTTTTGTTTAGAAAAGCTTAATTCTTTGTAGAGCGCAAGCTTACTTCCTATCATTTCTCCTAGTTCAGTTTATGTTTGTTGATTTGAAAATTCCGATTTGATTTATTTGTGATGAAAAGGATTTTGATAGCAATCATAGCAAAATTCAAACGTCAAACCGCTTTTGAGGTCTTCTTGTTTAGAATGCGAAATATTTCGTGTTACTTCGTGTGTAGAATACGAATGCACTCGGCGCAGCCTATCTCACTGCTTGATTCCTTTTTCACAAAGTCATGGAGATAACTTCGGTATTCTTCCGGACATAGAATAAGCCAAAGAGTAAAACCGCTACAAGAAAAGCAGCAGCCGTCTTATCACAACGCAGAAAACTTGCAGTTGTACCACTAGTGTAAGAATAAAAAATACGAAATTTATTGATAATAACATTTGTCTAAACCAGTGGCAGCGAAATGTTTTATATCTCAGACGCAGTGGTGGTCATTGACTTGGGGGGGCCCCGGGCAAGGAGACAAAAAATGGGCCCCCCTTAAGCAACACCTAATGCTACTTAAATCGTGTAGGATCAGCGCTGCCGGGTTGGTACTTAGCACAAGCCCGTCCTCCCCAAAAAGTTCTTACTTAACCGATGTAGGCATGTAGCCTACCATCAGTTTTAGTAAATCGGAGGGTGAGCACAACCAAAAACTCTCACAACTAGCAGATCAGGATCTGAAAAAGTAAAAGTGAAATGAATATTAGTCAACTGCTAATACTCACTGAACCAAAGAACCGTGGCAAATACCATACATATCTAGCAGTGTCATAACACTAAGGAGTTCAACTTATGATGGACTTCCAATTCTCGAAATTTTAGATTTTTGTTTTTTCGGTGTACTATCAAGCATAGATACACTAAATTGGTTCATCACAAATCATTGAACATTGCAAAAAGTTTTTATGTGTTTTGCACAAACAGTCTATTCTTTCTTATACTTAAATCTCAATAAAAAAAATATTTGTAGTTAGCACAGCAGTCAGCACATTAAACTTAGTAGACCTATGATATGGTAGCTTGTAAAACAACACTTTAACTATGCTACCCGCAATAGTGGCATATTGACATTTAAGAGTGAAAAGCAGTGTCATAACACGTTACTTATTAGGCCTACCCATACATGCTCAATACCATAAAACTAGGAATTTATAGTGGAAAATTTCAAGTGGTAAGCAGTAAGCACTTTATTTTACTGTACAGAATGTAGGCTCAGATGTAATGTCATATCTCAACATGACAACAGCCTACACTCAACAGACACTCAAACTGGGTGACCTGCAAAAGCTAAATACAAATTTTGAAGTTACAGTACCGTGTAGTAATAACACTTTGAAAACTCAGCACCTAACTGGCTGCCTTGCAACTTAAAAAGCAGACAGGAAAGCACTTGGAGACTTAATGTAAGAGAAGTGAATACTTCAATCTTAATAAACACTCAAACTGAGAGGGAGGTGCATAATGAATACTAACTGATTCTTACATACCGAATAAAAACTAAAATAGTGCAATGGGCAAAAATTAGACAGAAGTCACTACTACACAATCTAGCTCATCATGAATTAGAGCTAACCACGAACTTACTTCACTGCACCCTCAATCCCATTTTGCATCTTGGCTAGCAATACCGGTACTAGCTTTTCTCAAAAAATAAGCTAACATAATAACTACATACCCATAAAAAAATAGAAAGTACAGTAGACTGTAGCAGAGTCTACACTAGCTTATAGTAGTCTTAATGTGTTAACATACTAAACATCTGAAATTTAAATGCTTTTGACATAGTACATCTCATAGTGCTTCCCAAAAGCGAAAAAACAAAAAACAGCTCTTGCAAGGAACTAAGAATAAGGTCAAAAAGGTACTAATAACTAAGACAGAAACTAAAAAATAAAAAGTTATAACTGACAGTGGGGAATACTAAATAAAGTACAACTTTAGATACAACACTGAACATTGGAAAAATTGCTCAAGCTCAAGAGATTTAGGTCTATGTCAAACGTTGCACAGAACAAACAAAAAATTTCTAAACTGCGGTTATCTGCTAAGCTGATAGCATCAGTTAAACACTGTAAATATCTACATGCATTTCTAAACGCAGTTTTATATGCAGCAGCTACATAAATATCCTTGTAGAGAGCAGCACCACAATAACGATAGGCAACTTTGCTGCTTTTGTATGTTCTTCACGGCTGTAAATTGCAAAACTGTACTAACAGACTAAAGTTCTTGTACAAGCAAAACTCTAACGTATAAACATACTGGTAGGCTCCCATCTCATTCAGCAGTAATGGTGTGAAAGGATTTCTTAACCACGTAGGTCGGTAATATTGGTATTAAAATTAAGCAATAAGCCAGTAATGGAATGTAGCGTCAGCTCCAACGCAGCCACAAGTGAAAGATTAATTGGATATATGGATTAATAACTCAACCCGAAGAGTAGCTCAATAGGTTGTTCAACCGAGCCCGTAGACCGCTTTAAGACGCGTCTTTTTGACACATACGTTACAATGGCGAGCACGCCAGGACGTTGGAGTGGTGGACGCTCTCCCTTGCGCTGGTTGGAGACGTGGATGTGTCGTCGCCAGCGTAAAGGGAGGGGGATGATGTAACGTCAACTCCAACGTAGCCAAAAGTGAAAGATTAATCGAATCAATTGGTTATTAACTCAACCCAGAGAGTAGCTCAATAGATTGATCAACCGAGCCCGTAGACCGCATTGGAATGCGTCCTTTTGATACATACATTACAGGAATAAGCATACGAATCTTTTAAAGCAAACGTTGTTAACTCACACTGAGACAAATATAGTTTGTTATGCAAATTCGTACCGATACTTGTTTGATAAGAATATAGCCTACCGGTTCTAAATAGCTTTGTAGATGTTGCTTGCTTTCGTTGTTATACTAAATAGGCTATTACCATTGCCGGTTAGTCTTATCAGTAGATTTCCACGAACCACAAAACAAAAAACGCAGAACTAGCAGCATAGCATTATTCTCACAGAACATATGTGACTATAACATTACCAAGGCTGTTTGTGAACTACGGTACCTTACTACCTACACTTATATTCATTATGTGATGTTACCCACTATTTACAGTATGTTTTTGCTCAAAAGCACTGTGTCAAAAGGCTAGCATAATGCATACTGACAAACCGTTAACTCTTGATCATGTGCTCGACAGACCTACGGCTTGTACCATGTCCGTGAACGGATATCCAGTACCGGTAACCATCAAATGCTTTGGAATAGGCGTTTTCGGACACTTGAAGAGCCACCCTTTGCAAAGTGTCTCTCAACAAAGAGCCCTCTGCAAAAATCCCCCAGTAAAGAGCCCTATGCAAAATGGGGTCCTGCTAGTCTAAGGAGCTCTTTGTAAAGAAACCATCCAAACAAAGCCCTCTGTAAAGGGGCCTTCCTCAAGAAGGCGCCCTGCACTGAGCCTCTTCCATAGCAAAAAATGGGCCTTTTGCAAAGAGACTATCCAAAAAGCCCTATCATGATCACAAATGGGTCTTCTTCATAGGGCTTCCGCAAAGGGGCCCTCATCATACAGCCCCACAAATGGGCCCTCTGTATGTGCTTCCCATAAAAGGCCCTCCACAAAGAGGACTCTTATTCGCAGAAGAATGTACAAATACGGGCCCTTACAAAAATGTCCTTCCAATAAGGGCCCTCTGTAAAGGTCCCCTAAAAGGAGCCTCCAATGGGGCCCTCCACAAAGGGCTTCTAATGCCTGAACCTTAATGCCGGTACAAATAAAGGTTCTACAGTAGGATTAAATGAGCTACAAAATTTTGGGGAACATATGTTACGTAACCTTTTTTGGGGGGGGGCCTGTAACGCGCAAAACCAAGTGGGGGTGGCCCCGGGCAACCCCCCGGCTTGCCATGCTAATGACCACCACTGCTCAGACGCTCTCTTCCCCTAGTCCATATTATTGTGAATCAAAATACCCTCTTTTAGGGTTTTACAATACATTAACTCTGTAAAAAATATCTTTTTTCGATCTATTCAATCCCCATGGGCTATTAAGGTATAACTTTAAGAACTCTTGGTTTAAACAGGAAGGGATTTGTTTTCTTTTTCAGTTAAAAACATAGAATTATTGTGGGTTTTTACGA
This sequence comes from Trididemnum nubilum, assembly GCA_963965965.1. Taxonomy (NCBI): domain Eukaryota; kingdom Metazoa; phylum Chordata; class Ascidiacea; order Aplousobranchia; family Didemnidae; genus Trididemnum; species Trididemnum nubilum. The sequence continues at coordinate 7,247,032 of OZ014485.1, read as the reverse complement.
TCGGATTGGAAATATGACCGAGACTTGCCCATTTTCCGAGATTTCGAGGTGCCGAGACAAGACGAGACCGAGGCTTTAGACCTTCGAGACCGAGATTTTAAGAAATAGCGTCTCGAGACCGAGACATGTCTCGAGACACTACAGCTTTGGACTGGTCAGTGCCAAAGAGAAACATAAAATTTTAAATAAGTGTGAGTTTTCCAACAAAATTAATATCTGCACCCAGTGGCGTTCGCAAAATGTTTTCGAGGGGGCTTTAAGTTTCGTCACACTGTGTCGTCACTAATCAATTTTATGGAGAGTGCCGAAGACAAGAGCCTTGTAGGGTGGTCCGGGAGCATGCTCCGGAAAAAAATTGCAAAATAACACTAAAAATACGCGTTTTCGTGCATTCTAAAAGCAAGTTTTAGTATAATGCTTTTACGAGACTTATTAGAAGAATGAAATTGTAAAATGAAAATGCTTCAAAAACATTACGGAAGTAAAAAGCTAGGTCATTTGTAAAGGAAGAAAACAAACCAAAATAATGATCGATTTATTTTCGCATTTACGCAGTAATCACGTACGTCCTCTTATAACTGTTTGGTTTCGCTTTATCTCGTTTCATTTCTAGAGTGTGAGAGGAAGGCCATGGCACAGTGGCCTCCCTCCTAGGTACGCTATTGTCTGCACCGTAATTATATTGTATGCAATTTGAAAGCTTTTAAAAGACTGCTCTTATCCAAAGTTCGAGTAAAAGTTCAAGCGTTAGAATTTCATCTAACCATTAATCAGGACTGTGTTGCAACTGAAATACAATAACCAAAGAAACCAAGCTTTTGGTTTCTTCTTCTTACACCTTGCACATTTTCATGTATGCAAAAGTTTGCTTTTACATGAACACCTTTCAAAACAATTTAAAAATTTTTGCACCAGTACAGTAGCAAAAAAAAAGTTAACTGCAATTATCACGTTTGAACTACGTTATTTTAATCGTGATCAGGAAATACCAATGGGTGATGAAAGGAGCAGGATGTGACATCGACAACGAACCCCCCCCCCCGCTCCATCACTCAACCAGTAAATAGTAGCCTATAAGCCCGTAAAGTATCATTTTCAAGAACGCAAACACGCAAGTTTGTGCTTCTCGAGTTTTTACTTTTCCGCGACTCAGTAAAGATTTGTGCATATCTGTCCTAAATGACAAGTATCGTACATGTACAGTACAGGTCTACCGTGTGCTGCAAAAAAGGAAACATGGCAAAATTCTTGTTTCGAGAAATCAAGTTTTTGTGCGCGATTGTTAGCGTAATGTGACGCAATAAGTAAATTTTTTCGCAGATTTTTTCATTGTTTTTCAACAATGGGAAAGATTTTACTGAAATCGCATTTTTATTTTGCAGCACTTACCGCTATAAAATGCGAAGTTGTTTTCTTTTTATGTTTAAATGTTAACATCGCTGAAAGTATTAAACATACAAAGCTCAAATTTTCAAATTCGGTTGAAATGAAACTGAAATTTAACATCACGAAATAAAATGAAAGGAAAATGCATTTTAAAGCTTTTTCGCAAGATACTACGCGTTTGCGTTTTACTTGTTTCTTTTGGCTTTTGCCATAAGAAATTAAAAATTAGTCAATTAAATTTCAAGAAAAGAGCAATTATTTCAATCTAAAAAAGTACTTCTAGTTGTTTTTGTTTTTCTGAGAGTGCATTTTTATTTTTTTGTTTTGCGGAGAGTGCAACAAAATAAGACGTTTTTCGGAGGAATGCATGCAAAATTTTTGGCAGAAACTAAACAACTAATCTTTTAAATTACAAAAAGTTGCGCTGAAATTTCGGGGCGTTGGGCATTTTTTATTTTTAGCATCTCAAGTCCGATAGACTTAAGATCTAACCAACTAACGAGAGTTTGAGTAGATTGACGCGATGTTTATAAGTACCCAATTTTTCCTTTTAAAAATTTTCTAGCAACTAATTCGTTTGGTGTTTTCTAGTGTGATAAGTTTGCAGTCTATCATGATATTTCTTCTTTTAAATCTCGATGCATCCTGAAAATTCTCGAACCTTGTAAGGGGTTTGTGAAGAGGCCGTCACTGCCACCCATTTAAACTGTTGTTAATAAAGTGGCATTTGTAAAAAGAAGCCATATAATAAAACGTGACATCGCAAGAGATACTTCGTGGATTTTGACGAACTTTGCGGCAGTATCCAACTTTTACTGAGCTTTATTAATTTTTAAAATAGTAACGCAATTGCGTTAAGCAAATTATGGTCGCTGAAAGTCAGATAAAAAACTTAAATGCGCCCTTTTCAAATTTTATTACACAGTCTTTAACAGCTTTGTGGTTATTCGCTTTTTAAATATCTAGAAAAGTTATCAAAAAAATTTAGTAATCTCAATCAAAGAGCGCAAATATCAGTTTACAACGCCAAATTCACTTTTCACAACTTCTACCAATTTTCAATTTATTATGAAATAACATATAGTAGTCTTTAAAATGCCAGCAACTTTTGATGAAAACCTTATTACATGAACCAAATTCATTACTTATCACGATCAGAAATAAGCGACAATTTATGCTGCCATTTTTTCATTAGAATTACACTCTGTGGTATAGCAACCAACATCTTGGAACTTGCGTATTAAGTTGATTAGTTAGTACTAAAACTCTCCTAATTAAAAAACCTCGAGGCGCTAGAAGAATTTTTTTTTGACGTAATAGATGACAGTTTATTAAAAACCTCTGCAATCTATAGTTTTATCTTATACTTTCGGTAGGTCAATTTAAGATCTTTCAACCTAATATTCCCAAGTTTTGTCAAAATTTATCTTTCTTGTACAGTATATTAGCCTACAATACTTCAATTGGCTTAGCTGAAATCACTTTCAACGTAGCACAGCATCAAATTTTGACTTCTTTCATATTTGTTTTATACTGAACTATCGTAGAAATTTATTTGTTTACCACAAGTAGGTAAAAATTTAAAAATTTTGAAGGCTCCTCCTAAACAAGGCAACCCAAAAACTTTGCCGAGTTTCATATTTTTTATATTGATTAAGCTTAGAAATTTAACTTGTTTAAATCGAGTGATTATTTTTTTTCAATCTTGGAGGCATTTTTGGTGGGAAACCTACCAACGTGGATTCACGAAAAATTTTCATGTATATCTAACTCACTATATATCCCCAAAATTTTATCTTTTTAGCTCAAGGGTTTAAAATGTCTTAAGTTTAGAAGGAGGACATTTTGAGAATCCCCATTAACGTGACATCGACAAATTTTTTCATGTTTTAAATTTTTATTATTTACCTATCCTAAACGTTTCGTCTGTCTAGCTTGAAAGTTTAAAAATTTTTGAATATTGTGGAACCCGTTTAAAAGGAATCATTCTCATGGTGGCATAACCCCAAATATTGAAAACTTTACCTTTCCTTTATATTTTCCTATCCTGAAAGTTCATCTTCTGTTCATATTGAGTGATATCAAAATTTTTGAATTTTGGAAGACCCGCTTGAGAGAAAACCCCCATCGCGGCAACCCCGGTTTTTCCTTGTTTTACGTAGTTTTAATTCCCACCTATTTCGAGAATTTAGGCCATCTACAGCTTGAACGGTTTAAAAGTTCAAAATTCTTCAACGCCCGTTTGAGGAGAATCCTCCAGCATTTCACTCCCGATTTCAGGCGGTCTCCAGTTCTTTGTGATATCTATTCTACTATCGATCGAAGTGTGATCTCTCTGAGTTTCCGGTTTAAAAGTAAGATGAAGAAAAGAAATAACAAAAACGAAACAAATAAAGAAAAAAGGAAAAAAAGAAAAGTAGTCTAAAAGAACACAAACAAAAGAAAGGTGTTCTATAGTGTGTTCAAAAAGCACAAATCATTTTCATCAATATCAGTACTTATCGAGATTAGCATCCGCTTTTCGCCGATTTTGAGTCTCTCAAATTGCGGTCACATGACGGTGTGGCATGTTTTTGAAGTGTACCCTTTCTTTGAGAACCTTGATTAAAAATCTCTCAGACTGGCATTGCTGCCCGAACCCTATAACTCTAAGGCAAGGTTTTGAAGAGAAAGAATTAAAGAAAAGAACGCAGCGCCAATCGAACTTCAGACATGTCAGACGCCGAGATGGCGCCCTAACCACTACACTTTCCGTGTAAAGTGGTTTTTGGATTACTAGCGAATTAAAAATTTTTGGACCCAAAAATTGTCGTTTCACGCGGTTTGTAATTTCGTGAATCACGATCACATTACCTAATATCCCCCAAATCGGCATTTATGTCGCTTTAGTTATTCCCAATATGTCCGATATTCAATTTTCCAGGTTTGACCGTTATAAGCAAATTAATAAATTTTGATGTTCATTGATTAAAACGGCCGAGTAAAAACAAAGGTCCTAAACACGCAAAGTTCCAACTAAATTTACATTTTGTTCTGCAACCAAGATTTTGGTAAGGAATGGCTTAACCAAAACTTAAAATATTTTGTTTCAAACATGCATTAGTTAGATGGAGAAGCTGCGCAAACTGGTGCAACTTTAAGCGTACAAAAGTCTGGGGCAATTTGTATAATTTTTCGGCAAAAATAGCCATTTTAACGCAAGTTGAATCACATTTATACGTTTTTGAGGCTATTTGAAAGCATTAAATTGCTAAAATTTTGAAGTCATTTCAAGGAATCGAATCGTCTAAACTCTTCAGCCCCCCTTACTCATAGGTCAAGTCCAAAAACACGCTTAAAGGCATTTTGTATTTGGGGGCCAAGTTTTAAAAGTGACTTGGTTTAGGGGGTAAAGTCCTCTTAGCCACCCGCCAGTTGCACACTGGTTACATCAAATATAATGCTACTACAAAAATCTGAGATATAAAGTGTGATAGATAAATTTGCAGCTACTTCAACCCAACCACTGTTGTTTACACTTTGACAGGGAGGTAAATTTAGCATGCGGGTCAACACAATTTATGTTTTCATGTAATTTGGAATAGAAAAGCATTACAAAGTTATGTAAGAAAGTCGTAGCTTGAAAAGCGCTGCAAACTCATCGTCATATAAAATTTATCTGAGCTGTAGTAAGAAGCTTTGAATGGACCTCACGGTCTTCCAGTCAAGAGGGCTTTGGACTTGACCTGTATTAGAGAGTAAGGACCAAAAGAAGTATCTGAGCTTAATTCTTTCAAATAGCTTCCTAATCTTAGCAATTAAATTATTTCAAATAGCTTTAAAAACATGCAAAATGTGACCCAAATGGCCTTTAAACGACTACGTTTTTTTTTTTTTGAAAAATCACATCAAAAGCCTAACAGCAAAAAACAAAATAATTAATCCAATATAGCGTAGCCAGAAGGGGGCGGGGAGGAGCTATAGCCCCCCTCCCCCATTAATCTGTCGACCAAAATGTAGAAAAAAATATCAAGTTTTATGCACTTCCAAGGCTATTATTTCTGTGATATGGACTCTAAAGTAATTTAAAGCCGCTTTCGAAGCATTTACTACAGGAAAGGTAATATTTGTCAAAAGCAAAGCTTACAAACCAGTAAAAACTTTTAAAAATGGCGCAAAAAATAAGCAATCACATTTGATCCCTCCCGCAATATGCTTAACGTACACTTCAAAAACGTTGTGTAGAATGGGGGGAGGGGACCATTCAGTAGTGAATTTAGCTAATTACCCATCACTTCTTTAAATTATTGTTCTCTCAGCCCCTTCCCCCCAATTTTTTTTAATGCAGACGAATTAGGTTAAAACCTATGGTTTTTTTCCAGATTTACCGGCTCGTAAAAAAAGGCTGAAATTTTGCCGTTAGCCACCGCCCTCATAGCCCGTTTACGTAGCCAGTTTAATCATGCTTTTACACTGCTAATTGTTATGTCAGGACGTTTCAAAAGCATTAATTATTACCTCAATATGCCTAAAATTTAGTTATCTTTGCCAAAAAAGATTGCAAAATTTTAAGCGCTCTACCTCCAGACCCTCGAGATAGCCGCCCCGACCGATAGAATATTTCTGGCTATTCGTCTGCATTAATCCATGATCAATGCAAATTTGTGCGCTTTGTATCGATTTAAACCAAACATCTTGGTAAATTTAAATACATGTTTACTGTATAAGTTTATGAATTCCAGTTTATGTGATCGACTTTCTTCAGTAAAAGTTTGAATATTCATAATCTTTGGGCAAAATTAGTTTGCATCCTTAAAAATGTTTTCTCCCGTACAGCCATGAGTAAACTCTTTATTGATTTGTATTATTTTGTCAAAAGTTCATTTCTCAAAATCGAAACAGTAAACGATGATGTCTCATATATACATTTGATACCAACTGGTACGAACCGCAACTGGAAGTGCAGGTTCCGGCCGGAAACGAACGTCATGAAGAAGCTTCAAATTATATTCCTTTCGAATGCAAATTTTTTTTGGGTTATTCTTTTTAGGTCAAAAGCCCAGTTAATGTTAAGGAATTGAAAAAAGCATGTTTTCGCTGGGTTCCGTTCCGCTACCATCGTACTAATTGCTGATAAACATTTTAGTTTTTTTTAACTAAACTGAAAAATAAACCGCCGAATCTGTAAATATGGGGTTAAAGTTTGCACTTACCTACGCACATTTGCTTTTTTTGTTCAGTCAGCTTGAATAATGGATGGAAATTGAATTTTTAAATTTTCGATTGTAAGAATTTCAATTGTTTTGTTAACAATGCCTCTCACACGTTTCCTTTTTGCAGCACATTTTTGCAAAAAAACAAGCAAAAAAGTTCAAGCGCGAGTATCTCACAAACTACACCAGCTAGAAAATAAATTTTTTTTGCAAAAGACGGAGAAGGAAAAAGTCTTCAAAAAAAGAAAATAAAATAAAAATTGTAAAATTTTCGATGTTTCCTTTTTGCAGCACACGGTAGAGGTATGTAAATCAAATAGGGATTTTTAACTCAACGAACATTTTGTAGTTAGAAGTTAGAAAGAGCGACGAAAGTGACTGGTAGGTGAGGTTGCTCTCTTACAAGTCTCTACTCCAGACACCAGAGTCGCAGCCGTAATCGAACTCTGTCGCAGTTTTGTTAAGACAAACCGGCGTATATTTTGCCTCGGCTATGATGCTGACTTGTATATTATAACTTACAAAAACAGGATAATGGAAAATATGAAGCATTGCTATATTGCTATTGGTCTTCTTTATTTATCAAACCAGAAAAAACAGCAAAGTTTGCGGTTCAAGTTTGCGGAAGTAAACAGTCACTTGTGGTTGCGGAAATGCAAAAAATTACGACAAACGTACCGCAAATTAGCGGATTTGCGGTTGCGGACCACCCATTGCTATTTTTGCGGAATTTGCGGTTGCGGAATAGAGTGTAAATTTGCAGCGCCCAGCACTGCTATTAGAACTTCTAATGTCAAGCGTGAAAGAAGCCTTCGTATCTTCTTCTTGTCTAGAAAATCCCTAGTACGACCTCAACGACGTAAAGTTTGTCAAAATACACAAAAGATGCGTCGTACATATACGATTGTTAGGATTTGTACGCCACGTGTAGACCGGGTAAAATAACGTTTTTTTGCATCGTATTCATCTACAGGCTAAATACAAAATACGGTAAATGTGCTACAGAATGAGCAAATTTAAAACTTGTTTTCAAACACGCAAAGATTGTTTGATTATTATCAAATGCTATATCATAAAAAATTAGGAAAATGAAAAACCGACAGCTCCTTACCATGCTTCCGTTCTTTATATTCTCGGCCAGTTTTTTTACTTCTCGTTCCGAGAAGTCGCAACTAGCAATTTCAAGTTTTTCAATCTTTTCCGCGCATTCCGCCAACGATCGAACTCCTGCATCCTCGATTGGGTTGTTTGTGAGCTTTAGCTTTTTCATCTGAATAAATAATGAAGTAAAAATATTTTTTGTGTTTTTACTTTGAGGAAAATATCACTTTATTGAAAAGAATTTGAGACATAAAAGTTTCAAAGCGGGCAAAATGGCTTGTTGAGAATTGTAACTGCATCTGTATTTATCAAGTTGCCCAGACCAGAAGACAGGAAAGTGAGCTGGCAATCTTCCAGTCAAGCTTCATTTGTCCGTCGTTGTACCGCCCATGGTAGAAGCTTCTCAGTGGGGGTCACGTCTTTTTGGTGCGACGATTTCGGCGCGACGATTTCGGCGCCATCTATTTCGTTGCTGGTCGTTTTCGGCACAGATCGTTTCGGCGCAAATTCAGTGCTCTTTGACAGTTCAGTTGTTTAGGGTTAGGGTCAGGGTTTGGGTTGGTCAAAAACCACCAAATATTGGCGCCGAAATGGTTGCGCCGAAAAGTCTTGGACCCTTCACAGTGTCCCTTTAATAATGAAACGTCAAAGGAAAAGCTGTGAATGCCAGTTTTACTGTATATATTTAGTTTGGCTAGATCAGGAATCTAACCCGAGTTTACCTTTTCAGTAACAGACGCTCTGTCTACTTGACCACTAATTGCTTTTATATTATTTAGAAAAATTTTTACACGCTTTGAAAGTCTCTCTAAACGCTCTCAGTAGCAACCTAGTTGAAGCTGTAAATTCTACATACAAAAATAAAATTACAGAATTTATAAACAGTGAATGTCAGCGTAACATTGAAGTTACAGTAATGTTTACGAACTAATTAAATTCGTTCGTAAATTGTTGTCTAATCACTTGTTTTCAAATTTTTCGAAAAACTGGAAAGAGGAAAAAATACAGATACAAAAGTTTTTCATAAAGCTTGAAAAACGGGGAAATTATTCATATTTCCACTGCGCTAAAAATGTGTGTTAAAAGTAATTCACATTTTTTTGAAAATTTTACTGTCACAAAAATTTGTAATGAACTTTGCATATACCTGATGTTGAATAACCACAACAACTTAAAAAGTTATATCTAGTACAGTACAGTGGAGTGTGCTGTAGCTCAAAAGCAAACAAAAAGACAAGATATTTTACCGGAATGTCTCTTTCCTTTATTCGTTTGGCCAATGTAGCACATCCTTCTGCAGTAACATTACAGCCTTCAAGTTTGAGAATATCAACATGCTCGATGAAGTAAAGAGAAAAAAAGTATTCTTCGTCTTCATCGATTGAGCTCGAACTTAGATCCAGCTCCTTGATCTAAAAAACAAAAATTTGAAAAGACCTAAAATCTTGAACAAAGCAAGCAAACAAATTGAAGTGTAATGCTTTGACCATTGACGCAAAATCATCCAATTCACACATCATAACAAAGCAAACGGTTGAAGTAAAAGTCAAAAATCCTACAGGTTGTTTTACCTGTTTTCAGAACTATCAGGGTTGTCTGCCAAAGGTTAAAACAAAGTTTAACAGTTCGAAACCGATTATCAACATTTAAAATTTTGAAGCATAAAAATTGGATTTGAAGAACAGCTTGACAAAAACTGAAAGAGCCTTAGGGATAGTACTTATATATTTGATAGGTTTCGACTTAAACTCAAATCATTACGCAAACTGCAGATCCTTTACGAAAAAAAAAGTATGCAAATATATAACAAGAATTAGCTAGCAATTGTAGAGCAGAAAAAATAATCCCAAATCATATTTTACTTAATATTTTTGCTTTGCCAGCTTTTTAACTTACTGTCACGTTTTGGTTTTCTTCAATTGTGATGTCCAATTCGTTGATGCAGTACAAAACAGAATTTCCTGCAAAGGAAGGTTCTACCAGCTTCAAACTTAAAGCAGTTTCACGCGCTCGAAGTACATGATTGAAGCTTGGAATTTCAGTCGGAACAATATGTCCTTGAGAAATGACAACCTCATTTCTTAAACAAGCAGCTGCTTGTTTGGTAAATTCTTGATCACGCATTTCATACACCCATTGCATGATAGGAAGTATTTTCGAAAAGTATCCATCATCCTCCTCTTCACCTAAATCAAAATCATCACAAATATTGTCGTCTTCGTCAACTTCCTCATTGTCGTTTTCATCATCTTTATCGTCACTGTCATCGTCTTCATTGTTGCCATCATTGTCTTTGTTGTAATTGTCATCATTGTAATCATCATTGCTGTCATCATTGTAGTCACCATCGTCATCTCTTCCGTTGTCATTGTCAGGAACAACAGCAGCAGCATCACTTTTGGTGTTGAGATCTTCTGAAGCATGATCTGCAGCAGCAACTTCATTAACCACAAAACAATTCCCAGCGTGACTTTCGGGATTACTCGGAATGGTTCCAGTTCGATTAGCCTTTGCTTTCTTTTCATCGTTATCTGAAATACTATTATTACCAACAACTGCATCATTCACTGTTTCAAATATCTTGCAAGTGCCTGCTTCATCTCCAATATCAATAGCTTCAGGATAATCTGCGATGATACTACAGCTAGTTTGATCAACATCAGTAACATCATCTCCACCAACCACATCGACGTTTTGGTTGTTGGCGATGTCCTTTTGAGAATTCTTTCCAGTGTCGTCGTCATTGTCGCCGCCATTACTGCAGAACATGCCATCATTGTCAAAAGCACCAGCAGCGTTTTCGATATCCTTGCCATGGAGAGGAGTATCTTCATTTTGAGGAACATCTGTAGCAGTTCCAATCTCGTCGTGTTCAGAAACATCAGAACCAGCTTCGTCAAGGAAAAGAGTGTCAGAATTTTCGTAGAACTCGTTAAGTAGCTTGAGAGCAAAGGTCTTGAGCATTTCTTTGCATTCTTTAAAGTCACTGGTTGTGGCGGTTTCTTCTACATCTACATGACGGAGAAGCTTTCTGCGTGTGTTTTTGTTACACAGTCCAAACAAAAATCTAGTGACAACTTCAAATTTATCATTGGAAAGCTCAGAGCTAGCAATAAGGTTCTTGAATTCCTCTTTGGTGATGTAAAGTCTCAGTTGAACTGCAACAAACAACTCCTGCCACATTAAGTGTGCAAAGTAGGATATTATTTCGCTGCCATTCAAGAGCTGAAATTTGAAATTGTTGGTCAAAAATGTCGTCATATTGTGAAAATTGATTCTAGCTTTTTTCAAGTCCCACTCTTCAAAGTAATAACGATTTTTAAGAAAACCTCTGTATGCCAACTCCGAAATTTGCTTGATTTGGAAGTTACCCTTCAGTTTTTTTAAGAACCATTCATCAAGAGCAATAACAAGAATGGAGGTTAGCGAGTCTACGTTTTTCCACTCCGATGAATCCATTTCGTTGAAACTTAGCATGATCAGAATGCAATTGATGGGAACATAGCAATAACTTTTGAGATCTGGACGACTGTTTATGTGCCCCAGCATTAAATCTTGACGGGATGAATCGTCACCACAGAGATTTCGACATATTTGTTCCTGGCTTTCGTCACTTAATCCAAGAATCTTTACCAAAAATTTAGATCTGCATTCTTCAGGTAAGCGAGTTAATTGCCGAGGTCTTGAGGTGATTATCTTTTTGCTGTTAGGAAGAATGTTGCCGCAAAGTAAGTTTGTGATAAACACTTCAGCTGTTTCCTTGGAATTAACGTCACAATTTGGTAGATTGATGCTTTTTCCAAGAATTGCTTCATCAAGTCCATCCATTACAATGTAAACATCTTCACATTCATCAACCTTCTTCAATAGTATTTCCCGGTTTTTCTCATCATAATTCTTGAGAATGGACAAGCTGCTGGTCAAAAACTGCAAGCAGTCCGTTTTCTTCTTGTAGTTGACATCGCGGAATCTTAAAAAAATGACAACTTCTGGCTCGAACAAATTGATCTCAGGATCTAGCATTTCTTTGACAAGAACTTTCGAGAGAGTTGATTTTCCAATTCCTGCTTGTCCACTAATGTAAACAATGTTTCCTTTGGAAAGAACAAATTTTCTTTTAGCTTCAGGTGTATAAGAAGCACTCTTAGATCTTACCTCTGCAAAGCGTTTGGCTTCTGTAAAGAGTTGAGAGCGAGAAATGTTACTTTGTGGATCCTGGCAGTAAAATTCGACTATATCATTTCTGTAGTGAAAATGACCCGAACGATCTCCTCTGTCCTCAGCCAGAGTGGTTATTTCCAATGGTGCAATACTAATTTTGTCTCCACGGAAACGATCCTCCTCACCGACGATCTCCTTTGCTCCCTTTTCCAAATCGCTCTTAAACTTTTCGTCTAAATAATAATAGCTTTTAATTCGCATAAAGAATAATTGTCCATCGTAGACAATCTAGACCTCAAAGATGATTTCTTAGTAATTGACCTTCACCTCATATTCTTAGCATTATGATTTTTTGACTTTCAGAATTATCTAACAAGTGAGCATAAGTAACTAATGACAGAACTGAAAGTTTAGAGGTTTTACAATACTGCAAAACGAACCACATCAGAGGTAAACAAAATAAAAAACTGTACAGTGTACATTTTAGTCAAACTAAATAATGTTATTGACATGGCACTTACAAAGTTGTGTCAATTGACTATCTCCTTTTTCTTCATTTTTCCTTATAGATGCATCTGCAAAACATGGGCCAAATATCATTTTTTAAAAATCTGCTTACCGAAGAAATGTCGATGAAGTTTATTATAGAAAGCCGATTTCAACAAGGAAAACTGAGTTGATAAAAATCCGGCTTTGCTTTAAAGCAGTGCTGGCGTCGAGGGTAGTATGCTCATTGCTCAACCTACCTACTTATTTTGGCAGGGTAGGCTCCGGCCTGCTAAACCACACCATTCTCCTTTCTTGTCCCTGAGTAACGATGGTTCTACAGTCCACACCGAAATTCGGCTGAAAATTGGGGTCAAATCTCGGTAAAAAGCTTTTTTTGGTCTTCATTTTAATTTCGGCCGAAAATTAACACGTTTTTTCCAGAGCCTAGTCTAAAGTATCCGGAGCTTATTTTCAACGAAGCTTCCAGAGCCAACTCACCTATTTGTTTAGGACAGCAGCATTAGCTTTACAGTAAGTTTGGATGAATTTTTTCCAAAAAAGAACTTTAAATTTTTGCTCAAGCGGACGAGGGTTCAAACTCGCTCTTGCTGCCCATTAACTTGTATTCGGTAATATTTTGGTATGAAGCTCCCGCTCATAAACTTGCTAACTACCAATTAGTAGAATTGTTATAGATCAAAAGTCAAATAGCGTCATCAACAGTATCCTTTTCAATACGAAATTGGCTAGTGAAATTCAATAAGGAAAATACTGACGAGGCTTGAAATTAAGCAAAGCAGCTGGCTTAGGCAAGCTACTGGAAAAAAAACAACTTTTGTTTAGTTACTGTAGGATTTTTTCATTGATCGACATTAAATTTTTTTAGTAATTCTGTTTTATACGCTTGTAAATGATTGAGCAATCATTATGTATCGAAAAAGGAATTTTCTTTTCTAACAATATCATTTTCCTGGGTCTAAACGTTTTTCTGACACTCTGCATATGTCAAACCACAACAACGCAAAGCACAGCTTTTGGATAAAGTTTGCGAGCCTTTTATCAGGTCACCAACACGACGGGTATAGTTTGTCAGCTCCAACAATAAACTCTTATTTTAGGCTCTCAACCCTGTTTTATACGGGCGATTTGACCATAGACTCGTTATTTGACTAAAGCATTTTACACGCGGGGGAAGCAAAAATGCCACTATATCTAACTCCTAAGCCAAAAATCGTGGAAACATCAATTTTGGCACACGAACTGGCCTTCACCAAATTTTTTTTGAAAAGATGGTTTAGAGATGATGACGTCCTCACAGTGTCGTATCTTTGAACTTTATCATTGAACAATGACGTCATTTTTTCAAACACGTCAAAGGGGGTTTAAATTTTGTGCATAGGTTTGTTTTTTGATAATGAATCATAAACTGCTTAAGTCAATGTGACTACGTCACAAAAACGTCTTGTGACGTCATTTAAGTTAAATATTGGCTCAAAATTTTTAGATTTCGAAAAGTAACTTTGACAAACTTCAGAATTGGAAAAATTCCTCTTACCATAGCAACTTCAAATTTTTAGGACTAATTGTGACAAAAATTTGCTCTTCGTGAAGGGGATTTGAAGAAAAATCTTTTTTAAGAAGGGATTTATCACAAAAAACCGAGAGGGGGCACTTTTGCCCCCCTACCGTGTAAAATGGGGTGAATGGACTCTTTTGTTTAGAACACAGGGTCTTTACTTAGGCCATATGATACAAGTACCAAAGTAACAGAATATATTCTCTCGTATACTTTAAAGAGTCTAGTCTAAGATAGACTTAAGTTTTTTAAGATACATACATATTTTTTGTGAGAATTCCTCTAATCAGGGCACAAAAATACCTTCATGTTGTAGTACAGTGTAGTTGACATCACCAATTCCAAGGTGGACAATGTTGCCGGATATAGCGGAGCCTCGCAGATCGGAAACGATTTTTTTTTCTCCTTCGCTTTTATCTGAACAATCCGACGATGATTGAAGTAACCTGGTAAAATTGTACAAAAATAAGCTTCATAAAAAGTGATGAGATTATTTATTGTTCACTAAAATTACACAAAGTACGCTTTTAAAATTTTGGATGCAAAATTGCAGCAAAAATCTTAAATAGTTTTGCTTTTGGACCGGAAATACAATCATACCACAGTAATAAATCTGTTTCAAAATAAAATACATCACCAATTCTGAACCTTGCAAGCAATTTGAAGTTACAAACTCCCTACATTACCTTGAATCATGGTACCTGAAGAATGGACAAAAAATAACTATTACACATACAGCATAGGATAATGACGTAATATGTAAATCCTACGATGACGCTCCTGACCTGTGGTCCTCATAATAACAAATTCGGAAAACACAGCAATTATTAGGCCTGTATAGATCAGATACAAAAAGAACGATAAAAAAATGTCAAATAAAGCAATAGCTTTAACCAATACTGTTTTTATTAAATAGCAAAATATTCCCGACATGAGATTCTTCAATCTGAAAAGCAATAGCGTAGACGGGGGGACATTGTGCCATGACCTCTCCTTTTGGGCAATGGCATAATCAAAATTAAAATTGTAAAATACGATAAAATCAGCGTTCTTAGGCCTCTTTCACACAGGCGACAGCTGTCGCGCGTCTTAACTTTTTAGAAGTGCTCAACAGAAAAAGTAGCCTTTCACACACGGCGATTTATCGTAAGAATCTTTTCTTTTCGACACTTTTGCACGAAAGACCCAGTACAGGTATATGACTATTCCGTAGATTTACACTTCAAATATTTAATTATCAACCCACTCTAGGCCTTGATTGACTACGCTGCTGATGACTCATAATAAAGTCCATTGTTGGACAAAATGAACAATGAAGTAAACCAAATTTATAATCAGTAAAGACAAGATCGACAATAAAGTGAACCAACTTTATAATAATCAGTATGGCCAAAACGGAGTTGGAAGAAGCTTTGGTGAATTATTGGCTGCAGATACAGAAACGCAAAGGAGAAAAGAACAGATCGTTGTGAAAAAGGACTGTTTGTCACCTTTTATGCCGATCTGCGAGCAAATCCTGATAAATTTTTCTTGTTTGCATATATCTTCTTTTAATGAACTAATTCTGCAATTAGAAAACGACTTGAGAAGAAAAGAAATGCATATGAGAAGCAGTATATCACCCGCGGAAAAAGTTCTGCTAACTCTCAGGTATATATATCACAATGATGTTGAGTTACTTATTTATTTTATTGAAAATGAAGTTGCTATAACAAAATATTCGGGCTATTGCTACATAGCTGTATAGCCTAGGTACAGTGCCGTCGCTACGGGGGCGGCCCCCCATGACAACTGCTTGTGCCCCCCCGTTTTGGTTTACTCAAATTACTCTTTTTGAGGCATCACGTAACGGAAAGACAACAGACAATGATGAAAAAAGGAATAATTACGGTCAAACATAAGTCTCCTACGACGTTTCTCGGTTCTTCGCAAAATTGCTGCCAACCAAGTGAACCAACTGCTGTGCATAAATCTGACGTAATAATCCCTTTTATTAACACGCCTTTACGGATGTGTCACGGAAGAGAGATGTAAGCATGCAGAATCGTTACCTGTACTTCGTTAGTGAATATGATGTGAAACAATCCGTGAAAACATTTTTTTCAAAGACCAGCTGTTTTGATTTTTAGAGCACGCTCAAGATTTTGAGGTCGCAGTCAGTGGCGCAACCTGGGGGAAGGAGCTTCAGTCCCCGAAGCCAAGTCACTTAGAAAATTTAACCTCAAAATACGAGGGTTTTACTGTATTTTGGAATTGACCTGAAGTAAGGGGGGCTGAATGGGTTAAGCAATTTAATTTTTTGAAATGACTTGTGAATTTTAGGAGGTTAGTTATTCATATGGCTTTAAAAAGCGCGAAATGTAATTAAAATGGCGTTAAAATCGTTATTTTTTGCTGCAAAATCACAAAAATTGCCCAGCGGCTGGGGACTCTGCCCCAAGGCCCCCTCCACAGTTACAACATATTTAGTGATTATTCTCGTCTGTGACACGCTTGAGTTGCATCAGTTTGTTTAGCACGGGACCTAAATCAGACAATTTTTGTGCAAAAAAAAAAACAACTCTTGGTTGACCCCTCATAGCAAAATCTTGGTTACATTTTTGGTAGCATTTACTGCTGCAGATAGATTTTTCAGGCGGGCCAAAGATAGATTTTTCAGGCCGGCCAGGATTTTTCAGTTTGATGGGCCAAACGAAACGAACTGAAAAACACTGTCGGCCGGATAAGTCTCTTTTTTAGACATGAGTACAGAATTTTTAAAAGAGCGCATATTTGTATAGCTATAGACAGTACTTAAATTGTAAAATTTTGCATGAGGGAACGCTTTTGCAGCCTTGACCAAACGCATTTAGCATGCGAAAGTACTTTAGAGAAGATTACGTAATTCCGACGCCGAAATTGAATGAAAAACAAAAAAAAAGAAGGTCTTCGCCGAAAATTAAAATGTTTTTTCGCCGAAATTAGGTGAAGACCAAAAAAAAAAAAAAGAAAAGGTCTTCGCCGGCAGTTGAAGTGTTTCTCCCTCGAAATCAATTTTCCGCCGCAATTTGGGACATATTCGCCCGGAATATGTAGGATTTATTCATGTTGGTTGGCTCTTTTTTATCTGATCATCCAGCGCACAAATTTCGATCGGGACATCTAAATCTCGATGTGGGGACGCTATCTCTCAATGGGGGGACGCGTCTCCCCTACAAATTAAGTACTGGCTATACAAGATCTGAAGATCAGTTTGTATATACAAAAGTTCAGTTTATTTTAGTGCCTCCCCACTTTCGGATAGTGCCCCCTCACTTCGGTTGCTCTGGCGACGGCACTGCCTAGGTAGGCCGATCGATACCACTTGCACTGTTTTTGAGACACATATCTGTCATGAACCCTCTCTTTAATAGTTAAATCTGGTAATTCCACCAGAGGTAGAGGGGTGCTCTGACTAATCTAACGCAAGTGAAGCATCTGCTTGATCATAGGGAAACGATTGATTTGAAGAATGGTAATTAGTCGACTGCGACGAGTGTGATATGATTACCTGTATTAGCTCAGCTCGAACTTGTAGCTTTCTTGGTTCTGGCACTTTTTTGAGTGGGTTAAGCAAAAACAGCAAAAACAAATGATCGTCATCACTATAGGCTTTCCGCATGTTCCGTATCGTTGCTCGCTGCTGGTATTAGTTCCGGAACCCAAATCATGTTCTTTTTGAGGTGGTTCATAGTCAGTAAGACTAGAACTGGCATTGGGACTACTATTCTTGTTGCTAAAGTTGCTTGTGGTGGGCTTGCTAGCCTTCATTTTAACCAAAAATAAAAGCTGATCGTAATAAACATATGTAGCTTTTTTAGTTGATGCTGCTGATCCGTTTTTAGCACTCGACAGTTTACTTTGGCGTTCTCTGCAGTAGCAATCCCTCAAACTTTTCCATTTTCATTGCAGCATTTTTCTTGCTATAATACTTCCGTTAGAAACGATTGTAAAAGTTAATAGCCCAAAAAGTCATTGGTTTACCAATACAACGTGTATTATGAAACACAACTATTCCAGCACTACTACACAAGCAATTTGCAAGTTACATTTTAAACTTAAATCTGATAAACTGTGTAATTTTGCAGATATCTGGCAACAGGGTGCACTATGTCGGACTTACACTTGCAATTTCGTCTGGGAATATCAACAATCAGAGGCATTGTAGAAGTGTTTAAACTGATATGGAACGTTTTGCAAAGTGAATACATGCTAATTTCAGATACTGCAAAGTGGCTATCAATAGCACATGGATTTCAAAATAAAGCAAATTTTCCAAAGTGTGTAGTAGCTC
Organism: Trididemnum nubilum; assembly: GCA_963965965.1. Lineage (NCBI taxonomy): Eukaryota > Metazoa > Chordata > Ascidiacea > Aplousobranchia > Didemnidae > Trididemnum > Trididemnum nubilum. The sequence goes on along the minus strand of OZ014485.1, from coordinate 7,228,815 downwards.
TAGACGCGAAACGCATTAGAATCACCAAGCCTCAGCAAAAGTGGATCTATGTATTACAAGTACAAGAACTTCTTTTCAATTGTTTTGATGGCAATTTGTGATAGCAATTACATATGCGTGGATGTTGGTGCATATGGAAAAGATGGGGATTCTGCAGTGTTTAAAAACAGCAATTTTTATACTGCATTAACAAACTGCCAGCTGGGACTGCCAGAACCAAAACCGATTGAATACTTTGAAAGCTAAAGTTTTCCCTACGTTATAGCAGCTGACGAGGCGTTTGCTCTGTCGGAGCAAGTGATGAGACCATTTGGAAGAAATTCATTAACAACAAAAAAGAAGATATGCAACTACAGGCACTTGGAGGTACATAGAATGTGCGTTTCACATACTGAGCAACAAATGGAGAATATTTCACCATCCTTTGAATGTACGTACATCTTCAGCAGAAGACATAATAAAAGCTGCATGCATTTTGCATAACTATGTAAGATGCAAAGATGGCTATAAGTTTGAAGATGTTTTAATCGTTGAAGAAGTTGGAGATCTTGCGCTTGACATGACTAGTCGAGGTTCAAGAAATGCTGTAAAAACTCGTAAAAGATTTGCCGACTACTTCATGTCGCCAGAAAGTGAAGTGCCTTAGCAGCAGAGTTGTAAACGGGCCAACTAGTTCAGGCCCGACCCCGGCCCGAACCCGAAGATATAAGCTCGAACCCGGCCCAAACCCGAAAACTAATTTGAAGCCCAAATCATGCCCGAAAAAATCCGAAAGTTAAGTTAGGTCTGAAAAATTCAGCATTGTTGCCAGGTTATTTTGATTACATTTTTCTGCACCTAAGATAAAAAGTACGTCTCAAGCCAAAACTAAGCCCGAAATTTTTGTCAACTTTAGGTCCGAACCCGACCCGAACCCGATTCGAAAAGCCCGGCCTGACTTACAACTCTGCTTAGCAGTACAACCAAATATAGAGAGCTCCTTCAAACCAGGACCATAATCACATCAATCAGAAACTTGCTATTTGCATTTAGCTTTTTATTCAATAAAATTGTTGTGCTATGCATGCATCCAGTCAGCAGCACTTTTCAATTTTCATTGTGATTGCCACTAACAGTGATGCCGATCATTGGGGGGGGGGAGGCGATGATTTGCAATTTTGAACGTTTTGGTCTGTGATTGTGCAGTTACTGACAGACATTGGGGGGTAATGATTCAAGGCTGGTTCCAATTATTGGGAGAGATACAGCCAAAATATTGAGGGATAACCCCTCATCCCCTCCTGAATTGGCACCACCGAAGCCAGGTTAGAAAACGCACCAAATAAGTTTTTTTCGACGTCAAAGCAATCTTCCTTTTTTATAAAGACATCGCAAATTTCATCCCACAGAACTTTTTTTTGGTCTCTATATTTGAGTATGCTGCATGTGCCAAATCCCTGATTTCCGGTCTAATTTAAATCTCGTAAATAAATTTTTCATAATCAATTTCTATGTCATCAGCATTCACGATTACTACGGTAGAAATACTCTTACTTAAAAAACTCTACATAGCCTAGTCTCTTTACGACAAGATTAACGTTATTAGTGATAATAATCTCTATTCAATCATGACGATCAGGCTGAAACGGTACCGATACTGTCCTCTAACTAGACCACTATAATTGACACTTGGTTTGACTAGACCACTAGTTTGATCCGTGGTTTGACCGCTGATATTATTTCTTGCACAGTAGATGTGTACGCTACGCCTACAGTTTCAGTAAGTGCAAACAAAAAGTCCACCAAATTCTATTGTCTACGCAGATGACTCATGATGATTGAATGGCTATGCAAGTGACACATAATGCAGGGGTTTGTTGGGCATGAAGTAAATTAATTTCTGAGCCAATACGTTAATTCATTTCAGGCTCTAAAATTCTGCTACTTGAAATCAGTTGTGTCGCGCAAAGCGCGCGACGTATGTGAAAAGCTCCATTCCCCTGTCGGCGTGCAACGGCGACCAAAATTTGTCGCCAGGCGACATCAGCGCGACAGTGGCACTGTAAAAAGCTTCGTTTGAACCAATGCAAACATACTGTCGCGCAATCCTTGCAAACATAATGTGTGAAAGAGGCCTTATATTAAAATAAAGCACACACATGGAAAATGCTTTTGCTTCTGGCATTTTAGCATCATTTTGATCAGTTTTCGGGTAGGGGTAGTGCCGATTTCAGATTTTTTTTAACCCATGTCAGTATTTTGCAGCCATACCCAAGAAAATAAATTCTTTCATTTTACTGGCTGTATTACATCAAAGCGTGTAACGAGTTGGCGAGACCCATTTCCGCGTCATTGCACCTGGGCAACAGAGCTTCTTTCAAAGAAATGTAAAAATTGGTGGCGAACATTGTATCCGATTTGACCGGCCCAAGATTTGAACCTCAGACCTCCCGAACTGCGCGACACTATTTCCATTTGGATCCTTATACTCAGTACTTAAACTGTAAAATATTGCATGGGGGGGATGCTTTCGCAGCCGTGTCCAGGCGACCAGGCGCACTATCGGAGTGCAGCAGAAATCAAAAACAAATTTATTTGTGTGCGGGTGAAGACCAAGAAAAAAAGGTCTTCGCTGCAAACTGGTTTTATCTATGTCCGGAATTTCTGAAATTTGCCCCCAAATTCAGGTGAAGACCAAAAAAAAAAGGTCTTCGCTGCAACGTGGTACTGATTTCGGCCTTAACTTAGGATTTATTGCAATCACGACCACTTTTTTGTCTAAATGTGCAGGAAGCTTTCTTTTGGTGTAGGGGTTGCTAGATCTCGATGGGGGGACGCTGAATCTCGATGGCGGAACGCTAAGTCCACAATTTAAGTAATGCTTGTACCAAAAACAGAGGCTGAAGAGGATCTATATCGATAACACAAAAAGGGTTCACAAGGTCTTGTGCCTTACCCTAGCTCTCTTATTTGGGTTATGATACATTCAAGGACAGTTCATCATGCAGTAGCATCTCAAGCAGCTTGTTGGGGCCAGGTTATATTTCAGGTGTTTTCCAGCCAATACCCATAATAGTTTAGCGTTTGCTGTTTGGCAAGTGGCAAATAAAGCTACAAAACTCTTACTTTTTTCTGGCCTTAATGACGTTCTGGAGCTCAGAGAAAGATGACCAAATAAATAGCTGGTGCCCTTCAGTTGTTTCATGCTGATTTTGTGTATGTTTGCGCTGCTAAAGACCTGTCTTTTAGACCAAAATTTAACGTAAAATGGTCTTAAAATTGAACTATTTTTGTAAAAACACGTGAAAATCTTGCCTCGGCGGCTGGGGCTTCGCCCCCAGACCCCCATTGGACTACGGCTGGCTTAGGGTTTTGCCCCCAGACCCGAAAGTTTAGTAATAAAACTTTTTAACAATGCCCCCCTTTTTGAAATTTCTGCATACAGTGGTATCTTGGGCAATGCGGAAATTTACCTTAGGCAGATAAACTTTGTGAACTACAGTACTATGAGAAACAACAACGAATATTCAGTTCAGTTATATTAATGCAAGTTTATTCAAAGTTCATTCTGAGTTCCATCTATAAGTCGCGTTTATTCAAGTTTCAATTATCAATGCATAATTCTTCCATTATCCGTGGTGCTCATACCTGGAGTAGGGTTGGATTGAATTTGAATTTTGAATTTCAATCCGCTCACGAAATATTGATGAATTTGAATTTGAATTCGACTTTTGCAAAATCAATGAATTTTAATTTTAATTTAGTTTTTTCAAAGTCAATGAATTTGAATCTGAATTTAAAAATTAAAAACAAAATGAATGGATCCAACCAGTGCCGTCGCTAAGGGAGGGGGGCAGGGAGGCGTACCCCCATAACGGCCGCTTGTGCCCCCATTTTGGTTTACTAAAAACACTGTTTTTGTAACATCACACAACAGCAAGACAACAGACAATAATGGAAAACGAAATAATAAATTACGTTTAAACATAATTCTTCGTTGATGTGTTTTCAATTCTTTGCGAAATTGCTGGCAACCAACTGCTGTACATTAATCTGACGCAATATTCCTTCTTATTGACACGCCTTTACGGATGTGTCGCGGAAGAAACATGTAAGCCTGCAGAGTCGTTACCAGTACTTCGTTAGTGATTATGAAATGAAACAATGCGTGAAAACTTTTTTTCAAAAACCAGCGGGTTTGATTTTTAGAGCACGCTCAAGATTTTCAAGTCACAGTCAGTGGCGCAACTAGGGTGAAGGGGCGTAAGTTCCATTTGCAAAATCACTTCAAAAATTTAATCACAAAATACAAGTGTTTAAAGGTATTTTAGGCTTGACCAAAAGTAAGGGGGGGCTGAAGGTGAAAAACAATTCAATTCTTTGAAATGACTTTTGAACTGTAGTAATTTAGTTATTCATATGGCTACAATTTTCATATTTATTCATATGAGCGAAGTATGATTAAAATGGCGTTAAAATCGCTATTTTTTTTGCTTCAAAATCGCACAGCGGCTGGTGGATCCGCCCTCAGGCCCCATCCACATTAACTTAGTATTTTATATCTATGTCCGTCTGTGACACGCTTGAGTTGCATCAGTTTGGTCAGCACGGGGGCTAAACCAGGCAGTTTTTGTGTAAAAAAATTTATTTTTGGTTCACCTCTCCTAGCAAAATCCTGGTCGAACGTCTGGCAGCATTCACTGTTGTAGATAGATTTTTTAAGCGACTATTGGCCATGGAAGAAACGAGCTAAGAAACGTTGCCGGCCTTGTTTTAAAATTGCGCATAATTATAGCCGTACAAGATCCAAAGATCAGTTTCTATAAGCAAATTTTAGTGCCCCCCACTTTTGGCTGGTGCCCCCTCACTTCATTTGCTCTGGCAAGGGCACTGTATCTAATTTTGGATTCAAGCGACTTGAGTTGTTGTTTTATTACGCACCTGTGATGTGCTGATACATAGAGGTGGAGTCGAGGACACAAGGCTCGAAGCCAAGATCAAGGATACAAAAAAATCCGAGGCCAAGGCCAAGGACAGCCTTTCCGAGGACAGACCCTCTCGAGGCCAAGGACAGGAATGCTAAAGGCCAAGGCCAAGGACTAAGAACATAGCAGCAAGTGTTCTCCAAAAAAAAAAGGTCTTCAAAAAAGATTTTTAGGCGATCTCCAATTTATAGGCGTAGCCAGAATTTTTGATTGAGGATGCCTAAACCACAAACCACATGCAATGACGTCATCAAAAATTTGTCTGTTGGCACTTAATCAGGATTTTGCAAACGTAGAAGGCTCAAACTAATAGTTGAAAAGTGCAAATATCTAACTTTGGAGACGTGTAGAGAAATCCAGTGTAACTCAAACGTATCACAGACGGGGGTCTAGGGGCGAGGCCCCCAACGGCCGGAGGCTTTGGGGATCTGGGGGCGAAGCCCACAACTGTTGGGCGATTTTTTGTAATTTTTTGGAAAAAAAGCTGTTTTATTGCCATCGAATCACATTTCGCACATGTTTAGAGCCATTTGAAAGCACTAGATTTTTGACATTTGAAAGCCAATTAAAAAAATTAAATTGTTTAATCCTCCTTTTAGTTGCAATTTAAGTCCAAAACACGATTGACATCTAGCATTTTGGTGTTAAAATTTAATTGCAAGTGATTTGGTCCAGGTAGGGGGAAGTAAGATGCATTGTCTCGTGCTACATTTTAGCAGTAAATAAAAACCCACTCGAAGATTTTCCTTAGAGATTTTTGTTTTGTCATGGAAATAACCAGTTATAGAAGTGCATGTTAGGCCAGGGGGCCCAGGCCCCCTCAATTGAAGTTCAATGATTTGTTCAATCAGCATTTTCGATTGCTAATTGTTTTTAACGTATTTTATGCGTAAAAACTGGCGAGGTAGAGGTAAATTACTGAATTGTTATTGAAAAATGGTTCAATAGGTGGTTACGCTTACTAACCATGTTATTGCCGGGGCGGATTTACATCGCGCTGGGCCCCTGGCACTTTGGAGATTTTAGCAACATCTTTCTGCCAAATATAGGTGAAGACCAAAAAAAATCTTAAGATTTGAGTGCAGGGTCCCGAGCTGGTACTGCGCCATATTGTGGTAAATCCGGCTTTGGTTAATGCATTAAATACGTTCATAAAAAGGCTAGATGTGATTCTGAGATAACAACTTTTAGGACAAAAACTATCCATTTTTCCAGGTCATACGTTTAAACTGGCTGGCAAAAATCGAATTGAGGGGGTCCCGGAGCCCCTGGTCTTCAATAATGTTGTTAGCTACTGTTGTAAGCGAAAAATGCTAAAAAGAAACTGAAAAAGCAATAGGCTTTTTTGTCACATTTTTGTCATTGGTAAAATTTAAATTGGGGGGGGGGTGCCTCTTGGCTACGCCTATGCTCCAATTGAGGAAAACAAAAAACGTGTTTACAAATTTTCCACGAGGTTTCTGGCGTTTTCCAACAAAATTTCAACTCTTAAAAAAACGGTGTTGTCCTCGAGCCAAGGACAGGGCAATTTTCGAGGACTTGATGCTTCAAGCCCAAGGCCAAGGACTTGACCTTCGAGGCCAAGGCGAAGAACTTCAAAATGTGTCCCCGAGGCCAAGGACGTCTTCGAGGACTCCACCTCTGCTAATGCACATCTGCGACTACGAGACTGCGATTAGCTAGGTGCAAACTGTAAAATCCTCTTTGAATCTTTGATGTGAAAAGTGGGGTTGGATTGAATTTGAATTCGCTTACGAGTTATTGATGAATTTGAATTTGAATTCGACTTTTCCAAAGTCAATGAATTTGAATTTGAATTTAGTTTTTTCAAAGTCAATGAACCTGAATTTGAATTCAGCTTTTTCAGAGTCAATGAATTTGAATTTGGTTTTTTTAAAGTCAATGAATTTGAATTTAAAATTACAAAAAAAATGAATGGATCCAACTCTGACCTGGAGTCGTCTTTGGATTGTTTTCTTCTTTTTGGTTTGGGGAATGATCCAACTTTGCCGGTAATGTCATTGTCATCTTCGTCCCAAGGCCGCCATACACTTGACATTCCACCCGGTCGCTCTCACGGAATGTGAGGGGTTGGCATTTATTCTTCAAAAACCCACTTTAACTAATGGAAAAATTAACCGGTAGCCTACACTGCGCAACAGCAATCATTATAAGTTTAACACAAGAAAAAACATAATCAGATTTAGGTTTCTGTGCTAATATAAGTCAAGTTCTGGAAGATAGAGTGTCTGCTACTAACTACGTGGTTCGATTCCCGGTCGGGTTAAACTTATTGTCTTCTACTCAAGGCAAGTAGGAAAATAAAGGTGTTCTGTAATTACAGTTTTCTTCTAAAATCAAAATAAGCCAATTAATTTAAACTCGTAACACATTCAAAAAATTTCTTAGAACGTTTATTACTTTCAAAGTTTAGCTGCATTTCAGACAATGAAGATGCCTTTAGAAGCGAAATATATGTGCTATATGGACATATGACGTTTTTGTTCTCGCTGATTGCTGTGTGGTCTTTAGACTATCACTTTAAGCGAATTAGTATTCGAAAATAGAGCAGTTGTCACTGCACTTCCTGCTGAATTCAACCTTTGTTCCTGCTTCATTGTTTCACAAACTTTCTATGGACAAGTTAAAGCTTTTCCTTCAAAAAACAAAGACAGGAAAGAGCCTACATACGAAGTATACAATAGTACAGGGTTGCCCAAACTTTTTGAAGAGCGGGCAGCATTGGCTCAATTGTATGGAGAAACGGGCCGCAGCCAACGTCTATCGCCGTAGTTTAAGGTGAAGACTAGAAAAAAAGGGTCTTCGCCAAAAATTGATATCATATTTGCCGGAGTTTTACTGAGAATTTTAGGTGTAATCCTAATGCAAATCCTAATCCAATCAAACACCAAATTAAAAAAAAAGTAATTGTAATAACATTTTATTTTCAAAGATACCTTGGCCAGGAGACAGCGAAGGGACATTTCGGTTTTTAAGTCAAGCTAGCACCTGTCTATCACACACGGTGGAGCCGTAACGCAGTCCCTTTCATTGCTTAACATCAAGCAGGGAAGCTATGAATATCAATTTTTATATAGTTTTGGTTTGACCAACCGGGAATCGAACCAAGGCCACCTAGATAACATAAGGCCTATCACGAGGATTGTGACGTCACGCAATGTAGTCATTGTTTGATCAGCTTGAATTTGAAGATTTGCTTACTTTCGCACGTAAAGAATTCGAAAGTAACATTAGTTTTAACTGCAGTAAGTGAAAACTGTTGACAGTGCCGATAGAAATAGGACTTTGCTAGTTGTAGATATAGATACAGTTGACAAATTAAGTATGGAGTATTGGAGTTGATGCAGTTCATGCCAGAAAGGTTTCGATAAAAGTTCTAGTGCAACTTTTGGTGGAGAATGGCTAGCATCGAAAATCAAGATACCGAACCTAGGCTATAAAATATTTTGATTGAAAGTAGCAAGTTGGAGATGCAGTTCACAAAAATTATTTATAAGCAAGCGAATGCAATAGAAGTCCTGCAGCTGTCAATCGAAAAGCAGTATTAATATCCATGCAGAATCATCATTGAATATATTAGTTTTTAAAATTAAGGCTGATGAGAATACAATATGTGATTTATGTATTTGTACGCAGATTTCACGTACAAACTTGTTATTGTTTGATTTTGTATTACTCGTATTGGAAGATAAAATTCTTATCACAATGCCATTTCGTTGTTGCGTACCTCGTTGCGATGGAAATTATTCTGCTTTATCAAAAGTTACTGTATTTGGTTTTCCGAAAGAACCTGAATTGAAAAACAAATGGCTTCAAGCTATTAAAAGAAAAGACTTTGAACCAAGCCCAAGTAGCAAGGTAAGTGTGGTGGGACAAAAGAAACGGAAGTAGATATTTTGGTAAAAGTATATAGTTCGTGGTCGTGATTCCTCAGCCTGTTGTGGTTTTGAGAAAGGAATTTAATTTTTAAGTCCTAGAATTTTCTAAATTTAACGTTACGGTTTTCCGTGTCCGGTGTTCAACGTCTCCGGATGAATCACTGAAGGTGTGCCACTTGTTAAAATTCTTAGTGTGCTGTTAATTTTATTGCTAAAATGCGTGTAAGTTGTGAAACAGGCAAACAGCGTAATTGATTGATAATGTTGCAGTTTATACTGTTTAGGTCTGCGAACGTCATTTTTTACCACACCAAATATTATGGAGTACCACAGCATTTGACGAAAAATCTGGAAAAACTTTGTCTTACAAACTGAAAAAGCCCAAACTGGCTTCAGATGCTATTCCCTCACAGTTGCCTAACTGTCCGTCCTACATGTCCCAACCTACTTCGACAGAAAGATCAAGCCGTGACAGCATTTTGCTAAGAAAAGAAGAACTTCATATAGTAAAAGCTATGGAAGCAAGCAGAAAAGATTTTGAAGAACAACAAACCAGAAATAATGTATCTTCAATCACGGATTTAAAACAAAAATTGAAGATTGAAGCGCCATGGCAAATGATCATGATGGACGCGAAAGGAACAAAAGGCGTGTCGATTAGCTATATTAAACATTTGGATTCTTCCGGCTCACACATTGATTGTTCTTTGCATATAAACAATGACATGATGCTAACTGCGTACATGCATTCTGTGGAGCTCGAACATGTGGGAAAGAATGCATTGCCCATGCACGTGAATTCACTCCATCAAATCAATGAGGTTTGTGACACTATTATGAATATGCCAGCTTTTAAAACTGACGTTAGCAACGACGCAATTGATTTAACATTGAAACTTATAGTTACTCTGCTGCTATCTTTGCAACGAAGCTTAACAAAATTTGCACCTGTCATTTCATTTGTTATCGAGCAGCTGCAATTAACAACTAAACGCTCATTGGTGTACTCTAGCGAATTTTTAATATTTGCGTCAATTTTTCAAAACTTGTCTCCGCATGGATATCGTTTTTTGCGTAACAGTGGAAAGATAATTTTACCGTGCTTAACAACAATTCGTAAAGTAACCCTATCCTCATCTGTTAGTCCTGTAAACGAACAATCTGAGCATAACTTTATGTTTTACATAAAAAATAAGTATAAGGCACTGCAGCCTAGAGACAAAACTGTGTGTTTATTGGTAGACGAAATTCACCTTGCTCCATTTTTTGATTATAAAGGCGGAAATTTAGTGGGAGCTGCTTATGATTCTACCAAAGCTGCAACATCAGCTTTTGTGTTTATGATCACCAGTGTTTTTTCTGACTATAAAGATGTCGTGCATGTGCTGCCCTCTTGCAAGATGACTGCTATTGATTTGTTTAAGTTTTTGTGTAAATCTTTGAAATCTCTCGAAACCATTGGTTTTCGAGTGATATCTGTGATAACAGATAATAATGCCATTAATAGAAAGGCTATGTCAAATTTTTCATCACCTCCTCAACTTTTAACAGCGTATCCTCATCCCTGTGACAGTAGTCGGCCACTATTTTTTATATTAGACACAGTGCATATATTTAAGTGTATTAGGAATAATTGGTTAAATCAAAAGACGGAGGGCAAATGCTTGGTTTTTCCACATTTTAATTTTGCAAATGTTTCTACGTCAGTTACTAGTGATTCTCAGTGTGCTTATGCTTCTCTTTCATCTTTGAAACAACTACATCATTTAGAAGTTGATTCAACCATAAAGTATGCTTATAAACTCTCAGCTAAAGCATTATCCCCATCGAACCTGGAACGTCAAAATGTTAAACTCGTTATCCAAATCTTTAATGAATTCGTATCGCATGCTCTACATCAGTTGGGTGGAAAATTTGGCATCCCACATTGGCAGAATACTGCTGCTTTCATAGACTTAATAAAAACTTGGTGGGATATTGTGAACGTTTGCACTCCAAACAAAGGCGTTCGATTGAAAAACAATTATCAGAAACCAATTATTGGCGACAACACAGAGTCAAAGGAGTTTTTGAAACAGTTCTTAGATTGGCTCTTGCAATGGGATAGAATGGTGCATACTTCTGGTAAACTTACAAAAGAGACTTTTTCTGCCCTTAAGCACACCACCCAAGCTCTTCTGGAAATATCCCATTATTGCTTGCAAGAACTTGGTGCAAGATATGTGTTGTTGGGCAAATTTCAAACTGATTCATTGGAAGCTCGCTTTGGGCAGTACCGGCAACTTGCAGGAGGGAAATATGATGTGTCCTTACGTCAGGTTTATGAGTGCGAAAAGAAGTTACGCTTGCTGTCAGTACTACAATTGTCGTTAAAAGGAAGAGATATTTCTATTGAAGATTTTTCCTTCGACTGGGATAATTTTAACACTGGATCATCATCACTTCATCAACAATGTCCTATCGCAATAACCGCAGAAGACGCAGAACAAGGCAAAAATTACTTGCCTGCTATAACTTATATTGCTGGCTATTGCTGCTATTCAGCAAACAAAAAGCTGAAATGTCAAACTTGCAAAGATCTTATTGCGTCAAGTGATGGCGATACGCAATCCATTGATAGTAGTATGATAAAAGGCCTGTCAAGAGGAGGGTTAATATATCCTTCCTATGAAATTGTAAGTGTTGTTCTCGTCAGTTATGTGGTTATTAATAAAATGTTGGAAATGGACGAATTTCATAAATCACATTCACAGCGATTGTTAGCTATGAACACTATAATATCGGTTGTAGAATCCGAGAACATATATGTCTTGTATGATAACAGATGTGCAAATGGACATGAGCTCAGTGCATTGATTAAAATGATCGTTTGGGCATGTGTAAATATAATACTCAATAACTTTTGCTTCAAAAAAAATGACGAAGTAGCAATAAGTCGCTTGGCTAAAAGAAGAAAACTTTCAACCTTGACCTAAATTATTCGATTTGTAGCAACATAAGTTGTACTTCTTGCATTGGAAACGTTTCTTTTTTGCCTGTTCTGTTTTTTTTTTCTACTTTTGTTGGATGTGTGCTTGCATGTATTTGTTTTGTTTTTCTTGGAATACATTTCTCACCTTTTCGGTACGCCCTACTTTCAATTAAATTATCAGCAGTCAGTATTAACTTGTAGTAGAGCCTAGATTGAGATAAGAAGGAACAATAGTTTCAACTACACCAGCGCTACTGCGCTGCAAAGGTGATAAATTCTTTGATGTAGAATATATTACACCGCGGTGCGATAGCATTTCGCTGTTTGTTATGACTAGATGCTATGACGTCACAGCTTAATCTGTTTGTGCGTGACAGGCCTTGTGTTATCTAGGTGGCCTTGATCGAACCCGAGTCTACTGCTTCAATAGCAGATACTCTTTCCTCTCGATTACTGATCGGTTAAACACCTGATTGAAATTATTTTGCGGCACGTTCAAAGATGTAAAAAAACAGTTTTTTGGGGGATTGTTTTTTTGGCCGTTGTTTTTTTTTTTTTTTTTTTTTTTTTTTTAGTCTTTTGATGAAACGAAGTTGATAAACGGTGTGTTTCTAATTGAAAAAAACACAATTCCTGCATTTTAGAATGTATTTCCACTGCACAATTCTCAGCCGATAGTGACGTCAATCGATATTTTGTTGTTATTTCGAAGCATCATCATGAATACAGAATAAATAATTTTTAAAATTTGATCAATTTTGGTTGTTGGTGTAAGAAAGTGCAGATATAAGGCCCGTTTGAATGCGATATAATGCCAGTTCTTTTTGAAGCTTGTCGAATGAATTTATTCTAGCAGCAAATTCTTTTTACTGTTTTGCAATAGTTTTGCAAAGTAGCATCTTTCTTTTTCAATGCAGAGTTTTTTATACGTCCTCCATTTCCTCTTTTCTAAATTTAATTTGAAGTGCACTTCTTTTGCCCAAAATAGACAGCTGCAATTTTAATGTAATGCAGAGAGCTGGCGTGCGGAATGGTCTACAGCAATTTTGACATAAAAATTGCAGAAAAATTTTTAAGTTCAGCTAGATCAGGGGTGCACAAGCTGCGGCCTTACGGCAGCATGTGGCAGTAAAAGGATTTTATACGGCTGTGAAATTGTACTTTAAAATGCACCTAGTGGCGGCCGTGCATTGACTAAAATGTTTTGCTACGAAACTGTTATGAAATAACCGTTAGGAACAGTTGCGATTTGATAACTGTACTTTTAATTAAGACGATAATATGCCAGCGCTATTTATTTAGCAATGCGTTACTATTTGCCGCTTACACTTGGCTTAGCCGAGTCCTTTCCAGAAAGTTCCTATTCGATAGTTGCGTAACTTTTCAACGTCACAATTATTTTAACAAGTTTACTCCCGAAACTTCATCTTTGTTACTTCACAATTACGTTAGTTTAATGCCGTGTACAAATTTCTGACTGTGTCGTCACAATAATATGATTCCTACGAACGAGTTAGTTTTTCTTAGATTTTTCGAGATTGTTCCTTTTGCCTATAAATAACGTGAATATTCTTGACTTGGAGAATACAAGTGAGAATAAGAAATTGTTAGGCAGCATTTACGGCAGTTAAATTGTAAGGCTTAAAACGTAAATTCGTAAAATTCTTAAAAAATGACCTTAACTAGTGGCGGCCGTTAGTGCATTTGTTGGATGTTCTGCGCCTAGCAGTAGAAAAAAGGTTGTGTACCCCTGAGTTTGATCGACTAGAATAAGCTAATCTATCAATACATAGTTTCGTTTTCTTAGGTTGGGGTCTAAGGTCGTTGATCAAGTATCAATAAAAATGTTGTCAATCAATTACAAATTACGATACAAGCAGGTTCTTCGATTCAACGTAACTAAGAAATAATAAGTAATGGCACTTGCCAAATCTTAGATCGACCGCAATAAAATATCCACAGCACAATTTCCATGGCCATATGCGTCACAAAAATTAACGGTTGAAATTAACAGTTAAACTGCATCACTAATGGCTTAGCATGATTACATTACATTCATGCAAAAAACAAAAACAAACAGGTAGTTAAAACCCCTTTTTGAAAAATTCCTACTATAAATAAAAAAAACCCTATGTGCTGCTGTTCCAGCACAGCTGTTTTAAAGTATGGGCATAATGTTATTTACCTTTAAGAGAACCGAACCTTAGACTGGACGTTGATGCTTAAAATCGCCGTGTTTAATTGCTTTACTGATTGTTACCAAATTTGCGTGTAATCATCAAATCACACTGTTTTCCTGGCACTTAATTGCACGTTATTTTGCATCATGTTGGAACCGGTAATAATTTAATTTGGAAGTTTGTAAATTGCCTCCAGAATCTGTGCTTTGTGTAGTCTTCGGCTCGTTGTGCACGTGGAGGCGTCAAATTGTCATTGGAATGGTTAGTAGCAGGACATTGATTTCTTTTAAAGCTACTAGTCAAAATTTTAATTTATTTTAGTTAGAAGAGTGAACCTCGGTAAGTTTTTGCCTCGTCAGTTTTATTTACGCTGAAGAAAATCTTATTTCCAACAATTGGTTGTGAATTTTGACTGAAGAGGTGAAGGTCCTTGCGCTCCGCAGGACACTTAGTGTTGGAAACCAATTGCGGTTTTCCAACAGCTGCCAGCTTAGTCAATAAATATTAGTGACTATGCTGACAGCACATAGAGGGGTTTTAACTACCTGTTTGTTTTTGTTTTTTGCATGTACCGGTATGTAATAAAGCCAGTAGATTCGTCAAACCACACGATCAATCTCAAGCATAACAACACGACTGTTTCCAGAAAAGAAAAATTGGCCACCGCCTCTCAAACTAAGAGATTTTTACATTTACTCAAAGGACACTTTTACGTCTACTCCCTACAAAGATATACCAAACTTGCTATCAAAGCAAAATTTTATCAGAGGTTTTTACGAAACTTGACATAACTTATGACTCAGAAACAATTATCGAGCAAACAAGGAAAGCTTATCTAATCAAAACACTCAGCTGCAAAGCGAAAAATTATTTTACACGCAAAGCTATAGTTTTACAACATAACCAACAAGAAAATATTGAACGGAAAATGTAACAGTGTTGTTTCGAAAAAGAGCTTTAAATACAGTATAGCAAGTTGGATGACTCAGACCCAAAGAACTTAGATTTTGGAAATTGATAAGTGGCTCAATTTCCCAACCCGCCTATTTCCTCAACAGTAAAACAAAGTAGTTGTAGTCTCAACGAACAACTTTATTGCAAGCAAAGAAAACAGTTAAAAGCACTTCGCAAGACGGGCAAAGACGGAGTAGTCAGGGTAGACGGGGGCAAACGAGGTTTTTTAATAGATGCGTTGCCAGCGCTAGCCAATGCATCAACAAGCTAAACGTACATCTCAAAAATTTCGCTGAATGAATAAAAACAAAGCAAATTGTGATTTTTAAAGCACGCACAGAAAAAGGTTTACTTTTTGTTATCTTATTAAAGCTAAAAACTGGCCACACCCAAATGACATTACAGTAACAATAATTTCAGACATCGATTTCCTAAGAAGCATGGTGTGGCAGAAAATCTAAACAATTTCATGGCATAGGCTTATTGCATGCTGTGTAAATTTTCTTTATGACTACGTGGGTCGTAAGTTCATGCCCTGGGTAGTCTCCTAGCTCCCTGCTAGGTACCCTTTATGAGTAAGCGCGGCATTAACGATTCAACTTTTGAAATGGTAACTTGATACGTGTTAGGTAATGAATCATTCTATTATAAGACTGTCAAATTTTCAAATTTTGTAACCCACCCTCTCAGATTTTTTTCATAGTTGAATATATGAAAGCCACCGAAAAATAATGAAGGTTACAAAAAACGGCATCAAAATTCATCGAGCGGTTTTTGAATTATGATGGTTTCAATATTACCACTAGAGGGCAGTGTTCGGCAGTCCTAAATTTTTTAATTTGTATGAAAATCTACATCCTTATGCTATCGAAATAAGAAAATTATCAATTCTGATGGATTTTGAGATGAGGAATTCCAAAATGCAGTTACTTTTGGAAAATTGCAAAGGCAAGTGGTGAAGATGTCGATGGAAAAATGTTTGAGTGCCCGATTTCATTTCCGATTATCTCAGAAGGGCAAAAAAATTTTTCAATCCAATCATTGCCAAAATGTCAAGAACAGATGACTGTTTGACATATTTAAGTTTGGTTGATGTTTTTTGTTGCATATTTCAGTAATTTGGTTTTGAAACATAGCTAAAAACCAACATTGATTTTTTTCTGATTTTCTGAATTTTTTGGAACACATGTACTGAAAAGTATCTTACAAAATACTAATAGTTGCAAAACATGAAGTAATCACTTTGTATAAGCTTAGTAAATCTGGTGATCAGCAAAAATTTTGATTTAACCTTTTAAATTTTTGTTGGTTGGTATAGGTCTAGCTAGGCTAATACAGTTCTGCTTCAAGCTATTTCCCAAGTGAAAAATAGTCAAGTGACAGACATTGAGTATTATGGGTATGGAGAGAGCTAGATTTCTGCCATCCTTTTACAATTGCTTACCTCTGGGAGCACTCTTATAAAGTTTTAACCTCTAAAATGGGTGAATTATTATAAATTGGAGTGTTTGACACAAATTCTCAAATGATTGGGTACGGTATACGCGTATTCTCAAATGAATGGGTGAAGCACAATATTTTCTCCCTTTATGTAATGGCACTTTGTGCAGAGGTGATAACAACTGGAAAACAAACTATGCTTAAAGTTGCAAATAGTCAACTTGCCCTTTTGATACATACTTTACTGTTTAGATTTCATTTGAACAGTTAGCATGAAATAATTAAGGTAAACCCATCAGCTGTTATTGACTGGCAGAAAAACTGACATGACTTTCTTATATGAGACGGTTTAAACAGCTAAATTATGTAAAAATTGAGTGATGTGCATGTTATGTATGCAGATTACAGTAACGACTTAACATTCATTCAACAAGAACTTAAAATTGGTTTGCTAGTAATATGTTGCGTATACTGTACAGTGTACAGGGTTCGAGATTAATGCTTACTAGAGGCAAGCTGAAATTGCCTTGGGCAAGTTTTTTTCTGGCTAAACTTGCCCGACGGTCAAGTCAATAAAATTCAGCATAAGATGTAAGCAACTTCGAACAAGATTATTTAAAAATACCAAGTACCAGTACCGTTTTTGCTACGGTACAATAAAATAAATGCTAGTAAAGTAAGCTCTTGCTTGCTCTATTTTAGCAAAATCACCGCACTTAACACTTTGATTGCACACTCAGTATTAATCGCAATTAACACTTCTTAATCGCACGCAAATTCGTTTGGTGCTCATACGCGGTTTGCAATTCTTTTGGCTCAAAATGTTTCATTCTCTTTCAGTGAAAATTTTTCCCACGCTTGCCGCGCTAATCGCTATTTTGGGTATCACAATTACTAACCTGTGCAGAAAGAAACCAAGGTCAAACACTCGTCAACTTTTTATTTTCATGCACAGAGTTGGACAGCGCTGTTACAAGCTTTTTGCTCTGATCAGCAGCCCTTTAAAGATCTTTAGCTCCTCTATTTTTCACACAAAAAAGTTCAGAGGTTTAGCCGGTGCAGTTTGTGAGATATTCACAATTGAAAAATGCATTTGTAGCAAACGGCAACGTTAATTATTGTTAACGTAACGATTAAAATGATTACAATCCAAAAATCAACTTTTGTAAATTGAATGACTGAAAAAAGCATGAATGCCAATCGAATTGATGACTTCTGCAATATTTCTTACGCAAGAAACCTGAGATGCGATGCAGAGAAGAACAATAGGTGTGATTTTTTTACGATAATTTAAAATTTTTTTGATGCGATAAACTCGTCACTAGTTTCTGATGAGATCTTTTTGATTAATTGTGTTGTTATCTAAACAACGTAAACTGAAGCTCAGCCAGCTCAAGACTTTGGTTTAATTACGCATTGTGATTGTGACGTGTCCAATACTAAAACATTCTCAAACTTCTGCCTAAAATGTGACTTATGACAAAACAGAAAAGAAACAATAGAACTAATAACAAAAATCGAAATATATTTTTGTTTTATTTTCTGATGCAATAATGGATGCTTAGTTTTTGTATGTTTCGATGTGATATTTCTGGAAAAAAAGCGTGCAATGCAATTGTCATCCTAGATTAAAATGTATCTATAACGTCAATCTGATTCAAAAATTGCACACAAGAACCGGATTTTCTCGAAATACAATATTATGCAAATTCGGTGGTAATCACGCACGTTTTCAAAACTAAACAACATCAAAACGCACTCTTCCTTTTTGTTTCGGGCAAGTTGAGATCTCTCCGGGCAAGTAAACATTTTTTATAACTTGCCAGACGGGCAAGTCGTTAAAAAAGTTAGTTTCGACCACTGCTGTACATACCGCTAAGTGTATTTATTGCTAAGTACTAAATGGAATTAGATAAGTGAAATTAAAAAGATGTATTTAGCAGTAAATATACTTGGCAATATTCCAGCATATGCAACATATTACTAGCAAACCAATTTTAAGTTCTTGTTGAATGAATGTTAAGTCGTTACTGTAATCTGCATACATAACATGCACATCACTCAATTTTTACATAATTTAGCTGTTTAAACCGTCTCATATAAGAAAGTCATGTCAGTTTTTCTGCCAGTCAATAACAGCTGATGGGTTTACCTTAATTATTTCATGCTAACTGTTCAAATGAAATCTAAACAGTAAAGTATGTATCAAAAGGGCAAGTTGACTATTTGCAACTTTAAGCATAGTTTGTTTTCCAGTTGTTATCACCTCTGCACAAAGTGCCATTACATAAAGGGAGAAAATATTGTGCTTCACCCATTCATTTGAGAATACGCGTATACCGTACCCAATCATTTGAGAATTTGTGTCAAACACTCCAATTTATAATAATTCACCCATTTTAGAGGTTAAAACTTTATAAGAGTGCTCCCAGAGGTAAGCAATTGTAAAAGGATGGCAGAAATCTAGCTCTCTCCATACCCATAATAATCAATGTCTGTCACTTGACTATTTTTCACTTGGGAAATAGCTTGAAGCAGAACTGTATTAGCCTAGCTAGACCTATACCAACCAACAAAAATTTAAAAGGTTAAATCAAAATTTTTGCTGATCACCAGATTTACTAAGCTTATACAAAGTGATTACTTCATGTTTTGCAACTATTAGTATTTTGTAAGATACTTTTCAGTACATGTGTTCCAAAAAATTCAGAAAATCAGAAAAAAATCAATGTTGGTTTTTAGCTATGTTTCAAAACCAAATTACTGAAATATGCAACAAAAAACATCAACCAAACTTAAATATGTCAAACAGTCATCTGTTCTTGACATTTTGGCAATGATTGGATTGAAAAATTTTTTTGCCCTTCTGAGATAATCGGAAATGAAATCGGGCACTCAAACATTTTTCCATCGACATCTTCACCACTTGCCTTTGCAATTTTCCAAAAGTAACTGCATTTTGGAATTCCTCATCTCAAAATCCATCAGAATTGATAATTTTCTTATTTCGATAGCATAAGGATGTAGATTTTCATACAAATTAAAAAATTTAGGACTGCCGAACACTGCCCTCTAGTGGTAATATTGAAACCATCATAATTCAAAAACCGCTCGATGAATTTTGATGCCGTTTTTTGTAACCTTCATTATTTTTCGGTGGCTTTCATATATTCAACTATGAAAAAAATCTGAGAGGGTGGGTTACAAAATTTGAAAATTTGACAGTCTTATAATAGAATGACTCTAATACGGTTCCAAAAACAGGTGTATATAAGACGAACTTTCGATCTTATATGCTGGCGACGGCAGGAAATTCTCCACACGTCATAACGTTTTGCAGTGCAAGTTGGTTAGTTTGGTACGGTGCTGAATAGTAAGTTTTTATAACGTACGATACAGGTACTAAGACTATCTCGCAGCCTGAGATAGCCTAGTCAAGCAATACAATCTAGCAATACAATACTTCATACAAAACTGTTCATTTTATGTTCACTAGTGAGCTAATCAACCCGAACCCAAGCACTGATGTAGCCAACACAAACCAAAAGTGAAGCCTGTACTTTTACTGAAAATAGCCATAAAAACTGAAAGCTCACCAAGTTGCTTTGAATAGTAACAAACGAAACTGGCTGCATTTAATCCAAAAGTGAACAGGTATAAGTTAGCAATATCTACCGGTACTATAAGCCATCGCTATAAAACATCTAATTTGCAGTTCTTTGTTGGGGTGAATTTTCTTTCTTCACTTGTGGAAAAATTTCTAAAACGTTATTGGCTAGCTCAGACAACATTAGGCCTATTCTCAATAGTACCATGTTTACATGAACCCTCTCAATTCAAATTCAAGAGCCGCAATGTTTTCATTACCCTTGTATATTTTTTATGGTGCATATAATTTTACTTAAATTAAAACTAGTCAGTAGTTCGGAAATTAAAATGCCTGGTCGAAAGAAACTTGCTGTGAGCAAATTATTTGAAGATGTGTCAACTTCAGACAACAAAGTTCCAAGAGCACAGTGTAAGTTTTGTCAAAGCAGCATAGGTGGGCACAAGTCCGTTAATCGTTAATGCGTTAATAACGAAGCTAACTTTTTCATTAACTCGTTAATCCGTTCAAAAGTTTTTTCATGTCAATGGACTAAATTAACTTCCGTTAAGTTCTGTTAACGGACTAAATTAACTTCCGTTAAGTTCTGTTAACTTCCGTTAAGGTCTTTATCGTTAATACCTTGCACCATTCATTCATCATACCGGTACAAACCAGTTTGCACTGCTAACACTAAGTTGCGTATTAGCACGAGTTTTATAGAAGCGAAGAAAGGATCGCTTTTTTGTGGCAAATAAGCTGCAGCCTCATAGGTCTATTAATTATCGCTGTTCACAATTTCCAAAGATTTTCCAATCGCAGCTTCGTTAGTGCATTCGAACTTATTTTTATCTTGAAATTAGATTGAACTGCAAAATGTAACTTCCAAAACACAAAAAGACCACCATAGCAATAAATATTTCCTTACAATCAGCTCAACAGCGTCAATACGTGTTCTAGAAGCAAGTGAATAAAAAGAAATGTAAATTACACGCAAAATGTTAACGAATTAACGGACTTCATTAACTTCCGTTAATTTAAGCTGAAAATAACGGATTAACGTTAACGGAGGTGTGAAGTTTATTAACGGACTAGTGGTTAACGAACAGAGGTGCAGTCGAGGACACAAGGCTCGAAGCCAAGGCCAAGGGCACAAAAAAAATCCGAGGCCAATGCCAAGGACAGCCTTTCCGAGGACAGACTCTCTCGAGGCCAAGGACAGAAATGCTCGAGGCCAAGGCCAAAGGCCAAGGACCAAGGACACAGGCGCAAGTGTTCTTCAAAAAAAAAAACGTCTTCAAAATTTTTTTTCAGGCGATCTCCAATTCATTGGCGTACCCAGAATTTTTGATTGGGGGAGGCCTAAACCACAAATCACATGAAATGACGTCATCGAAATTTTTCCAAAGAGCAAGTTTTTGTGGGACAAATATATTGTAGGATGGAAGATCTGAAATCGTTGGCTGTTGGCACGTAACCAGGATTTTGCAAAGGGAGAGAGCTTAAACTAATAGTTCAAAACCGCAAATATTTAACTTTGGAAACGTGTTGAGTAAGCTAGTGTAACTCAAAGGTATCACAAACGGGAGGTCTGGGGGCGGGGCCTTGAGGGAGGCTTTGAGGATCTGGGGGCTAAGCCCCCAGCCGTTGGGCGATTTTTTGTAATTTTTGGGAAAAAAAAGCTATTTTAATGCCATTGAATCACATTTCGCAAGTGTTCAGAGCCATTTAAAAGCACTAGATTTTTGACATTTGAAAGCCAATTGAAAAAATCAAATTGTTTAATACTCCTTTCACTTGCAATTTAAGTCCAAAACACGTTTAACATCTTGCATTTTGGAGTTAAATTTAATTGTAAGTGATCTGGTCCAGGTAGGGGAAAGTAAGGTGCATTGTCTCTTGCAACATTTTAGCAGTAAATAATCATCCACTCGAAGATTTTCCTTTGAGATTTTTGTTTTGTCATGACAATCATCAGTTATAGGAGTACATGTTCGTTAGGAGGCCCAGGCCCCCTCAACTGAAGTTCAATGATTCGTTCAATCAGCATTTTCCATGGCTAATTTTAAAAAAAAGTATTTTGTGCATAAAAACCGGCGAGGTTGGAGGTGAATTACTTAATCGCTATTGAAAAATGGTAAAATAGATGGTTACGGCAACTAACCATGTTATTGCCGGGCCGGATTTACTTCGCACTAGGCCCCTGGCACTTTGGAGATTTTCGCAGCATCTTTTTTGGAAATATAGGTGAAGACCAAAAAAAGTCTTACGATTTTAGGTCGGAGCCCCTAGCTGATACTCAGGCGCGTAGCCAGAAATTCGCAATGGGGGAGGGCTGTTTTGGGGGTCTGGGGGCGGGGCCCCCAGTCGCCGGAGGCCAATGGGGGTAAGGGAGCGAAGCCTCCAGCTGCCGGAGGCGGGGGGTGTGGGGGCGGAGCCTCCAGCGTTGGAAAATTTTGCATTTTTTGCAGAATGAACTTAATTTTAGAGCTATTTTAATAGAAAATAATGCTTTTTAAACGTGGCATAGAAATTGGCAGCCCAACATGATTCAACTGGTTGCATTAATGGGCTATATGGGAAGTGGCTAATGATAACATTGCAGTTCTCTTGTTTACGTGCTGGTAAATCATAAAATCCTATTATTCAATAAAACTCACACGGAGTAATCTATTTCGTCTATGTTTTATAACGAAAAATAATTGGGGGAAGGGCTAATAGAAAGAGATTTGATAGGAGTGACTGATAATTAACTAACACTGAATAGCTCCCCCCCCCTACCCTAATTCCTGATATATTTGTTGATAAAACCTATGTTAGGCGTTTTTACATTAGCGATCAAATTTGATTGTTTATTTTCGGGCATTTTTTCAAAGTTTTCATTGATTTGTGACTTTAATTTTTGACAAATTAGCCCCCCTGAATATATGTTTCAAATGATGCTTAAAATCAGTTTTTAGTCAATTCCAGCGCAAAAAACAGTCTCAAAAGAGCTAAAAACGTGGTATTTTCCTTATTCTGCATTTTGGTTGACAGGCCAATCGGGGGGGGGGCTATATTCCCCGCCTCCCCGATGACTACGCTACTGCTGGTACTGCGTCACATTACGGTAAATCCGGCCCTGATTAATGCATTACGTTCACAAAAAGGCTGGATGAGATAGCAACTTTTAGGACAAAAACTCTCCGTTTTCTTCGGGTTATACGTTTAAATTGGCTGGCAAAATATGAATTAAGGGGGATGCGGAGCCCCTGGTCTTCAATATTGTTGTTAGTTATACTGTTGTAAGCGAAAAATGCTAAAAAGAAACTGAAACTGAAGAAACTATAGGCTTTTTTGTCACATTTTTGTCATTGGTGAAATTTCAATTGGGAAGGGGGCAGACCCCCAGCCCCACTCCCCTTGGCTACGCCTATGCTCCAAGCGAGGAAAACAAAAAAGGTGTTCGCAAATTTTCTGTAATATTTCTGGCGTTTTCCAACGAAATTTCAACTGTTCAAAAAATAGTGCTGTCCTCGAGCCGAGGACAGGGCAATTTTCGAGGACTTGAGGCTTCGAGGCCAAGACCAAGGCTAAGGACTTGAGGCTTCGAGGCCAAGGCCAAGGCCAAGGACTTCAAAATGTGTCCTCGAGGCCAAGGACGTCCTCGAGGACTCCACCTCTGTTAACGAAGCTAACGTTTTGTATTAACTTGTCCACCTATGCAAAGCAGTGTAGTCAAAAATGGTTCAAGTATGAAAACTCATGCTGAGAAATGC
The DNA here is from genome assembly GCA_963965965.1 of Trididemnum nubilum. Taxonomy (NCBI): domain Eukaryota; kingdom Metazoa; phylum Chordata; class Ascidiacea; order Aplousobranchia; family Didemnidae; genus Trididemnum; species Trididemnum nubilum. Next base: position 7,205,063 of record OZ014485.1, on the reverse strand, counting down.
ATCTCCTGTCCTAAATTGTTCAAAGACCAATATTTAGCTAAATTACATGTTTCAACCACCAGCACAACAGAAAACGACAGTGATGAAGCAAGTAAAATTGAAAATTGGCTGTTTGATTTTTCCACAAGTTCTGCAAAACCAATTCCAAAGAAACCAAAGCAAATAGATGCACGCTCGACACTGGTACACTTTGCTGACAAAATGTCCACAAGCGAACAAGAAAAACTAAATGTTTTGCATGGTTAAAAATTCACATTGGCAAGCTTTCTTTAAAGCTATCAGACCAGCTTACGTAGTGCCACGTAGATATGAAGTGTCAGAGCTCTTACTAGTTTCAGAGCACGAAAAAACTCGAGAAGAAATGTTGATAAAAGTTGCTGAAAGTGATGCAGTAGCAATAATGTGCGACGAATGGAGCAACATTCGACATGAGCTTCTTGCTAAGTGTGCCTCAGTCTGTTTTTTGGAAATCGATTCATACTGAGATGCAAAGCCATACTGGAGAATATAGAGCAGAGGCAGTATCAGGTGTCATTGACGAAGTCAAACGAGAATGCGGCAAAATGCCTATAGCTTTGGTAACAGATAATGTAAGCAACATGAAAAAATGTTGGAAACTGTTGGGGAAAAATATTCCAAACTAACTTGTTATGGCTGTGCTGCTCATAGCATGAATTTAATTTTTGGTGATCTAATGAAATTGGAGACATCAATAAAAGTTAAACTTCAGGCCAAACAAATTGTCAAAGAATTTAAAAGCAAGAACATGCTGGTGAATTTACTGAAAAGCATGCAGAAAGTTGAAAAAGTCAATGTTACTCTGAAACTGCCGGTCAAGACAAGGTGGGGATGTGATGGTCACTTGTTTGGAGAATGTACAAAATAATAAGGTTGTCTTACGAAAGCTTGCTGTATCGGAAATATCAGAAAAAAACACCTTGGCGAAAGAAGTGAAAAAGACGATTTTAGATGATGATTTTTGGAACGTCAATGAAGTAGTAGTGAATTCACGGAAACCATTGTCTTCAGCAATCACTCAATTGAAAGCAGACGTTCCAAATTTGGCTGAAGTGTACAAACTTTACTCGAACGTTCGATGTGACATTAGGGACAACCTTCAGTCGGTTCCTTTTTCTTTGCAAGAGCAAGAAAAGATTGCAACCATTTTTGCTGAAAGCGAAGAATTTTGCATCAAAAGCATTCAAAAAGGCGGATTATTTTTTGGATCCTCGTGAGCATGGAATGCTGCTCTGCGATGAGGAAAAAGTTGCAGCGATCGAATTTATATGCGGCCTTGCTGAAACTTTTTCCTCTTGTGAGTTACTGACTGTAGATTCATCAAAAGTTCATCAAGATTGCGTTCTGTATTCAGCATAGGATGGGTTCTGGGCTATGCCTTTTTTGTGGAAAAATATTGCAAACATTTCTCCAGTTTCTTGGTGGAACGGTTATTGTACCAACCAAGAATTGAGTAAGATTGCTGGGAGACTTTTAAAATTACCATCGACTACTGCTGCGCAGCTGTGGAGCGATCTTTTAGCTGCTACAGCAACATTCACACAGCCAAACGCAACCGATTGACCAATGACAGAGCGTCAAAACTTGTATTTGTTTCTCAAAACATACAGCGCGCTACTGGTCAGCAATCTAAACATTCAAGTCAAGCCGCCCAGACATCGATGACCAGCGACGCGGAGAAAAGTGTTCGTGTTCCTATTGCTGAAGATGCAATCGAGATAGAAAGCAGCAGCAACGGTGTTTTGAAAGCCAATAAACTCATTAATTTAAACTGTTCGGACAGTATCGATTTTGAAAGTTAAATCTCAAGCGTATGGTAAAACTTTCAAGTGTATGTTTTTCAAAATTTCTAAAAGACATTTGCTGTAAAACTATTTGAACTTTTAATTCACCACCTTGCTAAGGAAAGCTCGATTTTCATTTAGTGGCTTGTTGAAGCACGTTTCATGTGCAGCTCGAAATACCAAAAGTATCACAACAATGGTGAAATAATATTACAAAAAATGTTAAGATGCAGATGTTACTGAATTGCTTATACTTACGATTGCTTTCCACCAGCGCTTAGCTGCACCAATGTAACTGAATGACTTAGACTTCGGATTGCTTTCCAATTTCTACCAATGCTTAACTGCACCAATATAACTTGGGTACATTTTTATTAGTGAAAGCTAGTCTGACTGGCAATAGCTTAGTAAACACCAGAGACAAAAAGATAGTGTAAAGGATGGACTAGAAATATTCTAATTTAAATAATACAAAATATGCGTGTTAAAGATAAAGTTTTGCTTCAAAAAAACTGAGGTTTTAGGAGTAAAGCTTTAAATTTTAAACATTTTTGAACATCTGAAGGTTTTCCAATTATGTCAACGTTTGCAATTCTATGAAATATTTGTCCTTTATTGACATAGTACACTGTTCATAATTTTGTACTATTATGCTAGCGTTCTCTTTCTAATACTGTACTCACATTGAAAACTGTTGCTGCAGTAGGCCTAACTGATGTTGATCGTTGCGATGTTTGCAAACGTTAAGCTGTTTTTGTTATCGCACTGGCAAGAAAGGCTTTGCTTTCAATTGTTCTATTAAATTCGTTGAATAGATGTGTTGATAAAGGGTATTAAGGTGCGTAAAGCTTCACGACCAAGCGAAAGCAGAACAAGTATTAATGTTTTAGAGTTTCTCAAGTGAAACACTTCACTCGTGCTGCTACAATATAGAAAGAAAGATTCACGCAGCACGCATAATAATCTAACATGATGAAATTCACACTTCCATAAAGCTCGAGCAAGAAGCAATAATTTAGAAAGCTATGATTGGCGTTTCAACATGTTTTAGGTGGTGCAGAATTTTTGATTTTTGGTAAAGACAACTTCATATTCTCTCGTTAAAATTTTTTTTGGCTGAACTCTTCTGTCACGAATTACGATACTGTTCGGTGCTCAATGCATTTCAAATCAGACAAGAGATCGTTACCGAGGAAGTCTGTACGACTCTGAAAAGCTTCTGACGAGAAGGAAATATGATTGGTGTGGAAAATACGTGGAAAAAAATTAGTACTTACTGCCTAGGATTGGTTAGCTTATAATTAAAACAGTGGAGTGCCTTCCATGGAATCGATGAAACATTAATAACTTAGTTAATAATCTTGAAGCTTGACGATTTATCATAGCTATGTGCACATAATAACGCATTGCAGAACACAACGCTTTGGTTATCTTTTGGCCTTTGTCTCCTAGAGCGGTGGTAAAACTGCGCTGCTATACCTACACATGCAGCAGAACCTTGGCTTAGCAAAAAAACATGCTTTTTGGGGAGGCCGTGTTTTTTTTGAAAAAAAAAACATGTTTTGTTAAATTTTATTATACTTTTTGGTTTACAAAAATAAAAAACGTGTTTTTTTTTAGATGCTATGTTTTTTTTCAATAAAAAACAAGATTCAAAAAAAAACATTTTCATCTCAAGGCACGTTACGTTTTGATCATGTTTAAAAGTTGTTAAACAATGTTAAAAATATTCTAAACGCTCTTTCGAAAATTTTTTTGAACGTGTTGCGCTCTTAAACGTGTTTGAATTAATTTGGGTTTAAATTAATCTTACATAACTATTTTTGTTGTGTTTGTTGCAAATTATTTTGGTTGCATTTTGGGTTACAATAATAAACGTTACTGCGGAAATTCTTTTTAATATCAAGCTTTTGTATGTTGGCAGTGACAAAAAGAATGTCAGCAGTAACGTTTAATCATTCTTCATACCAAAATATTGTATATATCGCGCTCACTGTAATCCAAGAACCAACCAAAACAGTTTGCAATAAAGATAACGAAAATTTAATAATGCAAAGGCTAATTTAACCCTTTTTTACATGGGATATTTGACCACCGCATTTTGCACGGGGAGGGGGTAAAAATACTCCTATATCTAACTCATAAATCAAAAGTCATGGGAACAACCAAATTTGGCATGCGAGTTTTTGTTAGCCAAAATGTTTCAGAAAAAAGATTTTAAGCTGATGACGTCATTACTGTGACGTCACAGCCATTTTGTTTAAAATGACGTCATGTTTGCGATGACGTTACAGGCGGTTTAAATTTTGTACATAGGTTTGTCTTAGTCAACTTTGTTACGTAACAAATTAGTAGTTAAATTTTTGACAAAAAATACTCAAAATTCGGAATGTGACTTCGGAAAACCTCAAAATGGGAAAGCTTTCTCTCATCTTAGCAACTTCAAATTTTCAGGAGTTATTTGTGAATACATTTGACTTAAAGTCAAGTTGATTTAAAATAAAAATATTTGTTGTGAAGGAATTTATCAAGAAAAATTGAGAGAGGAGCAAAAATGCCCCCCCTAGTGTGCAATAGATTTAACACTTTCAATAGCAAAACAAGTTCAAAAAAAACTAATGAAAAGTTTTGGCTGTTTCTAGGATTACAGTATACGTTAAAAGCTTACCGACTAAGACGCCCACTGAACTAAGGTTTGAACAAAAAAAAAAAAATTTTGTATCTACGAATCATTTAGAAGCTATTCTAAACAGCCACATAGCAGGCAAAGCCAAGTTGCTCTAAACAGGCTTAGTAGCTTCAATAGGCAACGCCTACGCCAATGCCAATCCTAACCCTAACTTTAACCCTAACCCTACTGAGCCATATCATGAGCAGCTCTATTTAGAACAACCCTTTAGAGTAAGGGTTTGAATTATAGAGTTGACGGTGGCGTACTATGCCTCCATACGTCGTACTATGCCTATTTGGAACAATCGATTACTATGCGTCTTCACCAACAGTGCAAAAGCCCGATCGAGCATTGTGGGACTTGTTCCCTAATTTTAGGGCATGTGCACAACAATGCTTTTGTTCCTTCAAATTTGGCTTGGCAAAAAGTTTCTCGAAAAACAACTACAGAGTTAACTTTAATTGTTTAGTACTATTTTTACAGGAAATAATCAATTTTAGACTTTGAAGTTTGCAGAAACAATCTGAGGACGAAAAGTAAAGATTAAGCTTTCAAGTACTTATTTTTTGCGCTAAATTTCCAAGACCGTTTTGGAAAATGAGTCACGTAGATTTTTTGCGCTAAATTTCCAAGAGCGTTTTGGAAAATGAGTCACGTAGATTTTAACCGCATCACCAAATGTTCATTTAGTGCCTTGCTTACAAGATACAGACAGCGCTTACAACGAATTTTATAAGAACGATTAAAATTTCAACCAAAATTTTTAAATCCACAGCATTTCATATATCTATTTGTGTTTTTTAGTCAATTTTGTTATGGTGCTGATAAACCACTGCTGTTATAAAGCGCCACACTATTCACAATAATAATTAAATTCGTTCTCTGTGTGTCATGTACGTATGTGGATGAAGTAGACTCTCAATAGCAATTGAAACTTTGTAGCAAAATGCACAACCAGAAGCAACTGTTTTGGTCACATTTGAATTGCTCTAATTGTGAAATAGACTACCATCCTTGTGCTATTCTTCGTTAGATTTTTTTGGACATAGCTGTTTTCTGACAATGTCCGATTTAGAAATTCTGACATTGCTGACTGCATGTTTGTATTTTGTGTTAATTGCAACTTGCAAGCAATATTTCAGTATACTACAGTGTTTCCGTATACTTGGAGGTTGCAGCGCAGAAAAACTGCAAACAAAAACTTTTGTGCTCAACTTTGGACAGTGGTGCAATGCAAAACCGCGTAAAAAAGTGTTAAAAACAGCCCCACAATAAAGATAAAATAGATCATAAACATGGGCAAAGCTTTTGCGACCTGTATTTTAGCAGCTTTTAAATCAGCGTTGCGGGTGGGGGCCCAGGGCAAACTTTTGATTGTTTAACTCAAGCCAATATTTTCACAACTTAAAAAGTTTTCAATCTGAAGATAAAAAATAAAATAACAAATAAAGCCAGCCATATTTCATACCATATAACACTTTAAGGGGAAAGAGGATTGTGTCACGGTTCTTCTATTTGGATCATAAAACTTATTACCACAAAATGTTTTAGAGGGCATTGGGTCATATCTCTCTTATTTTGGTCACGATATACCGATACAACTAACAAAAAAAAAGGCTTTTAAGTTAATGCAAAAGTCTTTTAAAATTCAAGCAGCTGGTAGCGGGGACACGCATTTCAAATGTTTTTCAGCTGAAGCCAAAAATACTTTAGTGTTTGTTGTCTTCCAAGATGAAAATGAATTGTCACTAAACAGTTACGAAACTCTGAGTTTATTCAGTCTTACATGTAGTAACACTGGAAGGGATGGAATAGCTTCAGCTTAATTCCATCTAGTTGTTCTTATGTTTATTTAGCGCTCCGCTAAAATACATGTCTTAAAAATAACGTAACATAAGTTTTGTTAAAATATTGGAAAAATTTATGAGGAAACTTTTTTAAAAAATTGTTAAAATTCATGAGCGAGCGCTGGTAGCTTTGCCCCCAAATCAACCGGTGAGTAATCCAGCCTTGACCTGTGACCGGTACCCTGCCTACATTTTACTACTTCGTCTTAATTTCTAAGGGCAAAAATCCTATTTGGAGATTGAAAATCGTCACCCCAACTTTTTTGATAGTCTTGAACTGCTGATTTTTACAAAACATAATCATAGTGATGTGCATTCTGCAAGGTGATGTACTGCCACGCAGGCGCGCAATTTTGCAAAGGGTGGGGGGCAGGGGCGCCCGCAAGGGGGGGCAGGGGGGGGCAAGTGCCCCCCCCTGGAAATTAAGATGTCAAGTATTTTTTGTGTTTAAATTTGCAAAATAAGTCTAAATATATCTATCTAAAGTAAGAAAACAACCTCTTGGAGAGTTTTTTTAACTTGGTGCAGAGGGCGGGGGCAGCAGTGACGTTGCTAGGGGGCGGCCCACTTCGGGTGTCATCATTTTGGGGTGACACCATTTTATGATACCAATCGAACAAAAAAGAAAACAACAATGTGTTTGATATCATCGAGAATGCTTAACGCACTGAAATGGATTACACGATTTAAAGCGTCTTTTAAAACATTTATTTAGAGGGCTGGGCGCTATTTTGTCAAACGTATTACTCACAAATCATTAAAAATTTTGATAATTGGCCAAAACTAAGCAATCAAATTTGATCGCTTCTTGAAACATGCTGAATATAGGTTTCATAAAAAAAAAAATATAAGCTCAGGAATAGGGAGGGGTGGATGTTCAGTATCAGTTAAATACCAATCCCTTCGACTCACATATCTTTCCATTAGCCCCCCCAATTATTTTTCTCTATTTGATTAATCGACGTTTGTAGTTTAATAGACGAAATGCATTACTTGTTGTGAGTTTTATTGAACTACAAAATTTTTTGATGTATAGGACCAGCTTATAAATAAAGAGCACTGAAATTTCACGATTAGCTACCTCCCACATAGCCATAGCCCATTTATGTAACCAGTTTAATCATGCTTTGCACTGCCAATTTCTATGCCATATTTCAAAAGCATTAATTTCAATAAAAATTGGCCTCAAATTATTTTTGAAAAATAAAATAAATTTTTTCGAGTGCTAATGGCTCCACCCCCAGAACCCCAATGGCCTCCGGTGGATGGGATACAGAGCTTTCAGATCCCCCAAACAATCCTTTCCCCACTGCAGATTTCTAATTACACGCCTGATACTAAACGCGCGCTGCTTATACTTCCAAGTTTTAAAATCTTACAATGAGAAGTTATTAAGATAGCCAAATAACAATCGCGCCATCTACAGTAATGGCGTAGTACTGCTTTTTTTAAAATATAACTTTTTGCAGCCTTCTGTACATTATGAAGGGTGACACCATAAATTTCGCCACGGGTGTTACCATCCTTAGCGACGCCCCTAGAGGGCAGGAGGAACAGGATTGCTTATTTCACGTAACATATCATACATCATTTTCTTAAAAGCGAGCGTAAGCAATATCCTAGGATTAAGCATTAAACTGTTTGATTAAATAATCAATATCAAACGTTTTAGCATCTGTCATTAAGCCCTTATCAGGATCTAAATACAATATGCAGCGTTTAATATTTCAAGTTTACGCTGTGGTTATATAAACCCTAAAATAATAATTACTCCGACATTAAATTATTTTTGCTCAGAAACCGAAATCAAAACCAAACTTGTAGTCAGTAGTGTAGCCAAGGGGGTTGTGCTCCCGGCATTGGGAGTGCACGATAAGAAAAATGCCACAATTTTTGCCCTTCTGAGGCAGTCTTTTGCAGTTATATGGCCTCTAAAGTGGTTTAAAGCCACTTTTGAAACATTTGTATTGTTTTTTTTAGACGGAGTATTAACTTACTTGTCAAAATACAGCTTACAAATTAATCGATGAAAACTTGAAAACATGGCTAAAAATGAGCTGTCAAAATTAATCGCATAATGCAAAATCCTCAACGTAAGTTTTGTGAAAAAAGGGGATGGGGGGCTACTCATCAATTACTTTATTCAATTACAACAAGTTTTGGACTCGACCTGTGAGTAACATGGGGATTTGAAGGGACTGAGTTATTTAATTCTTTCAAATGGCTCTCAAATTGCAGGCTATCAATTTAGGTTTTTAAATGGCTCTAAAAAGATGAGAAATTTGATTCGAATTGCGTTAAAATGGCTATTTTTCTGAAATATTGGAAAAATTGCCAGCAATTAGGGATTTGTACCGAGACCCCGGTATGTGATATGCTTTAGTTGCATCAGTTTTCTCGGTGCGTTGCCCAATTCAGGAACGTAGCCAAGGGGGGGGGGGGGGCTGTAGCCCCCCCATTGGCCTGTTTACCAAAACGCAGAATAAGAAAAATACCACATTTTTAGTTCTACTGAGACTGCTTTTTTTTTGCGCTGGAATGGACTAAAAAGTAATTTAAAGCAACTTTTGAAACATATATTAAGGGGGGGGCTAATTTGCCAAAAATTAAAGTCACAAATCAATGAGAACTTTAAAAAATGCCCAAAAATAAACAATGAAATTTGATCGCTAGTGTAAAAATGCCAAACATAGGTTTTATCAACAAATATATTGTAAACTCAGGAATAAGGGGGGGGGAAGCTATTTAGTGTTAGTTAATTACCAGTCACTTCTTTCAAATATCTTCCCATTAGCCCCCACCACCAATTATTTTTCCTTATGAAATATAGATGAAATAGACTACTCCGAGTGAGTTTTATTCAATGGTAGGATTTTATGATTTACCAGCATGTAAACTAGAGAACTACAGTTTTATCGTAAACCATCTCCCATATAGTCCATTAACGCAACCAGTTGAATCATGTTGCTCTGCCAATTTCTATGCCACGTTTAAAAAGCATTAATTTTTACTAAAATAGCACTAAAATTAAGCTATTTTTGCAAAAAAAATGCAAAAATTTTGAGCGCTGGGGGCTCCGCCCCCTCACCCCCGTGGCTACGGCGGATAGGGGCTTTGCCCCCAACCCCTCAAATAGCTCCCCCCCATTGCGAATCTCTGGCTACGCCCCTGTCCCAATTACAGAATTTTTCAAGGAAAAACTTTAATTTTTTTGGTTAATGAACCCCCTCCCTAACAAAATTTAGGATGCAGTCAGTGGCGCAACCAAGTGGGCTAAGGGAGCTTGGCCTCCCCTTCTTCTTCTCTAAGTCACTTGAAAAACTTAAGTCACATATGCGTGCGTTTAAACGCGGTTTGAATTTGATCTGCAATTAAAGAGGGCTGAAAGGGCTGGGCAATTTAAGAATTTCAAGTAGATTTTTAATCTCAACAATTTTGTTCTCTCCAATGGCCTTAAAAACGTTCGAAATGAGATCCAAATGACGGTAAAATGGTTATTTTTTCAAGAAGTTGCGAAAATTGTCCAGTGAGAGGGGGCTTCGCCCCCAGACCCCCTTCCATAGTATACTTAAATTGGATTAATTTGCTCAACATGCCGTCCAATTGCAACATTTTTTGAACAGGATCATTTCAACTTTTGGTTCAAGCCCCTTAGCAAATCCTGGTTGCAGCAGTAAAGTTTTATTCAATCCAGTAGATAATAGATACATCGCTTGCCCCCCCCTGAAAAAATTTCTGCGGGCGCCTCTGGTGGGGGGGGAAGAAGATTGAACCAAACGTCAAAAAAAAAATTTTTTTTTTTGAAAACTGTCTCATTTAGATGGTGTGCTGACCATACTTTGGTTACTCGTCTCAGGCGCGTAGCCAGAAATTCGCAATGGGGGGGGGGCTGTTTTGGGGGTCTGTGGGTGGAGCCCCTAGCGCCCGAAAATTTTGCATTTTTTTGCAAAAATAACTTCATTTTAGGGCTATTTTGATTAAAAAATAATGTTTTTAAAAAGTGGCCAAGAAATTGGCAGATCAAACATGATTAAACTGGTTGCATAAATAGGCTATTTGGGAGGTGGCTAATGGTAAAATTTTACTTCTTTTATTTAGATGCTGGTAAATTATAAAATCGAATAGTTTAATAAAACTCACACGGAGTAATCTATTTCGCATACAGTTTATACAGAAAAATAATTGGGGAAGAGGCTGATGAAAGGAGATTTGAGAGAAATGATTGGTAATTAACTAATACTGAATAGCACCCCCCCCCCCCCCCCCCTATTCCTTAGTTGATAGTCTATTTGTTGATGAAACCTATGTTTAGCATTTTTACACTTGCGATCAAATTTGATTGCGTGTTTTTGACCATTTTTCAAAGTTTTTATTTATTTGTTAGTTTTATTTTTAACAAATTAGCCCCCCCCCCTAAATATTGTTTCAAAAGATGTTTTAAATCACTATTTAGTCCACTCCAGTGCATTTAACAGTATCAAAAGTGCTAAAAACGTAGTGTTTTTCTCATTCTGCATTTTGGTCGACATGCCAATGGGGAAGGGGCTATAGCCCCCCCCCCGGCTACGCTACTGACTCGTCAAATGTATCACAGATGAGTGGTCTGAGGGCAGAGACCCCAGCCGCTGGGCGCATTTCGTAATTTTTCAGAAAAGATATCAATTTTAATGCTATTTGGAACACATTTCGCACATTTTAAAGCCGTTTAAAAGAACTAAATTGCTAAAAATCGTAGTAATTTGAAAGAATTAAATTGCCGAGCTCTTCAGCCCCCTGACTTGCTGGTCAAGCCAAAAACACGTTTGAACGCTTGTATTTTGGCTGAAATTTTTTAAGTGAATTGGCTGCTGGGGGAATGGGCTGAACAGGGCGTCGCTAAGAATGGTGGCACCCGGGGTGGGATTTCGGGGTGGCACCCTTTATCGGCCAAAAAATAGGTGAAGACCAAAAAAAAGGTCTCCGCTGCAAAACGAGTTGGTTTTCAGTTCGAAAGTATGTGCTGACCAAAAAAAGGTCTTCACCTACCAATCAGTGGATTTTCGGTCTCAAAAAATACAAAAACAAAACAAATGGTGTCACCCCAAAATGATGACACCCGGGGCAGGCCGCCCCCCTTAGTGACGCCACTGAGGCTGAAGCCTCCTTAAACCCCTGGTTACGCTGCTGCTGCCACTCACCTGGTCCCGCTCCCAGACCTTCTTGCCGCTGTTTTCTGGATCAGCTACTAATTTATCAAACTTCATTCTCTCTTGCCCAAACCTTATCTGCACCGGCTCTCCATCCTCTATTGAAAACTGGCTATATTTGGAAAAAAGACAAACATTACAGCTATACACCAGTTTAACTGCTTAAACTTTGTTCTATTTGCCGTTTTAGTTGGCCTTCAAAATCAAAATGTTTTGGTCTAGTCACGCGCGTGACCAGTAGTTCGAAATGCTTTCAATATAACGTCACACTCGCACAGCCTTTCGACGGCGTTTTGTTTGTTCATCTTGACATTCATTCTTTTCACGCTTTGTTTTGTTTACCGTACTTTAAACTTTTATCGTGACCCTGCCTTGGTGCCGATCACTTAAGGCCCGTATATACAGAGCGCGAACACGAACTACGCAGAAAACCAGCCGATTTTTCGCGCTAATTGCTGTTCTTAATAAAAAGCGGTTTTTCGCGAAAAAACCGCATTATGTTTTACATTAAAACTTGATCATTTGTCCATGCAAATTATTATTTTTAATTAGCAAACTTTTGGTTATAAAGACGGTTTGTTTGTCACGGCGAATTCTAACATATTGCAAAAGTTGTAGCCTTTGTGAAATTTTTCACCTAATCAATTTTGAAAACATTTTAACTGAGGGCATTTAAAGCAACACCACTAATTACTGGAGAGTAATTACTTTTTTATTCAATGTCATTTAAGAAAAGAAAACGGCTTTTATATTTCATTAAAGAGACCAATTCTTTATTTGTTTAACGTCATAACCGAATTTTTATTTTGCAATATTTTTTAAAAGAACAATTCAGTAAAAACTCAAGCCAAACCAAAAAAAAAAGCAAAAACGATACCTTCTTAGAGTTGTAAACGGGCCGACTAGTTCAAGCCCGAACTCGGCCCGAACCCGAAAATATAAACCTGAACCCGAAAATTAATTTGAAGCCCAAATCATGCCCGAAAATACCCAAAAGTTAAGTTAGATCTGTAAAATTTAGCAATTTTGCCAAATTATTTTGTTTATGTTTTTGAGCATCTAAGACAAAAAGCACGTCTCAGGCCCGAATTAAGCCCGAAATTTTTTTCAACCTTGAGCCCGAACCCGGCCCGAACCCGACCCGAAAAGCCCGGCCCGACTTATAACTCACACTTCTATTTACAGTGCTGTATCGTAACAAAACGGTAACCATGTTTCAACCATCATTGCCATTTGATTGTACTGTTTTATTGAATAATCAGGATCACTAACAAAAAGAAATGTTAAGTCAAGCAAAAATGACCTTAAGTCAATCCAATAAAATTTAAGAACACATGAAGTTGAAATTTGTAAACATTTAAAAACCGTCACCCTCGACCTAAATTTATGAGTTCTTATACAGAAAAAAAGATTGTACTTCATTATTGATAATTAGATCGACAAGGTTTATTTATCTAAAAAACAGCGAAAATGATATTACGAGACAAAAAAGATCAAAACGTTTTTCCATTTTATCGAAAGAGTAACCTCGACGTTAGCATAGTTATTTGATTATAATTTCAGCAGGAATTTAAGGGGTTGAGAAAACTAGCGGTCCGCCACTGTAAATCAATTTCAAACTTTATGCAATGTCAAATGTATATAGCAGTAAATAGTACGCCAATCAATTTTAAAAAAATCTTTTTCGATAAATTTGTTTGCGCGCATATGTTTCATGATATATCTGCGTTCGATTGTATTACAATATTTTGTTTGTATATAGCGATGCAGTGATGTATAGTGTACGTGGTGACGTAGTCTAAATTGAGAGCGCTGATTGGTTGAACACAAAAACCGTCGCAAACGCCGCCTAAAAATTCGCTTTGCAGGCAATCTTCGGGGTGTTCCGCGCGAACTAAATTTCTTTCACATTCGCGTTCGCGCTCTATATAAACATTAAGCTTATTTTATTATGACCTTTCTTCCGCAAACGCCGCCTCCTCGTTCGCGCCGCTTTCCGCGTTCGCATTTGCGCTGTGTACAAACGGGCCTTGAATAAACTAGATCGGAGCTTGTAAGCAAGCCCATTGACAACCGATTTAAGATAAAACATATCTTTAAAAACTTTTTGTTTTTTCGTCAAAGGAGCAATTGGGTGTCATTTGGAGGAGTTCTCGGGGATGAGATGGCACCCCCAAACTTCGTCAAAATATATATCTTTTGAATAATATTTCAATAATGCTGGGGTGTTTGACGTTATCATCACAAAATGACTAATGGAAATTTCTGGGCAGAATACAAATTGCAGTAATCTATATGAGGTGGGAAACCTGAAAAGCCTGTTTCACCCTCATGGAAACAGTGGGCTTCAGCTCCCCCTCTTCCCCCCCCCCCCCCCGTTAGCCACGTCACTCAAAAAATTCACCCCGGAAGTGCAAGCGTTTAAACTAGTTTTCGACTTGACCTGCAAGCAAGGATGTGGAGGAGGAAACTGATGGTGGTGGTAGCGGCAAATTTTTATGGAAGCGGAAGCTGGAAGCGATAAAAGAATGCCGCTTCCGCCATTTTAATTAAACGTTGAAAACTTAAATGTGGTGCAATTTTTTTGTAAAATATGTGACAAAAAGTTATTGTTCGATAAACCAGCATATTTTGCAAAAAAAACTTTTTAAAAGTTTGTAGTTCAATATTAAAGCCAGCAACCCATCCCCATCCATCCAAAAATGAACAATGCAGCCTACTAAATCATTTCTTATCTAAAAGTGTCTCAAATTTTGTTGTTTTAGTCCTAAGATTTTGAAAATTTGCTCAAAATTTTTGAGGCTCGGCCCATTTTTTAAAAAAGTCTGAAGGGGCATATAAGTATTGATATAACAAAGCATTCACTATCATATACTACAGTAAGTCTTCAATTCCAACGCTTAAGTTTTCTCACGGTGACAATAGGCCTATACTACCTGTATTTTTAAAGAAATAAACAGGGAAGAACATCATATTGTAACCTTCTCTCAAACAAAGTATAACATTGCAGAACTTTCAAACATCATTAATAAGGATTATTCTAATACGGTATCTGTAATTTTAAAACCACAAATTTTTTGCTGGGTTTGTTGTTTTGCAGTCTTAAAAATACACGTGGTTAAGCAGAAATTTGGATCAAAGCAACAAAATAAAACCGAATCATCTACAAAAAAATTCTGCGATTGTTTTGGTTTCGCCCCATGTACCTGAATCACCCAAGAAAAGATTAATTACACTTTACTACCACAGATACGACTAAAATGTTACTATCCCGAGCGCTTGGAAATCCGTCCCTTGATTTCAATAAGTAATCGCTCCTTTTTTCAAGTTTTTAGCTGAACGGTTAGAAAAATTAGTATATCTGCTTCAATTTTCATGATTATGATCTGACAAATACAAAAAATAAATTTCTGTCAGTTGTGTACTTAGACGGTAGGAGGTTCATGGCACACTGCCTCTCTAGAGCCTAGGCACAGTACAAAAACAGATTGAAATTAAAGTAATTGGAATAGAAATGAAGTATAAACTTGGAAAGATTTTCGGGACTTATAATTTTAGCAGTCGTTTTCTCAACTAGACGGTGGCAGTAGGACAGACTTCAAATTTGTGATTGTAATTCCGTTTTATTCGTCATGTTGTCTTGGCCAGGAGACAACGAAGGGACCTGTCCGTCTTTGACTCAAGCTGCCATCTGTCTACCACAAACTGCGGACGCTTCACACTCACCCTTTAATTGCTGAAGTCAAGCAGGGAATCTGTGAATACCAATTTTTATTGCGTTTGGTTTGACCCGACCGGGAATCGAACCCGAGTCTACCAAGTCAGTAGCAGACGCTCTATCCACTCCACCACGAAGTTTTTTAGCTTTAGTTTTTTTTTGCTGCCGCGTCATAATTTTTGTACTTTGAAAATTGTGCGACCCAGGATTACAAATTGTAAACAACAGACTGATTATCAGTGATGGACACTTCTGCAAATCCGCAAATTGCGGACTAAAGGTTTTGATTTGTGAATTTGCCAAACGGTTTCTTACCGCAAACATTTGCGAATTGCGTTAAAAAAATTAAAATCTACCGCAAATCCGCGAACAACAACATCGCTGGGATCGTTTTTTTGCTATTTCAAAAAAAAAGTTTTTACGGTTCAATGTATCGACAGATATTGGTAGATGTATTTATAAAGTACAACACCCCTTTGCCTAGTTCCGCTGCTGTGGAACAATTATTATTTTCCGTCGGTGCTGCTATTCTTACAGCGTAACGAGCTAGCTTAACGTCAAGAAACTTCCAACGGCTTGTTTTTCTGATGGGAAACTTGGGCTTTTTGAAGTGGCAAAGGGTTGCACCAGACGACTTAGATGACAAGCCCAGGACGTCTAGCAAATAAATAGGTTGCAGGCCCACTAACAGTTTTAATATTAGTTTTATGCTTATAGTTTTTATTTTTGTTAATTGTGTTCTTGGAATGCATACTTTAAACAACATGCTTTGCCGCCCAAGACATTTCCAACGATTTTTGGGAAACTACTCCCGCTTGGGAATTCTGGAAGAATTTTCGTATTCTGGAGAATCTTGCGATATATGGTGTATGCGTAATAAAACTATGCTTTTTTGATATTCCAAAGTTTGTGTATTAAGCAAATGATGCGTCAAAATGCATAGCCTATTTTTTATTTAAGAAATGGCATAAATTTCTGTGCAGTTGACGGCGTTGATTCAAAATTTTTCCAAAATTTATGAGCTTATTAATTATATTGACATACTTCTTGGAAGCTAAATTGCTAATGCACATTGACCTTGTAGAGTTTTGGCACCACCAGAAAACTAGCCACTGTCAAAAGAAATTTTTAATTTAACAGTGACCATTAATTGAATCTGCGTTACATACCGATGACCAAGATTTATAAACCAAGTTTTCCATTTTTGCAATTACCCTTAGGTGCCGACTGCTCAATGCCAAACAGGAACACAAAATTTAAAAATAAGAGTGAGTTTTTAATCAAAATCAATATCTGCACCGTAATTATACTGTATGTTGTACGCAATTTGAAAGCTTTCAAAGAACCGCTCTTATCTAAAGCTCGAGTACAAGTTTAAGCATTAGAATTTCATGCCACCATTAATCAGGGTGTATCGCACCTGAAATAAAATATACAAAAAAGCTGGACCTTTGGCTGGCTCTTCATAGATCTAGCACATTGTTGTCTTCGCAAAAGTTAGCCAGTAAGAATATCCTTCAAAACAACAAAAAAATTTTGCACCAACACAGGAGCAAGAAAAAGCAAAAAATGTTACCTGCAATTATCACATTTAAATGAAGTAATTTTAATTGTGATTTGCAAATTGCCATGCGTGATGAAGGAGCAGAAAGGGACATCGACAACAAACCGCCCCCCCATTTCGTCACTCAAGCAGCAAATAGTAGCCTATAGGCCTGTAAAGTATCATTTTCAAGAACGCAAAAATGCGACTAGACTAGAGTTTTTGCGTACCGCGACTCAATAAAGATTTGTGCATCTCTGTTTATCGTATATGACAAGCACAAAACAGTTTGTGAATCAACCAAGGATTTTTCAACTTAATGACCATACTGTAATTAGAAGTTAGAACGAACGACGAAAGTGTCTAGCAGATGAGGTCGCGTTCTTCCAAGTCTCCACTCCAGCCACCACAGTCGCAGCCGTAATCGAACTTCGGTCGCAGTTTTGTTTAAACAATAAACCTGCGTGCATATCCTCTCGGCCATGCTGCTGGCATGCATATTATGACGTACAAAAACAGGATACAAAATAAATTGAAAAAAACTTGCTGGTATTTATTACAGGTCTGTAGCTTACATGGGAGATATAAAGCATTGTTACTGCTATAGGTCTCCTCTATTTATCAAACCAGAACAAAATAACAGCAAAGTTTGCGGTTTATGTTTGCGAAAAAAAAGTCATTCGCGGTTACAAAGTGCGAAAACTTACCGCGAAGGTACCGCAAACTTGCGGACTACACGTTGCTATTTTGCGGATGCGGAATAGAGAGTAAATTTGCGGTGCCCAGCACTGCAGATTATATATAGGCTCCATTTCATAGTTCACACTTAGCATTAACGCTTAGGAGGAAAAATTTTCTCTTCGTTTGGGCCGTAAAATAAAAACCCAAAAGAAGAATTTTTCAACGACAGAACGGTTTATTGGGGAGCACTGGAGCATATAGCATTGTGCAATATTGTACTTCTACTATTGTTTAGTCATGACCTAATAACACTAAGACAGTTAAAAAAACAACAGCAATTCATTCAGCTAGCCGGGGTACGTACTTCAAACTTTTGCGGCCAATGTCAAAATTGCTTTTGCGCTAGCTGTCGCGCTCGTTGCAAATGAGAAACTGGTGATGCCAGCGTGGTTTCTCATTTGCTTGACTCGAAAACCTAACGGTCCTTTCGCAGCCCCCCTGTCCTTCGCTTGCTAATTCTGTGCATTAATCGATTTTGTGTTTTGTGTTATTTAAGTGCTTGTAAGTTGGACGCAATAACTATTGAGTTCAGTTGAATGGACTCTTCAAACAACAAAGCTTTTGAGAAAAAACATCAGAACCACAAATCTGAACTTTTTCAGCAAATTTTCGACAGGAATATTCATGAACAAAGGTATAATTGGGCTGAAGATCTTTGTTTTATTTTTTTGGGATCACCGTTTTTGCAACCATTTTACCAGATAAATTGAGTCAACACCGCTTTTTGTCACCCCATTTCTAAAGCTAATTTTCCGATACTTGCACAGTTCACATCAGATTTCCATCAAAAACATCAGACATTAGGTTGCAAGTCAAAAACATCAAATCTGATGTAAAAATATCAAAGTTGGCCTTACTGTGAGAAACAATTTTATTGTCCCTAACAATTACAAAAAATTTATTCCATTCCTTGGTATTAAGGATGTACAGAAGTACAAGAAGAAACAAAGAATGCCAACTGAAATAGCTCACGCCCTGCCAATTGTTTTATGCTTTTGAGTATTTCGTAAGTTGTGCACTACTGCCTTCTAAAAAAAAATTTGAACAAAATACCAGAGGTGGAGTCGAGGACACAAGGCTCGAGGCCAAGGCCAAGGCCAAGGACACAAAAAAAAATCCGACGCCAAGGCCAAGGACAGCCTTTCCGAGGACAGACTCTCTCGAGGCCAAGAACAGGAATGCTCGAGGCCAAGGCCAAGGACTTCAAAATGTGACCTCGAAGACGTCGTCGAGGCCAAAGACGTTCTCGAGGACTCCACCTATGCAAAATACCGCCAAAATTGAGTTATTTTTGTTTAAATTAATTGTAAAAATTTTTGAGCGCTTTAGGCTCAGAGATGCCTCGACTTCGCTTACTGTGATTAAACCACTTTGCAAAATTAAATGTATTTAACATACATGAAACTGCAACGATAAACATCTATCCTACAAAAAGAATAAAGAATGCTGTTTAGTCTTACTTGTGAACAAATGATTCAAGTCACCGAGACAAAATTCGAGTCGAGTCATTTACATTAATATGACTCGAGTCGAGTCATCAATTAAAATTAAAACTAAAAATGCAGGAAAGCTAGTTGACGATACAGAGCAAGTTTCGGGCAAGCAAAACTGTTGAGTGTCAAACGCGAGCAAAACCTTCCATAACTAAAGTTACTGAAAGAACAAAAAGTTCCAATTGTAGATTAGTTTTACGTTTTGACTTTGTGACGTCATATACTAGTGACGTAATCAATAGCGCGATTCAAAGCCCGAGCTTAGACGGATTTATTGGCACCAATTTTATTTCGATACGAAAAGCACAACTATAGCAAAGCTAAGTCAAGTTACGTCAGGAGTATGACAGTTGTGAAAAATGGTGCCTTCAACATTTAGGGCCGCAGAAAAACAGAGAGGATTTAACGCGAAAGGTGGAAACAAAATTTATAAAATTTCGGAACAATTGCTATCATTTGGCATAATTTGAATCCGTTCACAATGTCACTATTATGACGTCAATTTGACTCCAAAATTTAGCTTGGATCCCAACAGTGCGGACCACATCATAATGGTTTTAGCTTGGAGTAAGCTTACTATCAACTCTTTTTTCCAGCTCGGATCTGATCTGCTGACAAGATCAAACCCATTAGTGCGTAGCGAAACCACTCAATGCAGTAGCTTACGAGCAACGTAGTTTTAGGATAGAATTGACGTCGCGAACGACGCTAAACCTATCAACGACGGGGTTGCCAATAAAAATTGCAACATTACAGTCCCCTACTTTGTGGTTGAGGTGGACTATCTCTGGAAAGGTTGGCTCAAGAAGGAACGAGTCAAAGCCAATCTAGTCTGATACGATTAGCTTAACCTTGGATTCTCCCATTTATTTTGCCTTAAATGCTTGTTTAAGGATTTTTATCTGACCGGAGGGCCCGTTTGCAGAACCCTGAGGTAATTGGCAACGTTGTGCTATTCAAATTTTGCAGAAAGTGGGTCTGTAATCGCTTCTCTAAATTTAGTAACTAGTTCGTTCAAGACAAAAGTACAGATACTGTACATCTACACAAGAAATTAGCAACCGGTTCTCTAAATTTAGCGACTGGTTCTCCAAATTTAGCGACCGGTTTGCGCGAACCTGCTGAATAGCACCACCGCTGTAATTGCGCTTTGGCCTCTTTTATGTTATAGCTTACGGTTCTGCCTTGAGCAAAAATCCGATTGCACTCATAGCTCCTTGCCGCGAAGGGAGTCATACTGTTCTCAGAAGCGGAGCCACGGGGAGGACTAGGGAGGGTATGTGCTCTCTCATTCACTTTTAGGTCATTTTTCTAATTCGCCCAAGTCCGTTGAGTTTTTTTTAGAGATATAAGGGGTGGTGATGCCATTCACTGAATCGTCGAAATTGTTCTCTTTCTCATTATGTATCAATCGTCGAAATTATTCCCTTTTCTTTACTAGCTTGTACCCTCTTTGACTTTATCCAACTCATCCCAAAACTAATTTTCTGCGTCATACACTATTGTAGTTTTTCTCTTTTTCGGCATTCAGTTTTCTTTCTAAATTAACTCATTGTACAGGTACATAGGCTAGCAACCAGGATTTTGCGAAGAGGGGGGCTTGTACTCAAAGTTAAAATTTTTTGTTGGAAAAATACCTCATTTTAAATGACCTGTTGAGCAAACTGGTGCAGCTTGGCAAGCTGCTGGGCAAATTATGTATTTCGTAGGTTTTTGGAGTCATTTGAAAAAAAACAAATCGCTAAAATTGGAAGTTATTTGCAAAAACTAAATAGCCAACCCCTTTCAGCCCCACATTACTTACAGGAGAATACAATAACACGTCTAAATGCTTGTATTTAGGGTTAAATTTTTTATGTGACTTGGCTAGTGTCTGAGGGAGCTTCAGTCCCTCTAGCCTCCCAATGATTGTGCCACTACCAGTGCATAATTTGGCAGCCCGTTCAGGCGTTCAATTTGTGATTGTTATTGCGACAAGATCAATAAAAGAAATATTGGCTACTGTGCCGATTTTGCACATCATGATGTTGGGCTTTGCAGAATTCACCAAAAGCAGTTGTTGTGGAAGGCTTTAGCCGTCTAATTGAAATGCACCAATCAATTTCTGTGTTATGCCTGTACAGTGTAATCGATGTGTAGTACTCACTGCGCAGGGCACACCCTTCACCTCATCTTTCAAAAGCATTTACAGTATCTTGATGCATGTCTGAAATTAAGCATGCGCTATTAGACACAATTTAAATTTCTGATCTTGCAACGTTCACATTTTATGTATATTTACATGATAGTTACGTAAATTAATTAGGCGTTATAATTTTGAATCGCTCCAAAAACGTACAACATTTTTATTCAAATGACGTCAAAAATTGCTAAATTTTTTTTTAAATCATAAAAGTCGCCCGATTGCATGAAACTTCGATCTCACACCCTCATCAAAGGCCTGCAGAAGATGGAAGTTCAGCCCAGAGATTTTCATCTGTAATTTAATTAAAATGTCTTGATAAGGCCCGTATCCAGGATTTTGCTAAAGAAGGGTGGGCTTTGAACCCAAGGCTAAATTTGTCAGCATCTCACCTCACACATGAAGGTCGGTTTAATAATTAGCCATTTTAACGCCATTTCGATGACATCTTGTAGCCATTTGTTTGAGTGGTTCTTCTCATTATAGGTTGCCGTGGTGATATTTTTCTTCAAATGTAGAGCAGTTATTGAAATTACTTTTATGAATCAAGGTAGTGTATTCAATTTCATGGTTCTATCATTATCGGTTTTCCGGTTTTCCAGTTCTTCAATGTTGTCGTTTTTTTTTTACTGTAGACATGTCCCGTCCGAGTTGCCAAGCAGCATTTTCTTGAGAAGGAATTTAATAAAATAAGTAGCTGTTGTTGATACTTGATAGGTGCTAGAGATACTAAGCAAGATCGGTTTCATTCAAGAAATGAAAACTATTTGAGGTACCGAAGAGATGCCCTAAACCTTGTTCCACTATTTCTCTTTTTTGCAAATATACGTTTAATGTGTTTGAACTTGTAACATTGACAACCCTGCGTTTCGAAATTTTGTGACATCAAAAAAGGATGACTTTGCAAAATAAGCTGCTTGATGTTCAATTATGGAACATTGCATTTCTTATTCTATTAAATTTTGCGAAGTCATCCTTTTTCTGATATTACGAATGTTTGAGACGCAGTGTTGCCATTGGTATAAAGTCAAACGGATTAAATCCTTTCGAGATTGCCAAGTAAATAACACATGAAAATTTTTGTACGTTTGTATATTTCTGATCTTGGAAATAGTTTTTGTCTCCTTCCGTTGCTATTCGCCATTAGTAAAACGTTAGACTGCAACAAATATGGTTTCATACGTAATATTAAAAAAAAAAGTTAGATACGTAAAGTTTGTGAACAGCCGACTCAGTCATTTGTCAAATGGCGCAGAGGTGAAGAATCGGACTCAACCTCGCAAGGGCAAAGATTTGGTTGCGAGTACTTGTGTTGAAAAATTGATCTTGTGTTTATTTTGAACCTATGTTTGTTATGTTTTTAAAAAAAAAAAGGTTACATAAATAATTTTAGTAATTTGTGTTCAGTTGTAACAGCTTTCTTTCTGGTTAATGGCAATAATTGTTCGAATAAATTAAATGCTATTGCTGTAGTAGTTATTTCTTTATTAAGAAAACGGCGTCATAGTTATGTCATCATTAGATTTACGAGCTCAAGTAGTTTTTGTTTTACTTTCTTCTATGCAAATATGCCAATTAAAGTACCGGTAACGAAAAAAACAATTGGCATCAGAACATGACAAAAAAGTCGGAATGAATACTTTAGAAAAATCTCCATGTAAATTGCGTGATCACGTGACCCCAAAATCTGTGGCTCCGACTAAAATATAAATTAGAGTATACCGGCAATGAACTTTCAAAAATACACCAAAAACAACGCGTAAGTAACACTCATCGAACAAAGACAAGCGTTTTGTACCCTCCAGGGCCTGACTGACAAATCTATGAGTATTAATTTGGTTTTGACTACGAATTAGTACGTGGGCCTGCGGTTTAAGAGCCAATTAAACGTTAACGCCTAAGCTAGCTAGCATTTTATTATAATTTGTAGTTTAAAACGATTAAACCAAATTTGTCATAGAGGATATTACGAAGTATATAGTTTCGTAACAACCTATTTGTTGTTCTACTAAGCAAGTTTAAGTTTTAGATATTATTATTTTGAGAGAGAAAAAAAGGAATTACAGAATATTATTTTTTTGGGCAAATTTTAATTTTTAAAGTAGCCCCAGAAGTGTCTCTCTGAATTTACAAATTCAATTTATTTATTTCTACTATACTACTACTTGGCTCAACGGTGTGCAAGACAGCACAATTGATAATTCGCGGATTCTTTCAATCTCCGCTCGTGCATTTCATACCCACTTCCAATTGATTAAAATGTAACAGAATTCGATTGACACAATATCATTTCAAAACACTGGTTTAATTTCGAAATCAATATATGCGTAGTTACATTGGCTTTCACGCAATAAAATACTAAAAATCAGACTTCGTATCCAGTGTACTTACTAAATAATAATTTCTATGGCTAATCCAAATTCATGAATTTCAAAGCGCATTCCCAAGTGACCATTGTATTATAGGCCAACACTTGACATCTACAACAGTAGAGCAATAAAATTTCAAGTCAACTTTGAATCAATGTTAATATCGTTTCTTGAAAGTTCAAACAATAACGGCCCGTAACTCATTTGGGGTTAGGTCGGATACGGTTAAGATCATAATTTTTGTTTATTTTTAGGAAAAACTTACTAGCGTACCTAGTTACTCTACAATATTAGCGTTTGTTAAAATAAATAAAGGATAATATGCTCATATAGTAAACAGCTATTTGTTACTTAATTGATTTGGGGTTTGGACCTCGTAGCAAAAGACACTGCTTTGTACAAACATTGGTGGGGTTAAAAAGCTGTAACATCAACGGATTTATGATGGTCTTTTAAATGATCAATAGCCTAAAAAACGCTGTGTTCACTATAATCGAATGGTTTTCGTCTCGCTATGTCAAGATTCATCGCGAAAACAAAGGAGATTGAGTGGTTAATTAGAGGATTTCCAAATTCTAATTGTCGAAGCGGCCGAAGTAAACTTACGTCAAATTTATGTTACAAATATCTTTTGCAATACGACAGAGAAATTTTCTTTTCATGGGCTTTTGGGGCTCGCTATACTGTTGTAGGCAGTTTTGGACGATATGGAATGTATTTGTCGTTAATTATCAATAATTATATGGAATTATCAGATACAGATCGAAAGCATTGTATTCATACGTCTTTACACGGTATATTTGCATGTTTTGGACTGGTATTTCTAATCTTCCTAATTTTTATATATACCTTGCTTTCTATCAGGGTTATAGCTGTAATAAGGTCGAAGATTAAAATAAAAAAATCTATACCTATAATTCTTAAAAGGTAGAATTCTTGTATATTTTACCGTTCTGGTTTAGGAATAAAGTTGACTAGCTGCTGGAATCAGATGCTGCATAAACAGGAGTTAGAATTAAAATTTTCCAAAAAAGCTCCCAAAAATTTTGTAATACCTTCTTCATCAGTTTTATGGTGACAACACTTAAGAATGTCACAATCCAACTCAACTGTTTTCTACCGGAAGTTTGAGTCAACAGAGTCAAATTTGACACACAAAAATTTTAGCTCAGCAAGGTACAGTATTTTTAGTGCAATTAGTTTTTAAAATAAAGTAACATATTAGCTCCTTTTAATTGAGATAAACAATTTTAGCTGTGATCTCAGCTACTTTTAAAATATATTTAGGAAAATTATTGGTGTTGCAAAATAAAGCGTTAAAAATTGTAGCAGGAGGTAATGCCACTCAAAAGTAGCAAAATTGAACATATTGAAACTGGATGATCTATACAAATTTGAAATAGCTAATGAATGCACCAGTTTGTAAATAATAAATAACCTTTAAAATTTTTCTTCCTTTTTTCTCCGTCAAAGTGGTACACACGCGAATAACGAGACTGGCCTGAATGAAACATGGTTTGTGTGTTTCAAGATTTAAAACTAAACGATTCCAAAACAGTTTTAAATATCAAGGAGTCAAAATATGGAACTTGGTCCCAGAAAACTTACAAAAATAGCTGTTTAACCGATTTAAAATAAAATATAAAAGGTATCTGTTATCTACTTACGATTAAAAAATATGAAAAATTAAAAATTGTTTAATCCAAATTAGCAGCTTGCACCAAACAGCATTATTTTCGAATAACCTTGAATCGACGACCGAGAGGCCCCTTTGCAGCTTTTTGTTTGAATTGACCAATTGCTTTCTTTGTTTGTGCTATTGAAATTTAATCTTGTGTTTTTTGTTTGCGTATTTGGTAAATTGCAAAAAACTATATTGATTGATTGATTTTGCTAAAGCAGAAAGATTTTGGTTAGTCTTTGTCCTACTGGACCGTCCCGGCAATTGAAGCCGGAGCCCAAAGCCCCAGCGAATCTGTTTCAATGTCAGTAGTCGTTGAAACAAATAGTTCAATTCAAAATGGAGTATGGAAATCACTAGCACTACTGGCTGAAATTATTTGGCGCTTAAACAATTTTCTCAAAGTATACGGGTTAATTATTAATAGTTGTTGACTTAATTATTAATAATGTTAATTACTAATTATGAATAATTAACCAGAAACTCTAAAAATCATAACCAGTACAAAAAAGTTTTGATGTTTTTTAAAGATTAAGTTTAGAACTAGAAGGCTATAGGTCTACAGTTTACAGAGCAAGTTTTGGATTTTTGTAATTTCTAGGGACTTTTGGTTGTCAAAAAACTTCATTTTTTAAACTTTTAGCAATTCATTTTTCGTCGCTTTCAAACATTTTCGTGTATTTTCAGCGATGGATTTCTTCAGTTCACCGACGCTGACATCGCAATTCTTGCTGGTCTCATGATACCAATGGGAGTGTTCGGTTGCGTAGCCAACTCCATCAATATTTACGTTTTGTGCTCTTCACCCGCGTTGCGGTAAAATTTTTCGTTTTTTACATAGACTTGCCACATCATGATATACGCGTAGATTGCAAAACCTGTTTACACCAAACTAGAAGCACTAAGTGAAATTGCAGGCCTCCGTGGTGATTTTTGTGCCATGCAGTAATGCCAGATGTGTGTCTGTGATTGTTGCAGGCCAGTGGCACAAATAGAGGGGATAAGAGAGGTTCAATCCCGCCCCTTAGCCAATCCACTTAAAAAATTAACCCCAAAATACAAGCATTTAAACGTGTTTTGGACTTGATCTGCAAAAAAAAAAGATGCTGATGAGGAACTGGGCAATCATTTTTTCAATTCAATTCCAAATTTTAGCAGTTTAGTTCTTTCAAATGTCGCCAAAAACGTTCGATATGTGATCTAAATAGCTCTGAAATGTCTACTTTTTTCGAAAAATCACAAAAATGGCTCAGCCTCTGCCTTCAGACCCCTGCATCATTTTTCTCGTCACGCCGTCTAAATGATACATAATTGGAAAAAAAAATTAACCTTTGGTTTAAGTCCCCCACCCCTTAGCAAAATAATTATTGTAGTTACTCGCCTGTTGCAGACAATTTATTTGAATCACATTGTCTTTTGATTTCCTAACGATCTATGGTAGATTTTGCCTGGTCTTCAATTTTCTTGAAAGATATTGGAGCTGTACGACTGTACGTGCACCATTCGTTAAAAGCCCTTCGCTTACCCATTAGTCCGACTGAGATTCCAACAGCTAGTCACTAAATGTCTTTACCATGTGCAAAAGGGATGCAGACTTGACAACTGCGCCAACTTTTTGCGACTTCACACCGATAAAATGATATTGTATGCATTCTTTTTTGACTAACTTGCTTTTCTCTTTTGTTTCACATTATGCTGATGTAAACTGAAACATATGAAAACTGAAATATTGCTGCGGAAAGCCTCGTCGTGCAAGTGACAAGCAAGTAAGGTTTTTGCCTTGCAATCTACACAGCACGCGATATATTATGATCTATCACAAACAGCACAACTCGGGCTCAAAATTAAAAAACTCAAAACCCTACAACCTGCTTTTGCAATTGTCGTGATCACCAAAAGCGTCCTATTTGAATAGAATTTATTCACAGATTGTTTTTGAGTATCCCTCCTGACGGCCCCGAATACGAGTAGAAAAGTCTGTGGGATTTTGAATTTTTTACTTTTAATTTTTACATGTGGCGTCTACTGTGTGATGTAGGATATTATAATCACTGTAATCACCACTATAATAAAACACTTATTTGAATCAGCTAAATTCAAGTTCCATTGATTTTATTTTAACGTGATATGGTTTAACTCATACGAGCAACTAGGATTTTGCTAAAGCTGAGGCTTGACCCAAACTTTTTTGTTTCGAAAATGTCTCATTTTGGCGGTACAAAATAGCCATTGTAACGCAATTTAGATCACATTTCGCACGTTTTAAGAGCCACTTGAAAGAACTAAATTGCTAAGATTCGGAAGCCATTTGAATGAATCGAATTGCTCAGCTCCTCAGTTATTCCTCCACTTTGAGTACAGATCAAGTCCTAAACAAATTTACCACTTAGATTTTTGAGTTAAATGTTCTAATTGACTTGGCTAATGGGGTTGAAGCCCTCTTAGCTTTCCCTGATTGTGCCACTTTTAGCTCAGATCTGTCATCTGTATGAAGCGTAATGATGTTTTCAGCAATCTTTTCAACTTCTTCGTCCTCAGCTTGTCGATATCCGATTTGATATCGTCGATTATCAGTCCGCTCTTCGTTTATCTTCGCACTTGGGGTTTCATTTACTGGAATTGGTCACCAGTTTTCTGCAAGGTTTTGTATACGAGTACATTTAGTCAGTAACAGTAGATAAATTGTAATGTATCTTTCTTCACTATATCAGTTGCCTAGGTCAAGAGACAGCAAAGAGACTTAGTGGTCTTTGAGTCAAGCTACTACCAGCCCACCTGTTTACCGCGCACGGTGGAGGCTCATTTTCTGACCGAACGTCAAATCAGGAAAGCTGTGAATATCAATTTTTATAGTTATTGGCATAGGTGGGCACAAGTCCGTTAATCGTTAATCCGTTAATAACGAAGCTAACTTTTTCATTAGCTCGTTAATCCGTTAAAAAGTTTTTTCATGTTATCGGACTAAATTAACTTCCGTTAAGTTCTGTTAACGGACTAAAGTAACTTCCGTTAAGTTCTGTTAACTTCCGTTAAGGTTTTTATCGTTAATATCTTGCACCATTCAATCATCGCAACGGTACAAACCAGTTTGTACTGGTGACACTTATTGCGCATTAGCACGAGTTTTATAGAAGAAAGCGAAGAAAGGAGCGCTTTTTTGGGGCAAATAATAACCTGCAGCTTCATAGGTCTATTAATTATCGTTGTTCACACTTTCCAAAGATTTTCCCATCGCAGCCTCGTTAGTGCATTTGAACTTATTTTTATCTTGAAATTAGATTAGACTGTAAAATGTAACTTCCAAAACACAAAAAGACCACCAGAGCAATAAACATTTCCTTACAATCAGCTCAACAGCGTCAATACG
The DNA here is from genome assembly GCA_963965965.1 of Trididemnum nubilum. Taxonomy (NCBI): domain Eukaryota; kingdom Metazoa; phylum Chordata; class Ascidiacea; order Aplousobranchia; family Didemnidae; genus Trididemnum; species Trididemnum nubilum. The sequence goes on along the minus strand of OZ014485.1, from coordinate 7,176,463 downwards.
TGTTCTAGAAGCGTGTGAATAAAAACAACTGTAAATTACTCGCAAAATGTTAACGAATTAACGGACTTTATTAACTTCCGTTAATTAAAGCTGAAAATAATGGATTAACGTTAACAGAAGTGTGAAGTTTGTTAACGGACTAGTGGTTAGCGAAGCTAACGTTTTGCATTAACTTGCCCACCTATGGTTATTGGTTTGGCCCAAACGGGAATTGAAACCGACTCTACCTTTGCAAAAGCAGACGCTCTATTTACTCGATCACTTAATGGTTGTAAACGTACCAATTGCGTCAACTCTACTGATGCGTAACTAGTACTATTATTTGTGATATAGCCTCACTACTGGCGAAAAACATTAACATTTTTTCTATCTATCTCAATGCAGCAAAGCTTGTAACGACTTGAGAGAAATTTTTCGTGCTGTCTTTTTGCTGAACCCTATTTGTACCGGGGGGGGGGGGGCAAATTCGCCTTCCTCTTACTTATTTTAATATAGCTGCTAAGCTAAAAAAAAGTTTTGCTTTGATGCGCCCTGACTTTGAATCAAATATAATAACACACATTTTCAGAAAGTTTTGGGTTAGCCAGACAACCGGAAGTGACATCCTTTTTGCCTTTGTTATAGGCATCTAAGGAGTTTCATGCAGTTTTGAGTACAATGCATGCTGATCAGTGCGCGTATTCTATTCATTGTACTTGGTATTCATTATCGATGCTAATCTTTAGCTAGAATAAAATATTTGGTTTACTGATAAATGCATTGCATCATCATTACGTCATTGATGAAGTCATAATTCAAAAATATTGCTTTTTCTGCTATTTCTCGAAATAAACTGCGTTAGCATAAAAAAATATTCATTTTCATTAGCTGTTGAATGATAAAATTAAAACAATACTGCAGTAGTCTAAAATTTTGTGAATTACAAATAATAATCAACACACTACATTAAAGATGATGTCATCATGCACGTGACTTCATCCTCTGCGGTGACTTTATCAGAGACGTATTTGAAATAACAAAAGTCCCAACTGAAAATAACATTCCGCAACGTTTAGACAAATTTCTATGCTGTTGTAAGGATTTACTGGTTTTGATAACGTCATCATCGTTTTCATGACATTAGAACCTTAAAATATTTATTTTAAAAAACTTAACAAAAAATAGCTTCAACAAGCAAAAAAGTCTTACTTCTATCACTTACCAAAGAGTTTTTAGATAGGAGGGGTACATCCCCCCCCCGGTACAAATAAGGTGTAAAATAGCCTGGTAGATATAGGGTTAAATGCTTAAACAATTTATGAGATCACTTGATGATCGTAAAATGTGGCTATCCTTGATCGTAGTCTCGTATATGGTGTAAAATAAGTTCTCGATAAATTACAACAAATTATCAGAAACAGTCTGCGGTTGATATCCTTTAACTTTCCATGTTTTTAATGTTTTAATACTGAGGTAATCTACGGCAAATTGTTAGAGAGATAGTTGATGAAACATCGAACAGAAATTTGGTGGGTTTATTAAAATTGCTATGTATATTAATATTTCTTCAAATCACATGAAATCTTTCATTATACTTGCTGTATTACGCCGAAGTGTGTAACGAGTTTTGCGGGACCCATCTCCGCACCATTGCACCCGGGCAACACAGCTCCAGTAGAACAAACGTCGCAGCAGTGGCGAGCCGTTGACAACACTGTGTTCGATTTGCCCGGTCCGAGACTTGAACCTCAGACCTCCCGCTCCAGAGACGAACGCGTTACCTTTCGACCTTTCAATTAATATTTGTTGTTCCAATTTTTTTGTTGTTTAGTGAAGGACGTGAAGGTGTTGTTATTCGAACAACTTGTTCGACGCATTTTATGCTAGCAATTTGTGCAACCCTTCAACCGATGTCCCCACGTATTGAACCACCTCCTAAATCGAGAGCCAGTTAATTGTACTAAATTTGGCATGTGGATTGGTGTTTACCAAAATCTTTTAAGAAAAATTGGTTCTGAGTAGATGACGTAGTCATTGTTAGATGACCAATCTTGAGCTAAATGCCGTCGTTTTTTAATGACGTCATGTTCTCTTTAAATTTTGCGCATAATTTTAATTTTTGAATATGACTTAGATACTGCCTAGGTCAAAGTGATTACGTCACAAAAACTTCTTATAACGTTACTTAAATTAAATATTTTAAGCTAAAATACCAACAATTTGATGAAGAGCCTCTAACATATCTCAAGTGATTGCGTCACAAAAACTTCTTATGACGTCACTTAAATTAAATATTTTAAGCAAAAATACCAGCAATTTGATGAAGAGCCTCTAACACATAACTAAAATACTGCAGTAATACCGTAATTTCAAAGTAAAAAAAAAGTTTTGTGAAATTTAATTCATGCCAAGTTATTTATGGTTAAAATCAGTGGTGGTATTCAAATGTTTAAGAAAACGGTTTTCTCAGAGAGGTTGGAAAAATTGCCGGTTCTCCATAAAAAAAGGCCTTTTCTGTAAAGGCGGTTGGCTGACTGGTGTAGCTCAAAAAGCTGTTATCACAACAAAGGTTCGACTCTCTTGAGATTGTTTGATCGCATTTTCTAATTGCAAGGACATTGCTGAAAACGAAAACTCTTTCAGAACAGGAAAAATATAGTGTACAACCTACAACACTTGCAGATGCAGAGCAAGTTGTAACGGGGCCGACTAGTAGAGGCCCGAAGCCCAAAACATACGCTCGAATCTGAAAAGTGATTTCGAGCCAAAACCAGACCTGAAAAAACCCAAAAGTTAGGCTAAGTCAAAAAATGTGTACAGCGGGTTTTCTTTGAATGCGATTTTTAAAACTATATAATTAATGCTCATCAATTATGACGCAATAATTGTGTAGCAAAAGTCGAATTGATCCTTCAAGAGAGTCGTTAATTAGTGTTGCAATATTATTTCCAATAAGCTTTCATAGCACTTAAAAGCCTACAACACAAAGCAAGTACGAGCATCAAGCCAAAATTAAGACCGATATTTTGTCAATTTTCAGCCCGAACCCGACCCAAAAAGCCCTGTCCGACTTACAACCTTGTGCAGAAGCATAACAAAGATTTTGCTAAGGTGGGGGGGTGAATTGACCCGAAAGCTTAAAGCTGTCTGGTGCAGTATTTCGCAAAGGGGATCTGTGGCCCCTCGCTGCTGGGCTTGTGATTTTTAGAAAAAAAATTGCTGATTTAACACCAATTGGATGACGTCTCGCACGTTTATAGAACCTTTTGAAAGAACTAATTACCGGACTAGATTGGGACGACCTTTGACATACTTAAATTACTTAGTCCCTTTTTCCCCGTGACTTTCTAGTCAAGATTAAAAAACGTTTATAGGCACGCAAATTTGGGTGAAATTTCCAAGTGATTTGACAAAAGAGTGAGCGTCAGCCTACTTACCCTATCTCCACCCTACGCAGTAGCGTAGCCAGGGGGGCAATAGCCCCCATTGGCCTGCCGACCAAAATGCAGAATAAGTAAAATATCACGTTTTTAGCCCAGGTTTTGAGATTGTCTTTGCACTGGAATAGACTAAAAAATGATTTAAAGCATATTTTGAAACGTTTATTCAGGACGAAGGGCCAATTCGTCAAAAATAAAACTCACAAATCAGAAAAAACTTTGAAGCATGGCCACAAATTGGTAATCAAATTTGATCGCTCATTGAAAAGTGCGTAGCATAAGTTTCAGAATTGTTGAGAGTCAATCTTCTGAAACAGTGCTCGATGATATATAAAGTAAAATCAGAACAAAATATAGCTATAAAATCACAGTAAAAGATTAAAAGCACAACAGTCTGTTTCGTCCTAAGGACTCGTCAGGTGTTATTGTAATCTGTAAAAGAAATGTTATAAACTAAAACGTCAAATCTCTACAAGCTAAAACTGCATGTTATTGAAAAACCTGTCAAGCTAAAACACTACCATAGACTGCAAGTTGCAGTGTTGAAATACCGCATTGATTAAAACATCGCGTAAAAAATAAAATACTACGCTTGAACGTTTTTCAACTTGTACAGGGTGACCCAAAAAAAACGGGCCCCAACTTTAATTAGGCCCTGTTTCTTAGTGTTTTGTCCAAATGAAATGAAACTTTGGTCATAACTAGTTTATTATACTCAAAACATCACATCAAAACACTAGGGTCTTTGGCCTTTTTTTCTCCGTTCTACAGCATGTGTTCTAGATGGACTCCATTTAGCTCCGTGCATTTCTTGAGGCACAGCACGAAGTTGTCCATGACGTTCTTACAGACTGAATTGGTAATGGCTCTCATCTCCTCCCTGATGGCTTCCTTGAGTTCCGTGATGGTTCTGGGTTTCCCTGCGTACACTCTGTCCTTAAGATAGCCCCAAAGAAAAAAATCTGGGGGGCTTAGGTCCGGGCTATAGGGTGCCCACTCCAAATCAGTCTTGAGACTGATCACTCGGCCTCCAAAGTTCTCTTTCAGCCAATCTCGGGACAGGTTTGAGGTGTGAGAACTTGCTCCGTCTTGCTAGAACCAGAACTTGCTCATGACCGACGGGAAGAAGGTCTGGAGCTCACTCTTGAAGGTTTTGAGGACCTCCACGTATCGCTCCTTGGTGACTGTCACTGCTGCGCCAGATTCTTCAATGAAAATTGGTCTGATGATGCCTCTGGCCGAGATTGCAGCCCACACCGTGCACTTAGGAGAGTGCAGGGGGAGAGTGCAAGCCACCAATCCCCTGCACTCTCCTAAGTGCACGGTGTGGGCTGCAATCTCGGCCAGAGGCATCATCAGACCAATTTTCATTGAAGAATCTGGCGCAGCAGTGACAGTCACCAAGGAGCGATACGTGGAGGTCCTCAAAACCTTCAAGAGTGAGCTCCAGACCTTCTTCCCGTCGGTCATGAGCAAGTTCTGGTTCTAGCAAGACGGAGCAAGTTCTCACACCTCAAACCTGTCCCGAGATTGGCTGAAAGAGAACTTTGGAGGCCGAGTGATCAGTCTCAAGACTGATTTGGAGTGGGCACCCTATAGCCCGGACCTAAGCCCCCCAGATTTTTTTCTTTGGGGCTATCTTAAGGACAGAGTGTACGCAGGGAAACCCAGAACCATCACGGAACTCAAGGAAGCCATCAGGGAGGAGATGAGAGCCATTACCAATTCAGTCTGTAAGAACGTCATGGACAACTTCGTGCTGTGCCTCAAGAAATGCACGGAGCTAAATGGAGTCCATCTAGAACACATGCTGTAGAACGGAGAAAAAAAGGCCAAAGACCCTAGTGTTTTGATGTGATGTTTTGAGTATAATAAACTAGTTATGACCAAAGTTTCATTTCATTTGGACAAAACACTAAGAAACAGGGCCTAATTAAAGTTGGGGCCCGTTTTTTTTGGGTCACCCTGTACAAGTTGAAAAACGTTCAAGCGTAGTATTTTATTTTTTACGCGATGTTTTTTACGCGATGTTTTAATCAATGCGGTATTTCAACACTGCAACTTGCAGTCTATGGTAGTGTTTTAGCTTGACAGGTTTTTCAATAATATGCAGTTTTAGCTTGTAGAGATTTGACGTTTTAGTTTATAACATTTCTTTTACAGATTACAATAACATCTGACGAGTCCTTAGGACGAAACAGACTGTTGTGCTTTTAATCTTTTACTGTGATTTTATAGCTATAACATAAGTTTCATAAAAAAATATATCAGCTCAGGAAGAGAGGGGTTATTCAGTATTAGTTAATTGTCAATCACTTCTCTCAAACGTCCTTTCATTAGCCCTCCTATTTGCATCTTTCTCTGATAGACAAAATAAATTACTCCTTGAGTGTTGTATTGAACTACCTGAAAAGGATTTCATGATTTACCAGCTTGTAATTAAAAGAACAAAAATTCTAGCAGTAGCTACCTCCCACATAGCTCATATATGCAACTACTATAATCATGCGTTTGCTCTGCTAATGTCTCTGCCAAGTTTTAATAGCATTAATTTTTATCAAAATAAGCCTAAAATTAAGTTGTGTTTTCCAAAAAAATTGAAAATTTTTGAGCGATTGGGTCTCCACCCCCAAAACCTTGTGCCTCCTGCGGCTGGGGGCTCCTCCCCTATACCTCCGTAACAACCTCCCATTGCATATTTCCGGATACGCGCCTGGCCCTCCTTGATTTGTGCCATTGAACACGTGATCAAGAAGCAAAAACGTATTCTGTCCTAACTCTTACAATGAACTTTTTTCGCAACTGTGAGGTAACACTTACCTCATACATCTGCTTTCCCATTAGGCTAGTGCTTCATCCGCATCTGAATTCACACATAGCCTATCCTGGTTGCCCACCTGAAGCTTCAAACCACACACGAGAGCAATTTCTGCACTTGCCATCGTACCCTCTTCTCAGATTACTTTGATCAAAGTCTGACAATAAGGTCACCAGAAAGAGGATTATCGACCAATATCACACTGGCACTCCTCTTAGCTCAACTGCATTGCGCCAGCATCACCAAACACGGCATCATATATACAGAGCTGGGCACCCGCTACTTGAAAAGTAGCGGCGCTGCCGCTGTTAGGCAAAAAAAGCAGCGGCGCTGCCGCTACTTTAAAAAAATGAAGAGAATAAAAGCAATGGCATTTAAATACGGTACCTAATCGTGAAATTTCAACTTTATTTACGTAAGTAAATTATTCAAGCTTTTAAAATACTGGTACAGGTTGAAATTGGCATTAACAGGCTTAAATGGTAGACAAGTAAGTAAAAGTTTGACGCAAAAGTGGATTGAGCGTTTAATATATTGGTGTTTACGAAGTCGAAGGAGATACTTAGTAATGACGTACATGTCAAGCAAATGATGCTCAATGCGATACATGTTAACCTAAGTATTTTTTCTTCGAAAATTAACTCCATAACTAAGTTGCCTTTAAAGCTTATTTATTACCTGGTTCTATTTTGTTTGTTCTATTCTCAGCGCACTATAAATTCAATTCTTAGTTTTACTGTTAACTGTTGTAGCAAAATTTATTTTACTACGCCTTGATGTAACTACTCAGGCCCGGCGCCACGGGACATAGGCGCAGCCAGAGGGGAGGGGGTATGGAGCCCGGGCCCCCTCCAATTGAAATGCGACCAATGATAAAAATGTGACAAAAAAGCCTATTGTTTTGTCAGTTTCAATATTTTTCAGCATTTTTTGCGTACAACAGTACACGCATACAGCAGTATATTAACAATAATATTGACGACCAGGGGGCAGGGCCCCCTCAATTTAATTTTTGCCAATCAAGTAAAATGAATAACTTGGCTGAAATTAAAGGTTTTTATCTTAAAGTTGCTACCTCGGGCTCTCATCTAACCTTTTTAAAAACGTAATGCAATAACCAGGGCGTGATTTACCATATGGCACAGTGCCAAAGGCCTGCGCTCAGAAGGTAAGACTTTATTTTTGGTCTACACTTATTCTGCGAAAATCTCCAACGTGCCAGGGGCCCCGCGCAATGTAAATCCTGCCCGGCCACAGCTTCTGATCATACATTCTACGATATCTTTGTCCCACAAAAAGTTTCTCTTTCGAAAATTTCTGATGACGTCATTGCATGTCATTTTTGCTTTGGCCCTCCCCATAATCAAAAATCCTGGCTACGCCTGAGCACGGGGGGGGAGCGGGGGGCTTTTTGGGCCGTGCCCCCAAATCACTGCTTGCACCCCCCAAGCGAGAGTAAACTTTTGTACTAGTACAAAAGGACCAGCAAACTTTTGCCCAAAAACAGGTCACCACAAACGCTTTTTTTCTCTGAAACAGCAAGACTGATCGAGTGAACGTGATCAAGTAGCCTAAGATTTTGCGATGAAGACCTTTTTTCATTTTTTTGGTCTTCACCTCCAAATTTGAGGGCAAAATCCATACCAAAAACGGATAACATGGGATTTGGAGCAAAATATTCACCAGATCGCTGCGGCATTCCAAAGGCTTCTGGTCTCGGCTGCGTAAGCGTCCCCCAAAAGTTTTTGTGCCCCCCCAAAACCCACTACTCTGGCTCCAGACCTGTTACTGTACTGTTCTACTTGCAGTGCACGAACTGTACTGTGGTCTGCGACCAGATAGCCAACAAATCATCTTCATTTGTTTTACTTAAGTATTTTGAGGAAATATCGCGAAAACCGTCTTTGCGATTTGCAAGTTTTTAGCAATTTATCGAACTGTAATTATCGCATTTTTGCTAAAAAGATGCTGCTCAAAATCGGCTTTATTTAAATCGGTTTTATCAGTTCTAATTGCCCGCTACTAGCCACATTATTTGTTCAATTTTGATTCAGAAAACATAGGACCACGTACGATAAAACTCGCCTATACATATGCGAGCTAGGACAAAACGTCCCAAAGGTAACCTAGTATGTTCTACTAAACTAAAATAACGTGGTAACTAGAGCAGAGTGAAAACAAACGGAGATTAAAGACCCAAGCGGTAACGTGTGAAAATGTGAATCAAAAAAGTCTTGGAAGAAATTTATAAGGAATAGCGGCAGCGGCAGAATATTTGCTTAAAAAACAGCGCTGAAGCGCTGCCACTTTTTCGGTTAAGAAAACAGCGGCGCTGCCGCTTGTCGCTGGTGACAAAAAAAGCAGCGGCGCTGCCGCTACCGCTATCGAAAAAGTAGTGGCGCTAGTAGCGGCCGCTAGTGAACAGCGCCGCTGTGCCCATCACTGCATATATATAACATCAAATTAGCAATTAACCGCAATAGTACGCTGTATGCATTGTTCAAACTTATTTGCTATCATCAGTGGTCGAATGGATAGAGCGTTTTCTACTGAAACGGTAGACCCGGGTTCGATTCCCGGTCGGTTCAAACCAAAGACTATACAAATTGGTATTCACAGCTTCTCTGCTTGATGTTCTGCAATTAAATGGGGCAATGTGAAGCCTCCACAATATGTGGTAGACAGATGGGCTGGAGGTAGCTTGACTCAAAAATCGAAAGGTACCTTTGCTGCCTCCTGGCCAAGGCGACTTGGTGTATGTAAATTTTGAACAAATTTTGACCCTACAAACTACAACAAATTTTGAACCCCAAAAGCCAAAACTAACCTATTTGCCAGTAAAGCAAATAGCTACATACAACGCCAGTTAAAGTCCATGCGAATAAATTTTTATTTACTAGTATGCGCTTTGAAGATTCCGAAGCTGCATAGCAGATTTGGAGCATAAGCTTTTTTCACAACTGTGAGGTAGCACTTTTCTGGTGACCGTATTGTCAGACTTTGATCAAAGTAATCTGAGAAGAGGGTACGATGGCAAGTGCAGAAATTGCTCTCGTGTGTGGTTTGAAGGTTTGGGTGGGCTGCAAGGATAGGCTATGCGTGAGTTCAGATGCGGATGAAACACAAGCCTAATGGGAAAGCAAATATATGAGGTAAGTGCTACCTCACAGTTGTGAAAAAGGTTTATGTTCCGAATCTGCTACTGAACTCTTATAAATCAAATCAAGTCTTTCATTATTCTCGCTGTAATACGCGGTAGCGTGTAACGAGTTGGCGGGGCCCATCTCCGCGTCATTGCACCTGCGGGTAACACATCACCTTTCAAAGAAATGTTGCAGCGGTGGCGAGCCGTTGGCAACACTGTATCCGGTTTGACCGGCCTGAGATTTGAACCTCAGACCTTTCTCTCCAGAAACAAACGCGTTACCGCTCGACCAACTGGCCGGTCTAAGTCAAACAGGATAATACTTAAAGTTTCTACATAGCATATGATTATCATTATAGAGTTTTAATTTTAGAGTATAGGTTTAAAAATTCATCAAGAATAGATGGGATCAAACATCAATTCCGCCGTAAATTAAAGATCGTAATGATGAAGTCAAAAATTCCAAAAAATTGAAGATCACAGTCATTACATGGAAGGTAGTGATACTCTCCAAATTCAAAATTCGAATTACAACAGAATATACATTTATTTTTCCCCGCACGGCGGTTTTGCTTGGTGGTAGTTCGGTCAAGAAATTGACTGAGCTCTATGACTCAACAAAATAGTTATGAGTTTTGAATTTTTGCTCGTATCGTTATCAATTAATTTTCCTAGCCTACTGCGAACCTTGTAACTTTTTAATTTTCTTTATAAGTAACTTTTTGGATGTAAGTTCAATAGCAATTTTACGTGCCGTTTCGCTGAAATGAAAAATCGGTTCGTGCGAACGGGTGCGATCTGACTGAATAGCGCCAGTGGTTAATTCGGGCTTTATAATGTAGGCTATTTGTTTGGTGTTTTTGCTTTTCAGATCCTATTAAAGCGTAATTAAAATAATTTTTTAATTAAAATAAAACTTAAATAACAATCAATAAATAATTAAAATAAATAATGAAATAATAAATAATTTAAATAAAATAACTTTTTTTTCAAATAAAAATAATACAACTTTGCTACACTGAATGACGAATTTGCTTAAGCATCAGTACCATTATTATCACACAGTCATTATTATTACGTTACATTTTATCAACAATGAATGAATTTATTTTATCTGTATGTTGGCAATAACCACAATCATATTTGATCTAACCTAATCCTCGGGCTTTTTCGGGCTTGGTTTTGATTTCAAGTCATTTTCCCTGCTCGGGCTTGTACTTGTCCGCCCGTTTACAACTTTGTCTGATTAACTGTCTTTGTAATAATTTTTATAAAATTTCATCAATATAATTTACAAAACCCTAGACACTTACACAGGGGCGTATTTAGGGGGAGGTGGGGGCCATTGGGTCATGGGTCGCCAGGATAGTATAATTAGCATAGATTAGTATGCAAAATTGCGGAATGCCCCCCTCCCTCTTTGTAGGTTGGGCAAAAGCTTTGAGCACACAAATGGTGGGCGAAGACCCTTGTTTTTGGCCCGCAACCAAAAAAATTGGACTAAATGTGAGTGGAGACCTTTTTTTTTTCTTTAGGTCTACACCTAATTTTGGGCAAAAAATCGGACTAAATTTAAGGAAAGTTTTTTTTTTGGTCTTCACCTAATTTTTGGGCGAAAAATCGGAATAAATTTGAGTGAAACAATGTTTATTCCGATCTTTGTTCTTCTCAAATTTTCTGAGGTTCCTGCCCCCCCCCCTTTTCAAAATCCTGCGTACGCTTCTGCGCTTACGTACGTTGCCATTTATAAACTAATGTTATGCGACTTTATTACTGTTTACCGTATTTTGATTGGTGCTGCAGAAACAACAACAGTTAAAGAGACTCATCTTCAATTTTTAAGTTTACTACGTTATATTCTTGTGATGCAGCAATTTTTTTAAAGAAAAATGTGTAACCCACTAAACATACAATTGCACATCGTTGGCCCAAAGAGTCTGCATGATTAGCCTACTTTGCAATTCAACTAAAAACGGGTTAGCTAAAAGCTTTAGCTCTTCGGTTGTTTTGGATCATCTTAACATTCTTGAGCATCTAAGCTTATTTACTCAATGGGAACATCAAAAGCCTGTCAGAGGGAAAAAGTTAGTGGAGTTTGACCTTCCTCAGTTACCACTGGGAAACTACCAATAAAGGTCGATTCAACGGTTTAAATTGCCTAAACGATGATCGATTTTATTCACCAACTTAGCATTGGTAAAGATTCGACAATAATTGTTTATGTAAGTTTTACGCAGATTTACTGGGCTGGCGAAATGGGGACATCTGCTCTAACCGCACTGCATATCGCAGTCTTCTCTGGTCTTCGATTTGGGAGCTTGAAGTGGCCCCATAAATTCAAAAATTACACAGAAAAACATGCAAAGGTACTTATTTTAGGCCTTGCACACTTGCTGTGCAAGTATACTAGTTTCATTTAACCAGATCCACCTTACACTCGACCTGTTGTCTGAATGTCGCATCAGCAAAATAGGCGGCAATAGCTCAGTTGGTAGAGCGTTGAATTAGTGATCAAAAGGTTGTTAAGTTCCGGTTTGATTTCCGAACTGGTAATACGCTATATAGTGTCTTTGGGAAAGACACTTAACTCTTATTTCCCGTAGAGGCCAAGCAGCAGTCTACCCGTCCGTGGTGGCCCAGAATGCATCTCTAAAAATGGCACTCTGCTTTGGCGTGTTTGGAAGTGAAATCCCGGTGTCTGACAGCGCAAAGTGCTTAGTTTATAAGCATGAATAAATGAATCAACGTATTATTCTGTACAAGCAAATTATGGACTTGCGAATGGCGTAGCATTGGCAAGTTTGGAGAAGAGTTTCACTAATATTCAAAGCCAATCAGGTGGGCTTGCATATATCTAGATACAGGTAATCCATGATCAAAATCCAAACCATTATTTCAAATCAAAGACTCAGCAATTGAAAAAAATCTGAAAGCTGGACAAATTGACCAAGCAAATCAAGCCAACTTTTTTATTATATTTGCTGTATTATGCCGAAGCGTGTAAAGAGTTTGCGGTTCAGGCCCGACGCCAGAATAGCGTGACTGGGGGGGCAGAAATAAATTTTGGGGGTGCACGAGAAGTTTATTTATGTGAATTCGAGAGGGGCACGGGGGCACGAGAAATTTATCCCAGTCTGGATCAAATGAGCAAGGTGAAGACCAAAGATTCAAAGGTATTTTCCGGCCGAAATCGGGAATTCAAGCGGTTTTTCCGGCCGTAAACAGGTGATCTCCAAAAAAAAAGGTCTTCATCCCAAACATGTCATGAAATCCGGTGTCAGTTCACAAAAATTATGAAAATACCGGTGACAAACACCAATTTGGGCCTCGATTTGCACATCAGTAGCCCCAAGCCTGTTAATTTCTTCGGGGCACAGTGGGGCACAATTTTCGTTTGGGGGGGCACAAGCAGTCATTTGGGGGGGCACGGCCCCGGTATGCCCCCCCGTGGCGCCGGGTCTGTTGCGATTACGCACTGGTAAGGCGGTACGTTGGCGTACCAATTTTTGTTTAAAATAAAGCAAAACTACGCTCTCGATTTTACGCCCCGCGTAGACCGGGCCTAAGTACAAGGCCAGAAAATGCGTTTGCTGTCAAGGCCTAATTTGCACTGGCGCATAGTATTAAGCGAACGAGCATGATGTTGTTTGTTTATTTTAAACAAAATTTCGGTGCCCCCTTCCTCTCCTTTTACTGCAGCTCTTGGACACAAAAATACGAAGAAGAAGCGTTGTTATTTTACCAATACCGGCCATATACATGTAAATGCACTACAGTAATAAATGAGGGTAATCTTGAAAAATCAATTCATTTCAGATGACAATTGCAATTCTATGGGTAATCGCGATGGCCGGCGTATCCCTTCCTTTTTCTGTTTGGATGGACGTCCGAATTTTCGATCGCACCATTCTAGTCATGAAAATGTTACCTTCATGCCATGCTGGACTCACTTGGTAATTGTTTTATGAAACTACTCGCGCGTTTTTCTGACAGCAATTATAAGCTTTTTGCTCCGCTTTCAGCTCGAGCACCAGCAACTTCAGCGCGAACCAGCGCTTTTTGCTTTTTGAAACTGTCCTACGGGTAGTTTATTTTTGTTTTTTGGTATTGGGGCCAGAGTAATTTGCAGAACAGGCAACATTTTCTGTTGCAGTATCGTTTATCGTTTCTTATACGCGAGCTGTTTCCCATACATGTAGTTTCTGAAAATTTTGGATAGCAACATTGCCTGGTATACCGTCAGCTTCCAAATTCGCAACACAAGCCATTTCTTTATTCTCATCCAGCAGTAAAGCAAAAACAGCTTCTCACTTAATCAGCAGTAAAAAAGCTGAAAAATATTTGTCAAGTTTTTGGATACTGTATTTGAGCCAAACTTTGTAAGCTGCAAGTTTTGATAAATGCTGGAAAATCAATTTAAAAAAAATCTATGGCTTTTCGATCATTCAAAATTGCATTTAGCAAATTATTTATCTTACAGAACGTCAAAAAAGCGAAAAAAGCAAAAAAATAAATGAACTACTCCAAGAGTTAAATCATAATGTGTGCAGTAATGGATAACCTAACCGTGAAGCTATCACGACAGATATGACAGTGGCGTAACTCGAGAGGTGGTTCATTAATTTTTTTGAATTACAGTATTTTGACATGAAAATTTTATGCTCATTCTTTTCGTATTCTTGACCACCACAATAATAACGAATCGATACTGACACAATAACAGTACGAAGAGTCAGGAAAAGAAAGTAGCGACACAACTTCGATATTTTAAGACATGCAGAGGATATTGAAGATGAAGCAAGTGATTTTTATTTGCATGGTTGCTACACCTATCAATGAAGTATGCACACCGAAATATACACAATGTGGGCCTAACCATGCTCATGTTCATGTTCTAGTTTATAAGCTAGCAATGATTTTTGATTTACTTTTTGCTACAGGTACAAGCATTTGACTCGCTTTGCCTTTTACGGATACACCGCATTTTTCTTCATTCCTGGAATCCTCATAATTATTTTTTCTGGGGGAGCTGCTTTGCTTCTGGTTTGGCGTCGAAGGAAAAGAAACGGAGGTGAATTGTTGTCGAATCCTGAGCGCATGTTTGCCTTAATTGAAATGCAACTTGTTTGTGAAGCAGTCACAGAGGTGTAAGTGGGGCCGAGCTTTATGGTCGGGTTTTAGTTTAGGCGGGGTTCGGGCTTAAGATTGACAAAATATCGAGCTTAATTCGAGTTTGACGCACAGTTACACACTTGTCTCGTGTTTTAGCCATTTAGGGGCACGGCCGTATCAAGGCAGGGGCTGAAGTGGCTGTAGTCCAAGGCACCCAACAAAATTAGGCCCACCACTATACCAAGTCAATCTGCAATGAAGGCATAAAACAAGTAAACTAGCCTAGGCAAATAGAAATGTCTCAGCTATTATGGTTCAGTTTTTTTTTTCAGTTCACTTGTTTTATTGTCACATAATAGCGGTAATAAAAAGGTAAAAAAAGAATAGGAAAAGGCACGCAGTGACGAGGAGATGCGAAAGACCAGAGTCGCAACCGCTAGGGTTGCACGGTCGCCGAGTTTGCATCTCCTCTGCAAAAAAAAAAAGGAGAGAGAGAAAACGCAAAAACACAAAGCAAAACGAGAAAAAAATCTGACGACCGGACGAACGGAAGGTAACTGTAACCAGGGCATGGTATGGAATGGAATGGAAGACGATTTTTCCATATTCCATACTGGCAATTTTCTTCCATTCCATTTCCATTCCATACCAAAAATCTTCCATTCCATACTAAAATTTTCTTCCATATTCCATTCCATACTAAAATTTTCTTCCATATTCCATTCCATACCTTCATACCAAAGAAATTTTAGACTGGAAGTAATTCAACGTATATTTTGCTGCTTTGCACCTTTGCAATGTTGTAAGCAACCGCTTGTGAGGTACGCCGACAACACTAAGATGCAACGACTGGTATCTGGTATGCATATTGCACATGGTTTAATGCATAGGCGTAGCCTGGATTTTGAATTGGGAGGAGGGCTAAACCGCAAATCATGCAATGACGTCATCAGAAGTCCTTGAAAAGAGGGACTTTTTATGGGACTAAGAATAAAGATCAAAAGCTGGGCGTCTGATTTGGCTCGTAACTTGGATTTGCTATAGAGGAAGGACTAGAACCGCAAGTTAAAAATTTGTCTATCCTATATCAAAATTGGGAAACGTGGCGAGCAAATTAGTGCAACTCAAACATGTCACAGAGTTCCCAGCCGCTGGGCGATTTTTTGGAAAAAAATGGTTTTTTAATGCGATTCAGATCACATTTCGCACGTTTTCAGAGCCATTTGAAAGAGCAAAATTTTTGATGTTTAAAAGCCAATTGAAAAAATTCCTCTCTTCAGGTCAAGTCCAAAACACGTTTAAAATTTTGCATTTTGGGGTTAAATTTTGTGACTTGGCCCAAGTCAGGGAAATCAAGGCACATTGCTTTGTGCCACATTTTTAGCATTAAATAATGCACACGAAGATTTGCCTTTGAAGATTTTTGTTTTGTCATGAAAATAACCAGTTTTAGGAATATATGTACGACCAGGGGCCCAGGCACCCTCGATTCAAATTCAATAATTTGTTCAATAAGCATTTCCCCTAACTATAGGTTTTTTCATAAGCATTTTGTCGCGTGAAAAGTGACGAGATGGAGGTGGATTGTTATTTAAGGGTGGTAATTTAAATTAGGTACATTAGATGCCATAAATGGTCGCTAATTATGTTATTGTAATATAAAAGGTAGCTGGGGGCCTAAAACATATTATTGCATAAACAAGTTTGATGAGTGCCTGAGATTGCACCTTTTAGAACAAAAGCGCTGAATTTCTCCCGGCTTGTACATTTAAATTGGTTGGTAAAAATTTAAATAGAGAGGGCATGGGCCCCCTGGTCGTCAATATTAATAGTAAGTTATTGCTAATGCCGTTGTACGCATGTACTGTTGCACTCCAAAAATGCTAAAAGAAACTGAATAAATAGGCTTTGTGTCATCATTTTTATCATTGGTAGCTTTTCAGTTGGGGGGGGGGGGGCAGAGGGCCCGGTCCTTCTGGCTTTGCCTATGGTTTAATGATTACCGTACAAGTTTGCCCTCACATCAACTACAACATTTACCGTAGTAAGAATAACAAGCTTTAACACCAAAAAGAATTACTATAAGGTTAAAAACTAAAAATATAAATAAAATTAAGCGAAACGGGGATGAAATAGCAAATACGAGTTATCGTGAAGTAAGAAAACAAAATTTACGACTGGGCAAATTGTCAGCCTCAAAAAAAAAAAAACAACAAGTCAAATCTATCAAGGTCGTCAACTGTAACATCAATGCTGCAATTAAATTGCAATGTACTTACAATGATGCAATACGTACACTGTTTGCGCAATGTACACAACCAAAGTACCGCGATTTGTCGACAACTAATATGCGCAGATATTGAAGTTGAATACTTCTGTGACAATATTTTATCACTACCAGACATCAGTATGTATTTTTCTGTAAATACAATGCACGAAATCTAGTATGGAATTGGTTTGGAAGCATGGAAGATTGTCTTCCATTCCATTCTTGAAATCTTCCATTCCATTCCATTTTCCATTCCGTTCCATTTCATACCATGCCCTGACTGTAACAGGGATTTGTTGGAAGTGCAAACTGAGTTTAGTTAGTAGGCCAATAAAATGAAGAAAGTTTTTATTCCAGCACTCCGCTAAACAACATGGTCCAATTGAAAATTGAATCAAACTTATACACAACAATTAAGAGAGAAAGGATGAACTACATTATTGTAATCTTAGCTAGGTGTTTAAAATAAAAATGCTTACAATGTTTCTACAGTAATATTATTCAATTACAATTTTTCAACCATTACGTACAACTTTAAAAATCGAGAGAAAACTGTTTTAAAGTTTTGAATAAAGTTATTAAGTTTGCTTCAGGAGTAACTCTTTTTTTGATTGAATTGGGCGAGTTAATCCAAATTTTAACTCCAGAAGTTTTGACTGATTGATTATTATGGAAAACACTGTCCAGTGTCCATGCACTGTCACTATACAGTTGGAAGAAGCTTGGCGCACAGACATTTTGTGATAAAGCCTAAAAACTAAACCCTAAACCCTAAAAACTAAAGCCTAACCCTAACCCTAATTCTGATCTTAGCCCTAAACCTAACCCTAACCTAAACCCTAACTCAAACCCTAACCCAAACCTATAGCTATAATAATCAAAATAAAAATCTCCGACAACGAGTGACGTCACCGGAATCTTTCTTTATTTAATCGCATTCCATGCGCCAAGTCACTTCGTAAAGTAAAACCCAACTTGCTCACAATGACGCAGCAATCGCTTTTTCTCGGCTGCTTGGCCAGTGATGTCATCATCTATGATACCATCGATAGCCTGGTGGTTTTCTTTCAGTTAGTATTGCAGCTGTTCTATGTTTGTATAGGTGTTTTGGTAGGATTAAGCAAGTGTAGATTTAATGTGAGGCTGAGGTCAATTAGGCAGGATTGTTAGAAGCTTATTTTTTTAGCTTAGGCTGCTGCTGTTTTGGCTATTTCGGAAGACTAAGCAATTAGCGAAAAGCAAAAACTGGAAGTATTATTGGACACCCAACGGCAGCATACTTGCAAAGAAGGACGATGACACTGGTGCAATTCCAATCAAAACTGATCTGGATTTGAATTTGATTAAAAATTTAATTGTAAAATTATTAATCCTTAAATATCGTCACAAATGAACGGTGTTTCTAATTGTGCTAATGCTGCGAAGGGTTCTTTGGCTCATAATCAAGTAGCTCATACCATCAACATAACTAATTGTTCATTTGAAACAGGTAATTGTGATTCCAATAATTTAGACGTAAGCGATGAGATTTTTACTCACTTATTTCGAAATGTAGAAACTTGTCATTATTTGAGCTAAAACTCATCATTACCTTGTGATTTTATTGACAGCAAACTGTTTTTTTTTTGCACCTAAGCATAAGATCATTAAGTAAAAATTATGACAACTTAACTAAATTCTTGACAAATGTTCCTTTACGACCCCACATTATTTCATTAACTGAAACAAAAATAAAAGACAAGCCACTTGTAAATATTACCATTCCCGGATATACCTTTCTGCATGTTAACTCCGTCTCGAATGCTGGAGGCGTGGGCGTTTATGTCTCTGATTTATTACAGTTTAAGAAATTATCATTTAAGGCATCTTTTTCTGGCTCTGAAAGTATATGGATAAATTTAACTTATCTTGGAACTGATATTAATTACGTAGTTGGGACTGTTTATCGCCATCCGAATTCTAATGCATTTGATTTTATGGAATTCTTACATGATATTCTCACTGAATTGAATCTAGATCATAAGCGTTTTTTTTCCTTGGTGACATGAATATTAATACATCCAAACAAACAAACTATAGCAAAAACTATCTAAACCTATTGAGTTCTAATTGTGCCACTAACATTATTGATGTACCAACTAGAGTGAGAATTAGTTCTGCTACTGTACTGGATCACATAATCACAAACGAGAATAAGCATCAAATCTTTCCTGCGGTGGTCGATTATGACATTACTGACCATTATCCCGTCATGGCTTTAGTGAATAATAAATTAAACCACAAAAATATTCAACCTAAATTTGCCAGATCATTTGCGAAATTTAATAGTGACAGCTTTAACAATGATTTTCAAAAAAGAATAAATCGCTTTGTGCCTAAAATTCTCATCATTTCGGAAAACAATGTTGACGATATATTCAATGAGTTCTACTTGTTGATAACATCAACCATCGACACCCATGCCCCTCTTAAAAAACTTTCAAGAAAACAGAGGCGTTTAGGAAGCAAACCGTGGATCACAAAACGCCTTCTTATTTCGATCAAAAAGAAGCAAAAGCTGCATAAAACACACTATATCTTTGGTTCAATTAATGAAAAACTGTATTACAAAAAATACTCAAATCTGCTAACTAAAGTTAAAAATCTTGCGAAAAACTTTACTATCATCAAAAACTGGGCGACTACAGCGACAATCCTAAAAAAACATAAAAAATTTTGCGCACATTATTGCCTTCTAAAACAAGGTAAACAGCGCCAAACTCTGTAATAGTTAATAATTCTTGTTTAAATGATTCTACTGATATTGTAGAAGAAATTAACTCTTTAAAATCAAACAAGGCAGGTGGGCATGACGATATTCTTCCCTATTATCTGAAAATTTCAGGTCATATTATAGCCTTGCCCTTCTCACTAATATTAAATTGTTGTCTTACTGCAGGCATATTCCCAAGTAAACTAAAATTAGCAAAAGTCGTTCCTGTTTTCAAGAAAGGGCCAACTGATCAATTAACAAACTATCGACCAATCTCGCTATTGCCGTCTTTAAGTAAAGTTTTTGAACGTATAATTTGCAATAGACTACTCTCCTTTTTTACCTGTATGAATATAATTGTACCAACCCAGTATGGTTTTAGACATAATCGCTCTACAATTCACGACATGCTAGATCTTATAACGACGTGTTATAACAACTTAAACTGTAAAAACTTTTCTGCATTAATATTCTTAGATATCCAAAAAGCCTTTGATTCAGTTTCACATCAAAAGCTACTTAAAAAGTTGGAATATTATGGCATTCGTGGCGTTGCCAACTCACTAATTTGTTCATATTTGCGTAATCGCAAACAGTACGTTTCAATTTATAACAAAAGATCCTCTGAAAAATTGGTCGAATATGGAATACCTCAAGGTTCGATATTAGGCCCCTTTCTATTTATAATTTATGTAAATGACCTCTTCTCGGCTATGCAAACTGTACCTAGATTCTTTGCTGACGACACTGCTCTTTTGACAACTGAAAACAACATTGATAATTTACAACACTTGACTAATTCAGAATTGTCAAGAGTGTCAAATTGGATGTTGGCAAATAATCTAGTGGTCAATAAAGCTAAAACTGTTGCTTTACTTGTCTTTCCCCAAACAAGAAAATCCACAACCTCGCTTACTTTAAACTTTGATAATCAAATTGTACAACCTTCGGAATCAGCATAATATTTGGGAATTTTTGTCGATGAACATTGATCGTTTAAGCCTCATATTATATTTTTGGAAAAGAAGATTGCACGCTCTGTTGGCGTTCTTGCTAAACTGAGCTACTATCTTCCACGCAATTTGTTAATAATTTTGTACTATTCTCTCGTACATACTCATTTGCATTATGCGTTGACATTGTGGGGTGCAACATATAAAAGCTATTTAATGAAGTTAAAAAGGTAACAAAACAAAGCCTTAAGAATTATTTGTTAAACTAAAATTAGAGGTAAAATAACGCTACAATAATATATATGTGAAATTTTTAAACTTGAAGACTTGTATAACTTTGAAATTGCAAAATTAATGTATCAGTTTACTCATAGCAAATTACCTCTCAATTTTGATTATTATTTTGCATATTCATCTGATGTTTCATTCTATTCTACCCGCCACACCTCATTTAATGACATTTTTTTACCGTGATTAGTGAGTTCAAAAACCCAACACTCCATAAAATACATTGGAGCTAAGATATCGAATAACATTCCATCTGATCTAAAAAATGCATCTTACTCAAAGTTTACAGAGTCTTATAAAAAGTTTTTCCTTAGTAAATACAAGAACTAAATTTACTATTTCGTAGTATAACAGTCTGCTGTCATTTCTTTTCATAGCCAAAAATTTAGCTATACAAATTAATATTTTACTGTAATATTTTGAACTTAATTAAGATATTTGCCTGGATTGCTGCTTGACTTGAAGACCATTGGTCCCTTTGCAGCCTCCTGTTGCTGTTTATTATTGTGCAATTCTGTGTTATTTTGGTATTTTTATTGGCAACAAAGATAAATCGTTCTGTTCTGTTCTGCTGATAGTCTCTGTGCTTTCTTATCGTACTTTAGCCTAAATAGGTATTTAGACTTTGTCGCTAGATTAAATAGGTTAGGGTGCCCTATTGTGTGTTTGAATAATCGCAAAAATTCCAAAATTTTCCAAGTTTCGATACGCCTAGTACCAGAGGTGGAGTCGAGGACACAAGGCTCGAGGCCAAGGCCAAGGCCAAGGACACAAAAAAAATCCGAGGCCAAGGCCAAGGCCAAGGACAGCCTTTCCGAGGACAGAACCTCTCGAGGCCAAGGACAGGAATGCTCGAGGCCAAGGCCAAGGACCAAGGACACAGCCGCAAGTGTTTTCCACAAAAAAAGGTCTTCAAAATTTTTTTTCAGGCACTCTCCAATTTATAGGCGTAGCCAGAATTTTTGATTGGGAAGGCCTAAACCACAAATCACATGCAATGACGTCATCAAAATTTGCTTGTTGGCACTTAACCAGGATTTTGCAAATAGAGAGAGCCTCAACTAATATAGTCGAAAAGTGCAAATACGTAACTTTGGAGACGTTTTGAGAAAACCAGTGTAACTCAAATGTATCACAGAGGGGGGTCTGGGGGCAAAGCCCACAGCTGTTCGGCGATTTTTTGTAATTTTTTGGAAAAAAAAAGCTATTTTAATGCCATTGAATCACACTTCGCATATGTTTAGAGCCATTTAAAAAGCACTAGATTTTTGACATTTGAAAGCCAATCAAAAAAATCAAATTGTTTAATCCTCCTTCTAGTTGCAATTTAAGTTCAAAACACGTTTAACATCTTGCATTTTGGTGTTAAAGTTTAATTGTGCGTGATTTACTCCAGGTAGGGGGAAGTAAGGTGCATTGTCTCGTGCAACATTTCAGCAGTAAATGAAAACCCCCTCGAAGATTTTCCTTAGAGATTTTCGTTTTGTCATGAAAATAACCAGTTATAGAAGCGCATGTTAGGCCAGGGGCCTCAGGCCCCCTCCACTGAAGTTCAACGATTTGTCCAATCAGCATTTTCCATGGCTAATTTTTTTAAAAAGTAGTTTGTGCGTAAAAACTGTCGAGGTGGAAGTGAATTTATGAATTGTTATTGAAAAATAGTACAATAGATGGGTAGTTTTGCTTACTAACCATGTGTCAGGCGCGTAGCCAGAAATTCGCAATGGGGGGGCTGTTTTGGGGTCTGGGGGCAAAGCCTCCAGCCGAAGGAGGCATGGGGGTTTGGGGGCTGAGCCCCCAGCGCTCGTAAATTTTGCATTTTTTTGCAAAATAAAATCTAATTTCAGAGCTATTTTAATAAAAAATAATGCTTTTTAAACGTGGCATAGAACTTAGCTGCGCAACATGATTATACTGGTTGCATTATCGGGCTATGTGGGAAGTGGCTAATGAAAACTTTGCAGTTCTCTTGTTTACATGCTGGTAAATCATAAAATCCTATTATTCAATAAAACTCTCACGGAGTAATCTATTTCATCTGTATTTTATAAAGAAAAATAATCGGGGGGGGGGCTAATGGAAAGATATTTGAGAGAAGTGATTGATAATTAACTAACACTGAATACCCCTCCCCCCCTTATTCCTGAGTTTATAATACATTTGCTGATAAAACCTATGTTTGGCGTTTTTACACTAGCGATCAAATTTGATTGCTTATTTTTGGGCATTTTTAAAAGTTTTCATTGATTGGTGACTTTAATTTTTGACGAATTAGCCCCCCCCCCCCCCTCTGAATATATGTTTCAAAAAATGGTTTTAATCACTTTTTAGTCAATTCCAGCGCAAAAGACAGTCTCAGAAGAGCTAAAAACGTGGTGTTTTTCTTATTCTGCATTTTGGTTGACAGGCCAATGGGGGGGCTATAGCCCATCCCGCCTCCCCTCCCTGGCCACGCTACTGACCATGTTATTGCCGGGCCGGATTTCAATCGCGCTGTGCCCCTGGCACTTTGGAGATTTTCGCAACATCTTTCTACCAAATGTAGGTGAAGACCATAAAAAGTCAAGATTTCAGCGCAGGGCCCTCAGCTGGTACTGCGCCATATTGTGGTAAATCCGGCCTTTGTTAATGCATTACGTTCATAAAAAGGCTAGATGTGATCCTGAGATAGCAACTTTTAGGACGAAAACTATCCATTTCTTCCAGATTTACGTTTAAAGTGGCTGGCAAAAATTGATTAAAGGGGGTCCCGGGGCCCCTGGTTTTCAATATTGCTGTTCGCTACTGGTGTAAGCGAAAAACGCTAAAAAGAAATTGAAACTGAAGAAACAATAGGCTTTTTTGTCACATTTTTGTCATTGGTAAAATTGCAATTCGCGGGGATGCCCGCTTGGCTAAGCCTATGCTCCAATTGCGGAAAATAAAAAAGGTATTTACAAATTTTCCGCAAGGTTTCTGGCGTTTTCCGACAAAATTTCAACGGTTCAAAAAAAGTGCTGTCCTCGAGCCGAGGACAGGGCAATTTTCGAGGACCTAAGGCTTCGAGGCCAAGGCCAAGGCCAAGGACTTGAGGCTTCGAGGCCAAGGCCAAGGCCAAGGACTTCGAAATGTGTCCTCGAGGACGTCCTCGAGGCCAAGGACGTCCTCGAGGACTCCACCTCTGCCTAGTACATACAGCAATTGCAAGGTAAGCCCGTCTTGCGTCTATATGAGGTCAGAAAAGCACTCAATTGACATCACGTAAATACTGTCACTGTAAGCCTAAGAATTGGTTTTACAGTGACAGCGTTTTCTACATGTAGCTGGGAGATTCCGTATGTAGGCTAAAGTAATTTAAAAATAAAAATGAAGAAGTGTAAAACAGAGGTGGAGTCCTCGAGGACACATTTTGAAATTCTTGGCCTTTGCCTTGGCCTCGAAGGTCAAGTCCTTGGCCTCGAAGCGTCAAGTTCTCGAAAATTGCCCTGTCCTCGGCTCGAGGACAGCACTATTTTTTGAATGGTTAAAATTTTGTAGATCCGCTAAAAAAATTTTTTCCACAGCGTATTTTTTGGTGATCGCCTGAAAAAAATTTTTGGAGACCTTGAAAAAAATTTTTGAAGACTTTTTTTTTGGAGAACACTCGATTCAGTCCATGGTCCTTGGCCTTGACCTCGAGCATTCCTGTCCTAAGCCTCAAGAGTGTCTGTCCTCGGAAGGGCTGTACTTGGCCTTGGCCTCAGATTTTTTTGTGTCCTTGGCTTTGGCCTTGGTTTCCGAGTCGAGCCTCATTTCCTCAACTCCACCTCTGGTATAAAAGCAGTTGGGAAAAGGAGAAATCAATTAGCACTATTCTACATTGAAAACAAAATTTTGGAAAAAATAGTCACCGATGGCATTATTAAGAGCTTTGCATTGTCTAAACCCAGAAAATGTGTCATTTGAATGTGTGCATACAAAGAAAACACTTTGTTTATGTATTTGTTTTTCGTTTCAATTGTGGTTAGTTTTTAGTACAACGAATAGAATAAAAAATAGGCCTCTGAATAGATAGAGCCCCAGGCATAGGTGTAGCCAGAATTTTTGGTTGGGGGGGCCAAACCACAAATCACATGCAATGACGTCATCAGAAATTTAAAAAAAGGAAATTTTTGTGGGGCAAAGATATCGTAGAATGGAAGATCTGAAGCTGTAGCCTGTTGGCATTTAACCAGCAGGCGCGTCGCCAGCAGGGGAGCATAGGGGGCACTGCCCCCCGATTTTTATTTTTGCTCCCCCCCCCCGATTTATTTCTTGCCCCCCCGCTGTATTTTTTCTCAGAAGTGAGCATCGCTCTCACAGTTAAAATAGTGGTAATTTTAACTGTTCCATCCCCTATTCTTACTTCGATTCTATTTGATTGATTGCATTTGAATAAGCTGAAGTTGGCCACTGGCCGAAAACGATTTTTGTGAAAATTTTTGTTAATGTACGTTAGTTAAATAAATTTTTTGGCTGATTCTTTGTTTCCTTCATGCAACTAAGCAGAGATGGAGTCCTCGAGGACGTCCTTGGCCTCGAGGACACAATTTGAAGTCCTTGGTTTTGGCCTCGAAGGTCAAGTCCTTGGCCTTGGCCTCGAGGCCTCAAGTCCTCGAAAATTGGCCTGTCCTCGGCTCGAGGACAGCACTATTTTTTGAATTGTTAAAATTTTGTGGAGCGCTTGAAAAATTGTTTGGAAAACGTTTTTTAGTGGAGATCGCTTGAAAAGTTTTTGTGAAGACCTTTTTTTTTTTTTTTTTTTTTTTTTGGAGATCGCCTGAAAAGTTTTTGTGAAGACCTTTTTTTTTTTTTTTTTGGAGAGCACTTGCGCTTTGTGTCCTTGGTCCTTGGCCTCGAGCATTCCTGTCCTTGGCCTCGAGAGCGTCTGTCCTCGGAAAGGCTGTCCTTGGCCTTGGCCTCGGATTTTTTTGTGTCCTTGGCCTTGGCCTTGGCCTCGAGCCTTGTGTCCTCGACTCCACCTCTGCAACTAGGTATCCTGACATCTATATTACAATCTAGGGTACGGTACGCAGCACAATCTCGTGTCGTGGGTCAGGTTCGGTACGGTATAATAATACAATTCAGTACGGTATAATAATAATAATAATAATAATACAGCTACCAGCAGTTTGTGTGTACTTTGTAGTAGTCGTGGCATAGTAGATTATGATGTCGTATACAGCAGCACTTGAAGGCGAGGCCTTATTACAAGTCAGGTGTTGTGACTGTTAATGGTAATGTACAGTAAATTGGTGTAGGCTGTAAGTTGGTGATCGGTGGTATACGCATAGAACAAATCATCCGCATTCTACAGAGCAATCAATAATTACAGAAAGGAAAATAGACTATCGCCAAATGCTTCCGAAAAAAAGATAAGAACTCGATTGGTCAGTTGTACTTCTGAGCTATGTAGCAAACGTAGGCTACGGGTAAGCAAACTTAGCAATAGTGATTTGAACTGGCAAGCCCATGTCTGGAAGTGGAAGGCCTTAGCTTTGCAAATCAAACCATATTGTATTTTGATTGGGACCTTGTTCAGCAGTATGAGTAATTGATCTGCTGAAACTCTAAGCTAACATAGAAACAGACTGCATTCCTCCCCCAAATCAGAATCCATTGACCAATTCTTTGATAGCTAGACTACGGGAATTTTCTGACTTTCATATATGCAAGAAGTGTCCATTACCGCATAGTTCATTTAACAAGATCGATTAGTACCAGTAGCAAAACAAACTAAGCAGTGTTCTCGGCACTAGTAACGCCATTGATATCTGAGATTTTGAGTAAACTTTATTAGCCTATAGTACCGTTTTGGCTGTTTGGTGCTGCTATTTGTGATGATTTTTCTAGAGCAGTAATACAGTCCTGCTGCATTACCGATACAGTAATCAGTGGTGCCGATCCATATTAACCATTGGGGGATGATTTAAGGAGTTTGTCTATTTTTTGATAATTTTGAACACTGGAGGAGGGATGATACTCAAACTGGAGATTTTTGGAGCAAAGTTCAACGCTCATTTTTGCCAATACCAGCAAGGAAGTCCGCAGAAACGTTTACTGAGGTTTGGAAGGAGTGCTGGTGGCAATTAAAAATTTTCAAACACAAAAGTTATGGTGAGACAGCCGTAAAGCTAGCTAGGGGGTCTGGGGGGCGCTGTGAGCTCCCCAGCGGGGTCCGGAATTTTTAGCTTTTTTGACGTTTTTTCGAGGATAAAATGCATCGTTTAGAAACGTTGCAAGTTGTAACGCCAAAGTTACACACCGTACCGATGCGAACTATTGGGAAGGATGCAGCAGAAATTCTTTTGGGGGATGCCACCTCCTGGATCGGCACTTTCCTGTCTTAATGTAGTTATAGGCAATGCAGAAACAGAATAGCCATTCAAGTATAAATGCTAAACTGTTTATTTTTCTACTTTGGCTTGTAATACACAATTGTATATTATTAGCTACAGTTATTTATCATAGAGGTACCGATATTAAATTTTGCTCATATTTTTTCTGGAGTTTCCTGTCGTCAGTCGTTTCCAGTCGTTTACTAGCTGTAATCATGTTTAGTTAAATGAAAAGATTTACGCTATTTTTTCAGCAATTGTTGAGTTAGCGGCTTTGCCAATATTTCAATATGTCAGAGACAGTCTGCTTCCTGCATTTATTCAAAAATCATTCAAGGTAGTTTTTCATTCGCAGTTTTTAACTTTTCTTATTAGTTAGATTAATTCTATATGTTTACCAACGCGATAGCCATAGAATATGCCTAAAATTTTTGTTGCAAGTTTGTGTCTTGCTTTAAACAATGTGGTATAATAACCGATATGATCCAATGCTGTTTTTATGTAAAAGACATAGACAATCATGCACGTCAGATAGGCATTAAATAAATATACGGTTGAGTAATCGTTTCAATGCATCCCAAGTAATTGGTTTATAAAAAAAAGTTGAAAATGGTTTTATGAACTTAATCAACGCCAAATAGCTGTATTACTCGAAGGTGAAACGAAATTTACAACTCCGCCACACAAACAAACTACTTAACTCTTAAAATACTGCAATAATTTACCGTCAAAACTTTGCCCCCCCCCCGGTTTTCAGTTTTGCCCCCCTGATCTCGCTAAGCTGGCGACGCCCCTGTTAATCAGGATCGTGGCAAAGAGAAGAGGGCGAAAACTAATAGTTATAATGAGCAAATGTCTAACTTAGGAGACGTTTTGAGTAAACTTGTGTACTCAAACGTACCACAGACGAGGTCTGGAGGCGAAGCCCCAGCCGCCAGGCAATTTTTGTAAGTTTTTGGAAAAAAAAAGCTATTTTAATACCATTGGATCACATTTCGCACGTGTTCACAGCCATTTGAAAGCACTAGATTTTTACATTTGAAAGCCAATCGAAAAAATTTAACTGTTCAATCCTCCTTTTACTTGCAATTAAAGTCCAAAGCACGTTTAAAATCTTGCATTATGGTGTAAAACTTTAATTGTAAGTGATTTGGTCCATGTAAGGGGAAGTAAGGTACATTGTCTCCTTCAATATTTTAGCAGTAAATAATAATCTACTCGAAGATCTTCCTTCAAGATTTTTGTTTTGTCATGAAGTTAACCAGTTATAGGAGTACACGTACGGCCAGAGGGCCCAGGCCCCCTTAATTCAAATTCAATAATTTGTTTAATGAGCATTTTCCCTAGCTATTTTTGTAAAAGTATTTTGTGCGTAAAAACTGGCGAGGTGGAGGTGAATCATTATTGAAAAATGATACAATCGATGGTTATGCTTACTAAACATGTTATTCTTGGGTCGGATTTACATTGCGCGGAGCCTCTGGCACTATGGGGATCTTTGCAACATCTTCCTGCCAAATATAAGTGAAAACCAACAAAAGTCCTGCTATCTGAGCGATGCGCCCTGGAACTGTGCCATATGGCAAATACGGCCCTGGTTATTGCATTACGTTCATAAAGAGTTTAGATGAGGGCCTGAGGTAGCAACTTTTAGGACAAAAACCTTTGATTCACCCAGGTTATACATTTGAATTGGTTGGAAAGATTGAATTAAGGGGGTGCGCCGAGCACCCTGGTCGTCAATATTGTTTATTATTAATTACTGTAGTACGCAAAGATGCTGAAAAAAACTGAAAATGAAGAAACAAGTTTTTTTGCCAAATTTTTGTCATTGGTGGTGTTTCGACTGAGGAAGCCCGGGCCCTCTGTATTACCTACCTGGCTACGCCTATGATTTTGAGATAAGATCGCGCCCTGAAATTCTTTCATAACAAAAAAACATTTAAATCAAAATCAAAATAACTTTTTTTTCCTAAACATGGAGGACTCGAGTCAAGTCACTTGATAGTTTTTTGAAACCTCCAGGAATTGCATGACATTATAATGACGCGGACTGGTGGTCGTCATTATTATTACTTACTTTTGTACGCGTAAATTCTAAATTAAAGAAGCTGCAATTGGGGCCCCTGGTTGTCAGTTAGGAGTCCCAGGGCCTCCTGTTCGTCAGTTCGGGGCACAAGCGGCCCATGGTTGTAAGTTAGGGGCACCTTGGTTGTTAGTTAGGGGCCCTGAA
The DNA here is from genome assembly GCA_963965965.1 of Trididemnum nubilum. Classification (NCBI taxonomy): domain Eukaryota; kingdom Metazoa; phylum Chordata; class Ascidiacea; order Aplousobranchia; family Didemnidae; genus Trididemnum; species Trididemnum nubilum. The sequence continues at coordinate 7,147,139 of OZ014485.1, read as the reverse complement.
GACCCTTGGTTGTCAATTAAGGGCCCCAGAGCCCCATGTTTGTCAGTAAGAGGCCCCGGAGCCCCGTTTGAGTTAGGGGCCCCCTGGTTGTCGATGAACGGCCCCAGGGCCCTCTGGTTGTTAGTTAGGAGCCTTGGGGCCGCCTGGCCGTAAGCTAGGGGCCCCCTGGTTGTCGGTTAGGAGCCCCAGGTTGTTGGTTAGGGGCTCTGGGGCCCCCTGGTTGTTAGTTAGGGGCCCCGGGGCTCCCTTGTCGTCAGTAACTGCAAATAAACATCGCTTGGTTATGTTGTCATAATTTTTTATCATTGGTGGTATTTTAATTGGGGGGCAAGCCCACCTCCTGGCTACGCCAATGGCCCCAGGCCCATAAAAAGCTTAATCCGGCCCTTTTTGGGGGCAATAAAGCGTAATTTAAATAATTATCTTTTCTCTTCCTTCAAGCTCAACAGTTTCTATAAATACGAACATTTTTTTCAATACCACGGAAGTTAACTTAAACTGCTCTTAATTTATTTGCGGCAAAGTGTTGCTCTTGTTGGGCAAATAAATGAACAATGCGCTTGAAAACTATTGTGTTGTGTTACGTAATATCGGTGTTTTGGAAAGAACATATTTTGTAGCCAATCATGATTGACATTACGGTGGTGCTTGATTATTTCCTTTTTTTTAACTTAAAAATTTGAGTATCGAGCAAGACCAAAGCACAAATGCCATTAACCTTTTCTTAAATTCAGAAAACAAGCAAAGAGCACAAAATGAAAGTGAGATCATTCGGCGGAAGAAAGAAAACCAGGCGATTTTGCAACTTTTCCTGATCGTTGGCTCGTTCCTGATTGGTTATTTGCCACTATGTGGTTCGTTGATGACATTGTTTTTGCATGATATTGACGTTGCACATCAGCCAACATTTTTTACATGAGACTTTGCAATGGTGTTTGGGAAAAAAGTCAACACCATTTCTTCACAAAAGATAGTACGGTTGTTATGAAGACTTTCATAAGCTGAAAATATTCGCGATACAAGATTTTGTGATGAAATAGCCAATATTTATGACGAAACGGAGTCGAATTTTTTCATCAACACTATTGCAAAACCTCATGTAAAAAGGTTAATTGAATGATGATGGCTCATTGTTCATTTATGATTCAACCTTTGTACATAAGGTATTGGAATGGTGTTCATGAAAGAAATCAACACCATTTGGTCATAAAAGATATTACGCAACCTTTTTAAATGACGTTTTGCAATAATGTTGATGAAAAATTTCAACCCTTTTTCGTCATAGATATTGGTTATTGCATCACAGAAGCTTGTATCACGATAGTATTACCTCGTGAAAGTGTTCATAACAACTGTGATATATTTTTTATGACGAAATGGTGTTGATTTTTTTTATAAACACCATTGGAAAGCTTCATGTAAAAAGGTTGACGGTTGTTATGAAGACTTTTGTATGGTAATTAATAACATTCGTGATACAAGCTTATGTGATGCATCAACCTACGTTTATGACAACAGAGTGTCGAAATCTTTCATCAACACCATAGCCAAACCTCATGTAAAAAGGTTATCTTATAATAACTCTTATTATGAGGCAGTAAATTAGCGAAGGGGCTCTCCTTGCAAGTTGCCACTTGCCAAAGCTACCAATCCCAACTTTTATTGCCAAGTTTGATAAAGAAAGCTGCTCAGAATTCAGTTTTTGAGACGATCAGGCATTGCTACTGTCTAGTCAAGTTATTTAATTTACCATGCGTTTAAAGTACGCAGGCACAGTAGCGTAGCCGGGGGGGGGGGGGGGGGGGGTTGGATGCAGCCATCTCCATTGACTAGCAGAGTATGCAAAATACCATGTTTTTTCGGAGGGGGCTGCAGCCCTTCCAATTGGCATTCAGAGTATGCAAAGTACTATGTTTTTAGCACTTTTGAGACCAATGTTTGCACTAAAAGCTAAAATAGCCCCCCCTCATTGGCATTAACAAAGTGAATGTGTGTGCTACTTTGACTCTGGACTTGAAGACAATTCGGTCACGTTAATCGATCCCAGCCTAGCTGAAGACCTTTTACTATTATTTTTTTGCCATCTGCTAATTTCGGGCACAAAACCGGTCCCAATGTGAGTGAAAACCGTTTTAGTTTGGTTTTACACCTCCGAAGCAGCCCCGCCATTGCAAATTCCTGGTTACGCGCCATCTCAGGTAGGAAACTATGAAAGACCATGCGGTTATTTACGTCAACTGCGCCAAATAGCAATACTTGAACAGTAACAGGCGTAAACTAAAGCTTGGCGATAAGCAAAAATACAAACTAACGCAAGCGAAACAAACATTGTTGTTAACTGAGCAACTTTTTTATAAAATAAATGTATACGTTATCAAAAAAAAGTTGTCTATTGATAAAAAAAGTGTTACCGGTATTCAAAAAAAAAACTCTTGTTACAATATTGAATACAAATTGAAATACGTAAGCCAAAAATTATCAATTTATTTCAAATGCCTTTACACCACCACTGCGACATTGCATTAAAAATAACAGGAAAATTTTATTCCGTCGGAAAATTGGATTTACGTTTTTATTTGACCCCTACTTATACCTAGACACTAAAAGAAAAAAAAAAAGGAAAAAAAAACAACAACAAAACCATCAGATACATAATTGCGTGTTCCTTTTATTATCTTTTTGAGTTAAATTTTTGGGTGAAACGGTCATTCTCAAGTAATTCGACGCACCACTGCAAAAAAATTAGTGCATTTCTTGCCAATGATTAAGCAGCACGAAAAAAAAAGAAAAACAAAACGAAACACTCGTGGCCTTTAAGTTATATTATCACCACTTCAAATTCACAGAGTTGTATTTGTACAAAATTGACTTTTTGTAGTATTGTTTAAATTTGACAAAAGAACGAAGGCGAAATTTGTATAGAATATCTTTTCATACATTCAGACAGATGTGAAAGGAAATGTTTTTCCACCTATTTCTGAGCCCACGTAACCTTGAAAAAATTCATTTTAATGTTTTTGCCTTGTAGTATAATTGTGCACATTTTCAAGTTTTGCAAAATACTGGCTAAATGAAGGTGGCAACATCTGATTATTGAACTTAAGCATAAACTTCTCAAATTCCATTTTAATTATACAGTATTGTCAAGTTTTAGAACTTGAAATCGAAAATATAATGATCAGGGGCGTATTTAGGGGGGAAGTTTGGGTCGCCAGGATAGTATAATTAGCATAGAATAGTATGCGAAATTGTGGCATGGCCCCCCTTTGCAAGTTGGGCAGAAGCTTTGGTGACACAATAGGTGTGCTTTGAACGTTTGTTTCAGGCTTGCACCCCAGTTAGGGCAAAAAAATCGGACCAAATTTGATTGAAGACCTTTTTTTTATTTTGCTTTTCACCTAATTTTGGGCAGAAAATCGGGCTGATTTTGGGTCAAGCAATTTACATTCTGATCTTTGTTCTTCTCAAATTTTCTGAAGTTCCTGCCCCCCCCCCCTTTTTTTTTAAAAATCCTGCGTACGCTACTGATAATGATGTTGTGGGATAGTATCGCGAACAAAAAGAGCAACTCTTGAAGTTTTATTTTGAAGGATTGAAAGCTTGTGGTAATAGGTTTTTGCAGTTCTCTCATTTAACAATAAATATTGGACGTGTGAAAGAACCATGTTATAGCAGACGATTTTTAAAGTGGATAAAGGAACATATTTCTTAGTTTTTAAATCATGCAGGTTACTTTAAAAAATTTTTGCTTGATTTTTTTATGTGAACTTATCATGTCGTCAAAATAAACTCCAAAATATTGCACACCATACTTTACCTAAATGAAGTTAGGACTGTAATAACTACTTTATTATTGGTTACTTTTGAACGCTGTTTGCCCACAATCATGATGCAGATTTTTTTGTAATTGTTGATGAGCTTGTTAAGGTTCATCCATTAGTCAATTTTATTGATTTCCTCTTCTACTTGAGTTTGAAGAGTTACTATTTTATTGTAGGAAAGATGCAAATTTGTATCATTAACAAAAAGCGTTGTATCGAATTTGATTACACTTTGCAGATCATTTATATACAGCAAAAAGGATTGGGCCTAAAACTGAGCCTTGTGGGACTCCGTATTTAAAAGCACATAAGTTGAATACTTTATTTTGTAGGTTGGTACAAATCAAGCGACTTGAAAGATACGATCGTAATAGGTTGAATGAAGAACCTCGAATTCCAAAAGGATAGAGTTTTTTTTTTAACAAAATTTTATGATCGACAGAGCCAAAAGCCTTTATTAAATCAAGAAAAATAAAACACGTGTATTTGCTATTATTCATGTTGGACAATAATTTGTCATAAAAGTCAGTTATAGTAGCTAATTGTGTTGAGCTGTTTGTTCTAAATCCGTATTGCGATGTTGTTAAAATGCTACTTTTGTGAATAAAATTCATCAATTTGGATTCCCAAAATTTTTAAAACAATTTAGAAAAAATTTGTGTAATATAAGTGAGTCTAATATCATCAAGTGATTTGGGAGAGAAGATTTTGGAATTGGAATAACATATGCAACTTTACAGCAAACAGATCTGGAAAAATTTCTTGCTTGATACATTTGTTGAACAATTTTGTAAGAACATGCGACAAAATACAGTTTGCAAATTTTACAAAATTTGAAAGAATTTCATCAATTACTGAAACAGTAGGCTTGGATTTAATCGGTTGTGTTCAATCATAGACTTCAAAAATTGTTGTTCATAGCTTTCTTGTTTTGACCTTACTGTGAGTGGTATACTGGTCGGCAGAGGGCAGCTCGACTAAAAGAACTTTCCCGCCTTTGCTGCCATTGTAATAATCCCTTATTTTGCTCGTAAATGCTGATCCAATCGGTATATACATTAGCAATCAGTGGTTTCTTTACATTGAAACTCTAATAAATTAATTGCATTAATGAATATTATTCCTGGCAATATATAAAACATTCGTAGAGTAGGAGGTAAGCCTAAGGAAATAATCTGACGATGATCAAATGATCAAAAGGAGAAATTCTATCAAATAACAAATAATACTCTTGAAAACGAATGGGCGTTGTAACGTAAACAAAAAATTCTAATAACATGCATCCTAAAACTACTATAAAGTTTGAAAACATATTTTCTATATCCGGTTCATTAATTGTTCGCTTTTTCACTTCAACAGCGCTTCACATTTACGTCAGTATTTGGGAAAAATGGACTTTAACATTCTATCATGTAAGACTCGAATGGTGGTTGACTGCGACCGCCCACATCAGCCTACGACTCAGTGAATGTCTCAACCCAATTTTCTACAACTTAGCCTCAAGGTATTTGCACTTTTCAGGCCAGGACTGGACTTGTGATTGTACCAAGCTTATCCATTTTTGCTTTAAAAATCCGGTAGCTTGTACACTGGAACTGTGGGACGTCGGGCTTACCGAGTTTTTCTTTAGCATCAACTAAGAATGCATTCGTACCCACGATTTAAGGCAAAGAGTAAACCGGCTCTTCAAGTTAATAATGTATTATTACAGTATTTAGCAGAGTTTCAATACGCAAATTTTTCCGATTGCTTATTTTAGATGCAGAAAGAGTATGTGGAAATTAATAAACTTGAGCAGTACTCAAACGTAAATTTACCGATCAGTGCTGGTCGAATTGATTAAGCGTTTGCTATGAAATGGAAAACTTTCGTTCGATTCTCAATCGGGTCAAAACAAAGACTATAAAAATTGAAATTCACAGCTTCCCTGCGTGATGTTCAGTTATAAAATTACCCTCCACTATGCGTGCTAGACTGGACCGGGTGGTAGCTTGACTCAATGGCAATAAGGTCACTTTGCAGTCTACTAGCAAGGCAACTTGATGAGCTTGTAATTACAATTGAATAAAACGTTGTGGAGAAACAAAGCAAGTTTTAAGGGGGAAAAATTTTTCTTAAACGAGGACTGAAGGCAAAATTAATGGAGGTATATACAGTAAAGTTAGGCCAATCCTATTAGATTAGATTACATTGGAGTAGACTCCATCTTTCTTGACCCAGACTTTCTAGAGATATTCTACTTCAGACATGACGTAGGGGCCAGAGGTGGAGTCGAGGACACAAGGCTCGAGGCCAAGGCCAAGGCCAAGGACACAAAAAAAATCCGAGGCCAAGGCCAAGGCCAAGGACAGCCTTTTCGAGGACAGAACCTCTCGAGGCCAAGGACAGGAACGCTCGAGGCCAAGGCCAAGGACCAAGGACACAGGCGCAAGTGTTCTCCGAAAAGAAAGTCTTCAAAAATTTTTTTCAGGCGATCTCCAATTCATTGGCGTAGCCAGAATTTTTGATTGGGGGAGGCTTTAACCACAAATCACATGCAATGACGTCATCAAAATTTTTCCAAAGAGGAAGTTTTTGTTTGACAAAGATATCGTAGGATGGAAGATCTGAAATCGTTGCCTGTTGGCAGGTAACCCGGATTTTGCAAAGGGAGAGGGCTTAAACTAATAGATGAAAAACGCAAATATTTAACTTTGGAAGCGTGTTGAGAAAGCTGGTGTAACTCAAAGGTATCACAGACGGGGGCCTGGGGGTGGGGGCCCCCATCCGCCGGAGGCTTTGGGGGTCTGGGGGCGAAGCCCCAAGCCCTTGGGCGATTTTTTGTAGTTTTTTGGAAAAAAAGCTATTTTAATGCCATTGAATCACATATCGCAAGTGTTCAGAGCCATTTAAAAGCACTAAATTTTTGCCATTTGAAAGCCAATTGAAAAAATCAAATTGTTTAATACTCCTTCTTCTCGCAATTTAAGTCCAAAACACGTTTAACATCTTGCATTTTGGAGTTAAATTTAATAGTAAGTGATTTGGTCCAGGTAGGGGAAAGCAAGGTGCATTGTCTCTTGCAGCATTTTAGCAGTAAATAACAATCTCTGGAAGATTTTCCTTAGAGATTTAGTTTTGTCATCAAATTAACCAGTTAAAGCAGTACATGTTCGGCCAGCCCCTTCAATTGAACTTCAATGATTCTTTCAATCAGCATTTTCCATGACTAATTTTTTTAAAAGTATTTTGTGCATAAAAAGCGGCGAGGTTGGAGGTGAATTACTGAATTGTTATTGAAAATTGGTACGATAGATGGTTACGTCTACTAACCATGTTATTGCCGGCAGGATTTACTTCGCGCTAGGCCCATGGCACTTTGGAGATTTTCGCAACATCTTTCTGCCAAATATAGGTGAAGAACAAAAAAAGTCTTACGATTTTAGCTCGGGGCCCCTAGCTGGTACTCAGGCGCGTAGCCAAAAATTCACAATGGGGGGCTGTTTCGGGGGTTTGGGGGCGGAGCCTCCAGCGCTCGAAAATTTTGCATTTTTTTGCAAAATGAACTTAATTTTAGAGCTATTTTAATAAAAAATATTGCTTTTAAAACGTGGCGTAGAAATTGGCAGCGCAACATATTTCAACTGGTTGCATTAATGGGCTATACGGGGAGTGGCTACTGGCTAATGATAACATTGCAGTTCTCTTGTTTACTTGCTGGTCAATCATAAAATCCTATTATTCAATAAAACTCACTCGGTGTAATCTATTTCGTCTATATTTTATAAAAAAATAATTGGGAGAAGGGCTAATGGAAAGATATTTGAGAGAAGTGACTATGGTAATTAACTAACACTGAATAGCCCCCCTCCTCTTATTCTTGAGTTTATAATATATTTGTTGATAAAACCTTTGTTGGGCGTTTTTACATCAGCGATCAAATTTTATTGCTTATTTTCGGTGATTTTTTCAAAGTTTTCATTGATTTGTGACTTTTATTTTTGACAATTAGCCCCCTCCCCTGAATATATGTTTCCAATGATACTTTAAATCACTTTTTAGTCAATTCCAGCGCAAAAAACAGTCTCAAAAGAGCTAAAAACGTGATATTTTTCTTATTCTGCATTTTGGTTGACAGGCCAATGGAGGGGGGTTATAGCCCCCGCCTCCCCCATGGCTACGCTACTGCTGGTACTGCGTCATATTATGGTAAATCTGGCCCTGATTAATGCATTACGTTCACAAAAAGGCTAGATGTGGGCCTGAGATAGCAACTTTTAGGACAAAAACTCTCCATTTTCTTCGGGTTATACGTTTAAATTGGCTGGCAAAAATAGAATTGAGGTGGACCCAGTGCCCCTGGTCTTCAATATTGTTGTTATAGTTATACTGTTGTAAACGAAAAATGCTAAAAAAAAAAAGAAACTGAAGGAACTATAGGATTTTTTGTCACATTTTTGTCATTGATGAAATTTCAATTGGGAAGGGGGCGGACCCCTTGCCATCCTCCCCTTGGCTACGTCTATGCTCCAAGTGAGGAAAACAAAAAAAGTGCTCGCAAATATTCCACAAGATTTCTGGCGCTTTCCAACGAAATTTCAACTGTTTAAAAAATAGTGCTGTCCTCGAGCCGAGGACAGGGCAATTTTCGAGGACTTGAGGCTTCGAGGCCAAGGCCAAGGCCAAGGACTTGACCTTCGAGGCCAAGGCCAAGGCCAAGGACTTCAAAATGTGTCCTCGAGGACGTCCTCGAGGCCAAGGACGTCCTCGAGGACTCCACCTCTGGTAGGGGCCTCTCTAATCACAATTTTTAATGACTTACTTTAAAAACATCGGTGACGCCATCATACAGTAGTTCAATCCTAAAGGCAACGCCGCAATTAGTTTAGCTACTGCATTGAAACGTCAGGGTTGCCGCTAAAAATTATTATGAAAGAGGCAACTATTTGGTGTTTGAAGTGAAATATCTCTGGCACAGTTGGGTCAAGAAGAATGGAGCAGCTCCGACGCCAGGATAGCGTGATTGGGAAGGGGCACAAAATATTTTTCTTTCGAATTCGGGGGTAAAGACAAAAAAAAGGAAAAAAAGGGTCTTCATTCGGACAGGTTACCTCCTAATAGGGCACAATTTTTGTACGGGGCCACGATCTTTGCCTGATGGGGCACTACAGGATCCTGTGGTGCGGATTTCGGTTCTTTTCCACAAATTCACGAGCGAAACTAAAAAAAAGTTTTGGTCGCGAAATCGAGGTCTTCGTCATAGTTTTTCTTTTGAAGACCAAAAGAAAAAAAAGTGGTCTTTGACGCAAATATTAAGTCTTTGTCGTGACGTTCACTCATGTTTTCGTTCTAGAACAAAACTTTGCTCTCGCTTGGGGAGCACATGCCGAACTTTGGGGCATTGCAGGCCCCGAAATGCACTCGAGAAGCACCGGGCCTGTTACATTGTTTTGGGGCACAATCCTCGGTTGGGGGCACATTTCTCGCTTGGGGATGTACAAGCAGTGATTTGGGGGGGGGGGGCACGGCACCCAAATTCTCCCGTGGCTCTGGGCCTGAAATGGAGTCAACGCCAATCTAATACGATTGGCCTAACTTTAGATACCCCGGTTGATTTTGTCTGCAGTCCTCGTTTAAGTAACTGGCTTGATAAAAAAGGAGTTCTTTCAAATGTCCTCCATAGTCAAATAGACATGCATAGGCGTAGCCGGGGGGGGAAGGGGCTTGGCACCCTCCCCAATCAAGCTACCATCAATGATAAAAAATTATGGCAACATAGCCTAGAGATGTTTAGTTGCAGTTTTTTTTTTTCAGTAATTACGCACATAACAGTAATTAACAATAATACTAATGACCACGAGGGAGCCCCAGGGCCCCTAAATAACAACCAAGAGGGCCCGGGACCTTAACCAAAAACCAGGGGACCTTAGGGCCCTTAACTGACAACCAGGGGGGCCCAGGGCCCCCAACTGACGACCAAGGAGCCCAGGGTCCCTAACTGACAACCAGGGGGCGCATAACTGACGATGAAGGGGCACCAGAGCCTCTAACAAGCAACCAGGGAGCCCCGGGGCTCCTAACCCACCAGGGCCCTTAACTGACGACATGGGGGCCCTGGGGCTCCTAAATAACAACCAGGAGGCACCGGGGCTCTTAACTAACGACCAAGGGCCCCCGGGGCTCCTAACTGATAACCAGGGCCCTCAGGTCCCTAACAACAACCAGGGGCCCCGGGGTCCCTAACCGACAACCAGGTGCCCCTAATTGACAGCCAGGGGGCCCCTAACTGACGACCAGGGGGCCCCAGGGTCTCTAACTAACGACCAGGGTTCCCCAGGACCTCTAACTGACAAAAAGGGGCCATAGAGCCCCTAACCGACAGCCAGGGGGCCCCAGGGCCCCTAATTAACAACCAGATGGACCCTAACCAACAACCAGGGGCCCCGGAGACCCTAACTGACAACCAGGGGGCTCCGGGGTTCCTAACCGACAACCAGGGGGCCCTGGGGCTTCTGACTGACGACCAAGAGTCCCGGGCCAGGAGCCCCGTAATTCAAATTTTTTACAATTTATGTGCAAAACCTGTGAGAAATTTAAGAGCTTTGTGCTAAAAGTTGCAACCCCAGGCCCTCGTTTAACGTTATTATGAACTTTATGCTATAACACAGGCGGTAAGGCAAACCCCGAATTGAAATACTGCCAATGATAAATATAACGAGAGCATAGCTAATATGTTGTCTAAGTCCGGATTTGCAGTTTCTTTAATTTAGGATTTACGCGTACAAAAGTAGGTAATAATAATGACGACCACCAGTCCGCGTCATAATAATGTCATGCGATTCCTGGACGTTTCAAAAAACTGTCAAGTGACTTGACTCGAGTCCTCCACGTTTAGGAAAAGAAGTTAGTTTAATTTTGCTTTGAATGTATTTTTTTGTATTTTTGTTATGAAAGAACTTCAGGGCGCGATCTTATCTCAAAATCATAGGCGTAGCCAGGGGGTGGCCCAGGGGGTGGCCCAGGGGGCCCAGGCCCCCAAGTCGAAATGCCACCAATGACAAAAATTTGGCAAAAAAACTTGTTTCTTCGTTTTCAGTTTCTTTTAGCATTTTTGCGTACAACAGTACAGACGGACTACAGTAATTAACAACAAATTCAATTGACGACCAAAGTGCCCGGCGCACTCCCTTCATTCAATGTTTTCCAACCAATTCAAATGTATACCCTGGGTGAAATCAAAGGTTTTTGTCCTAAAAGTTGCTACCTCCGGCCCTCATCTAAACTTTTGATGAACGTAATACAATAACCAGCGCCGTATTTGCCATATGGTACAGTTCCAGGGCCCCGCGCTCTGATAGTAGGACTTTTGTTAGTCTTCACTTATATTGGCAGGAAGATGTTGCAAAAATCCCCGAAGTGCCAGAGGCCCCGCGCCATGTAAATCCGGCCCGGAAATAACATGTTTAGTAAGCGTAACCATCTATTGTATCATTTTTCAATAATGATTCACCTCCACCTCGCCAGTTTTTACGCACAAAATACTTTTAAAAAATAGGGAAAATGCTTATTGAACAAATTATTGAATTTGAATTAAGGGGGCCTGGGCCCCCTGGCCGTACATGTACTCCTATAAGCGGTTAACTTCATGACAAAACAAAAACCTTGAAGGAAAATCTTCGAGTGGATTATAATTTACTGCTAAAATATTGAAGGAGGCAATGTGCCTTACTTCCCCCTACATGGACCAAATCACTTACAATTAAAGTTTTACACGATAATGCAAGATTTTAAACGTGTTTTGGACTTTAATTGCAAGTAAAAAAAGGATTGAACAATCAAATTTTTTCGATTGGCTTTCAAATGTTAAAAATCTAGTTCTTTCAAATGGCTGTGAACACGTACGAAATGTGATCCAATGGTATTAAAATAGCTTTTTTTTTCCAAAAACTTACAAAAATCGCCTGGCGGCTGGGGCTTCGCCCCCAGAGCCCCATAGCCACCGGCGGCTGGGGGCTCCACCCCCAGAATCCCGTCTGTGATACGTTTGAGTACTCTAGCTTACTCAACACGTCTCCTAAGTTAGACATTTGCACATTTTAACTATTAGTTTTCGCCCTCTTCCTTTACCAAAATCCTGGTTTAAGTGGCAACAGGCTACAGCTTGAGATCTTCCATTCTACGATGTCTTTGCCCTACAAAACGTTCCTTTTTTTTTTAATTTCTGATGACGTCATTGCATAAGATTTGTGGTTTGGGCCCCCTCCCCCAATCAAAAATCCTGGCTACGCCTATGTAGCCATGTGTGTTAAAGTGAATGAATGATAAAAAAATGCTGTAAGTAGGGCACGGTGTATTAACGCAATGACTTTATCCAGCCGAAAAAATTAGTATAGGAGATCATCGAAAACCTTGCCAGCTCCTTCGGTTAGGCCGCTTTGCTCTCTTAAATTATGCACATTGCGCAGCAAGCTTTCAGCAACAGCTGCCATCAACTTGAGAAAAGTTCAAGAGAGTGTGTAAACCTCACTTAAATTCAACTCCAAATAATTTTTGCCTGACCTAAAAAAGCTAATTGCGTGCTTAGCTAAAAGTATATAAAATATGGGCTTATTTAGTTAAAAACTTTAAGGTCAAAATCATTCAAAGACGCAGAATAAGCAAATTTTAAGAAATAGAGCCCCTTGGTAACAATGCAGCCCTTTAAGATTGTTGCTTCATATCCAGAGCTCCGGTATGTAATCCATCATTGCATTTAATATTGAGCAGTTAAGTAAAAATATTGTAACAACACTACCTTCCTCTAACGTATATTTTACAAAAAAAAAGGTAAAAATGACGTAAAACCTGTGCATAAAAACCTTAACAGCTCTCGAAAAAAACAAAAAAAACAATGCTTACAAAAAACTGCTACCTTGTGGTTATATGTTTTAGCAAAATTCGAGCAGAGACTCAGAAAGTGTTGAGGAAGATTTGCTTCTGGAAGAAACCCGCTACATCTGACGTCATCAACATACAAGGCAGACGAACAGCCAGCACAGCCAAGACTTGTAAAACAGTTGCATAATATGAAAATCATACTGTATACCATGGGTGCTAAACTTTTTGAGAAACGGCAGCAATGACTTTGAGCGGGCCGCACAATCAGTCCCCGCCAAAGTAAAAGACAGTTTCTTGTGAGACTTAACGCAAAAGCTGGTGGAAATTAAAGTGAAAGCCAAAAAAACAAGTTCTTCACCGTATTTTGATTAAACTTTTGCCGAAATGTTGGATGGTGACCAAACGAAACGAAGGAATATTGATTTGGTTTCTTGTTGTATTCTCTGCTAGTTCATCTCGAAACCACTTGAGGGCCGCATAATCTTCTTATGAAGGCAGCATGCGGCCCGCGAAACGGGCCTTTGGACAGCCCTGCAGTACCCCGCTAGTAGAGTTGTGTTGCAAAATTGCAAAAGTGTAGTTGAGCAGTTTTGTTCGTTTGTTTTATTATATGAATTGCAATGGAGTATAATAGTAAATCAGTAACATTCCAACACGAAAAAAAACTGCTTAACCACTCTTTATTGAGCGCTTTGTTGGGACTTGAATTAATGTTAGTTTCTGTGGTTTGTTACTACAGATATAGAATATAATTGTGTAAACTGTGTTCCCTTTGCTGATTTTTTTTCTTGAGCTTATTTGGCCGACGTTGAAATTTCATCTAACATTTCTTGCAGAATAATTCAGCAAGGTATCGAACATTGCGATGCATTAGTGTGCAAGATATTTTGCAAAGTCACCCTGTTTGATGTCGCGAAATTTCGAAACGCAGGTTTGTCAATGGTACGAAGTTAAACTGATTTACGGTAATTTATTTTCGCGGATAAGGGTAATAGTGGACAAGGTTTGAGACACCTCTTTATTACTTCAGGTAGTTCTCGTTTCTTCAGTAAAACCGATCTCGAGCAGCACCTCTTTAACAATGAATAATAATACTTCACTTAACAGTAATTGGCGTTATTCACATGAAGATGTTACTTATTCACAGTAAACACTTTTTCATTTCCTTTCCTTTATTTCTGTTCAAATTACAATTGGATGAAGACAAAAATTTTTTTTTTGCCTTACCCTGAAAAATTTTTTTGCGCCATCTATTTATCTCTTCCATTTGTGGCGTTGCCCCTCCTGTATCTAAGCTAGCAAATTAAAGTAAAAAATTGTTTGTTTGTTTTTTTCTGAAAACTTCAACACTTTGCTATAATGACGAAGAATGAACACGAAATTGGATTCCGAAACAATATGTCTTGGGCTGTTAATCAGAGGTTTGATTGGGTTTTTAAGACTTTGGATACTGTCTATAACTTATCACTTACGAAAAGTATTTTCCGGATTAATGTCAAAGAATAAAAATTGATGAAGCACTCGTAAATGAGTAAACCAAACGAAAAAATTTTCATCGTCTCAAAAAGTGTTTTTTATTCAGTAAAAACTTGACGAGTCGTTAATACAGCATTCTTTGTTCTTCTTCATCTCCCGCTTTTTCGTAAGGGTTGCGGTGGCAGCATAGACTACTATAGTCTATGGTGGCAGCAACTTGAGATTTAAACCGCCACACTTCACGATCTTTTTTCGCCTTCATTATTTCGCTTGGGTGAAGACCCAAGCGATTCTATCCAAGGTCTTTAATGTAATTGGCCCAACTATTTCTACATCGTCCAACTGCTCTTTTCGCGTTTGTTTTGACAAGTAAAGCTTGTTCGGGGAGCCTTTCCTGAGACGTTTTGCTTCTTATGGCCAAACCGTCTAAGCTGAGATCTTTCAATTCGGAGAAGGATTGCGGCTCGATGTGAGAAATTTTCGAATCTCAGAGCTATGCATCTTGTTAAATAATAATGTTAATACATTATATTTATTAACATATAACGAGCATTTAAATAGTGGGCTTTAGCAATTACCTATAACAAAACTACGCTTGCAATAACAAACCGTATTGTAAAACTCAAAGTAAGGTTATAAGTCAATACTGTAACTTGATACACAGGCACTGTCGTTTCAGCTATACTGTAAATTTACTGTATAGATCAACTGCAGAGTGACAACCATTCTTCGACCAAAATATTACGTTCAACAAAAAAATGAAAATGCAGGTTACGAAATAAACAGAAAGCGTTACAGGTGTTTAAACGTAATGCAAAGTCACCAAATTAAACCAAAACACCTCACCACAAAGATTATTTTCCAATTTGTCCAAATTCGATTAGTATTTTTATGAGCAATATAAGGGGGGTGCCGTCATTCAATATGAGTTAGGTTCAACTCATCCCAAGACTAATTTATCTTGTCATACATTACCTACACTGTAGTTCCATTCTTTTTACTAATTTAAAGTTTTTTTTCTAAATTAACTGATATAGCGGTGCATTATTTGGCAGTCCGTTCCAGTTGTGTTTGTTATTGTAACAAAATGAACTAGAAACTATTGGCTACTGTGCTGATTTTCAGAGGTGGAATCGAGAACACAAGGCTAGAGGCCAAGGCCAAGGACACAAAAAAATTCCGAGGCCAAGGCCAAGGACCAAGGACACAGGCGCAAGTGTTCTCCAAAAAAAAAGGTCTTTAAAAAATTTTTTTCAGGCGATCTCCACTTGAGGAAAACAAAAGAAGGTCTTTGCAAATTTTCCGCGGGTTTTCTGGCGTTTTCCAACAAAATTTCAACTGTTCAAAAAATAGTGCTGTCCTCTAGCCTAGGACAAAGCAATTTTCGAGGACTTGAGACCTCAAGGTAAAGGACTTAAAAATGTGTTCTCGAGGCCAAAGAAGTCCTCGAGGACTCCAACTCTGCTAATTTCACGTAACGTGTCATCGCTGGGTTTTTGGCTTCGCAGAATTCACATCTTTTGTGGAAAAGCTTTAGCCGTCAAATTAAAATGCATCAACCTTTTGTTGTGTTTTTTCTGCACGGTATAATGCACACACTCCATAGGCGTAGCCATGGGGGGGGGGGGGGGGCTAGGGGGCCCGCCCCCCCCTCCCAATTGAAATGCTACCAATGATAAAAATGTCACAAAAAAGACTATTGTTTCTTCAGTTTCAGTTTCTTTTAGCATCTTCGTGAACGACAGTACATACGTACAGCAGTAATTAACAATGATATTGATCCAGGGGGCCCGAGCCCTCTCAATATAATTTGTAACAACCAATTTAAATGGGCTCCCTACAATAAAATTTAAATAGCCCTCAATTTAAATGGGCCCCCAATAATAATATTGTTCCTGGGGGCCCGCACCCCTTCAAACTAATGTTTGCCAACCAATTTAAAGTATAACCTGAGTGAAATTGGGGGTTTTTATCCTAAAAGTTGCTAGTTTAGGCCCTCATCTAACCCTTTTCTGAACGTTATGCAATAACCAAGGACGGATTTAACATATGGCATAATGCCAAGGGCCCCGCGCTCAGATAAGACTTTTTTTGGCCTTCACCTGTATTTGGCAGGAAAATATTGCGAAAATCTGAAAGTACCGTGGCCCAACTTAATGTAAATCCGGCCAGGGTAATAACATGGTTTGTAGGCGTAACTATCTATTGCACATTTTTCAATTACAATTCACCTCCACCTCGCCAGTTTTTATGCAACAAAATACTATTGAAAAAAATTAGCTACAGTAAGGGGAATGCTCATTGAACAAATTTTTGAATTGAGAGGACCTAAGCCCCCTGGCCGTAGATGTACTCCTATAACTGGTTGTTTTCATGACAAAACATTAATCTCTAAGGAAAATATTCTGCTGGATTGCTATTTATTGCTAAAATATTGCTGGAAGCAATGTACTTTACTTCCCCCACCTGGGCCAAATTACTTACAAAATTTAACCCCAAAATGCAAGATTTTGAACGTGTTTTGGACTTTAATTGCAAGCAAAAGGAGAACTGAACAACTTAATTTTTTTCAATTGGCTTTCAAATGTTAAAAATCTAGTACTTTCAAATGGTTCTGACCACGTGCGAAATGTAATCCAATGGTATTAAAATAGCTTTTTTTTCAAAAACTTACGAAAAATCGCCCAGCGGCTGGGGTGTAGCCCCCAGACCCCGGTCTGTGGTACGTTTGAATTGCTGTACACTTCTTTAGTTGAACACGTCTGCCAATTTAGACATTTTCGCATTTTAACTATTGGTTTAAGCCCTCTCCCTTGAACGAGTTCCTAGTTACGTGCCAACACCAGGCCACAGCTTCTGATCTTCCATTCTACGATATCTTTGCTCCCACAAAAAATTCCTCTTTCGAAGTTTCTGATGACGTCATTGCATATGATTGGTGGTTTGGGCCCCCCCAATCAAAAATCTTGGCTACGCCTATGACACACTCCCTTCCAATTTTTGAAAGCATTTGTATGAAACAGGTCTGACATAAAGCATGCCCTACTATGCCAATATAGATGCAGTTTAAATTTCTTATTTTGCAACGTTCACCGTTTACAGTACGTACATTTGCATGATAATTGATAATGCAAATTAATGCGGCGATATTATTTCAAATCGCACCAAAAACGTATCACTTTTTTATTCAAATGGCGTTAAAAATTGTTAATTTTTTTCTAAAATCCCAAAAATCGCCCAGTGGCATAAAACCTCGTTCTCAGACCACCAATAAAAATCTTTAAAAGATAGAAGCCCCGCTCAGAGGCTTCCGCCTGTAATCTACTTAACGTTAATGTTTCGATCAGGTGCGTTTCCAGTATTTTGCTAAGGAGGAGCGGGCTTTGAACCTGAAATAAAACTTGCCTGCCTCTCCCTCAAAAATCGATCAATCTTTTTTTGACACTCAAATAATGCCCTTCAAGTAACATAGAAATACAACCAAGTATTTCTACTTGACCTTATTTTACACGAGGTATTTTTGCCCCCTCTCGGTTTTGGTAATAAATCAATCCAAAAAAAGATTTTTAATTCAAATCAATTTAACTTCGAGCCAAATCTGTTTAAAAATAACTCCTAAAAATTTGAAATTGCTAAGGTAAGGAAAAGTTTTTCAATTTTGAGGTTTCCCGAAGTCACTTTACAGAATCTAAGCATTTTTTGGCCAATATTTAACTTAAATGATGTGATAAGACGTTTTTGTGACGTAGTTGCGTTGACTTTGCATATTATGATAGAGTAGCGTGACCGAATGGGTAAAGGCGTCGTTTTTACGACGACCCTGATTGCATGATCTGGGCTCAACCACCACCCTGGTACGTTGTTGCGTACTTGGATAAGACGCTTCACGATGATTATCTCTGCTCGGTGGCTTGGAACAAGCGGCAAATTCCGTAGCCAAGAATTTGAAGAAATCAACAAGGTGCGGATTCCTCCAACCACGAGGTATTCAATGCAATAAAAAGTGCGCGGATTGTCCATTAGGTAGCGTCTGACGCTGTACGGTGAGAGCAAGATAAATATGCGCAACAACAAGCATCAAAAAGTAAACTTAATGGACAAAATTTAAACCGCCTGTGACGTCATTGCAAAAGTGACGTCATTTTTCGAGTATATTATTTATCCATGGCTTCATAATGACGATGTCATAAACTCAAAACCAATTCTTATCAAAAAATTGTGGTGAGCACCATTCTACATGCCAAATTTGGTTTTCCCTTTTTTTTTTTGGTTTAAAAGTTAGGTTGAGGGGCAAATCCCCTCTTCCGCGTAAAATGCGTTGTTCGGATAGCCGATGTAAAATAGAGCTAAGTAAAAGAAAAAAAGTATGCTCAAAACTAAATTGGTGCTTGCTGAGAAGCAACTCAAGCAAGCCCATTGAACGATCGATTGATGTTGAATAATCAGACTCTCGAAAATACTTTTCGCTTTCCCTCTAAGAGAACAATAAAAAATATTTTCTTCTGGGCTACCCACAAGGGTTTGAAATTTCAAACAGTGCCAAAATATATATTTTAGCGACCACATAGTGATTGCTAACAATAAAAAACAGCATCCTGAACTAGATTTAGCCGTTTATTAATCAATTGTTGGGTAGCAGATCTGGGAAATTTCCCAAAGTGTGGCCCCTCAAATGTTTACGCCTTAAATATTTATTAACATTAAAAAAACATTTTGATCTCTTTCTCAAGCGTTTAAAAAACGACATTTGTGGAACCATTTGCTCCATGTCTGAAAAAAATCAAGCAATTTGGACATGATGAGCAAAAAAAGAAAAAAATCAACTAATCGCCAGAAGTTTTATTGATTTTGTATACCATTACATGATTCACCTAAATTAGCTGTATAACCTCGAATGTCCTTAGATCAAAATTAATAAAACTGCAGTTGCTATCTGTTTTGTCTTTCACAGCTTGAGTTCAATATTACCGAAGCGCGATCAAAAAAGAAAAAAATCATTCTGTTTTTGAAATTTATGATAGTAGAATTTGTCTGTTAGGACTACCACCATCAGTAATGTGAATGCGTATATCTTAACTTACGCATAAATTCAAATTGCGTACAAAGCTATTGCCTAACGTCTGTTAAACTTTTGACATTTTGAGAGACTGAATCAAGGGTCACAGTTAAAAGATAACCAAACCGAGAGTGCTCATACCACTTGCTGAGCGTAAATCAAGTTCATTTAAGGCGTTTCAGAACTGGAGCACGTGGGACATTGTTTCACAAAATGAATAACAATTTAATGACAATATGACAACAAAAGAATTTGAGCTGTCGCGAAGCGTTTTGTCCTTGCTCAAGGGATTCCTCAGACGACAAAGTAAATTGCATATATATTCACATAAAGCACTCTGCACTGCAAATTGGTTCCAAATCTTTTTTTTTACGTCAATAACAAGAATTCTAAGCTTTTATATCTAACAGACTTCTAATTATTTTTCAAATCTTCTTGTATTTTAAATATCTACTGATATAAAAAAAAAAACTCTTTTAGGTCAAAGGATAAACATTTTATTTAGGTGGTTCCGAGGGAGGGGATGTCGCCTCTAAGCCACGTCAAAATATTTGTTTTAAAAACCTACCAATATTAAAAACAATTTGCTCTCTAATAAGTCGTTTAAAAAATTTATTTAGGGGGAGGTGCAATTTGGGGGTTTCCCGAAGAAGTGACACCCCTAAAGTACGTCAAAAAATTTTTTTTTGTTGATATTATTTTACTAATGTTAGAAACAATTAGCTCTCTAGCTTAAGACATTCAAAAAATTGACTTTTGGGTGGTCCAATTCAGACCTTTAAGCTATGCCAAAATTTTTGTCTATTAAATATCAATTGAGAGCAAAAAAAAGCTGCCTAGATTTAGCCGTTATACAAAAATTTTGGCGGTTTAGTTTGGGGATTTCCGGGGTGTTGGTACCATAAACTATGTCTAATATTTGTCTGTTAAATACCAACTGATATAAAAAATATTAGCTTCTTAGTTTAAGTCGTTTAAAAAAATTGATTTTTGGGGGTCTATTTGGGTAGATTTCCTAAATTAGGTCAAAGTATTTCTTTTTTAAATATCAACTAAGAGCAAAAAGAATTTCCACTATAACTTAAATCGTTTAAGAAATTGATTTTTGAGGCCCCATTTTGGAGGGTTTCGGGGAAGTGGCTCCGAAAAGTTTTGGGAGACAAGATTGCGTTTGCAGCTGAACAACTTTACACAAAAATTTGTTTTGGGTGTTTTGTGGTACAGGAGAAGAAGAGCGTACAAAATTTAGGAAAAAAAAGGAAAAATTCATTGCAGCTAAAAGTGAGTTGGTAGGCATTAAAGGGTATTTTAAGGCACAAACCATGCGAAATATTTTTTGCCGTACTTCAGCCGTTTTTAAATGAGTCCGTTTTTTTCACTAAACTTTCAGGGAGGTTTTCGGGTCCTAAAACCGAAGTCACGTGACCTATTGCTTTAAAATTTCATACAAGCAAACATCTTCTTAATTTCAAACTGCTGTCCAAATTCTAAGTAGCTGGAACGGTTAACAGTTTTTGAGATACAAGCGAAAGTATGAAGCTTCGCAATCATTACTTTGAAAATGGCCGAGTAAAAACAAATGAACAAGTGACGCAAGCGTCGGTCATTCCAATTTAGGTTTTACTTAAGTAATGAAAGTGGAAAGCGATTTAGAATGTAGTAATGAGTGATGGAGTCGTGGAGACAGCGTTCGAGGCCAAGACCAAGGACTCAAAACAAAAAAATCCGGGACCAAATCCAAGGCCAAAGATCGACCAATTTTTCGAGTACAGACCTTCTCGGGGCAAAAGACAAGAATGGTCAAGGTCAAGGTGGGAGGACACAATTTTTCAAAATTAATGTTGGCGAATTTTCCATAATTTTTAAACGCAAAAGTGATTAAGATATTGCATTTCGTTAAGCTTTTGATAATAATTCGACTACAATAGTTTTCAAAATAAAAATGAATGCCATTTCGAAGTTTTACACATTAGCAGTTGATGTAGATGACGTACCGTAATAGTATCGTGGTAATGAAACAAGGCCGTAATCTGAGAATGGTAATCAGCTAAATTATAAATGTAGGCCTTACTAATGAAGTAGACCTTACTTAGTTTTAAGGCCTTACTTCATTAGTTAGAGCCCCAATGCATACGTCCACTGATTCAAAGTTGTAAACGGGCCTACTTGTTCAGGCCCGAACCCGACAATATAAGCCCGAACCCGAAAACTAATTTAAAACCCAAATCATGCCCGAAAAAAACCCGAAAGTTAAGTTAGGTCTGAGAAATTTAGCTATGTTGCCAAGTTATTTAATTATATTTTTGTGCACCGAAGACAAAAAGTACGTGTCAGGCCCGAATTAAGCCCAAAATTTTTGTCAACTTTAGGCCCGAACCTGACCTGAAAACCCCGGCCCGATTTGCAACTCTACGCTGATTTCCGATCTTTTTCAGTACCGGTAGTTTCCTAAACGAAAATCATATCGCTTGGGTAAAAGATTTCTTTTCACGGAATTTTTTAAGCATTGCTGTCTAAAAATATTGCAAAATACTGCGAATTTATTTTTTTGAAATGAATTAAGGTATCGTACTAAGCATATTTGTAAGCTCATAAGTTTTTGGCATTGAAAAAATGCGGAGTTATGGTGAGAGCAAAGTCACCATGAGCCCGCAAAATAATTTTAGTGATTTTTTGGATAAAAATTTTGACTTAAAATAAGATTACATTTAGATTTTCACAGTAATTTGAAAAGAAAATACCGGAAATTCTAAATGAGAAAAAGTTTAGTTTTCCTATAATTTCTCAACTCTAATTTTAAGTCAAATCTTCTCTTGACGTGTCAGTGTATGCAGGCGCGTAGCCAGAAATTTGCAACAGGGAGCTGTTACGGGGGTGGAGCCCCCAGCGCTAAAAAAATTTTGTATTTTTTTGGCAAACAATCTTAATTTTAGGCCTGTTTTGAAAAAAATTAATGTTATTGAAACGTGGCACAGTAATTAGCAGTGCGAAATTATGATTACATTAGTTGCATAAATGGGCTATGTGAGAGGTAACTAATTGCTAGAATTTCAGTTCTCTCAGTTTCAAGCTGGTAAATCATAAAATGCTGTAGCGGTAGTTCAATAAAACTCTAAAGTTGTTATCTATTTCGTCTGTATTTTACAGATAAAGATATAATTAGGGGGGCTAATGGAAGGAAACTTGAGAAAAGTGATTGGTAATTAACTAATACTAAATAGAATCCCTCCAACCTTTTCCTAAGCAAGTAAGTAAGTATGTAAGTTACAATCTACGGCAAACGTTGCAATCTACGGCAAATAACCAAAGTGATAAAATTACATCATGTAATCGGATTAGTACTGTATGAGATCAATAGCAATTGAGAAGATATTCTCTGTACTTTTTTTTTGAACGTAGTCCAGGAAAATTTTTTTACGTAAGATGGTTTTGGTGACCAATGTTGTGGCCCTCTAAACGACAATTGAGTTTTCGCGATTTGTTTAGATACTTTTGGTAAGAATAATTTGGTTGTTTTTGCTTGTCTCGCATTAATTTGTACAAATCGTCAATTTTAGTTAACAGCAATTGAATAATAATTGGCAACTTATTCCAATTTAGTTGGTACATAAACTTTCCTAATTCCAGTTGATAGATATCATGTAATTTAAGAAGTTTCAGTTGTTTAAAAGGCGAAGTAACATGGTCAAATTTACGACTACCTATAGTTCGAACAATATGGTTTAGTCTCACTTCCAGTTCTCTCAATACTGATTTAAACGTAGATCCCCACAGAATTATTCCATATTGAATTCGACTATAAACGAGACTGTAGTATAACATAAGCAAAATATGGTTAGGTACAAGGTTGCGAATACGATAAAACAATCCCGAATATCGTGCAAGTTGCAATGAAAGATGTTTTACTTGAGGAGTCCAGATAAGCATATTATCGAGATATACACCAACATATTTCACACTGTCCGTTCTGCTTAATACTGCATCATTTATGGACAAGTTGAAGTCACATTCAACAGTTTTGTAGGGGTGCTTATTGATTAGCATAAAATTTGTTTTATTGTAATTCAATGATAGTTTATTTGTTATTGAGCCAAAAGTTTATATTTTGAAGTTCTGCATTAACACGAATTTATAAATTGCTTATGTCCGAAAGACAAAGATACGTATCATCCGCAAAGTAGTTTGACATTTGAATGCTTGGGGGAGATCTAGATATACACTAGAAACAAGAGTGGACATAAGCATGATTCTAGGGGAATACCACAACTAATACTTTCATAACTAGACATAGTGTTCAATATCTTAGTCTACTGGAAACGGTTCGTTAAGTAGCTTCGCATTAAGCTTAATACAGTTCCTTTCATTCCAAACAATCGTTCAAGCTTATGCAATAAGAATTCGTGAACTACTGGGTCAAAAGCTTTTGACAGGTCTAAAAACAAGCAACAAAAATAGCGATCATGATCAATGTTTTCAAGTAAATTTTCATAAATATGGTTAACAGCATGAATTATTGAGAAGTTTTTTCTCAAGCCAAACTGAGTTTCACTTAGCAAGTTATATTTTTCTAGAAATGCGCTAATTCTACTATAGATCATTTTTTCAAAAACTTATCGAGCTGTGACAGTAATAAAATGGGACGATAATTGGTGATTTTATTTTTGTCGCCTTTTTGAATGTAGGAATTACTTCAGCAGTTTCGAGGTATTGTGGAAAAACACCTTCTGATACACATAAATTAAACAAATTGCTCAGTGGAGTAGATATTATAATTTTACTATACTTGATAAATTTTGTCTCAATATCATTTTGGTGCTTTGATTTTTTATTGCTTAGTTCGTTATTTATAGCTTTTACTTCAGCTGAGGTTGAGGGTTGTAAAAAGCAAAAGTTTTAACACCATTTTGTTTTCACAATCTCTCGTCTAACTGGCGCAATCGATGAACCCATTGTTTTTCCAATATTCGCAAAATAGTTATTGAATGTTTCTGCAATAGTTTGGGAGTCATTAATTTCATTTCCATCAACAATAAGTTTGCTAGGAAGCTCATGTTCCGATTTATTTAAGCCAACTAATTCATTTAGTACCTTTCACATTCTATCAGGTGAATTTTGATTAGATGACAGTAATGTTTCAAAATAGTTTTGCTTAGCCAATTGCAAAGCCCTATTCAGTGTGTTACGATAGGTCTTGTAAGCTTTAAAGTTATCTTCAGTATATTTACGCTGCAAATTAGCATACATTTTGTCCTAAACTTTCATATAGTTTGGATGAAACCTATGTCAAGCATTTTTCAATGGGTGATCGAACTTGATTTTTTATTTTTGACCATTTTCGTTTTTTTCTGATTTTTTTTGCATTTATTTTTGACAAATTACCCCCCGCCCCAAAACAGACGGTTCAAAATATGCTTTAAATCATTTTTTGAGATTTTTCCAGGGCAAAAAACAGTCTCAGAAGTGCTAAAAACGTGGTATTTTTTTTTATTATGCATTTTGGTCGGCAGGCCAATTGGGGAGGGCTACAGCCCCCCCACCCCGCCCTCGTGCCAACGCTATTTACTGTATGTGATGTTTTTCTCACATCTAATCAGGCGCGCAGCCAGGATTTGGAAAAGGGAGGGGGGGGGGCTTTTTTGAAAGAGTGAGAAAAGTGCAAACGACCTTGACCCGAATTTTCATTGTTCTTGAATCAGAATCACACGATTTGTCCGAAAATTGCGACGGAATTTCTCGGAAACCTCGGAAATTCAATCGTTAGTTCAGCCCAAAAACAGGTGGTCTCCAATAATAAAAAAAAAAGGTCTTCATCGAAATTGAGGCCAAAATCGGTCATTCAAACGTTTTTTCAGGCCGCATCACGACATATACTTCACAACTTCAGCACCCAATTTCCTTTGGGGGGGCTGTTTTCAATTTTCAACCAAAATTCGGCCTCAAAAGCAACAAAAACGTGCGATTTTGCATACTTCACAGGTCAATGGGGGGGCCATAGCCCCCCCCCGCCCCCCCTGGCTACGCTACTGCATCTAATGCCTATCAATGAATGAGCGGGAATGTTTCAGTCGCCAAAAGACACTTTATTAAATTTAGCACAAGGTATTTCATTACAGGTACGAAAAAAACTGAGGATCCCAGCAGGGTCGTATTAAAAAGAAAGGCATTGGAGGCATTTGCTCCGGGCCCTCCTCCAAAGGGTCCACTATTGTAGAAACGTAAAAGTTATAAGCCATCAATTTTTTCCAAAGATGCCTAAATTTTTTGAGGGAGCTTCGTCTTTTTATTTAATGACGTGGTGTGAAAAATTTATTGTATTCCAGGCGTTCGAGCAAATATGGTTATACTTCACTTTACACTTAATTTCTTAATAAT
The DNA here is from genome assembly GCA_963965965.1 of Trididemnum nubilum. Classification (NCBI taxonomy): domain Eukaryota; kingdom Metazoa; phylum Chordata; class Ascidiacea; order Aplousobranchia; family Didemnidae; genus Trididemnum; species Trididemnum nubilum. Next base: position 7,121,558 of record OZ014485.1, on the reverse strand, counting down.
ATTTTACGTGCAGCATATATTGTAATCCAATAGTTTCTTATTTGGGATTCTTAGCGGCGATTTCGAACACACAAATTGTTCAATGGATGTGGTTTTTCCCCCTAAACCGCTTGCCAGTGATTAGAGTTGTTTGTTCCTATCTCAAAAAAAATTCTTTGCGCTCGCGTATTTTCAGAATAAGTTGGTGTTCTAAGATGCGTTTTCTTGGTTAGCCTATATCGAAATATACTAACACATTTACTGTAGTACAATATCAGAATGCCTTCCATGGTGAAACTGACTACATTGCATTATCACCGGAGGTGGGCACTTGCAGCGCGATTATTGCGCCGCAACTATTTCACTTTCGATAGTGCTTGCGCCGCAACTATTTTTAAATGGTTGCGCAGATGCTTGCGCCGCTAGTATTTGAGCAGTTTTGAGCGCAATCGCAATTTACATAAGCTTACGATAAAGAATAATTAGGTGTTTTCCAACAACTGTGATTAAAGTTTAGAACAAACATTGACGAGGAAGATTCAAAAAAGCCTTGCCTTGGGAAATTCCATTTGTCTACTGTTTGCAGAAACTTCGTATAGCATTCACAGCAGGTGTTTTTTTTCGCTGAAAGTTTTTCTCTGACATATTTTGCCGATTTTCCGAAATTTCGCATTTTTCAATTGCGTGTTTCAAAAAATGGTTGAAAAATTAAATTTTAGAGAGAAAAACTAGTTTTATAATTGTCTTTCCAGAAATACGCTACTCGTTCCAAAAAAATTTTTAAGTATTGCTTCGGAAAAAAATTTAACGCGTTACTTGCAAACTGTCTTATACGTCTTACTGTTATGTAAAAACAAGAAACACCAAACACTATTAATTGCAATTTTGTTGCTAGTCTGGAAAACTTGAAACATATTGCTAACCGAAGTAAGTAACAGCATCGGTATAGCTTTTTATTAACATACTTAAATGGTTGAATTTCTTTAAACAAAAACACGATGATTTTTGTAGCATGCTCCAGTCATCACAGAGTGATGCTAATTGCTCCAGAAGTAAAAATGCACAAATGTATCGTTAGCTCTTAAGAAAATAGAAGACATGACGTCACAATCTGGATTAGCCTCTGGTTGTCACAAAAAATGACTACGGAGGGGATTCGAATCCAAGCCCATAACAGCCAGGACATAGACTAGCTTTGAATTCGCGGCAGTCCATCAACGCAGGAGGGGCGTTTGACCACTCTGCCACTGCAGTTATGAGTTACAGCTAAAACGAGCAGTCGAGCATGCGAATATTGACTGGCTGCACTGAGATTTGAACGGTCACTCTCCGGTTCCGATGCTCGCGCTGTGCGGGTGACGAGTTCATAACATTGTTGATCACAGTGTGGTACGCAGGATTTTCGAAAGAGGGGGGGGGGCAGGAATTTGAGAATTATAAAGACCAGAATGAAAATTTTCCAGCCCAACACTAAGCCCGTTTTCCTGCCCAAAATTAGGTGAAGACCAAAAAAAAGGTCTTCACTCAAATTTGGTCTGCTTTTTGGCCCAAAATTAGGTGAAGGCCAAAAAAAAGGTCTTCACCCACCGCTTCTGTGCTCAAACCCTCTGTCCAAGTTACAAAGTGGGGGGCCGTGCTGCAATTTTGCATACTATTCTATGCTAATTATACTATTCTAGCAACCCAAAGGGGGGGCCATGGCCCCCCCTAAATACGCCACTGGTTGATCACCATTCTACTTGTCGGTATAGCTCTTGGTTGATTCAATTTGTTTATACAAAATGGATGATGATTTTTTGGCGTGCTCCATTCGTCAGAGCAGAGTGATGCTAATTGCTCCTAGAGCACAAATGCATCAAAGCTAGTAATCAATTTCCTTGACGAGCCATTGAAAAAAACAGTGACTCCTACGTCGTTTGTTTGCCACCACGTGAAGACTTTATTGGTAGAAATTAACACCCCGGATTCCACTGAGTGCGGGTGTTAGCGTCATTTTGCAAGGTTCTTCGCCCAAAGTGAGCGGAATTAAGCAATGCGCACTTTCAAATGCTTGTATTTTTAAAAGGAAATCAAAATTTTTTTTGTTATTATTTGGTAGCGCGCATAGTTTGTTTTGAATATTCGTTTCGTATCGTAACCTATAATACAGTTTGAGCAGTGAGACAATCAGAATTACATTTTTTAAAACGTCACACTTGCGCGTGCGCTTGCGGCTCAACTATCTTTTGGGGTTTGCGGAAACGCTTGCTCCGCAAGAATTTTAGAGTAGTTGCGCGTGCGCTTGCGGCACAACTATTGTGACTTGCGCTGCCCATCTCTGATTATCACGCACATAGTTTCTCACTCATTCAAACGCAGAATAGACTCGGTCATGTTTTTGTACTAAGTTAGCAATCCAAAATTGTTTGTGGTTGGACCCTGCATTCATTGTTATGTTTCTGGATGGTTTAGTACTTTACAGTTTGTGTAGCCCGCACCGGAAGAATTAGCAGAAATAAGAACAGCAATTTTTTTCCCTTCATTCTACGATTAGTGCTTTCACACAATGCCATTCAAAATAAGTTTATATGACTTGGCTTAAGCGGCATCACATCGTATTATTTTTCAAATGCGGAAGAGAAACAACGAATTGACAGACTAGCAATACGTTGTCTTTTGTTCCGTTATTTTTCTTTTAACCAATCAAAAAACAATGCTGTCCTCGAGCCGAGGACAGGACATTTTTGATGACTTGTAGGCTTCTAGGTCAAGGCCAAGGACTTGAGCTTTAAGGCCAAGGACTTCAAAATGTGTCAACGAGGCCAAGGACGTTTTCGAGGACTCCACCTCTGGTAGTAATATCACATTTGTTATTTTTCTCCCAAGGTTAGCAGTTGTGATGCTTAATATCAGTGTTCAAGTAAAACAACACCTTGGGGGCTGCTAAGGATGGTGGCACCCGGGGCGGGATTTCGTGATGGCTCTCTTTTGCGTACCAAAAATAGGTGAAAACCACAAAAAAAAGGTCTTTGCTGGAAAACAAGCAGGTTTTCGGTCCAAAAGTAGCCTATGTGAAGACCAAAAAAAAGGTCTTCGCCTAAAAATCAGTGAGTTTTTAGTCCAAATAAATACAAAGCGTAAAAAGAAAGGTATTCACCACAAATTGGTGGAGTTATGGTTTCACATCTTATTATCGTGTCACCCCAAAATGGTGACACCCGGGGCGGGCCGCCCCCCCAGCGATGCCACTGTTTATAAAATCAGTTTTTCTTTATTTTGTATTCCGCCGAAGCGTGATGATTAATTAATTGATTGATACATCTTTATCCTTTCATCACGAGAAGCGACAGTGCCGCAATCCTTTGGAAGAATCCGCACCTCCATAAGAGTAGACCATTTTTTAAGTTTTTCGGTTGACGCTTGACTTCTTCCCACGATAATGACTTAAATGGGCATTCAAGTCAAGTTTTCCGCTGTTGACCAAAATATAGGGAAAAACCTAAAATGCATTTTTCACCAACTTTGAACTTTTTACGTCTTGCAGTTTTCAAGACATCGCAGTTTAAAGTTAATAGTTTTCCCCTACTTCAGTGTTTCCATTTTTCCAGTTTTGTGGCAGAATATTAGCCTTGAAAAAGTTGGCTTGAATTTACTTCAAAGCAGCTAATTTACAAATTTGACCCTTTACTTTGTTATGACAACTTGATCGAAAACAGTTATTGAGAGCTACAAACATGCAGTAATTTTTTGAAACTTTGTTTGTAGTTTTCAAACGGAACCCTGAAAAACTTTTCAAACGGAAAAAGCCTTTGTACGGGATATCTAAATTATCGTATCTTGGTAACGAAGCTGCGATCGACAATATATGGAAGTTGAGAACAGCAATAATTAAAATACCTATGAGGCTGCAGCTAATTATTTGCCACAAAAAAGAGCTCCTTTCTTCGCTTTTTCTTCTATAAAACTCGTGATAATACGCAACCAGTGTTACCAGAGCAAACTGGTTTGTACCGGTACGATGAATGAATGGTGCAAGAAATTAACGATAAATGCCTTAACGCAAGTTAACAAAACTTAACGTTAAGTTAATTTAGTCCGCTAACATAAAAAAAACTTTTTAACGAATTAGCTATTTAATGAAAAAGTCAGCTTCGCTATTAACGAACTAACGAATTTGTGCCCACCTATGGAACTAACCAATCATTCGGCCAGAGTTACTGTAGCTTAGCGCATGGTTTCTTACACACTCTGGAGAGGCTCAACCCAGCGCTGGGCACTTCCGCAAATTGCGGACTTAAGGTATTGGTTTGCGGATTTGGGAACCGATTTTCTACCGCAAAAATTTGCGGATTTGCGGTAAAAAATTGAAATCTACCGTAAATCCACATCGCTGGGATCGTTTTTGCAATTTCCAAAAAAATAATCTTTACGATTCAATGTATCGACAGATGTGGGTGGATGTATTTACAAAGTACAACACCCCTTACCAGGTTACTCTGCTGTGGAACGATTATTTTTTATAGGTGCTGCTATTCTTAGAGTAAAATGAGCTAGCTTAACGTGAAGAAACTTCGAACGGAGTGTTTTTCTGAAGGGAAATTAGATTTTTTGAAGTGGCAAAGGGTTGCACAAGACGACTTTGAATTTACGAAATTTCAACTGACGCGTACAACCTCAAAATGACGTCATATTCCAAAATATATTTGGCCCACCTTTTTTCCCAAACCCCACCCTATCGCACCCTAATAATTTTTGATTTCAAAAATGGTGAAAAAATGAAACATCCTACTGTTGCATCAACAAACTACGAAACCTTGAAAGTATCAAAAAAAAGTAAAACAATTAAAAAATTGAGAAATCAATTCCATAACTTTGATTGAGTATCGTTTGGGTCCACCAGCGTAGCCAGGGTGGGGGGGGGATTAGGGGGACCAGTGCCCCCCCTTTTAAAAGTGCACAATTTCACAAAAATTAATAAAAAGAAATAAAATGTTCAAAACCTAATTTAAAAAGTTCAACTCAAGGGAAATTCTATCCTAAGTTGAAAGTAAGCAACGTTAAAACTTTTGCCTGTTTTGAAATTTTTTTCTAAGGTCATTAGCTTCTCTATCTTTTACAAAAACCTTCAGCTCTCTAGCTTGTATTGTTTCTGCGATATTCCGGTAGAAAAAACGTTTGCAGCAAAAAGACAAAGTGAATCATTTTTGACATACCAACGGAAATGAGTCACAATCAAAAAATCAATTTTGGTAAATATGATCAAATCAATTTTAGTAAAATCAATTTTGCCCAACCAGCGTACAAGCATCCAGTTGTTTCAAACAAACTAATGATACGCCCGTACGATCATGATTTTATGCACAGCGTAGGCCGGGCCTAAAAATTTGTTATGGAAGCATTGAACGTGGTTTTCGGCGCGAACCAAATCTCGTTTGCGGACGTGCTGTATAAATAAAGCTATTAGGGTGTCCCACATTTTGGCGACTTTTCAGGAAAAATAAGCTCGAGTCAACTTCTGATCGGATTTTCGTCGCTGATTTCAAAAATGACGTCATTTTTCGAGTATGACGTCATGTTGAAGTGCCACCTAGCGGACTTCATGCAAATTTTGACCTATCTCGAAAACGACAAGAGCTAAAGCGATGCGACTTGCATGAAAATGACCAGAAGGGTCGATTTCCAATCTCGACTCTTTACACTGTTAAGCTCTAATTGCAACAGAAAGCGAGTTATCTTGAAAAAACATAAATTTTTTCAAAAAATTTTGATTTTTGCTGTTTGCGTACTTTTTCCTTACGAAGCAGTTTTAAACGTTGTCAAAGCAGTTTTAAACCTTGTGTGTAGTTACAATAGATGAAGAAACCGTACTGCACTATTATCGAGAGTGGTAGTGGTTCATCAGTTAATGATCTCTGCGCCCAAAATGACGTCATTTTAGAATGACATCATAATTTTTTACGATTTTTGCAATTTCTTAACCGTTTTTCTGCTACAAAGCAGTTTCAAACCTTTTATCGCATTAATAATTAAACAAACAAGTGAGGCATTAAACATTGACAATAATAAGTTGGTCTTTTGTATTAGCTCTAACAATTTTAGAACTCATTAATCGGTTGCAAACAACAACACCAAAACAAAAACATCAAAATCAGCGAAATCCAAGCAATCAAATCTTATTGTGCGAGAATGTGCAAAGTAGCAAGAATGCGCAAGTCAGTTTTGTCGAAATTCTGTAAGTCATCTCGAACCAAGCCGTTAACAATCAGTTTTAATCTGCCAATGAACCGTTCGGTGCTTCGATTGTTGTTATCGATGCTTTTCCAAAACATTGGGGACGAAAAGCATGCAATACATGAAGAAAATTTACTCTCCTCAGTGAAAAAATCTCGTAACTGTTGGCGTTTCAAAAGCGCTTGCTGGATGTCAGCATTTTTAAGAAACGCCTTTTCTTTCAGGGCATCAACCGTATAAGGTGGCACCTCAGCATGCACACTTAAACCAATATTTTTAGGGCTCAACCATTGCGATGCATGCAGAACGAAATGCTTGCAAATCGCCTCGAAAACTGGCAAATCAACTTCCTTGTATGCAAGTTGTAAATCTCTTGCAAACAGCACAACTGAAGGACCTTCAGCAGCCGATGACTTAAGATGGATGGCTAAAAACGCAGGCAAATAAACACATACAATGCACAAAACCATACGTTGAAGTCTATAGAAATTTGCGCGGGCTCGACGCAATATCCAAAAATAAACATTCGCAGATATCGACTAGCGGTTGTAACCATCGGGCATGACTTATGGTTTCTTGGCGATAGATAAGCAAAGGTTTCAAATTTTCTGGGACATCCATCAGTAAATAGGCAACTAGAGCTAGCAAACACATGCGATCACAGCGAAATGAAAGTTTCATTTCGTCTTTGCGATCAGAAAACCAAAAGATTTTTGCTTTCAAGTGATCAGGAGCAATAGGTGTGACATAAATCTAGCACTCTTAACGTGTTTTCATGTCTTCGAGTCTGGGTTGTGGTATTTTTTTAATTTTATTAATCAAAGCACCATCTTCGTCTGCATTAGGACCCTTGGCTTTGTCTTCTAAAAAGTTTTTAGCGTATGTAAAATAGATTTCGTTGGTATGAAATAGGCATTCGAGGGAGTGAATTTGGTGTCCAATGTTGGACTTGAAGTACTCTTCTAATCTTTCATACACACCCGACTTTTTACCTGTGTTTACAGCAGTTGTATCAGCCATAATTGAGTATACTCGGGAAAGTAAAGGCTTGTCAATAGTTTCAATTATGGAATTGAACACTGCAGCGGAAGTAACGGACGTTTCTTTTTGAAATGACTTAACTTGCAACGGTGTTGACACTTTTTCTTGATCAAAACATTGACCGATAAACATGTATCTGTCATTGCCATCAATAATTTTTCTGTCGTAGCATAACTGCCAAGCATCCATCGTAACATGTTTTAACTGAGCTGATTTTAGAGATTCTATTCTGTACTTCTCTCTCTAACGGTGAATCGACGATTTTGATGTTCCAGGATTTTCGAAATTTTATGGAGTCAACTGATCAGCTTAATTGCTGACGAAGAGATGTACAACGTCGATCTGCCAGCACACATTTGGTCTTCGTTACAATTTCTGCAACTTGGGTCTTTGGCTTGTTTATCAGGCAACAAAATTCGTCATCTCCAACCAATTCTAATTCGGACTTCCTCATTATGACCAGTAGTTGATAGCTGTTCAGATGTGATTAAAACTTTTCTAGATCTTCCCCTTCGCTTCTGCAACAGTTCCGGCTGTTCATTCTTTCTCTTTTTAGCTATCTTTTTTTCTAGCTGCTTTCTATGGGCAATATCTACCTTTGAGGTATAGTATCAAATTTCTACTCTCTATCTGATCTCTCAAAAAGTCTATCTCTTCAGTTGGTATCCGATGCTCAAAGGGACAGGAACAAGCGAATTTTCCATAGGTGGGCAAGTTAATGCAAAACGTTAGCTTCGTTAACCACTAGTCCGTTAACAAACTTCACACCTCCGTTAACGTTAATCCGTTATTTTCAGCTTTAATTAACGGAAGTTAATAAAGTCCGTTAATTCGTTAACATTTTGCGTGTAATTTACATTTCCTTTTATGCACTCGCTTCTAGAAAACGTATTGACGCTGTTGAGCTGATTGAAAGGAAATATTTATTGCTATGGTGGTCTTTTTGTGTTTTGGAAGTTACATTTTACAGTCTAATCTAATTTCAACACAAAACTAAGTTCAAATGCACAACGAAGCTGCCATCGGAAAATCCTTGGAAATTGTGAACAGCGATAATTAATGGACCTATGAGGCTGCAGCTTATTATTTGCCACCAAAACGAGCTCCTTTCTTCGCTTTCTTCTATAAAACTCGTGCTACTACGCAACAACTAATTACCAGTGCAAACTGGTTTGTACCGGTGCGATGAATGAATGGTGCAAGATATTAACGATAAAGACCAGAACGGAAGTTAACAGAACTTAACGAAAGTTAATATAGTCCGTTAACAGAACTTAATTTAGTCCGTTAACATGAAAAAACTTTTTAACGGATTAACGAGTTAATGAAAAAGTTAGCTTTGTTATTAACAGATTAACGGACTTGTGCCCAACTATGGAATTTTCCATTCCAAAACTGCATGTTAGGGTTCGCACTGTTTTTGCATTTACATGTAGATATGTCAAAGAGTTCAAACTGCCAGGTTTCTGTTAATGAGTGCGACTGACTTTTAGTTGCTCGTTTCTTTGCTGCTCTTGATTTGTTAACAATATCAAACAACTTAGTCTCAATTCTGGATTTCGAAAGGATTGGTAAACTAGCTTTAATCCACAACTTTGCAACATCTGCAGCCACTTCATACTTCAAATCAGTAAACTCTGGAAATTTTTTTAAAAACTTTGCGTTTGTGTGCTGAATAACATTGCGTTTAAAGAAGTGGTGCTGAAGTACTTCTTCGTTTGTAGGCAGTACATTTTCTTTCAACTCCGCTGCTTTTATGCACTTCTCAGATGATCTTGTCGCAGTCATTTCACTTAATCTGCTACTTTAATTACAAATAATAACCATAGGTGGGCAAGTCAATGCAAAACGTTAGCTTCGTTAACCACTAGTCCGTTAACAAACTTCACACCTCCGTTAACGTTAATCCGTTATTTTCAGCTTTAATTAACGGAAGTTAATAAAGTCTGTTAATCCGTTAAAATTTTGCGTGTAATTTACATTTCGTTTTTTCACTCGCTTCTAGAACACGTATTGACGCTGTTGAACTGATTTTAAGGAAATATTTATTGCTATGGTGGTCTTTTTGTGTTTTGGAAGTTACATTTTACAGTCTAATCTAATTTCAACATAAAAACAAGTTCAAATGCACTAACGAAGCTGCAAGATATTAACGATAAAAACCTTAACGGAAGTTAACAGAACTTAACGGAAGTTACTTTAGTCCGTTAACAGCACTTAACGGAAGTTAATTTAGTCTGTTAACATGAAAAAACTTTTTAACGGATTAACGAGTTAGTGAAAAAGTTAGCTTCGTTATTAACGGACTTGTGCCCACCTATGATAATAACTGTGGACCAATGATAATTATTCAACATCTAAAAAAATTAAAGTCGTCCCACTTTATCGATTTGCTCCAAGCACCTACACTTGATGAATTCGCATCCTTTATAACTTAGGTTGCGCTTTCCTCAGATCAATGCCATGAGCATTTTTCCAACTTGAATCAAAACCTGATACAATATTGCATCATCCTAAAAATCTCATTGTGATGTGAGATCTGCAAGCAATTCTGCATTGCATCTGCAAGCAACATTTTTGTGACGTCACAATCAATTATGACGTCATATTGGGCGCAGAGATCATTAACTGATGAACCACTACCACTCTCGATAATAGTGCAGTACGGTTTCTTCATCTATTGTAACTACACACAAGGTTTAAAACTGCTTTGACAACGTTTAAAACTGCTTCGTAAGGAAAAAGTACGCAAACAGCAAAAATCAAAATTTTTTGAAAAAATTTATGTTTTTTCAAGATAACTCGCTTTCTGTTGCAATTAGAGCTTAACAGTGTAAAGAGTCGAGATTGGAAATCGACCCTTCTGGTCATTTTCATGCAAGTCGCATCGCTTTAGCTCTTGTCGTTTTCGAGATAGGTCAAAATTTGCATGAAGTCCGCTAGGTGGCACTTCAACATGACGTCATACTCGAAAAATGACGTCATTTTTGAAATCAGCGACGAAAATCCGATCAGAAGTTGACTCGAGCTTATTTTTCCTGAAAAGTCGCCAAAATGTGGGACACCCTAAAACCTATTGTATTTCGGTATGACCATTTTCCCGCGAACGCCGCGTTCGGATTCGCATCATTTGATTGAGACAATTAACTGCATGTAAGGAATGGTCGAACGCTATCGCATTATTCTTGCTTCATGCTTTAGACGGTAATCAATTACCGAAACTTTGTACTGGCAAACCACAATGTAGCGCATTTTTTTCTGCATATCCCTTAACCATAACAAAAAATTTTGTCCCTGGCTGCGCCGGTGTTTGGGACTATTTTAAAATTTGAAATTTTAGACCGAATCCGAAAGAATTTGAAAATGTTTGTCTTTTGAAAGCTGCATTTAATAGTGTTTGGACCGTTGGCAGCGGAACATCAGCAATGAAAAATTATCAAGAAATCTCAATACAAAACAAACATCTGTAATTTAGCGGTCATCGTGGAACGTTTCAAGATAAGGCTCATTTCATCATTAAGCAGTTGCTAGAGCGTCCAGTGGAAATGATCTGCTTGAGTAATGATTTTTTGCTGTTCCAGCTTTTACATGACATGCGAATTAACTTCGACCCAATTCACAATAAATTCTCTGCGTAGTCGCAAAATAATGGCAAATCCACTATGAATTCGACTCCATCGCGGTTTAATTTCTACCAAACAATTCGAAACAAAGGTCGGATCATATAATTTGTATTGCTCTATTACCTCAGAGATACTCCATTGAGAACTGGATCGCAATCAAATTAGCGAAAGTTGAAGATTTTGTGAGATTTTTTGTTTCACATATTCATGTGGCAGTGGGTACATAATTGAAAAAATAAGCAACACAATTTAAAAATGCAGTAATGGAATGATAAAAACTTGTCCATAAAGCTAAAAGTTTTAAAAGTGATATCCGGCATTGAACCAACACAATAAGCAATAAGCATGGCAAACGTGATGCGTAAAACTCGCTCGATCGCCAAAAAAACATATTCTTGATGCATCTTTGACAAAAGCCGAAAAAACAAAAATATTATGCGGTTAATCGACGCTATTTTGGTAGCTGCTTAATACAAGAAAGGCTTTCCAATACCCCAATTTTCGCTAGCAACGAGACAAAATGATGACAGCATATTGGCCAAGTTTCAGTTAAACATCCTGAAGTAAAGTTACTTGGTGTTTCAATATCCCCGCTCACTACAGTAACTACAATACAGTTCCACCTGCTAAGTTGCCTTGGCCAGGAGACAGCGATTTCGGTCTTCGAGTCAAGCTGCCATCTGCCCACCTGTCTACCACACACGGTGGAGGTTTCACTCTGTCTCTTTATTGCTAAACGTCAAGCAGGGAATCTGTGAATACCAATTTTTATGACTTACCAAACAAATTGTAAAACAGTGCAAAAATCTTCACGTTGAAGAAACAAAGTGCGAACTTTGCGAGAAGTCAATGGCATAATGTCTTTAAAAGGTTATTGAGAATAAGTTATTGGAAAAATGGGTCAAAACCACATCCAAATAAGCATTATATGACTTACGCTTACAGTAAAAAATAGGATTGGAGGCGTCTGGTGCATCCAATGCCGCAAATTACTATCGTATATGCCATTATGTTGATAACAGTTTTCTTACTACTCTGAAAGTTTGATCCGATGTATCAGTGATACTGTAAACTCGAAATGTAACGAGTTTAAAAATACTTGGTAAAACCATTTTTGAGTCCAAAATAGAAATGACCGAGCTATGAACAAAATAACAATCAAAAGCCAAAGTGGCTTTTGCAAGATCACGGATTGACTACTCCGCAGAAATACCCCGTTTCTGTAAAAGATCTTCCAAGAAACTGATTTGTTTCGTCACCTCGTCACGCTTGGCTAGTTTTGTTTTTTGTTCGGAGCTTAGCTGCGTGATTTCTTTGTTATCAAATTTCGCTTGCAAACTGTTCATTTCCTTAATTTTTTTCTTTAACTTTTTAACCTGTTTATTGATAAGCTCGGGTGGGGTGCTTTCGTTATAGATGTCTGTTTGAATATAGGATTTTGCGAGTTTCTTTGAAATATCGTCAACGTTTTTATCCCCGGTGGATAAGTCAGCGTATTGTCGCTGTATATTCGCCTCTGTTCTTTTTTCATTTTGTTTTACTTTCTTTTTCGCTCCTTTGCTCTGGTTTTTAGTCGCAGCGGAGTTGGATTGTGGCGGAGTAGAAGCAGTTAAACCAGGAATGGAAGATCGAGCTTGGGAAGTAGATGATCCGGGAGGAGGAAAATACCCTGGACACACTGGAGCATTCCGTCTCGCTCTAGCAGCCGATGTTTCGTACCTGTGTTAAAAACAGTTGTTTTAAATCCTTATTTCGCCTTTGAAACAAAGGTTTGGGGTTCAATCTTGAGTCGGTGCTGTACTACAGTGAACGAGGTGTCTACTACAGAAACAGTGGATTCTGGTTCTAATCCCAGTCGGGTCAAACTAAAGACTTGAAATTGGTATTTATTAAGTACTGTATTGTAACTGTAGCTAAGCATTTGTGAATTAAAGCCTGATTTCCGCTGTAAGAAATCGCACTGTTCAAGACTGCCAGTTACGACAAGGTTAACCCGGAAAATAAAAAAAGTAAGTACATTCCACAAACAGCTCGGCACCTCAGTACTGTTTCCTGCATGGCTACCCTACGCCCAATGGTAGTTCGAAAACGGAATTATGCCAAAATGCATTACAACAAAAGAGCAGCTGTATAATACTTATGTTTTAATCCATATTCAACTATAGTACACTTTAAACTTCTTGAATAATGCATTTAAGGAATAGCGTTAACTTGAATAGATAAAAATATCCAATAAAAGTATCGCATTAAAGCAAAAGGGGTCAAAATTTCTTCATCCTATTGCCTCCGAAAAATTTAAGTTTTCTTATTGTTTTTAAGCTATTCCGAAGGCGCAATTTAATGCTCTGCCTGCACTGTGCGTATAATCGTGCGCGCACGAGCGTACCAGTATCCTTGGTTTAACAAACTGTAGCTTGTAACCTGGATGAAAGTTGGTTCGCTGGGCGTAGCGAATTTACGAATTAATCTGGGTTCAACCCGCACCACGGTCAGGTCGTTACGTCCTTGGATAAGACGCTTTACAATGATTATCTCTGTTTGGTGGCTTTCAACTAACAGAAAATTTACGTAGAAAGAAGTCAAACATCAAATAGAAAGCTCGGAATATGGACAACTCCTAAGGATCGTTCGAAATAAGAGCGTCACCGTTGCTTTCTCGTGAGTTGAGGATAAATATGGATCAATTAATCAAATGTGGACCGTACCCCAAACTCCAAAACTAATGTAACCAAATGTTATTCTTGCATGTGTTTTCGTTGCGTCGCCGTAATTAGGCAACATCAGCTCACCGTTTCACGTCTTCTTCAGGGATGTATCCTTCCCTTACTCGTTGCGCTTTCCTCCATGTACCATCAGGCCGCTGCGTAGCGGGTATAAAAGCCATACCTGAAAAAGTAAAAGTTTTAATGAGACCAAGAGCAAAATTTTTTGATATGGGTTGCAATTACACAATATCGGAAGATGGTAACGGAGTAAGTAAAAACCATCCTATTTGAATCAGAGTTGTAAGTCGGACCAGTCTTTTCAGGTCGGATTTGGGTTGAGTTTGGGGTCGAAGTTGACAAAAGTTCCGACTTAATTCAGGCCTGACACGAGCCTAATGTTATCGGTGCGCTAAAAAAACATTATCAAAATAACTTTGCAACAATCAATGAAGACTTCATTTAAACATCAACGCAATGATTAGGACACAATTAATATTATGAAATCACAGTCTATCAATAACTAGTTATTCGCAGCTGACAAAAGTTATTTCAGGAAAAGGAGCAATTAACCGTACACGTTTTGTCAGACCAACTTAACTTTTGGGCCTGGTTTGGGCTTCCAATCATTTGTCGGGTTCGGGCTTATCTTTACGGATTTGGGCACTGGGCAGGGTTCGAGTCTGAACTAGTCAGCTCGTTTACAACGTTGATTTGAAAAAACATTTGATTCAATTTGAATAAGCACTGACGAGCTCTGCTGGGCCAAACATATTTGCTTTTACTGTAGATTTAGCTTGGGTAGGTTTGATACGATTTTCAACATTAATTTCAACCAGAGAAAAGCAGGACAATATTAATGGAGCTGTAGGCGGTCCGGTTCCTTACACAGAAAAAAGCTGCTAATTGCTTTTCTACAAGTTTTCGATTCACATAACTAAACCTTTTCGAAACATTCCCCATCATTCAGCCCAACTTCCAAGTCTTTAAAATAAATAAAAAATAATTATTAAACAGTATATTACCGAGTGCAAACTAACAGGTGTTATTAGCTGATCGATTGTGACGTCCGTGTACTATGCTAAACCGAAATCGAGAAAATGCCCTAAAGCATAAACTTGCTTTCACGCAAACTAAACAAAGATTTTCGTTTATGAGCAATAATGAAACTTGATTTTTTAATCACTCCAGCCACTAACAAACATAGCCTAAAAATGTGTTGCAACAACGCAACAATCTAAGGTTAAGCTCCGAAGAACCTCTGAAACACTCAAATGCCAAACCTCCAATTCGGAGAAATTACTCAAATTACGAGTACGCTCATTTCTTCTTTTCAAAAAGTAAGAAGCTTTTACCGGTGGATGTATGCAGTACGTTGAACCTGCTCTCAAAATTCCACGCTGGGTTTTAACGTTATCTATAGCCGATCGGTAGTATCTTGGTTTGATCGCGAAAGCAATTTGCGTTTTGGGAAATCAAATATAACCATTGAAGAACAAGGGTATGACGTGCCTTTTTGAAAAATATTTCCAGTTCCGAAACCAAAGCCAGCAACCCATCAAATCAAATATTTTAATATACTCGCTGTAATACGCCGAAGCGGGTAACGAGTTGGCGGAGCCCATCTCCAAGTCTTTGCGCTCGGGCAACACAGCTCCTTTCAAAGAAATGTCGCAGCGCGGTAGCGAGCCGTTGGCAACACTGTGCCTGATTTGACGGCCCGAGATTAAACCTCAGATTTCCCGCTCCAGTAACAAACGCGTTACCGCTCGAGCAACTGGTCGGCAGCCAGCAACCATTCAACTGCTAACCTGACAATGGGTGTGCTAATATTCGCCCATTTTGGAGTAATAAAGAAACACAGTAAAGTTACCTCTTTCGTCCCGGACAATACCGGTGGCTTGCGATACGCTCAGCTTGCTCCGCTGTTGGTTTGACATAACTCACTTTGTCCTCTAAAACAAATTGAAGTACTTTAATTAAACAAATGCTAATTTAACGAAGTCAGTTTGATGAGGTCATAGTTGTCAAAAGTACGAGTTGTTCTTGAGTACTGCGAAGTCAGAAAAGAAAGCTTTAAAATGACGTCAGCACTTCTATTTTGCAGATCTATGCATTTTAGACAAACACGCAATTACGTAAATAATACACTTCGCTGCAAAGTCTCAAAAGGAACAGGAAGAAACTATGTTGCAGGAAGTTTTTATCTACCTTTTTATAATTAATTGCGACCGAAATCCAACCAAAACTCAATTGCGTATCCTTTAACTAACCCAAACCCTAATCTGAACTTTTTAAAAAGTAATGAAAAAAGCACGGATGACAAATCCTTGTTTTCGTTTGCTTTTCTTTAGCATAAAAGATTATGGTGAAATAGTCACTTCCATTGCGAAAACACCTGTTAACATAACCTTAAAACAATCTCGTAACACCGTGTTAACATAAAAGCAACTTCGTGGCATACTTAAGCATTAACGTAATCTTAAACCATCCTGGATCTTGGATCTCAGAAATGTATTGTTTGCGTGTTATTGTCTTTTGTTTATTATTGTTTAAATCGATTTTATCGTCTGAAAGAAAAATAAATTAGGTTTTTGATATTATTGAGAGTGGTTTCTAAGCCATAATTGACTTATAAAACGACAGCTACGCTGTCGCTTCACTTTTACCATCATTTTTTGTGTGGTTTTTGAAGTTGATGAAGACTTAACTGTATATCGATCCAGTGAAATTTTCAAGCTTACTTCCGTAAAACGGGCAAAAAAATCGTCGTATTAGCACCCTAAAATTTTTTAGTGTAATGGTGAGCTGGGTCGGCTACTTAGTACCGGTATTAATAATCCTACTTTGACACTTTTCGTCTTTTATGCATTTGTAAATAACAAAACAGTGAAGGATAGAGTGTGAACTCACAAATATGGGAGCTCTATCCCCTCTGTAGCCGCTGATTTTGCAAGGGAATGTTAACACGTTCATAACTAAAACAATTGCTTTTTTTAATACCTTTACTAAATACAAATATATTAGAAAGAACCAGTTGAAATTATCCTGGATCTGGTAAAAGGATTGTCCATCCGCCCAGGGGATTGGCAAGAAGCTCTCAACAGCAAGAGAATAAAAAATTACCGAAAATATCATTTTTACGGAGTTAATTTCCATTTCATACTACATCAAGCAGTAAATCATGGGCGAGCGGTAACGCATTCCACGTTCGTCTCTGGAGTGGAAGGTTAGAGGTTCAAGTTTCAAGCCGGTCAAATCAGACACTGTGTTGCCAATAGTTCGCCTCTGCTGTATAATTTCTTCGCAAGGAGCTGTGTTGCCAGCAGGCGGGATGACGCGGAGAAGGGCCCACCAACTCGTTACAATCCAGTGAGTATTAATGAAAGATTTGATCAAGAAGCACAAATACGGGTCCACGACTTTTCGGCGCGCCCATTTCGGCGCCAATATTCTGTGCTTTTTACTAACCCTAACCCAAACCCTAAATAAGTGAACAGTCAAAGAGCACCGAATTGGCGCCAAAACGATTTGTGCAGAAAACGTACGGCAACGAAATAGGTGGTGCCGAAATGGTCGCACCGAAAAGACGTGATCCCCACAATACTTACCTTATTTGCAACAAAATTCCCAAAGGAAACGAAATCTTTTACTTCCAAAGAATCTACCAAAATTATTTTGTATGCAGTATTTCTAGTACGATACAATGCAATTTCTAAGAAAGCAAACAAGTTTAGTAGCACAAGTGCATTACTACTATAGTCGAGTGCATTTATGAAAAAAAACAAAAAACAGGCTTCAAGCCTAGAAAATTGCAACAAAAGGCTTCTTGAGTGATTTCGATAGTATTACCGGTAGGTTTACTAAATAACATACCGAAAGTCCACAAAAATCTGAGCCTGCAAAATCTTCAATTTGGCGATCAAATTTTCGCTTTGGACAGCAATTTTTCTTCTTTATTTTGATGGTTTAGGTTACTTTTTTGATCAGCAAAAGCACAGTTACATAATAGAAACACAATCAAGGTAGTATTGTGGTGATTGGAGCATTTTCAGATCGGCTATCAAAAGAAATTATTCTTTTCATCTTCTTTTAAATATTTGTGTGAAACAAAAATTTGTAAGGCATAGGAGGCTAGGTTTTGAGGAATGTTAAAGATAAAATTAACCACAAAATATCTAAGCTTTTTAATGCCTTACTAAATCTTTGCTCTATAAAATTTCTTATTAACTTAGTTGTTCGGATAAACCTTGTTTTCCGCGTAGGCCATTTCGAACCTTTAAAACTTTGTTTTCTTCTAATACTAAATTACTGCATGAATACTTTGAATTACCAACGAACCTTAAGATATATGGCTCTACAATTCAGCATCTTATTTCGTATTTTAAATCCAAGTTTATCAAAAACATTGAGTTTTGCAGAAATCAAATTTGCAACTAAACAATATGGATACTTTCAATGGATAGTGATCTAAATTTCCATCACAATGTACTGTATTGGCAAGAAATCAGTTTTAGTTTTATGAAAATTTCCTACTTTTAGCAAGTTATTTAAAGTGTCCAACATTTTTTTCCCCGCATCATCAAAATTAATTTACAGATTTTTTTTTTTCAAAACGTCACGCAAATTTTTTACTATCTTAAAGCTTTATCTCATCTTTTGTCTAAGGTTAGCTCAACTTATTTAGAAATTCAATCAAGAACATTACTTTATTTTCATAATTTTGTGTTTTATATTACTTCGCATTTTGGAAGGTTACAAAGACCCACTAAAACGACCTTGTTAGGTGTAATAGATAGTTTATGGTAATCCAGCAAGTTCAGATTAATACAATAAAATCAAAGCTTGAATATACTTATATTTGCAATAAATAAAAATTGAAACTTGATCTTCACGCAAAAAAGTTCAATTCGCTGTTTCGTAAGAATTTTAGATTCTATTCAACTTCGCGCGTTTTTCAGTCAAATTTTCCGCAATTAAATGACGTCACTGGCCTCGATGTGTATGACGATTAAAGTATGGTGGGATTTAGTGCTAGTAGTTATAATATTAAGTATGAATGAACATAGGGACAAAATAAACTGATTATTAATATCTTTTTCTTGATTTTGACCACTAGGTGGAAATACAGAAAAATTACGTGAAAACAAAGGCACTTAAATCAAATGTCCCAAAGATGTTTTAGTGACATCAAGCAGAGTACGTCAAAACAAGTTCAGAACTGTCAAAACATTTTACTAAGCTTCTAAATGACATACTAAAATTCCGCAAAAAACTGACCATGCAAAAGTTGTTTTTTTAATGACGTTTTTAATCTGTTTCTAATCTTCGTAAAATAACAATAAAATTTAAAATGTTTGTCCAGTTCGGCCAAGAGTCTTGTCCAGCTGGGGAATAACTTTGTTAGAGAACCTGAGGGCTGCGGATGAGAGCTAAAAGCTCGAAAAAGCGCTGTCCAGCTCTGCGCATTTAAAATTTTATTGTTATTTTACGAAGATTAAAAACAGATTAAAAACGTCATTAAAAAACAACTTTTGCATGGTCAGTTTTTTGCGGAATTTTAGTATGTCATTTAGAAGCTTAAATACTATTGAAATCCGTTGAAAAACCCTTTAAAGCAATTTCTAGGGATTAAACCATAAATGCACTCGACTACTATTAATACAACAATAACTTTAAAGGTGCATTTACACTGGACACGAAGCAACGCGAAGAGCGGTCGTTTACGTCACTAGCTCAATATAGGCCAACCATTCAAAAACAATTTCGTCTAAAGTGAAGTTAAGCAACCGCTAGCGAAGTTAGCGGCCGGTTGCAACCTTCAAACGGTGACGTCTTATTTTGGTTGCTTCGCGTCCTGTGTAAACGCACTTAATGCTACAGTAAATTTGATACGGTATATATAAAAAGTATGCATAAGGTAAACTTACCACAAATGCGAAATTGGAAAGCAAGAAAGATATTGTCACTTTGATATTAAACCATACATTCTTTATTAGTAGACTAGAAACAGACGCGCAGAAAAAAGAGAAGAGCATTTGCTCTTGTGGCGAAGGTTTTTTTGTGGTCATGCGTACTCGACTGATTTGATTAGACCATTTGGACCTATTCGCAGCGCGAATGAACCGTGAAGAAAAAAGTCACGCTGTGGACATATGAGCAGCGCATATTAACCGTGACGAAAAAAAGACAAAACTGTCAGTTTCCAGTCCACTAACAAAGAGTCTATGACTAAACTGAACGATTTTTAAACGCATCATAACTCATATACCTTTGGAACGAGCAACACACCACAAGGCCAATGCAAGCCAGGCAAATAGTTAAAAGGGCCAATAAAGTACATTTCGTAAGCTAGTGAGCAGATGGGCATACAGTTTTCAAAAGCTAGACAATCATGGTGAATGCCTTACTAAGCAATTACCACGCCGTCAACGTTGCTTTCGCAATCAAATAATCCAATAATGCGGTCACAATTTTACGCTGAGTAAAAGATATTACAACACTTAACAATCATACTATGCTACAAGTATAAATTTTCAAATAAAAATTGAGCACAACAATTAATTACTTTGATCTCTTAAAAAATTGGCTAAAATGAAAATGCACCCGCAAAGATATAATGAGGCGAAAAAGATTTGATGTTTTCAGCAAAAAATGAACATGTTTTCAGTAAAAAATTGGTGAGCAGACAAATTTTGCTTCGGTAATAAAATGTAACAAAAATTAACGTAAACCGATATATCACTTTCTGTACGGCAGGGCTAAATTGTTTATACTTTTACCGCGTTTCCATTTCTGCTGATACCGACATTAGGACGTCTATTAAGACATAATTTTAGTACAGATAGTTTTTGTCCTCCAACCATACGTGGAAAATGGAAACAGCAATTCAAGCAAAATGCAAACAAAATCAGCTCAATCGCGATAAAAAGGACTGACAAAGCAGATCCTACATCCTCGGTGCAGGAAAAAAATTTGTGATGCAGTAAAATTCTTCCGCGCATTTTGATCGTTTTTATACAAATCAAACTAGCTACTAAAGATACGAGTAACTGCAACGTCAGAATTAACACTTGTAGATTATTTGTAGGCGTAATTTCAAAAACAAGTTTGTGAAAACGTAAGGAATTGTGTAAATAAACACCAAAACGTTAGAAATAGCTTTGATTGAAAATGTCAACAACAGCAAAGATAAAAAAAACTTACATGCAAACATGATAAAGGTAATTCAAGCAATAATATAGCAATGCAATATGGCATATAACATTAAAATATCGTACAAAAACTTTGTTTAGCTGCTAAATAAAAGGCGTCTCAACGAATCGAGATTTCAAAAAAAGACAAAAATCGCTTTTCATTTCTACCTGTCAATTTAAAACTTTGTAACTAATAATGATGGAATGTTGAACTGACTGCATTCAAAAAATTTTGAAGAAAACTACAGGGTTTAGATAGCTATAAAAATATTAGCAAGTACAGTAGGTCTAAAAATGCATACAATGAAAGTGCGTAGTCGTTTACTGAACCTCAACGCTGCAACTTGGCATCCGCCTAAGCATGATAAATGTACATTAAATGGGTAACATTGAACTAAAGCAATGAAATAATGCAATATGTAAATATATTATTCATACATAACATAACTAATTACATTACAGCGCTACCCAGCTCTGTGAACTTAATACAATGCACTAGTTAGTAGCTATATTATATCGTATGATAAAAATCTTACATTAAAGCTACATTGGGAGCCAACTGGTTTTAAACGAAGTCTCCAAACTAGGTCACGTTAAAAATTCGAACAAACTAAAGGAATTTTATAAGTACAACAAAGAATTTGGGTTTTGGTTCTCGGTTGGAGATGGTGTTACGGGCTGTATATTTTCAGTCTTCACTTTAGCAATGTTTTCAATGCACATCAAGTTAATACGAATTCGCAAACATAAAGATTTTGCAAAAACAAGAAAAGGGTTTTGTGTAAGTAATTTTTGGTGCAATTTATTTTTTGCAATAGGCATTACGCAACATGAACATAGACTAATAGCTTTAAAACAAAGCAAGCCAAAACAAATTTGTGCATACATGAGTGAAAACTTAAAAATATGTACACTAAGCATCGCAGTAAAATTTTTAATTTTACAAAATTTACAACACTTATGACTGGAAATGAAGTCCAACAAAATCTGTCATCTGACATCTACTTGTAACATAAGAACTTGACGATAAATAAGGTAACGTTCATATAAAATCCAATCTTAAAATCTCTTGATACTTCAATTCATTTTCGACGTCTTAATGGAGTTAACTAAGAAGCGACCTACAATTAAATAAGCCATTCAGGTCGGAAAATTTTTGCTCGTTTTTTTCTCAAAATTTTTTTTCAGATCTGAAGACTAACTTCACGAAGTTTGAGCTTTCTACGACCTTCCGTTTCCAAGATATAACAAATTAGATTTCCCCTTAGAAAGGCTTTTTCTTCCCCTTAAGAAATTTTTTCAAAGTTGTCAAGTAGAAACAAAGTTTCTAAAAGTTACTGCATAATCCTGATCCTCAATAAATGTTTTGCAACAGAGTTATTGTAAAACAAAGTAAAGGATTACAACTGTAAAATTAGCTGGTTTTCGAAAAATGTAAGCCAGCTTTCCAAAAGTTAATCTTCTGTCAAAATGGCAACACTGAAGCAAAAGGAAAACAGCTCACTTTAAACTGCACTATCTTGAAAACGGCAAGACGTAGAAACTCCAAATTTGGTGAGATTGCACTTTAGGCTAATATCGACATTTTGGTTGACAGTGAAAAACTTGACTTGAATGCCTTTTTAAACGATGAAGCAATTATGTAAATCATGTCCAAAATTATGTGAACCTAGGAAAATTACTTATTTGTTGCGGGAAACAAAATTAATACAACTTGCGATATCCTCAAAAACAAAAAAATTAAAACCACTTCACTTAATGCAAAGCATCCAAGGTTAAGTAAAATTTAATTTTTTGAATCATTAAATGTTTTTAACATATTGTAAAACACTGACGACTCATTGTCAAGTAGCTTTTGAGGAGTGTCGAATTCTGCAACTACTCCCTGATCAAGAACCATAATGCGATCACTTTTCGTCACAGTCGACAATCGATGTGCGATAGTAATAACAGTGCACTGAGCAAAGAGATCATCTATCACTTCGTGCACGATTTTCTCAGTCTCCATATCCACAGCAGCAGTGGCTTCATCGAGAATTAAAACTTTGCTATTCCTCAACAAAGCCCGAGCTAAACATACAAGCTGGCGCTCGCCTACAGAAAAGTTGCTACCGTTTTCCAGGACTGCTTCATCTAAATGATCAGTTAATTTTGAAACGCTCTCTTTAAGATGAGCTTGTTTCAAAGCAGACCATAAATCAGAATCACTGTATTGATTAAATGGGTCAAGATTGTAGCGAATTGTCCCCGAGAAGAGCACAGGATCTTGAGGAATGATAGAAAGCTGGGACCTCAGTTTATGTAATGACAAAGCGCTGATGTCAAGGTCATCAATTAAAATACTTCCACTTGCAAGCTCTGTTAAACGAAAAAGTGCAACTGAGAGTGATGATTTTCCAGAGCCCGTTCTTCCGACTACACCAATTTTTTCTCCAGCTGCAAGTGTAAACGTTAAATTTTTTAGCACCAGTGGTAATTCGTCTCGGTATCGCATGGAGACATTTTTAAATTCAATTTTTCCATTCTGGGGCCAATTTGATTTTGGAGTGATTGTGGAAGATTTGTTTTCTTGCGGTGTGTTGTCAATATAGTATCTAATACGATCTACACAGACAAGTCTTGCCTCCGACTCAATTAGCATCCTTATAGTGAATTGAAGCATTCCACTCATAAAGAAGGATGAACTCAATGCTAAACCCGCATAAGCAGGTGACACCAGATCTTTGTTTGCTACTACCAAAACTGAAATGACTACACTTGCAGCAATTGTCAACAAATCAAGACGGAAAGCCAGCCAACGATTTACACACGCAAAAAGATAGCAAGGTACACCGTTGGCGTCTAACAGTTCACAAAACTTTTGAATAAAATCTTTTGTTCGATTGTAAGCTCGGATTGTATCAAGGCCGGTAACAACAGTTGCAATGTGAGCAAACCATGGAGAGCGAGTTAATGCATCTAATCGTCGCAGCTCTCTAGCTGATGGCTTAAATATAATGTATATGATCAAGAATATAGGAAAAATTACACCAATCACGACAAGAAACTTGGGAAATACATACGCAACCAAACCAACAGCAAGCAGAAACGACGCAACATTTAAGAGAAACATCTCTAACAAAAATGGAAGCAACACATCTTGTTCATCTGTGTCTTTTTGAAATCGATTTAGAATTCTTCCAGTGGGAGTTGTGTCAAAAAAAGACATTGAGCCTTGTATTACAGAGTTAAATAAAGACCTGTGAAGTACCCTGGATGCACGGATGGTCATGGATACAAATGCAAAGCCACGAATCACACTTACAATGAACATAAGCAGTGCAGATAATCCATAAACTGTCAAATAAAAGTTTAGACTGGGATTGAGAAGAATGTCATTGCTTTCGTCAAAGCTTTGAGATTTATTTGAATTCAAAATGTCTACAGGTGAAAAAGCCAAATTAAGTGAAATATTTTCATTTTCAATTTCACCAGTGCTAACAACAGGAGTGAAGTTACCAGATCCCTGATTTAGCCAGTATGAGAGCCAAATGTTGCTAAAATGCTGAGCACCAACGTTAACAATAAAAAATAATCCCATAAAAACAGCTGCAATGTAACCACCACTTGCATTAACATATTTAGCATAACTCACCCTTGGTATGCCTTTTCCAGATTCCTCAGTTGTGAGTAATTTGCCTTGTAGCTCTAGATCAAGTTCAGTCGTTGAAGGAGCTTTTGTCAGAGTAACTAATTCAGGCAATGTATCATCATTTTCAAACTCAAGGCTATCATCTTTGTCTGTAGCATATGTACTTGTTTTAATATTTTGATTCAGATTCTCAGCTTCTTCAGCATCTACTTGAGTAAGTGTGCTGTTTTTCACTTCATAGACGACGTCGCAGTGAGACAGATATTGGATCTGATGAGTCACCAGTACAACGGTTTTGCCACAGTTTTTCAAACGTTGGAGCATAACCTCAGAGAATATACTTTTGCCAACGTGGGCATCCAGAGCACTCATTGGGTCATCTAACAAATAAATATCTTTGTCACTATACAATGCCCTGGCTAGACTTATTCTTTGCTTCTGACCACCACTGAGATTTATTCCACGTTCGCCAACTTCTGTTAAGTCACCACTTTGAAACATTTCAAAGTCTTGTAGAAGCTCACATGAAGTTACCACATCTTGATACTTTTCCTTGTTGTACGTAAAACCAAATAAAATGTTGTTACGAATAGTGGCATTCATTAGCCATGCTTGCTGTGCACAATAAGCAACTGAACCGGCAACTGCTACACGGCCGTTTCTAAGACATAACTGACCCATCAGACCAGAGATAAATGATGACTTTCCACTTCCAACAGCACCAAAAATCCCAACAAGCTGGCCTTTCTGAGCATGAAAATTGACATTTTTCAAAACAGGTTGGCTGGAATCTCCCATCGTGGAAGTATTTAAAAGTTCTACATTCTGGTCACTAAACTGCACATCAAGGTCATCATGTTTTGGTGAATCATTAGCACCGACGGTATTCTCTTCAGTGCCCCATGCATAGACAACATCCTGAACTTCAATGACATTTTTCTTGTTTTTTACTTGATTGTTTACGTAATGTGGCACACTTTCAATAGCAAGAAGGTTTTTAAATCGATTTAACGACACATTTGCATCAGCTAAACTCTTTACAGCAATAGGCATAAACTTTAAAGCATTAGCTATTGCATTGTAAAGTGCAATTGCAGTAAATGCAAGTTCTGGTGTTAATGAATTTTTCAGAAGCACAAAAGCAGAAATCATGAGCACAGATGCAAAGACTGGAGTAAGAAAAGCACAACTGACATTGATGCTTTGTAAAACTGCAGCTTTTTGAAGAGCTGCAAGTTCTTTTTCACGAATTGATTCAATTAGCTTTATGAAAAAACTTTCCCAGGCATACATTTTTATCATTTTGATAGCAGAAAAAATCTCATTAAGTTTCTTAATTCTTTCTTCAGAAGACAAAATGGCTTTCATTCTTAGCTTGTTCATTACTTTCACAATCACAGCTTGTAGCAAAATAATCACAATAAAAACAAGAGAACCAATTAAACTGATAGCACCAAGTAAATACCAAGTATAAACAGTACCAACTATGAAAAGAGAAGGACCTAGAATAACAGCATTGGCAGCCCGACAAGCTTCAAACAGACGATCCCCATCATTTGAACACATTGTCACTAATTCGCCAACAGAGGTTTTTCCACTAATTGAGTGTGTTTTAATGACTTTTTTAAAGATTAAGAGAAGCACAGCTGCCCTGGTTCTAACAGCTGTTCGATAGTTGAGCACGAAATAACCAGTGAGCATAAGTGCTCGAAAAAGTTCAGCACTAAACAAAAAAGCTATCAACACAAAACCATAATGCAAGTCTCCATTTTGACGTGAAACATATTGAAGTAATTGGCGAATTATAATACCACTACTGAGAAATATAGCAACCCCAAATAAAAAGAAAAAACTAGTTGATATTAACATTCTTGTTCTTACAAATTTCCAAACAACTCGATGTATTGAAGCATCCTTAAAACCTTTTTCTTTTACTTCTTGTTTCCATATTCTTACCAATCTTTTGTAGTTTCGTTTTGTTTCATCATATTCAGATATCTCCCACAAATCTTCAGATTTTTGTGGCTTTTTGAATATTTTACAAACTAATGCAGACAACCAAAAAAAGGTAATAATGGAAAATAGACCAGCCTGATCATTGGGATGTTTTGACTTAGCAGAAGGACGAAACGGAATTAATGATTTCAAAGCAGCCTTATATTTGAATGTTTTCTGTTGACTAATGATAACATTTTCTGTGTCAGCTTCTTCGTAATCAGCAACCAATGAGAAACTATCAGAATTATGCAAATGAGATATCTCCGATTGACCCTTCATACTTTGTATTGACATATAAGGCTCTAGTTGTAACAAGCTAAGTTAATCATGTATTATACATAATTCATCACATAGGACTTGCAACTAAAAAATAAAATGAAGCAATTGGCACATAGATCTAAGCAACTAAAAACCAGACACTAGACTATGGTATGTACCAATTCCAGATACTACATAAAACAAATTCTATTGATTCAACCATATGAACTAGATGATCTAACCACACCAAAACAGACTGACATCGCACCCTTTTTGGGTTCTGTTTGCAATCTTTGTCAGGCTGGGCTAACACAATAAGTAGACTGCTCAGCCCCAATTGGAAATAAGTGTTAAGTGTCTTACCCAAAGACATAAAATGCATTGCTAGCTGCAGTAGCCTAATAAACCCTACAGTCAAGCTTTCCAGTATGCATGGTCTTTTACCAGAAAGGGATTAGAGTTCATGTCGTTTGATGCTCTTTAGTAACAATGCTTTTTAGCATGTTTATGGTTTTGTTTAGAAACAAAATAAACTGTGCTATTTTGTATGTAGCCATGCACTCATACAGGCCATTAAGGAATGGTAACATAAATGTTTTAAATGTTTGAAAGTGAGTACAGAAAGCCTTCCTCAGTCCAGTAACTGACCTTTCCAAATGAAAACGAGACATCAAATCAAATCTTACTATACTTACTGTATTACCCCAAAAGCGTGTAAAAAGTTTGCAGGGCCCATCTTCGCCCAAGCAACACAGCTGTGACCTTTCAAAGAAATGTTGCAGCAGTGACAAGCTATTAGCAATGTTCCCTGAGTTCAATTTGATCAGCCTGAGATTTGAATCTTGGACCTTCCGCTCCAGAAACAAACGCATTATCGCTCCACCAATTCTAAATATTATTCAAAAACATGAACAAAACTCAAGTTACACAAACCGAAAGAACATCAAAACTTACAACAAGCTTATAACAAAGTTACTTTGCATCAACTAGTACATTACCATAACAGACTACTGTACTGACTGAAAATTATTTCTACCAGAAAATCTACAGTAGGTTACCACAATACACAAAAGCAATGATAAATGATTACACCTGTAAATTATTTGTTGTTTTCATACCAACAAAAAACAAGCAGAGGCAGAAAAATTAATGCGTACTGTTCTGACTCAAATTTACTTCTATTTATTTTCTATTTTTTTCGCGAGGGGGGCAGTGATGCAGCAAGAAAGTGATCTAGGTACAATACATCATGTCTAATACAGTAAAAAGAGATTTGTAACTCAGACACAATCTGTTGTACAGTGACATCAAACTAACAAAAATATTTTCACAGACTTTATGACAAGCATTCATAGAAACATAATGATTACAGCAATTACAGTGAAAATTGCTTTGGTTTAAATGTGTTTTTCCAATGATATCTTTTTACAACTCTTTTCAGAGTGATTAAATAAGACTTACAGTAATTGGAACAATTTTGAGGTGGTGCAAAATTTAAGCATGACTTTGCATAAAATCAATTTCATGTCAGATTTTGCAATAAGCTTTTCATACAGAACTCTTTTGTTGTGATCTCAGCATGGTTTGGTAAGTGGTGAGCAGGATCTTTCAAAGACCAATGCAATTTTGTGTTTGTGGTTTTTTAGGAAAATGGACTAAGAAAAAATGCAATTTGCAGTACAGAGTAATGCATTTTAAGGAGATTGCACAATCAACAGCAAAGAGAAATGCAATCTATAAAGTGGCAGCAGGCTCTGATCTTATCAAAACAGTTGAAGGGTAACTACAAACTGCTTTTGCCTGCACAAATCTTTTTTTTTTCTGTAAAATATAAATGGCTTCCAACAGACTCAAATAAAATTGAGAACGAGCTGTGGTTAGGATTTCAAACCACGAATCAGAATAGTTGCGTGCACACGAACTGGATTCCAGCAAATGTTGGCCAATGGCTGAATCACTCTCTGGAGATTCAGCCATTGACCAGAATTGATTGGAATCCAATCTGTGCGCACACAACTATTCTGATTGGTGGTTTGAAATCCTAACCACAGCTCGTTCTCAATTTCACTTGAGCCTATTAGAAGCGATTTATATTTCACAGAAAAAACAAAATTGTGCAGGCAAAAGCAGTTTGTATTTAATCTTCAACTGTTTCGATAAGACCAGAATCTGTTGCCACAACACAAATTGTATTTCTCTTTACTGTTGATAGTGCAATTTCCTTAGAATGCATTTCTCCTTACTGTAAATAGCATTTCTCATTAGTGCATTATCCTAAAAAGCCACAAACACAAAATTTGCATTGGTCTTTAGAAAGATCTTGCTCACCACATACCAAACCAGACAAAGATTGCAACTGAAGAGTTCTGTTCGAAAAACTTATAGTACAAAATGAAAATGGCTTTACTTAAAGTTACAGTAATTTCCATAGATTTTAACCTAGCCTAATCTGATTGCATACTTGACTGCCATTGAATTATACAAATTTTTGCCACTGTTACTGTACTACTGTAGGCCTAGTGCTTACAGGATTGAAAAGAATAAATTTGGCTGGATTTGCTTTAAGTAGGCTATTACAATTATGAGCTTGTGCAC
The DNA here is from genome assembly GCA_963965965.1 of Trididemnum nubilum. Lineage (NCBI taxonomy): Eukaryota > Metazoa > Chordata > Ascidiacea > Aplousobranchia > Didemnidae > Trididemnum > Trididemnum nubilum. Next base: position 7,092,325 of record OZ014485.1, on the reverse strand, counting down.
TCGGTAAAAAGTATGTTTCTAAAACTTTGGGAAGAACATTTCAGATTGACAAAATATTATGATTTAAGTTCAGATCTTAGATCTCAACTTGATCCTTGAATCATAACTTGATTTAACTTCAATCAAGTTAAGCTTCTAGATCCTCATAATTTCCATTAACTTCCAATCCTTCAAAATTAGGGGATGCCAAAAATTTTTCTTACTTTGTAAGAAGCTAAAAATCCGGAAAAAAGGAAAAACCCTAACACCAAGTTCAAAAACCTAGAAAATATGGGAGGCTAATTAATTAGCCTATTGAGAAACAAAGTGAATTGGTGCTCAAAACCTGTGTGGGTAATTGAAGATTCTGGTGAATCACTTGTTTTTAGAAATTTTTGTTTTAATTATTACAGTTAAGTTATAGGTTTGGATTAGGGTTGGGTTTTATTTCAAAATGTCTGTGTGCGCAAAAAAAGCGCCAAGCCTTTTCCATTACAAAAAAAAACAGTATAAGATTTGGGCACAGTATAAATATCACATCGTAAGATCACTCCATGCAAAAACCATTGTGGCATGTGTTCGCATTTTTTGAGAGATAAAAGCAGAGCTGTTTTTTTTTTGTTGACAAAAATAGGAATTGTTCTGCATTTTACGTGTGGTTTCTTGGCTTGACGGCATTATAATCTTCATCCTTTTTGCGCCTCAATACGTTAGAGGGCAGCATTTTTCCCCTCTGCATTACTCCAAATATATCATGTTCTAGCTCCTTTTGCAGAGTTCACATGGCATCAGAATTAGTCTTGATGGAATTGCCAAAGCTCTAGCTTTGACTGGCTATAAATTTAATGTCACTTTCTTATGACGACACAAAGTAGTACGTCTAGACAGAGAAAAAAATGGTAATTTTCTTACATAAGCAACCTTTAGTTATGTGGGGTTTTGCTCGCAGCAGGAGCCCAACATTAAACATTTGTCCACACTTGGTTCATATATATCGTTAATTAACCATCCTGCAAATTTCGTTTCTATAGCTTAATGTTTAACAAAAATATCCTTGATTGTTTGCTTTGTTGTTGTAAAATTCGTCTTGAATTACAGTTTTATGCAGTGATTGTGTTATTGATGAGGCCTATTACCAAATAAACTGTGACATCATTATGAATTAGTAGCCGTGAACCATTACAACTTCTGATCAAAAAAGCTTTTATAGACTATATGAGTTATTGTTTATCAATACAGCTGCACACTGTATGTCATGATAAAACTTTGATTTAGCTGCAATATTTTTGCCCAATGCTAGTCATTTTCTTCGAAGTGTAGAGGTATTGAACAAACATCATTTGTTGCATGTTGAAATGAGTTTGCTATAAGTCACTTTTTTAAAGTCTAGATCCGCTTGGATAGTTATTAGTCCTCACCTTAAATCTGGGAAAAATTGTGGTTTACATTTCACCTATGATGTGGTTTACATTTTGCTTATTACATTTCACATTTTACCTATAGTTCAGGCCTGAGCCTGGCCCAAACCCAAAAACTAATTTGAAATGCAAATCATGCCTGAAAAAAAACGAAAGTTAAGATTAGTCTGAAAAATTTAGCAATGTTGTCAGGTTATTTTGATTATATTTTTGTGCACCTAAGACAAAAAGTACATCTCAGACCCAACTTAAGCCTGAAATTTTGTCAACTTAGGCCTGAACCAGACCTGAAAAGCCCGGCTCGACTTACAACTCTGCTACCACATGGTAATTAACTCTTTACGCCCATGAAACTTTTTTTTAGATCGCTAGTTGCAATGAATATTTTTTAAGCAGGTTAGTCATACAGTTAAGTAAAAACTTTCTTAATGATGTCAGAGTCTATTTGGTGATAGGCCTAAGCATAGGTGAGCAAGTTAATGCAAAACGTTAGCTTCGTTAACCATAGGTGAGCAGAAGTCTGTTAATCGTTAATAACGAACCTAACTTTTCTATTAACTCGTTAATCCATTAAAAAGTTTTTTATGTTTACGGACTAAATTAACTTCCGTTAAGTTCTGTTAACTTCCGTTAAAGTTTTTATCGTTATTATCTTGCACCATTCATTCATCAGACAGGTACAAACCAGTTTGCACTGGTAACACATATTGCGTATTAGCACGAGTTTTATGGAAGAAAGCGAAAAAAGGAGCTCTTTTTTGTGGCAAATAATAACCTGCAGCCTTATAGGTCTATTAATTATTGTTGTTCACACTTTCCAAAAATTTTCCGATTGCAGCTTTGTTGGGCATTTGAACTTATTTTTATCTTGAAAATAGATTAGACTGTAAAATGTAACTTCCAAAACTCAAAAAGACCACCATAGCAATAAGCTCAACAGCGTCAATATGCATCCTAGAAGCGAGTGAATAAAAAGAAATGTAAATTACACGCAAAATGTTAACGGATTAACGGACTTTATTAACTTCCGTTAATTAAAGCTGAAATTAACAGATTAACATTAACGAAGGTGTGAAGTTTGTTAACGGATTAGTGGCTAACGAAGCTAATGTTTTGCATTAACTTGCCCACCTACGTTGTTAACCACTAGTCCATTAACAAACTTCACACCTCTGTTAACGTTAATCCGTTATTTTCAGCTTTAATTAACGGAAGTTAAAGAAGTCCGTTAATTCGTTAACATTTGCAAGTAATTTACATTTCTTTTTTTCACTCCCTTCTAGAACACGTATTGCCGCTGTTGAGCTGATTGTAAGGAAATATTTATTGTTTTGGTGGTCTTTTTGTGTTTTGGAAGTTACATTTCACAGTCTAATCTAATTTCAAGATAAAAATAAGTTCAAATGCACTAACGAAGCTGCGATCAGAAAACCTTTGGAAATTCTGAACAGCGATAATTAATAGACCTATGAGGCTGCAGGTTATTATTTGCCACAAAAAAGAGCTCCTTTCTTCGCTTTCTTTTTTGAAGCTCGTGCTAATATGCAACAAGTGTTACCAGTGCAAACTGGTTTGTACCAGTACGATGATTGAATGGTTCAAGATATTAACGATAAAAACTTTAACGGATGTTAATTTAGTCCGTTAACATGAAAAAACTTTTTGATGGATTAACGAGTTAATGAAAAAGTTAGTTTCGTTATTAACGAATTAACGGACTTGTGCCCACCTATGGGCCTAAGCAATAACATAATCATTGCATTTAAATTGTAACTAAAATTCAAGACGAATTTTAGAACGACAAAGCAAACAATCAATGACGTTTTCGTTAAACAGTAAGCTATTGAAACGAAATTTGCAGGATAGTTAGTTAACGTTCAGAGTTATCCGGAACACTAAATCTTTGTTCCTATTCCATTTTGTTCCTAATGGCTTTTGTTCCTAATCCTAACCGGTTCCAATAAAATTAAGAAACATCATTCCAAAATTCCTAACAAAAATTGTACCTATAAAATAAACAAAGGTTTATCAAAATATCAAGACCATATTGGCATGTAATGCATTCTAAAAATATTTGAAGTTTGTATGATAGCTTGAAAATACATATATACTATTTCAAATATGAAATTTTACCTTAATTAAATACGACTTCAGTTCATTTTGTCTTTTGAAATACTGTCCGTGCATGACGTCTAAACTGACACACAAATGCAAACTCATTTACGACATTTAGTAACCGCGCACGCTGCAAATAAATCACTTGAAAACTGAGCGATTAACTGCAAAAAAACCTTTCATGAATAAAATTAATCTGAGATTTAGAAATTCCTGTTCCGGTGAATGAAAAATTGATTCCAAACCTTTTCGATTCCAAAGAGGCAAATTCTGACTGCAACTTGTTCCTGGTTCCGGTCCTTGGACAACCCTGTTAATGATATGAACCAAGTGAGGACAAATGGTTAATGTTGGGCTCCGGCTGTGAGCAAAACCCCACAGGCCACATAACTAAAGGTTGCTTATGTATATAAGAAAATTTCCATATTTTTCTCTTTTTAAACGTACTACTTTCTGACGTCATAAGACAGTGACATTAAAAGGACCATGCAAACTCTACAAAAGGAGCTAGAATGCGATATATTTGGAGTAATGCAAAGGGGGAAAATGCTGCCCTCTAACGTTTAGGGGCGCAAAAAAGAATGTAGACAGTAACGTCGTCAAGCCAAGGAAACACACGTGAAATTTCAAAACAATTTCTATTTTATGGTGTTATTCTAATCCGCTCACCATGTCACTTCAATATTATAAAGTCAAAAAAACCCAGCTCTGCTTTTACCTCTCAAAAAATGCAGACACACATCACAATTGAGTAAACATATACCGGTAGCAGATATAATATTTATACTGTGGTTCGGGTATTGTTAAGCAGTTAAGTATAAGCCGTCTGATTTTTTTGAAAGCTCTTTGACTTTTGTATGAGAACGCGTGCACTCACTTTCTCTTAGATCTAGGCTATTCCCCAAATGCAGCCCTAACCCTAATGAGTGTATGCATGAGAGAAAAGAGAATGCACACACGCTCATACATGGGTTGCAGAGCTTCCAAAAAAAAAAGCGAACGATTTAGGCCTATACATAACAACATTCATAAAGTTTTTGAAAAAACAATCTATTTTTGGAGTATTCGTAAAGTGGCTATAGCTAGGGTTACCATCTGCCATATTTTTCAGACAGAGAAGCGGGACAGTCGTAGTTTTTTTGTGAATATTTAGGTGACCTCCGAAAAAAAAAAAAGGTCTTCACTCCAGCGACCCAAGGTTTTCACGTGATTTTCTAGGTCATCTCCAAAAAAAAAGGTCTTCACCCCAGCGACGTACGGTTTTTAAGAATTCTTGAGTGATTTTTGAGAATTCTTCCCAAACAAACAAAAAACCAGGACATTTCCACCAACCGGCCGGGACCCAGAAACATTGCCTTAAAACCGGGACTGTCCCGGCTAAACCGGGACGTAGGTATGGTAAGTCTAGCTATAGCCTATACCAGTAGCCTATATGGTATGCAGTACTTGACTGTCAGACTGTACTTCAACGATTGCTGCGGTTTAGTTTGGTCTGAATTCAGACAGTCAGAATAACTCAACTTGATTTCAATGACAAGTGACATACCGATAGGCGATACTACACCGGTACACTGGTACAGTAGCCTAGACCTAGCCTACCAGTACCTCAGACCTGCCTATTGGCTTAAGCAATTCTGAGCTCAAATTTTGCAAAATATTTTTTTCTAAACTTGAATCGTAAAATGTTGCCTAAACCAAAGTAATTACCTCTGTACTGTAACCTGATGTCTTTAGAACTGCTCAGTATAGGTACAGACTACAGGTAAGGGTAAAGCTACGGTACGTACTAAGGCGTCAGGCCCCAAGGCAGCTGAGCTACCGTAGTTTGTCGCCTTGAGCTGGCTCATGGAATATACTGGTGTGATTTTTACACAGTGCTTAAAATTTCTTCGACTGTTGGTACGTAAACAAATTAGGCCCTCCTAAATTCAATACCTCAACCAAAGACAGCTGGTGGACGATTGGGTTCAATTGAAATTTATGCATGTTGTTTGTTTTACCACAGTTTAAATATCATACAGTAGGTTCACTCAATTATGACGCGTGTCCGCATTTTTTGAGAGATAAGCAAAACTTTGCAGTCAAATTGACGTCATAATAGTGACATCGTGAGCGGATTCGAATTATGCCAAATGATAGCAATTGTTCTGAAGTTTTATGAATTTTGTCTCCACCGTACGAAATTAAGTCCTTCCCCTTTTTTTATGGCCCTAAATGTGGAAGGGCACCATTTTTCACAGCCGTCATACTCCTGACGTAACTTGACGTAGCTTTCGTTGTGCTTTTCGGATCGAAGTGAATTTGGTACCAATAAATCCGTTTAAGCTCGGGCTTTGATTCGCTCCATTTGTTACGTCACTTGTCTATGACGTCACAAAGTTACAAGCGTAAATATTACGTTTACGGACAAAATCCCGAATTGGACAAAATCCCGAATTGGACAAAATCCAGAAGTACAAAAGCCCGAATTGGACAAAATCCCGAATTGGACAAAATCCCGAATAGGACAAAATCCCGAATTGGACAAAATCCCGAATTGGACAAAATCCAGAATGGACAAAATCCCGAATTGGACAAAATCCCGAATGGACAAAATCCTGAATGGAGAAAATCCCGAATTGGACAAAATCCCGAATTGGACAAAATCCAGAACGGAAAAAATCCCGAATTGGACAAAATCCCGAATGGACAAAATCCCGAATTGGACAAAATCCAGAATGGACAAAATCCCGAATTGGACAAAATCCCGAATTGGACAAAATCCCGAATTGGACAAAATCCAGAACGGACAAAATCCCGAATTGGACAAAATCCAGAATGGACAAAATCCCGAATTGGACAAAATCCCGAATGGACAAAATCCCGAATTGGACAAAATCCCGAATGGACAAAATCCCGAATTGGACAAAATCCCGAATGGACAAAATCCCGAATGGACAAAATCCCGAATGGACAAAATCCCGAATGGACAAAATCCCGAATTGGACAAAATCCCGAATGGACAAAATCCCGAATGGACAAAATCCCGAATTGGACAAAATCCCGAATGGACAAAATCCAGAATTGGACAAAATCCCGAATAGAAAAAATCCAGAACGGGCAAAATCCAGAATCTAATCAATTTCAAAGATAGAGAAAGTCAGGATTGATAGTGTACTCACAACCTTGGGCAAGTTTTTGCAACTTTTTTTTACAGCTTCCGACAGCTTTCTAAATACCAAGAATTTATGTAGTACAATGTTCTAAGCTGTTTTTAGGAATTTAGTATTGCAACTTTTAGCAAGTTTTTTCTTTTTTACATGCAACTTTTTACTGCAATTTTTATTAAGTATGGCGCAAAATGTTAGTGTGATTTACAAATCGTGCTCTAAAACTATTTCAGTACTGTTCTATCATAGACTACTATGGTTCTATTGTCTTTGATTTGCATAACAAAGAGCTATGTGACGGATACCTGCGTCTCAATGTTATTTATGACGCAAGAGTTGGCTTACAACTTCGTGCACTGTGGAGCGAAGTTTTAGCATGCTTTGCAAACTGTTGGCAAAAGATCGTCATTTCTCCCCAAGAAATGTTGGCAAATATTTGGCATTATAGGTAAATAAATTGCTTGAGTAAATCACTGTCGTTTTTAATGTTTGTGAATAAATGCAACTTTTGCTATAAATATATGCATTTTTTTCAATTTTTTAGTGCAACAAAAACTTGCCCTAGTACTCAGTTCTGGCATATAAGCACTGATAAATATAAATGATTAATTTGCCGACAAAACTGCATGTCTTTTATTTGCTTTTGTCGTGGCGACTTAGAAAAAGAGCGCATATACAAAAATAGAGTGATCAAGTCAAAAAACTTTGCGGTTTTGTCGAGTTAATTAGGTGCGAAGCAGTTTATCCTGTAGCAAAGGCCTCGCACTTTTTACGTTTGACGTCAACTCTTTCAGTTTGTTGGAAAAGAAACCACAGTATAGGCAGTAATTAAAATAAATTAGCGAGTTTTGTTCTAGGCAAAAATGTAAGCAATTAAGAGATGAAAAGGAAGTTGGCCCGCGAACACACTCCCTGAAAATAAAATTTTCTATGTTTCCAATATTGCTTTCTTTTTTGTCAAGAACAAAATTTAGTATGGATGTTTACAAAATCAAATATTAAATGTTTTTTGCCGTGACTAAAAGGATTTCCTTTGAATTAAACCAAAACTGGCAAAAAAGGAACAAAGTTTCGAAAATTATACTTTAGTTCAATGATTATGTGTTATGGTCATTAAATGTTTTAATATGTTTTTTTTATGGACGCGAGTTGGTCGAGCGGAAACGCGTTCGTCTCTGGAGCGGGAGGTTTTAGGTTTAAATTTCAGGACGGTCAAATCCAGAGGTGGAGTCCTAAAGGACATCCTTGGCCCGAGGACACATTTTCAAGTCCTTGGTTTTGGCCTTTGCCTCGAAGCCTACAAGTCCTTGAAAATGTCCTATCTTAGGTTCGGAGACGGCATTCTTTTTTGATTGGTTAAAAAGAAAAAACCAAACAAAAGACAACATATCTGATAGTCGGTCAATTCGTTGTTTCTTTTCCTTACTTGAAAATACAATGTGATAACCAACTAAGCCAAGCCATACTAAAACTTATTTTAAATGGCATTGTGTGAAAGCTCTAATCGGAGAATAAGCACACAAAACCCATTGCCGAAAATTGTTGTTTTTATTTCGGCTAATACTTCTGGTGCAGGCGGTAAAACTGCAAAGCACTACAATAAAGCCATCCAGAGCCATTATAAGGAATCCAAGAGTCAGCACAAACCATTTTGAGTTGCTAATGTTAAAACATGGCCGAGCTTATTCTGTGTGCAAATTTAAAAGAAAGTATGTGTGTGATAATGAAATGTAATACAGTATTACCAGGGAAGGCAGTGACATATTACCGTAATTTTGTTAGTATATCTCGTTGAGAACGCCAACCTGTTCTGAAAACACGCGACTTTGAGATGAGGAAGAATATCAACTCTAATCACTGGCAAGCGGTCAGGGGGGCAAAGCCACGTCCACTGAACAATTTGTGTGTTGGAAATAACCGCTACGAATCCCAAATAACAAAGTAATGGATCACAAAAAAAAAAAAACGCTGCATGAAGGATTATTAATTTACAGTATGTGTGAAATCAAATATAACTAGAATTGTTCAAATGCTTGGACTACTTAACAAATTTTTTTACAAGCTTCCACAAAAAATTGGGCGTTTTTAGAAAAAAATTAATGGTTTATAATTTTTCCGTTTCGACAATTGTAGACCTCCTGAAGGGGGCACGGGCAAATGTCTCCAATGCCTTCCTTCTTAATACGAACCTCCGGGAATCCTCAGATTTTTTCTAATTAAACACTATATAAATTAAGTGTCTTTTGGCTGCGGAAACCTTCGCGCTCATTCATTGGCAGACATTATAAATGTGAGAAAGACATAATGCACTGAAATGTAAAGAAAAGATTGGCTCAAAATCAGAGTTGGGAAATTGTGAGAAAACTAATTTTTTTCTAATTTAGCATTTATGGTATTTTTTTCGAATTGTTTTGAAAGTTTAAATGTGTAATCTTCTTAAGTCACAAAAATTGCAACTTTTTTTCAAAAAAATCACTAAAATTGTTTAACGGGGGGGGGCATGGGGATATTGCCCTCGTCCCAAACCTCCGTTTTTCAATGCCAAAAACTTTTGAACTTACAAAAATACCCTTTAGTTACGGTACCTCAATTCATTTAAAAAACATAAATTCACAGTATTTTGCAATATTTTTAGAAAATACTTTTTGAAAAATTCGTCAAAAGAAATGGTTTAACCAAGCAATGGGGTTTGCTTTTAGGAAACTCCGAAAAAGGTGGGAATCCGTGATCAGTGGGCGTTTGCATCGAGGCCCTAACTGATGAAATTATGGCCTTAAAATTGACAATTTCTACGTTTATAATTTAGCTATATTCAGCATTTAAACTGAAATATCGCTGAGGGGGCCGCTTAAGCAGCCTGACCAGATGCATTCGCAATGCCGTAGCAACTTGGTTTGAATTTTGCCCCGAAATCAGAAGAAAAATAAAAAACAATGGCTTTCTGTTGCGATTTTTTCACAGCCAAATTCGAATGAAGACCAAAAAAACAAACAACATCTTCACCCCAGTTTGTGCGATTTTTATCCGCTTAATTGAAATGAAGACCAATGCAAAAAGGCTTTATTTGACAATTTTTTTGTTTGTGATTTTATTAGGCGATATTTGTTTTATTGTGCGATATATGTTTTTTGCGCGATATTTGACCACCAAATTCGAATGAAGACCGAGCAAATTAGAAAAAAAAGGTATTTTTCGCTATCCCTGTATGGAGGTACGCTGAATTTTCCATTAGGGGAAGCCAAATCTCAATGGGAAGACGCTAACTACCGTTGGGAGGACGTGTCTCTCATCTAATTAAAGTACTGGCTATATTTCCATTTACTGGTAAAGCCATTGCATCATTACTACAATACCGATACGGTGCGAAATCAACATCAGCTGCTAACGTGTCAAACTTCAAAATGGCAGTCGTTATTATTTTAAAAAAACTATTATTTTTGAATTATCATCTAAAACTTAACGAAATGCATTATCTTGAGCACTTTCGCGCTCAACAATTATGGAAAATTTACCCAACATAAATTAGAAAATTTGTGTCCTCGGTTCTTGGCCTCGACCATTTCTGTCCTTGGCCTCGATAGGGTCTGTCCTCGTTACACGCTTCGGCGTGATGCAGCTAGTATAACGAAACATTTGATTTGATTACAGTATGCTCTACGCTGTACGTTTAAACAAATTACATCAACACGTGCGATCAAACGAATTCAACACTGCAGTTAGATGTTGGATAAGCGGGCGAAACAGTTCACTAAAGTTGTCAATATAAATATTTTAAGTTTTAAGAAAACAAGTTATATTTGCTTTTCAAATTACTGTCACAACAAAATAAAAAGTGATCGAACGTTCAAACACTGCCTAAGCGATCAAAACACTTTTTACAGGAACTAAGTTTTTGATTTTGATTGCTTCGATAGTGTTTGATTGTTCTCACCATTTTGGGTTGACAGTAATTTGAAAATCAATCACGACAGCTACTGCTTCTCTATAGATTTCAAATACATTTATAGCGACAACGTTAGTAAACTTTTTTGATTGTTTATCCAAGATTTAATTGGACTATTTCATTTATTAAATCGTATGCGTTGACGTAATTAGTTGGTTGTAATTCGAACGACTGCAAAAGTAAGCAAAAGTTAGTGTTAATTAATTTTATTCTGGGTGGAAACCAGTGATTTGTTATATTTTTTAGATGCTTTGACAAGGGTATAATGTTTTTGCCAAAAACCTTCCGTGTAATTTTTGTAAATATAATAAAATTTTAAAAAAATTAAAATAAAGAAAAATTAAAATTGCAAGTTTCGTCATCAAACTGTTTTGCACTCCTCTTGAATTCATGTTTGTCAGGTGTTTTTGCTGATGTTTTAGAAAGAAAAATCAGCATTAAAACATTTAATGACCATAACACATAATCATTGAACTAAAGTATAATTTTCGAAACTTTGTTCCTTTTTTGCCAGTTTTGGTTTAATTCAAAGGAAATCCTTTTAGTCACGGCAAAAAACATTTAATATTTGATTTTGTAAACATCCATACTAAATTTTGTTCTTGACAAAAAAGAAAGCAATATTGGAAACATAGAAAATTTTATTTTCAGGGAGTGTGTTCGCGGGCCAACTTCCTTTTCATCTCTTAATTGCTTACATTTTTGCCTAGAACAAAACTCGCTAATTTATTTTAATTACTGCCTATACTGTGGTTTCTTTTCCAACAAACTGAAAGAGTTGACGTCAAACGTAAAAAGTGCGAGGCCTTTGCTACAGGATAAACTGCTTCGCACCTAATTAACTCGACAAAACCGCAAAGTTTTTTGACTTGATCACTCTATTTTTGTATATGCGCTCTTTTTCTAAGTCGCCACGACAAAAGCAAATAAAAGACATGCAGTTTTGTCGGCAAATTAATCATTTATATTTATAAGTGCTTATATGCCAGCAGTGAGTACACAATCAATCCTGACTTTCTCTATCTTTGAAATTGATTAGATTCTGGATTTTGTCCAATTCGGGATTTTTTCTATTCTGGATTTTGTCCATTCGGGATTTTGTCCATTCTGAACTTTGTCGAATTCGAGATTTTGTCCATTCGGGATTTTGTCCAATTCGGGATTTTGTCCAATTCGGGGTTTTGTCCAATTCGGGATTTTGTCCAATTCGGGATTTTGTCCATTCGGGATTTTGTCCAATTCGGGATTTTGTCCAATTCGGGATTTTGTCCAATTCGGGATTTTGTCCAATTCGGGATTTTGTCCATTCGGGATTTTGTCCAATTCGGGATTTTGTTCATTCGGGATTTTGTCCAATTCGGGATTTTGTCCAATTCTGGATTTTGTCCAATTCGGGATTTTGTCCAATTCGGGATTTTGTCCTATTCGGGATTTTGTCCATTCGGGATTTTGTCCAATTCGGGATTTTGTCCGTTCTGGATTTTGTCCAATTCGGGATTTTGTCCGTTCTGGATTTTGTCCAATTCGGGATTTTGTCCATTCGGGATTTTGTCCATTCGGGATTTTGTCCAATTCGGGATTTTGTCCATTCGGGATTTTGTCCATTCGGGATTTTGTCCAATTCGGGATTTTGTCCGTTCTGGATTTTGTCCTATTCGGGATTTTGTCCATTCGGGATTTTGTCCAATTCGGGATTTTGTCCGTTCTGGATTTTGTCCAATTCGGGATTTTGTCCATTCGGGATTTTGTCCAATTCGGGATTTTGTCCATTCGGGATTTTCTCCAATTCGGGATTTTGTCCATTCTGGATTTTGTCCAATTCGGGATTTTGTCCATTCGGGATTTTGTCCAATTCGGGATTTTTTCCGTTCTGGATTTTGTCCAATTCGGGATTTTGTCCGTTCGGGATTTTGTCCGTTCGGGATTTTGTCCATTCGGGATTTTGTACAGGATCCTAAATATTACCTAAAATTGGAACTTTTCGTTCTTTCGGTAACTTTAGTCATGGGGAGTTTTGTTCGCGTTTGACACCCAACAGTTTTGTTTTGCCCGAAACTTGCTCTGTATCGTCAACTAGCTTTCCTGCATTTTTCGTTTTAATTGCTGAAAGATTTACGAAAATATCGTTGGTTGTTTGCAAGACATGGCAAACTATAACGATAAATGCAGCATTTAATAGCCTTTGTGCTTTAACTGATACCATTTAATTGCTACATCATTGTCATTAGTTAGCGACTTGATTGATGTCTTTTGATTTGAAACAGCATTTTTTGGTTCGAAACAGTATTCTATTTCAGCTGCATAGAAATAATTCTATAATTTTAACTATTTTATTTCTCAAGTTTAAATATTCCATCGCTTGTATTTCGTTGTTGCGTGTACCAATTGTTGTTGTTCTCATGTTCTGTTAAATTGAAAGAATACTATTAAAACCAACTTTGTAGTAAAAAATGCATCTCTTTCTCGAAGAGTATAATTTCAACCTGGCTACACCAAATTCACTAAATCCTGTTCACACACACTGTTGCGATATAGCCGCAGTGTTTCGTAATTGATTTAATTCTTTAAAATGGCTTCTGACATTTGGCAATTTAGTTCTTGCAAACGGCTCTAAAACTGTGCGAAGGTGGTACAGGTGGTGACACGATGCTCATCTTTGGCAAAGAAAGCTCATTTTTGCTCAAAATTTAAAAGAAAAAAATTACGAACATTCCAGCTTCAGCATAGAAAAAAATAATAACAAAGAACACAGGCTGGTACAACAGATTTGTAAATTATCAGCAGACTTTTTTAAAACTTTTTCTACATTGCTATTGTTGATTTGTCTAACATGAAGTCGCTAATTTTCAATACCAAAAAATAATATAATTTTCAATTAAGCAAGAATAAATTTATGCACTTTATTCTCCAACAAACTTGAGAACAAATAAGGCTGAAAATTGATGAAAATTTAGGAACAGCCAGCTTCAACTTAAAAGCATTGACGTAACAATTATAGGTTGTATCACTCAAAGCACAAAGGCTATTAAATGCTGCATTTGTCGTTATAGTTTGCCATGTCTTGCAAACAACCAACGATATTTTCGTAAATCTTTCAGCAATTAAAACGAAAAATACAGGAAAGCTAGTTGACGATACAGAGCAAGTTTCGGGCAAAACAAAACTGTTGGGTGTCAAACGCGAACAAAACTCCCCATGACTAAAGTTACCGAAAGAACGAAAAGTTCCAATTTTAGGTAATATTTACGCTTATAACTTTGTGACGTCATAGACAAGCGACGTAACAAATGGAGCGAATCAAAGCCCGAGCTTAAACGGATTTACTGGTACCAAATTCACTTCGATCCGAAAAGCACAACGAAAGCTACGTCAAGTTACGTCAGGAGTATGACGGTTGTGAAAAATGGTGCCCTTCCACATTTAGGGCCATAAAAAAAGGGGAAGGACTTAATTTCGTACGGTGGAGACAAAATTCATAAAACTTCAGAACAATTGCTATCATTTGGCATAATTCGAATCCGCTCACGATGTCACTATTATGACGTCAATTTGACTGCAAAGTTTTGCTTGGCTCTCAAAAAATGCGGACACACGTCATAATGGTTTTTGCTTGGAGTGAACCTACTGTATAATATTTATACTGTGGTTTTACGATACGCCGGACTTTTCCGGCGCAGAAAATCACGAAAATTTTGCGCCATGCTATGCGGAAATCTCTAATCAAGTGTAGGCGCCATACTGAAGTTGTATACCGGTAACACTTAAAAAGAACGTCTGTGTGGAACCATTAAACTACAACTGATCACTTAACCGATCAGTTGTCGAGTGCATAGAGCGTTTGCTACTGAAACGGTAGACTAGGGTTTGATTCTCGAAAGGGTCAAACTAAAAACATAAAAATTACTATTTACAGCATCACTGCATTACGTTCCGCAATTAAAGAACCAGTGGAAAGCTTCCACCGAGTGTGGTAGACAGATGGACTGGTGGCAGCTTGACTTGAAGACCGAAAGTTATCTTCGCTGACTCCTGACCAACGCAACTCAATCAATCAATCAATCAATCAATTTATTCTCAAACGCCAATTGCGCTGATGGAAGCACGTGAAAGACCATGTCAGTCGTCTAGTCTACAGCTCCCAACATAAAACACACGAGAGAAAACAAAACACTCATATACACACACGAATAATACCAACTACTGTAAGTTGGGCACATTTATATACATCAATGTCAGAAGTATTGAAGCAAGTATACAGGCAGTCTATAGCTGCCTAAATTAAGCAATCATTGCTTGTTGTTTGTCCCAATACCAGCACAGATCTTTAGATTTGCTCGGCTCTACATCAAATTTCATCATCAATAGTGTTCGTTGCTTATAACAGCAATTTTTATTTTTAAAACTTCTTGGGATGCAAAAACTTAGTGAATAACTCAGTGAATAAAATGTAATTACAGTTTTCCGAGATTGGCTAGACAACCAGGAAAAATCTTCTCCCAAAATGTCCTTCAAATTTATTATGCTTTGATTGATTCAGAAACTAATTACAACATTGTATCTAGTTAAATAGACAACTTAGGCAATATATTTAGCTACGAGCGACTAATTTTATGTGTTTGTTTTTTATTTCTGCTACTTTAGGTTAGAACTGGGAAGTAAAGGTGGCGCGGATAACACGAAATGTTTCCGCATGCTGCACCGCACTGCATCCAAACACAACTAAGTTCATCGCTACACCAAACAACAATTTTTTTTTCATCATCTTGAAGTAAAAGCGACCTAAATTTGTATTATTGAAGGTGCAGCGGCCATGCCTTTTACGTATTAGTATTGCGTATACGTAATTTTGTTTTCTTGCATGTTTAACGTACGTCGTTTTGTTGCTGTATCCTTTTTCTAGTAAATTGTTATTTGAAACTGATACTTTTTTATGTTCTTGGAATTGCCAGAAATAAATGAATACTACTACTACTACTACAGCTACAAAGTTATCTACACTTTAAATATCCACCAGCATCAGAAAAAAATTAGCTCTCTAGCCTACGACAAACAAAAAAATTATTTTAGGAGTGTCATTTTGGAAGATTTTTAAAGGGGGGCCCTTTCAAATCATGTCAAAATATTTGTCTCTTCTACATCTGCTGATATCAAAAAACGTATGCTCTATTTTGAGCCGTTTAATGAAGGTTTTATAGCAAATTGAAGTAAGACATAGCCGCAGGAGGCAGGTCAGGGGTATGGCTTGCCTTAACCTGAAAGTTTGGCAGGTTTTCACAATTTTTGTTGAAAAATATCAATTTTCACTCCGTTTGGGCGGAGTATAAAACTAGGCTGTAGTAGATCTTAAACAAAGGGTTTGGCAGATAAACTTTTATGTTTTTTTATTTTTTAAGTTTTTGAACTCTTTATTGTTCGAATTTTTATTCAGAATTTTTTTTTTTTTGCTTTGTTGAGCATGGTTTGAGTAATAATTAGGGCCATTTTTACTTTGACCTGAAAAAATTTAATTTTGACTTTATTTTAGCTAAATTTTGACTTTATTTTGATCTAAACTGTTTTAGCCTTATTGAGCTCCATATTTTGATTAGAAAAAAAAGATTTTGTTATTCGCACATCACGTTTCAAGTTTGAAGCAGATAATCTTCTTCACTTTTCATTAACAGCATGTAGAAAGAAATATTAATCAGTCAGTCTTGTGATTAAAGTAGCCTAACGAATCGCTGCAGGACAACAACGTAAGAATCTGCACACATTTCCATGTCAATTACACTTTTTTTAACCAGTAAATTCTGGATTGAAGTTTGCTGTTCTTAAATTTCCACGAATTTTTGGCTTCATTTGTTTTTAAATTCTTATTGGAAAAGAAATTGACACATTTTCAATGTTGCTTGGTAAAAAGTTGCGTAGTGTAAAAATTTTGTCCATTGCTAAAGCTGTAAAAGCAAAACAATGCAATCATAAGATTTCAAAAATCTGGTTGATTCATTCTGATATGCGGTACTGAGTAATAAAAAATGACTTTTAAATTTTTGAGTTTGGACATATAGGGTTCTTAGTTATTTTATTCATGCCGAGGCTGACATTTTTACTTTGTTTTTAATTTCTAAAAATGAGTTTCGCGTTATTAGAAAATTGTTTTTATAAAGAAGTTAACCCAGGCAATTGAATTGCGAGTTGCGACACATTGCAACTATTTGCAGAAGTTTGAGTCGCAAAGCTTCATTTAAACATGCATGAAATTGCTCATAACATTTCATTGGTTTCCAAATATCCAAAAAAATGAAGAAAAAAATTTTGTTTGCTTTTGAAAAAGAATTTTTGATCAAATACAGTTTTGATAAATTTTAATCTAACCCAAAATGTTGACTTTATTTTGAGCTGTAAAATCACCCGAAACCAATGTTGGTATACGTTGGTAAACCAAATATGATATAATAAAGCCGTGAAAAAAATTTGTCTTTTGCGGGCCCTATTATAACCCAAATATTGAAATAAAACAACTGCAACAAAATGTTGACCGCCCTTTTTCCGTTTTTGAAACTTGACAAATATTTAATATTCTTTGGCCGATAAAGCAATTAAAAGCAGTGCAACCAAAAATGCATTGTAGTTCTGTTCAGCAAAAAGCAGAAATATCTTTGTAGATGTGACAAACTACCTTGATAAGTACTCAGCACTTACTTACAAAGGATTGTTGTACGTGTCACCTCAAGTTAATCTGACTAAATCAAAATATTCAGTGTTCGGAATTCTTGTTTAAAAGTTGGCTATCTACTCTAATGACATAAATTATTGTTACTTCAGAAATTTGTAATTGAAAGAAGCAAGCATGTTCAACGAAAGCAAAACACAAAAATAAAAACTTCACAATGACTAGCGCAGTCCAACAACATCAGCATTCCGGCTCGTGAAATGCCCACAAGAGGCTACAGAATCAAGCAAGAGTCAAATTAGTTTTGTCAAAAGTTAGGTTCTGTGGAAATTCAAGAAGCAGTTTTTGTTTCTGCCAATGCATAGATAAACTTCTTACTTTTGACAGAACATAAACGGGTTACTTTTGCCGCTGCTGCTAAACTAATATTCGTTATACGACAAAGAAATTGTTTCATAAACGAATTGGTGTCGGAAAAAGATAAATACAGAATGACATCGAACCCACGCTTTGAGTTAAAAGGGCACGCGATAACGTAACTTACTACGATAGTTTTGTTCATCACTGACGTGCATTTTTAATGGACATCTCGTGTGAGATTAAAACGAAGTCGTTTGATTTTGGAAACTTATTAATTTCATTATGGCTGCAGAACAAGATGGTGGGTCGAGCGGTAGGCTTTACGCGTTTATTTCTGGAGCGGAAGGTCTGAGGTTCAAATCTCGGACCGGTCAAGTCGGACACAGAGTTGCCAACAGGCGCGTAGCCAGGATTTGAAAAAAGGGGGGGTGGCTTTTTTGAAAGAGTGAGACGACTGATAGCGACCTTGACCCGAATTTTTATTGCTTTCGAATCAAATTCAAAATTCAAACGGTTTTTCCGCCCAAAAATAGGTGATCTCCAAAAAAACATAAAAAAAAAATAAAAATCACCAAAATTGAGACGGATTCCGGCCGAAATCGGAAATTCAAACGGTTTTTCCGCCCAAAAACAGGTGATCTCAAAAAAAAAAAAAGAAAACAAAAAAGGTCTTCACCGAAATTGAGACGGATTTTTCAGCCGATTTCAAACGCTTCTTCCGCCCAAATCACGGCAATTCTTTCACAGCTCCATCACCAAATCCCTTCGGGGGGGCTGTTTTCAGTTTTTGCAAAAATCGGCCTCAAAAGCACTAAAAACGTGCAATTTTGCATACTTTTCAGGCCAACGCCCCCCTTTGGCTACGCTACTGGTTGCCAGCGGCTTGGATTTCGAAAGATATTTCGAAAGAAACTGTGTCGCCTGGGTGCAATGACGCGGAGATAGGCTCCACAAACTCGTTCCACGCTTCGGGCAAATACAGCGAGTACATCGAAAGGTATGATTTGACATACGGCTGCTGATTCACTCAAGCGTGAAAGATAATCCTGCCATTTGGCTCAGCTGAGCAAAAATAATTTCAGAACTAGAATATGACATCGCAAGCGATATTCGGGGACTTCGCGAAAGTATCAAGGCTAACTTTGCTGAACTAAAGAACTTCACAATTACGGTAAGCGTGTTCATGGTTTTTAATAGTCAGATCTGAAATACATTGCTTTCGAATTTCATAACGTTCCATTAACTTGATCAGGTTTGTGGTAAACGGCTTTCAAAGCTTAAATGTCTAGAAAAGATATTTATAAATACCTATTAGTTCTCGTTTAAAGTTTTAAGGAATTTGTTGAATTTTCACTTAGCAGCGTAGCGCAATTGTTAAAATTGCGGTTACCAACAAAACCCTTGTTAAAGCAAATATTTCGACAGTAATTTTTTAATCCGACAGAACCAAAACTTTTTGATCTGAAAATATCAATATGATTTTCAGAGTTTGTAACCTTCGTTATCTTTGTTACCAGAAATTTGACACGCTGTCCTAAATATCAAATCCACAACCTCAACGTACCCACTGCAATACTTTTTTTGAGAAGAATTTGATATCAGCACATGTACGAACAGTTCTGCTAATTTTTCTCAAAATTAAAGAACTAAATCAAATCATGCCTTCCTTAACACTTATCATAGAAAAAGATACGTGCACAAACAAAATTTAGAAACAAAAAAATCAAATTCTTTAAATTTGTAAGTGATATTGCGAAGTCTAACTTTAAGATGATTTTACATTGAAAACTTGTACTAATTTACTCAACTCTATGTTTTCCAGAACCCTGGATATAATGATTAAAGTCAAACTACTATTTACCAAAAATTGTCTACTTCTTTTGCACATCACGCTCTTTTTAGTTCATTTTAACAGCTACGAGGTTATTCGCTCTCAAAGTTTTAAGTTTTCAAATAGTTATCAATGTAATGAAGTAGCAACATTCAGGAAGCTTTTAGTAGCTCTTAACAGTTTTTCACTTTATGCTGAAATAACATAGAGCGATCTCTAACATTCCAGCGACCTTGTTACATTAGCCAAACTTCACACTAACCACGACTAGAAATCAGAGGTGGAGTCCTCGAGAATGTCCCTAGCCTCGAGGACACATTTTAAAGTCCTTGGCCTCGAAGCTCAAGTCCTGGAAAATTGCCCTGTCCTCGGCTCGAGGACAGCACTATTTTTTGAATTGTTAAAATTTTGTAGATCGCCTGAAAAATCTTTTTGCAGATCTTTTTTTAGGAGATCGTCAGAAAAATTACTTTGAAGACCTTTTTTTTTCGGAGAAAGCCTGAAAAATTTTTTTGAAGACCTTCCTTTTTTTTGGAAAACGACTGCAAATTTTTTTGAACACCTTTTTTTGGGGGGAGGACACTTGCGCCTTTGTCCTTGGCTTTTCGCCTTGGCCTCGAGCATTCTTGTCCTTGGCCTCGAGCATTCTTGTCCTTGGCCTCAAGAGGGTCTGTCCTCGAAAGGGCTGGCCTTGGTCTCGGATTTTTTTGTGTGGTTGGCCTTAGCCAAGATGCCTTGAGTCCTCGACTCCACCTCTGCTAGAAATGTACACGCATTTTACAACTATTCTCATTCTGAGAACGCTATTTAGCAGTGCAACCCCAACGGCCAGCATATTGGATATTGTACAGTATATTGCATTACATCCATTATCCATTACTCAGCACAATAGCTTTCAAAATAAAATTTATCAAAAACTTTGAAGAGGCAAGTAGAAGATTTTTTCAATGTCACAAGAGAAAGTTTAGTAAAAAAACTCGGCCATCCAGCTTAACCTAACAATGCCATTAAGCTCAAGCAGTAGCGTAGCCAGGGGGGGGGGGGCTCGAGCCCCCCCATTGGCTTGTGAAGTATGCAAAATTGCATGTTTTTGGTGCTTTTGAGGCCGATTTTCTGTTAAAAATTGAAAATAGCTCCCCCCATAGGAAAACAGCCCCCCTGAAACGTTTGAGTTTTCGAAATTGGACGAAAAACCAGTCTTAATTTCGATGAAGACCTTTTTTTTTTTTTTTTTGGAGACCACCTAATTTTAGGCGGAAAAAACCTTTGAATTTCGGATTTCGGCCGAAAAATCACTCTCAATTTTGGTGAAGACCTTTTTTTTTTTTTTTATTTGGAGACCACCTATTTTGGGCGGAAAAAACATTGAATTTCCGAGGTTTCCGAGAAATTTCGTCTCAATTTTCGGACAAACCGTGTGAAACTGATTCAAGATCAATGAAAATTCGAGTCAAGGTCGTTTGCACACTTCTCACTCTTTCAAAATAGCCCCCCTCCCCTTTTCCAAATTCTGGCTACGCGCCTGAGCTCAAGTACTTCAACGTCGTAAATGTTGCAGTAATCTCATAAGTTTTGAATCTTCTACTTTTCTGTGATACCAATTCATTGTGAGAATTCATCCTATAGTTTGAAGATCCATTTTAAGGGCTAGTTGTCCAACATGGCATTGCCAAGTTAGGCATGTTTTATCTTTCTCTTCTATTAGCCTTCCAGTACTCTTAAAATTTGATATGTCTAGCTGGAGTACTTCGTAATAAAGATTTTTAAATTTTAAAGGGTCATTTGGCATGGTCTCCTCAATGTGGCCAACCAAATTTTTGTATTTTTAATCTTTGATTCATATTAATCTATCCAATAGATTCAATTTATTTAGCTCTTGTAGTTAATGGGGGAGGTGAGAACACAATTGAATGACCTTTATAGTATGAGATCCTCAATTTTTTTTATATTATATTTTTGCCTACATATCTTGAAAATTCAAAAGAAAGGGACAACACTAATATTTGTCATTTTGACCTTGCTAAGCCTAACTGATGAGCCTTAAATTAGGCGAAATAGCTGTCTTAGGAATGCAACTGGTAATTGTTTTGTTCTGCTTTCAGCATTGTGTTTTGTGAGTTTTGATGTTTTTTCGATTGATTTCGTAATGTACCTTTGAAATGCTGTTCCCTTCTCAATTTTTGTTTTAATATCTTGAAAATTTATTTGTCTTTAGCTTGAGTGGTAAAAAATTTGAAGGACCCTTCGAAGGAGGATTCCCCAATTGTGGCACCTGAAATTAGTCACATTTTATTTACCTTTTTGATTTTACCTTTTTGATTTTATTTATCTACAGTATTATGAAAGTTTCATATGTCCAGCTTGAATGTTGGCTGAAAAGTTTGAATTTTGAAGAACCCCCATTTTGGTGCTCCAAATTTTGTCAAATTTTATTTTTTCTTCATATTTGCTTGCATATGCGGTAATTGCGATGTGTCTAGCTTACACAATTGAAAAGTTTGAATTCAGGTGTCCTCGTTTAAGGGGTCCATCGATTCTAGATATTTCTTGTTTGTAATTAGTTAACTGATTTCAGCGGACAACGCTACAGACCCTTATTTCGGTACCCTTAAATCAGTGGTTTTCAACTTGGGGGCCGCGACTCCTTTGGGGGTCGCCAGCCTTTTTTTCAGGGGTCGCAAAAGCTTTTGATGGTCAGCAGAAAAATTTAAATGTTTATTTACAGGATTGTGCTATAACATGCAATTCAGGTCGGAATCACTTTTAGTCGAGGCCAAAATATCAGGCACTGTGGCAAAAATTATAGCCAACTTTTCGGTTAAGAATTAAAATTGTATTAGGAATGATTGACTGTTATAACTCTTTTTATCGCGGTTATTATTATTACAATATTTTGGCAACGCACAAATAACATTATGACACAATTAAGGAATGTGCTGCGCTTGTAAATCAGGTTGTCTGAATACGGTGCCGGGAAGTACTCGAGCTTTGGAGAAACTTTGGAGAATTTTACAGTACGGTATTCTAGTTTTCAAAACGATTGTATTTGTGTAAAGTTTATGTTCAAGTCAAGTTGTTTCCGAATTTAGTTTACTGTGGGAGATATTCGTAGCTGAGAAACAAATTGCAGTGTGGGTGGGCTAGATTTTAGTACCCTTTGGACGATAGGAGCGGTTGTTCTAAAATACGAGCAAAGATGCTGCGGATGCAGGTAAGGGTAGGTTTGGTTCTAAATATGCGGTACAGACATTGTATTAGCAGCTGTGAGCAGCAGTTGAAGACAACTTTATTTAAAGGTAACACTACCCCACAGCCTGCTTTATTTTTGTGCGAAATTTGAACAACTCGCTTTTGATTCAATGTTATCATTTTAGGTCAGCCGTACTAAAAATTTAGCGAGTGCGGTTAAACTTTAATTACAATACTAGATGGGAGTTTGCCAGCAAACCCAGTGAACGACCGACGCACAGCTAATGCTGTGTCGCTCAAAAGTACTTTTTGTCTACCGTAAAATCAGCAATTATTCAAAAATATCTGATTATGGAACCTCCAGAAAAGTAGAGTCAAAATAATTGTCAGTTAAATATCTCCTGAAATCATAAAACACTGGCACCCTAGCTTGAGCCGTTCAAAAATTGATTTTGGGGGGTCCCTGGGGGGGCGGCACCCCAGAACTATGTCAAAATATTTGTTTGTTAAATATCTGCTGATATCAAAACAGACTGGCACCCAAGTTGAGCTATTCAAAAAATTGATTTGTTGGGGGGTCCATTAGGGGGGTCCCCGAGGGGGTGGCACCCCCAAACTATGTCAAAATATTTCTCTCTTAAATATCTACTGATATTAAAGAAAAATGGCACCCTAGGTTAAATGGTTAAAAAAATTTGTTTTTGGGGGGGTCCATTTGGGGGGGTCCCCGGGGGGGTGGTACCCCCAAATTATGTCAAAATATTTGTCTCTCAAATATCTACTGATAACAAAAAAAACTGGCACCCTAGGTTGAGCCGTTCAAAAAATTGATTTTTTGGGGCCCCATTTTGGGGGGGTTCCCGGGGGGGTGGTACCCCCAAATCATGTCTAAATATTTCTCTCTTAAATATCTACTGATATTAAAGAAAAATGGCACCCTAGGTTATATGGTTAAAAAAATTTGTTTTTGGGGGGATCAATTTGGGGGGTCTCCGGGGGGGTGGTACCCCCAAATTATGTCAAAATATTTGTCTCTCAAATATCTACTGATATCCAAAAAAACTGGCACCCTAGCTTGAGCCGTTCAAAAAATTGATTTTTTGGGGCCCCATTTTGGGGGGGTTCCCGGGGGAGTTGCCCCAAAAGAATTTCAGGAGACACAATTGCGTATGTACCTCAACAACTTCACACAAAAATTAGATTTCTATGTTTTGTGGTTTAGGAGAACTCGAGCGTACAAGATTTAGGAAGAAAAAAAAGGAAAAAAAAGGAAAAAAAAGGAAAAAAAAAGGAAAAAAATAAGAAAAAAACCTCATCGCGGCCGAAAGTGGGTTGGTAGGGATGAAAGGATATCTTAAGACATATAACCATGAGAAATATTTTTTGCCGTACTTAAGCCGTTTTTGACTTAGACCGCTTTTTACGCCAAACTTTCGGGGCGGTTTTCGGGTCATAAACCCGAAGTCACGTGACCGATTGCCTCGAAATTTGGTACAAACATAAAACTCATTAATCTCAAACTGCTGTCAAAATTTCATGTAGTTAGACCAAACGGTTCTCGAGTTATAAGCAAAAGTCTGAAATCTCGCACTCATTAGTTAGAAAATGGCCGAGTAAAAACAAAGGAACACGCGACGCAAGCGTCGGTCGTTCCAATTATGGCAAAAAGATGCAGTTATTCAGATTCATTTCTCAAGTATGGATTTGTCAGTAGGCCTATTGTCTCTGACGGCATTGAAAGCCAGAGTACGTACTGTGTTTCAAAGTCCTTTTGTCTGAATTCACGAAACCATCAAAACTGAAAAGACATTTAGAAACGAAGCACACTGATGCAAAGACAAAGACTTATCATTTTCTACGCGAAAGGCAAATTGTGTGAAGCGGTCTCGAATGGACCCCTCTGGAGCTTTACATTAACGACATCAATCGTCTGTTGAAGCAACCTTGGTAGTATCATTGCGAATTGCAAAAGCCAAGAAGCTACGCACAATCGCTGAACAGTTAATACCGCCATATGCGAGAGATATGAATCGCACTTTAATTGAAAAAAAAGCAGAAAGCTAGTTGAATGTACTATCTCTTTCGGGGTAACGCGGTGCAACGTAGGGTTTTTCTTATGTCTGAGAACATCAAGAATCAAACCATTGACCAAATGAAGTCAGCTGGCTCGTTCGTTTTTATTGCTGTTCTGCACGCGCAACAGCATTACCTGTGCTAATAACTCGTAATTTTGGAAGGAAGTCGTTTGGTAATGTCGGATTGCAAAATGGGTCGCTGAATAAGAAAGGTTGAAAACCACTGCCCTAAATTGTTTCAAATTTTGTCTTTCCTTTATATTTACTTACCTTAAATTTCATGTGTCCAGCTTAAAAGGTTAAAAAATTTAAATTTTGGAGGGCCCCGTTTGAGGGGAACCCCCAATTTCTGTTAAGTTTAGTTTATTTTTAATTTCTACCCATTTCGCAAATTTGATCCATCTAGCTCTAATGGTTCAAAAGTTCAGAATTTTGGCGGCCTCGTTTGAGGGGGACCCCCTATTTTGATACCCCCAAATTTTGTCTTTTCATATTTGCCTATCCTGAAAATATCATGTGTCGAGCGTGAGTGGATAAAAAGTTTGAATTTTGGCGGCCCCGGTTTGGGAAACCCCTTCATTTTGGTATCCCCAAATTTTGTCTTTACTTTATATTTACTTACCATAAAAATTTCATGTATCTAGCTTAAAAAGTTAAAAAGTTTGAATTTTGGTGGGCTAGTTTGGAAGGGAAACACCAATTCTGAAAATTTGATCCATCTAGCTCTTACAGTCTACAAGTTCAAAATTTTAGAGGACCCGATTGAGGGGGATCCCACCAACCTGGCACCCCAATTTTAGTCGCACACTACTCTTCCCTAATATTTTCAATCGCTCAAACTTTGAATACAGTGCGTTTAGCGGTTTAAAAAGTAGATAGCGGCAGAAGAAAAAGAAAAAAAGAAAAAAAAGTAAAAAAAAGATGCAAAACAAGAAAAATGGTTTTCAAGTTGAGGTAAACGAACATAGACAAAAGAAAGGTGGTTGATTGTGTTCTTAAAAACCACAAATCATTTTTCATCAATATCGGCAATTACCGAGATATATCGGTTCAAACTTGTCAACTTTTTTCCAATTTTCAGCCTGTAACATTTTGGTCTCGTTACCGGGCACCCCCAAACTCGGTTTGCATAAAGCATTCATAAGCACCCACATTGCGTCCAACTTTTAGCTTTACACGTCAATTGGTTTTGGAATTATAAGCAAATTAATAACTTTTCACGCCAAAATTTGCCGTTTTTGATGTTTTTTCAGGTCTCAATTTACAATCACGTGACCTAAGATCCCCAAAATTGCCATATATGTGGCTTTCATTAATTCTTATGTTAAGTCCTAATTTCAACTTTCTAGGTTTCACCGTTTGCTAGTTATAAAAGCAAATCAATCCTCGTATGCCAAAATTCGCAAAACAACAACAATGGTATTACACGCTCACGCAAAGTCCCAAGTAGTAAACTCGATCCCATAAGCGTCAAGCTTTTACTAAGCAGTGATGCCAGCGAAGGCTCTTCAAAAAACATCAGATTTTTGGAGCAAAACCATCGTATTTACAAAACCGGGTTTTTCAACATATTCCTAACACAACAATCCATGAACAGACGCGAAATTAGGCTGTGATCTTTTTTTTTTTCATTGGAGATCACCTCTTTTTCGAACTTTTTCTCATATCACTTTAGTGAAGACCTTTTTTTTCTTTTTGCTATTTTTATTATGAGATAGCTTTTTTTTTCTCAGAAAAATTTAGTGATGACCACATTTTTTTTTGAGATCATCTTATTTTCAATTTAATTTGCCAATATTTGCGTAATCCACTTCGAATTTTGACCAGAAGCATCAAATTTGTGCCTAAAAGTGAATTACATCAGATTTTCATCCAAAACATCAGACGTCAGATTGCAAGTCAAAAACAACAGATCTGATATACAAAACAACACATCTGATGTAAAAACGTCAAAACTGGCATCACTGTTACTCAACATAAAACACTTTTTGAGACGATGAAAATTTTTCCTTTAGGTTTACTGATTTACGAGTGCTTCATCGATTTTTATTTTTGGACATTAAAGCGGAAAAAATTTTTTTTCATTCGAGCTCAGAAAAAAACTCAATTTTTTTGCTTTAACTCACTAGCTTAGCCTGGAGAAGGGCAACACCACAGCTGGAAGAGATGTTTAGAGGGTGTAAAACATTTTTGTTGAGGGGAGGATACAAAAAAATTAATTTTGTCTTCATCCACCTACAGTTTGAATAAAAACTAATAAACAAAAAGTTAGTGTTTGTTGCTCATAAATAACATCTTTAGGCGAGTAATGCAAATTACTGTAAAGTGAAGTATGATTGTTGTTAAGGAGATACTGAAGTTCAAGATCGGTTTTATTGAAAAAATGAGAACTACTTTAGATAATAAAGAGGTGCCAAACCTTGTTCCACTACCCTTATCTGCGAAAATAAATTTAATCCTTTTGACTCCGTACCGTTGGCAACCGAACGTTTCGAAATTTTGTGACATCAAAAAATGATGACTTCGCAAAATACCTTGCAGAATATGTTCGATACGTTGCTCCTATTCTGCAAAAAATGTTCGATGATCGATCATTGCGTTGCTAACTCTGCAACAAGTTTTGCGAAGTCATCCTTTTCTAATGTAACGAAAGTTTGAAGCGCTGTGTTGCCGATGGTATTACGGGTTACAGTGATAAAATGAAATTTCGCGGATAATGATAATTGTGGAACAAGGTTTGGGGCACGTCTTTATTACCTTAGTTCTCATTTCATCAATCAAACTGATCTCTTTAAAGCACGTTATCGACAACAAATAAATATTGCTTTAATTAAGTAGAGAGAAGGTTTTTATAAAGCTCTGATGTGTACCATTTATTGACGAATTTCGATATTGAATAACCAGAATAAGCATTAAACAAAAACTTTTACACCCACAAATCAAGATTTTTACCACATGAACTAACACATAACCCCCAAATTGCTTTGAGGTAAAAAAATTACCTAACACATATAGTCGTAGCCAGGGGAGAAATTGAAATGCCATTAGTGATAAAAATAACGACAAGAAAGCCGATTGTTTCTTTGGTTTCAGTTCCTTTCAGCATTTTTGCATACAACAGTAAATGACAATAATAATAATAATATTAACGACCAGGAGGCCCGGGACCCCTCAATTTAAAAATTGTTGCCAACCAATTTAAATGTATAACCCTGGAGAAATTCAGGATTTTTATCCTAAACTTGGAACCTCAGGCCCTCATCTTATCTTTTTATGAACGTAAAGCAATAATATGATTAGTAACCATTTATTTTAAAATTATAAATCACAATAATCCACCTCGCCAGTTTTTAAGCAACAAAATACTTTTGAAAAAAAAATTGGCTAGGGGAAATGCTCATTAAACGAATTGATAAATTTGATTTAAGGGAGCCTGGGCCCCCTAGTCGAACATGCACTCCTAAAACTGGTTACTTCCAAGACAAAACAAAAATCTCTAAGTCAAATTATGTTTAAGTGAATTATTATTTACTGCTAAAAATATTGCAAGAAGGGCAATGTACCTCATTGCTTCCCTCCTGCTGGGCCAAATCACTTACAAAGTTTAACCAACAAATGCAAGAATTTAAACGTGTTTTGCACTTGAGCTGTAGATAAAGGGAAGAATGAACAATTTAATTTTCTCAGTTGGCTGTCAAATTTCTAAAATCGTGCGAAGCCTAACC
Source organism: Trididemnum nubilum (assembly GCA_963965965.1). Taxonomy (NCBI): domain Eukaryota; kingdom Metazoa; phylum Chordata; class Ascidiacea; order Aplousobranchia; family Didemnidae; genus Trididemnum; species Trididemnum nubilum. The sequence goes on along the minus strand of OZ014485.1, from coordinate 7,063,889 downwards.
CAAATGGCATTAAAATCTACATTTTTCCAAAAAATTACAAAAGATCGCCCATTGATTGGGGGCTTTGCTCCCACACTCTTATAGCTTTCGGTGGCTTGGGACTCCACTGCCAGGCATCCGTCTGTTATACGCTTGAGCTACATCACGTTTTAACTTTTGATTCAAGTCTCTCTTTTGTAAAATGTAGGCTACGTGCCAACCAGGGGCCCAGCTTTTGATTCTTCATTCCATGGAGTCTTTGTCTTATAAAAAATCTCTCTTTTCGAAAGCTTTTGATGACGTCATTGCCTGTGATTTGCGGTTTGCCTCCGATCCCCCCTCCCCCGATCAAAATCCTGACTACGACTATGCTAGCACATCAAGTTAAGCTTCAACACATAGGCCTAATAAGTTTTTAAAAAATCAGCAAAAGTAACACTGTTTACACATATTCCACCATCTGCAATAACAACCTACTGAAAGTAACGTTAATTCAAGTCCCACCAAAGCGCGCAATAAAGCAGTAAAGGGTGATTAGGCAAAATTTTGTTTCATTGCTTGTACTTTTTTGCTTCACTAAGTACTCGATTGTAGTTTTGTTTAGGTTTGCCTAAATTCATAGACTAAAACGAAGGAACAAACCGCTGAGCTACACTTTTGCAACTACTCGACTAACGGTATACAGTTTGATTTTCGTATTATGCCACTGTTTTACAAGTCTTGGCTCCGCTGGCTGCTTGTCCGCCTTGCACGTTGATGGCGTCAGGTGTTGTGCCTTTCTTCCAGAAGCAAATCTTTCTCAACACTTTCAGCGTCTCTGCTCGAATTTTGCTGAAAAGTATAACCAAAAATACTGGTTTTTTGTTTTTTTTTGAGAGAGAGCTGTTAAGCTTTTCACGCGCAGGTTTTTCATGTTTTTCACTTTTTTTTTACAGAATATGCGGTAGAGGAAGTATTGTTACGGTTACAGTATTTTTTAGCAAACTGCTTTGGCAAAAAAGAATACCGGTAAGCACAATATTTAATGCACCAATGGGATCACATTCTGGAGCTTTGGATATTGAGATATCTTAAAGGTCTACATTGTCACTAAGAAAGGATCAAAGTTTTAAAGTTGCCTTATTTTTTGTCTGGTTTTGACGTTACAAAATTGCCCCCTATCTTTTTTTTTGTGATAAACCCCTTCAGAAAAAAAAGCTATTTTCTTCAAACCAACTTGATTTTGAGTCAAATTTATTCACTAATATAGTAACTTCTGAAAACTTTAAGTTGATAATGAAAGGGAAACGTTTTCCAATTTTGAGGTTTTCCGTAATCACTTTCCAAAATTTGAGATTTTTTTGGCCCATATTTACTTTAAATGACGTCATATGAGGCATTTTGTGATATAGTATCAAAGAACAAATCTCTGTACAAGATTTGAACCGCCTATGAGTATGACGTACCTTAGTTAAAAAAGTGACATCATCTTTCAAAAAAATGACCCTGAAATCACTATGGTGTCGTTATCAACTCAAAATCTTTTTTTTTTTGAAAAATTTGGTAAACAGCAAACAAACCCACATGCCAAATTTGGTGCTTCCATAAGTTTTGGTTTAAGAGTTAGAAAGAAGGAGCAACCCCCCCTACACAATGCGCTGGTCAAATTGCCCGTGTAGAATAGGATTAAACAAAAATTTGGTAGATCCGACGTCCACTGTTCCAGCGTACAAGCTGCTGGATTTTTTAGAGCAAACTAAGAATACGCTTGTACGATCACGAGTCTAGTCCTAGCCTGAAAAGTGTAAATACCTTGAGGCTAAATTGTAGAAAATCGGGTTGAGACACTCACTGAATCGCAGGCTGATCTGGGTGGTTGCAGTCAACCACCATTCGAGTCTCACATGAGAGATTCTTATACTCCGTTCTTCCCAAGTATTAAAGTAAATGTGAAGCGCTGTTGAAGTAAAAAAGCGAATAGTCATTGATTCGAATACAGAAAATACGTTTTCAAAACTTACTGCAGTTTTAGGCAGTGATGTTAAAAGTACTCGAAAAGTGTAATCAAGTTAAAGTTTTGTTACTTGAAAGAAAAACTACTTGACTTAAAGTACAAAGTATTGACCAAAAAATTACTTAAGAAAATTTACTCTCAAGAAGAAGTAACAACGTAAAAAAACGGACGAAAAACGTAATACTGTCTAAATTCATCTTAAGTAGACCTACTTTCGTTATTTTACACCTCTGTTTTTAGGATGCATGTTATTAGAATTTTTTGCTTACATTGCAAAGCCCATTGGTTTTCAAGTGTATTGTTATCAATGAATTCATTATAGTTTCAATGTTAAGAAATCACTGATCTCTAATGTATAAAAAGACAGATTCCCCATATAAGAGCAAAGTAAGGGACTGTGGCAATGGCAGCAAAGCTCTTTAAGTCAAACAGCCTTCTTATCTACCAGTTTAGCTCTCACAATGAAGGTCAAAGCAAGAAAGCTATGGATAGCAATTTTTAAAGCCTTTGATTTGATATAACCGAGAATCAAACCCAAGCCAACTGTTTTAGTTGCAAACGCTTTATCTTTTCAAACACTGAATGCAGAGCTGCTTTCTTTATCAAATTTGAAAATAAAAAATTAGATTGACAGCTTTGGCAAGTGGCAACTTGCAGGGAGGATTCCTTCGCTAATTTGCTGTCTCATGATAAAAATTTGTTAGAACTTAAATGAATGAACGACAAGCCACCGTTACTGGTGTGCTGTATCAATATCATGCAAAAACAAGTAATAAACGAACCACAAAATGGCAAATAACCAATCAGAAAGGAGCCAACAATAAGAAGAAGTTGCGAAATCGCCTGGTTTTCTTTCTTTCGCCGAATAATCTCACTCTCATTTTGAGCTTTTTGCTTGTTTTCTGAATTAAAAAAAGATTAATGGCACTCGTGCACTTTTTTGCTCAATTCAAAGTTCTAATATTAAAAATAAAACTTACGCTCGTCTTCAGCAGCAAGCAAAGCAATAACTTATTATAATAGATGAATGGATGAAATATGATAGGCTTTCTCTAAATTATACCAAAACAACACGCTCTGTTTGTGCACCAAAATGTAACTCAAGTTCCTTGAAAAACTTTTCCGTAAAAGTAGACAAACATATAATTTCATCTGTGGAATCTATAAAATCTTTGGGTGTCATGATAGATTAACATTTAGATTGGAATACACACATTGATTATGTATTCGAAAAAACTATCATTATACAGCCAGAATTCTATCTGTAATCAGACATTACGTTAACAAGCAAACACAAATCAAGTTTAGCTACAGTTTTGCTTATCCGTATATGAAGTATGGAATTATTTCATGGGGCAGTGCTTGTCAAACTTCTTTGGAAAAGATTCAAGTGGTACAAAACAATATCGTTCGAATTATGAATTTCAAATTTGTTAAAGATAAAGTAAAAATGTGTACTCTGTTTAAATCCATGAAAATATTTAAAGTGAAAGATATTTTGAAACTAGAAATTGCGAAATTTATATTCTCTTATTATCACTCTATGCTACCTGAAAATTTCGACAACTACTTTAAACACGCTTTTTAAAATCATTAAAATTAACCTGCCCTGCTTTCAAATAATGAGTGAAGACCCAATTTTAAATCTTTGTACATTTGTGTCTGATTAATTATTGGATTTTACAATCTTGTGACTTAAATCGAAAAGATTATTTGTCATTGCCTAAGTTAAATTAATGAGTAATTATTATTCTTTGTTAAAAATAAGCTGCTAATTAGCACATCTTCAAAGGCGCATCTTCAAAGACCTTCAAAGGCTAATTAGACCGTATTTAAAATCGTTGTTTTAGAATGTTCTTTTTGTGCATTATTGTGTAGACTGGCAGCTGACAGCCTTTGTTTGTTAATTTCTGGCCTTTGATGCTAGACAAAAGGCGATGCCATGTGTTTTTTACGACTTGGAACTATTTAAACCTGCTTGGAGCCTGAAAGCTCAGTAGTGACAAAAATGAGTGAAGTGAACAGTATCAGTTTTTGGTGATACGTGTTAAATGTTGCTCAACTTGGGTAAATTGCGTTTTGCGACCCCCTTCCCTTCCTTTCCTCTCCATCCTTGTTTATGGAGTTGACTATTGACTGTGAGGGAACAGTCTTGTAGATTGGAAGAAAGGCCCTGAATTGGCCCTTACATCGTATATTGAGACTACTTTGTTTTTTCTGTATTTTTCTTTATTCAATATAATAATAAATTCCATTAAAAATCAAAAAAATCAAGAGCTCAGTTGTGAGAAGGAGAAAGGGATTGGGAGAGTTTCGCATAGCTCTCCTACACGTTATTGAAGTTGGCTATAATACTATGCATCGTTGCCCTGCAGAAAACACAAAACGGTTCTGATTGGCAAGTCTTGGCAGATATTCAAATTTAAGAAATAAGCTTTAATGAGAAACGATTTGGCAAACTGACACATATCACAAGACCGGGTTAGAAAGACTTTATCGTTTGTAACAACGCTAGAAAACATCATGATCATAAAACGAGATCGATTACTGCACACAATTTTTATTTGGAACGAGCTAAATTTTGAAACGGGCAACGATCTTGCTCATACATTAGAGTGAAAATGTGGAATAAAATATTACCAACCTTCAAACAATCACCAAAATATTCATTTAGCAAACAAATAAAATTGCCCATGCTAAATAATAACTGAAGTAATTACAGTCTTGCTAAAATCGAGGTAAGACTAAGCTTGCTCTTTTTTAAACTAACTGTTATTTTAAAGTTTTTTGTTTTGCAGATTTCCTTCGTTTTAAAAATGGATTATAAAAAAGTTATGCAAAAAAAAAACTAGTAAAAATAACAATATCAAAATATTCCTAAGGGCAGCTTGACCCAATGACCCGAAAAAACGTCTTTCGCTGACCTGTTTGCTTGACAATGAGTGACTTAAATCACTCATAATTTTGGAATAGCCTTTTAATTTTTACGCATTCATCCACAATTTATTCTGTTAAATTAGCCATCATCTATTTTAATGATTGACATTTATATTGATTGATTCTATTTGTGCGAGTTGCTATTTTTTTTATTGGTATTAAGTTTCTGGAAATTCAACTCAAGTGAACAAATAAATTGTATTGAAATTTAAAAAAATGAAATTGAAGCATCAGCGTAATGTCAATCATGTTTGATTACTTAAAAGGGAATTCAAACCGGATATTTTGTTGCTTGGACTTCATCAAATTTGAGCTTTCTGCAACCTTCCGTTCCCAAGACATGACAATTTAAATTTCCCTTAGAAGGCTCTTTTCCCCATACAAATTTTGCCAGGGTTGCCAACTAAAAAAAGTTTCAAAAAGTAACTGCATGTCCGCATCTCTCAATAAGTGTTTTCGGCAGTGTTGTTGTTAAAACAAAGCAAAGAGTCGTGATTAGCTGATTTTCAAGTAAATGTAAGCCATCTTTATCAAAATTAATCTTTTTAAACAATATTAGCAAAACGGCAACACTGAAGTGAGAGGAAAATTGGTTACTCTAAACTGCTACAGTGTAATCACAGAGAACTATGTGGTATAACTTGAAAATGGCACGACCTAGAAAGTTCAAATTTAGTGAGAATCCCATTTAGCCTTTTCCAACATTTTGGTCAACAAAAAACTTGACTTGATTGCCCTTTTGATAAAACTAGTTTTTCATCACCCCAATACTACGTCACGCTGCATAAATGTTTTCAAGTGTTGCTCATTTATTTACTAGCCCAGCAAGCATAGCACCGCTTCACCACGAGTAAATTAAGAGCAGTTTAATTTCATTTTGCTTTCGTAAAAAAAATGCACATATCTAGAGAAAGAAGCGTACGCATTACAGTATTTTCCACGCTCGCATTAATAAAGAGTTTTTTTTTAATAGGCGCAACCGAACGAAATGCTCGTTTTAAGTTACGAGATCGAGACTACGATAGTTCGAGACCAATACCGAGACCGGTGCGAAAGAGCCGAGACCACAAAATATCAGTCTTGAGACCGATCTCGAATGAGATCCAAAAGACATTAAATTTTTTTTCCAGGCGGTCAGTTGGTCAAGTGGTAACGTGTACGTCTCTGAAGTGAGAGGACTGAGAATCAAACTTATTTATAGGTCAAGTTGAACATATTGCCAATGGCTCGCCACCGCTGCGGCATTTCTTCAAAAAGAGCTGTGTTGCCTGCAGGCGCAATGATGCGGATATGGGCCCCAAAACTCGGGACACGCTTCGGCGTATTTAGGCGATTATACCTCAATTGTCATGATATTTATACTTGGCTGGAGTTCAATCTTTAATTTCCTGAATAGTCCACGTCGACTTGAACCAGAAAACGCCTTAGATGTTAGTTAACGAATCGAAAATGCTAGTTGATAGTTTCTTTAACTTTTTGAATTGCAGGAAGCAACACACCAATCTTAAATTGAACTACTATCTATTTAAGGTTGAAAAGAAAACAAAATTTCTCTGAGCAAAATCGCTCCACTAAACCTTTTCGCGATCGACCAATTCAGATCGCACACTAAGGCTACACAATCTCGGCTAGACTGCCTATACGAAACTAATATCCCGAACACTAGAATTATTAGAATTCTGAAATTATTAGAATGAATGAAATAGAAAAACTCGCCAATTTATACTACTGCAAGACTCTCGAAGACCCAGAAAAAATTGTTACTACGTCACAATTGGAAAAATTATACAAACAAACCTATGATAATGCATTGCAACATGATTAAGGCATTTCAAATTTTAAGTCCAAATATAGCCATTAAAAAGTCGCAAACAACCACGCAACCCAGTCACTGTAGAAAGTCGTAAAACTTACAGGAACGAATTTTCTCGAACATTCCAAATCAAAAAGGCGGCTAAACTAGTAACTACGTTAAGTTAAATCGCAGCAAATATAATCACAACAAAAGCACTCAAAATTATCGTATGTGACAATATTGAAAGCTTTGATTTTTTTTCCAAAAACTTACAGGGAATAAAATTAATTTCTTCAATAATACTGATTGCGAGCAATATGCTGTATATATATTTTTTATAAAACTGCAGACCAGAAGTAAAATTAGTTTTCCCAGCATGTTTTAATCAGCAGATGAGCTTGTTAGAAATTCTTAAACTTTGCACAAGTTGGTTGGACAAGAGAACATTTCACCATATTTCTTGAAAGTTGCCTCGAATATTATAGCTCCAGCCTTGTGCTATTTTTCTGATAATGAATTTTTGTTAGGAATATTTCCTCAAAGCTGTAAAATTCCTCGAAGATAGTTCCATTGTTTAAATTGGGTAGCACAGAAAATCTTACAAAGTATCGATCTATATCCATAGTAACACGTTTCTCAAAAATATTAGAAAAGTTGATTTACACACGATTGATTATCTGCATTTTTTCAAAAACATTCTGTTTTCCCGAAACCGCAATACGGATTTCAAAGTAATAAATATACAACACACGTGGTATTAGATGTGATCACTACTGTTTATAATCAAATAAACGATAAAGAACATGCCAGCATGACCCTATAGGATTTGAAAAAAGCTTTCGATACTGTAAAGCACTCAATTCTTATCAAAAAAAAAAAAATTAGAACTGCACTACAGAATTCGTGGCTTACACTTGATCTTTTGATGTCATTTTTGACTAACCGAAAGCAGTATGTAGCCCACAAAAATAACTTTTTGGATGTAGCAATTAACAAATTTGGAGAACCTCAGAAAAGTAACCTTAGGCCTTTGCTCTTTTTGATTTATATCAATGATATTTCTACTGCCCTAAATTCAACGCTCAGATTATATGCGGACGGCACATGCATAATAATCCATCAATCTAATCAAACAGCATTAACTGAAGAAACAAATAGAGAATTAGCATATGTATACAAATGGATCCAAGCAAACAAAATTACAATAAATTCTCAAATATTGCCATTCTCAGTAATAGCTCCAGAAACAACAAACAATATTTGCAACATGGAAATAAGCTTCAACAATTCAATAATAGCTTTACAAGACTGTGTAACATACAATTGATTCAGGATTAAAACTTAATTTGCACATAAAGACGTTGGAATCTAAAATAGCTACATCTATTGTGGTTATTTCGAAGCTGAAACAGGTCCTATCTGTATCAGCGTTACGAACTGAATGTTGCGCAAAATTAAATATACTAAAATTGGATGATCTATACAAATTTAAAGTCACCAAATTAATGCACCAGTTTGTAAATAATAAATTACGACCACAATTTTCTTCGTTTTTTACTCCTTTAAAAGAGATACACTCGCGAACAACAGACTGGCATCAATGAAACATCTTGTACATTCCAAGATTTAGAACTAAACGATTACAAAACAGTTTTAAATATTACAAAACAGTTTTAAATATCAAGGAGTCAAAATATGGAACTAGGTCCAAGAAAACTTACAAAAATTGCCGTTTAATTGACTTAAAATGAAATATAAAAGGTATCTGTTATCTCCTTACGATTAAAAAATAAGGAAAATTAAAAGTTGTTTGATCAAAATTAGTAACTTGCGCCAAACAGCACTATTTTCGAATAAAATAGGAGGCTGATTGACTTGATGACCAAAAGGTCCCTTGGCAACTTCCTGCTTCAATTGACCAATTGCTTCCTTTGTTTGTGCTGTTGAAATTTAATATGTTTTTAGGCATTCGGTAAATTGCAAATAAAGCATTGGTTGTTTAATTGAGCTGCTGGGGCCACATAACTATGGTCTCCGGAACTCGGAAGTCATTTGGGTTTCAAAATTTTTGTTCAGAATAGGTTTTTTTTAAGTTTGAAATAATTTTTCTCCCTAAAATTGTAACTGTATTTTCTTCGTGATAAAGTTATTAAATGAATACCAAACAAAAATCTTTGTTTTCGTGTTCGTAAAGTCAGATTTCAATACTTGCGTTCAAACACGAAAAAAAAATGCAATTATTGTTGAATAAAAATTGATTGTATAGACAATAATCAGTTATTTCAACTTCCACCTTGATTACGTGTAGTATTTTAGTTTACATGTGAATTCTGAAGCTCAAACAAATTACAACTTAACTGCGTATACAAACCTAAACTCGTGTAGTTTAAAACTCGTGTCTCATAGAACTCATGTACGTTAGGACTCGTGTCCGTTAGGACTTAAGTCTTTAGAACTCGCGTTTTTTAGGACTTGTGTAGTTTAGGACTGGTGTCCATTAGGACTCGTATACTGTACGATTCATGTCCATGGCTGGTGTTCTTTAGGACTCGTGTGTTAAGGACTCGTTTTTTTAGGACTCGTGTTTTTAGTACTCTTGTACGGGACCCAGTTACTTGTACAGCACATGTGCTTGAATGCATTGTTTTGAAGTAGCAATCTGATGCTACAATTATTGAGGTATTTATTACGTGCTAACGCAGGTAAGTGTAACATCTCGCAAAGAAATTTGAGCGAGCATTTTTTTACATTTCTTGTTCGAGACAGTTCGAAAATAGCATTTTGTCTACGTAGCTTTTCGTTCGTTAGCGCCTTTTAGCGAGCGAGGATGACCTTAACGAGCTCTCTAACATGTTCTGCAATCTCCAAAGAAGAAGTAAATACTATCTCATGCTTTATTGTACCTAAATGGCTAAAACACAAAAGTGCGTATATCAACCATCAAGGCCGAATTAAGTCCTACATTTTGTCAATTTTAAGCCTGAACCCGGCCTGAACTCAAACCCAACCCAAAAACTTAGGTCGGATTTGCACCTTCATAACCGTTTCAATAGCAAGTTACAAAACATTGAGGCAACCAGCGGTCAAATTTGATAATAATTCACCTTGGTTTCTTTTCATTCGACGCCAAAACAGAAGTGTAGCAGCTCCTCCAGAAAAAACAATTGTGAGGATTCCAGGAATGAAGAAAAATGCGGTGTATCCGAAAATGGTAAACACAGCCAATTGCATAAACCTGTAGCAAAAAGCAGACCAAAAATCATTGCAAGCTATTCTTAAACATAAAATTTTAGAGTTAAAATATTGTAATTCAAAAAATAAATGAACCACCCCATGAGTTACGCCACAGTACTGTCCGCCGGGATCGCTTTACGGTTAGGTACGATATCATGGCAGACATATGACGTAACTCTTGGGGTAGTTCATTCATCTTTTGACCATTTTTCAAGAAAATATTGCTTTAATTTTATAACATGTGGTAAGATAGATAATTTATTAAATGTAATTTCAAATTATTGAAGCCCATAAATTTCTTGAAATTGATTATCCAACATTCATCAAAACTTGCAGCTTACTAAGTTTGGCTTAAGTACAGCTCAAGCTATACAAACATGAAACAAATGTTTCAGCTTTTGTACTAGTTATTGCTCTCCAATTTGATCAGAATAAAGAAATGAGTTATGTTGCTTATTCGGAAGCTATAACGGTATCCCATTTAGTGGTGCTATCCAAGTTTTTCATGAACTACATCTGCGAGAATTAGTATAAATTCGGTAGAAACCTAATACGATACTGTATGGAAAATAAAGCCGGTTCCGCAAATTACTTTGAGCCCCAATAAACCACAAAAAATAATAAGGGTCAGTGGCCCCAGTAGGGGTGGCTTCAGTCTCCATCCTTAGCCAAGTCACTTAGAAATTTTTGCCCAAATTTCAAGCGTTTAAACATGTTTTGGACTTGGCCTGTGAGCAAGTGGGGTTGAAAAAACTGAGCAATTTAATTCTTTAACTAGTTTTCAAATCTTAGCAATTTACTGTAGTTCTTTCAAATGGCTCGAAAAAGGTACAAAATTTAATCCCAATGGCGCTAAAATGGCTATTTTTTCTGAAAATTTTGAAAAATCAGCCAGTGGCTGGGAGCGGAGCCCTGATAAAACTGCGGTATGCATAAATACCGACCCCGGTTTGTGCTACGCGTGAATCACACCAATCTGCTCAGCTTTCTGTTCAAATTGGACATTTTTTAAACAAGAATTTATTTTTGAGTACAATCCTCCTTTAACAAAATTCTGGTTGCGTGCCCAATGAGGTAACTGCCGTTACGATAGTACCCAAAAACCGAAACCCAAAAGCTTCGGTCCACTACAGTTAATCAGCAGACTCAGAATTTGCAGGTGCACGAGTTGTAAAGCAGAGCGCAATAAACTTAATTGTTGCTGTCTGAAAGACGCAAGTGTATAGCATCATATAACAATTACCACGTGTATCCAGCATGGCAGGAAGGGAACATCTTCAAGGTTATGGTGTTGCGAGTGTAAGTTCGGACGTCCATCCAGACAAAAAAAGGAAGTGCCACGCCGGTGATGGCGATTATCCATAGAATTGCAATTGTTATCTGAAATGAATTGATTTTCCCAGATTGCTTTGATATTTCAAGACTGTTTTGTTTTACATCAAAATATTACACTTTTTTATTACTGTAGTGCATGAACGTCAGTATCGGTCGGTGTTAGTGAAATAACATCGCTTTGTTTCCGTATTTGTTTCATCAAGGACCGCAGCAAAAGGGGAGGAAGGGAGGGATGATGATGCACCGAAATATTGTTTAAAATGAACAATCGACATTATGCTTGTTCACCCACTGTGATGCGCCAGTGCAAACCGTGTCTAAACTGATAACACATTTTCTGACCCTGTACTTAGCCCAGTCAACACTGGTAGCAAAATCGTGAGCGTACTATGAGCGTAAGTACCTCTTACCATCGTTCAAGCTGTAAGTTGGCTATATACGCTCGTATATATTTACGATTTTAGTAAGGGTTGGACTTTAAAGGTGTAAGCCAGAAATTTACTTTAAATCACCTCCATCATGAAGCGAACAAGCACGCAAAAGGTAAATGCCACCATCATGAAAGAAGCAAGCACGCAACAACAACAACAAAATCTTCACCGATTTTGAGTCCATTTTCTAAGCCAAAGGCAAATGATGTGCTTTTAATGTCAGCCAGTTCGGTTATTCTCTTTTCCATTTTTGTTCGTTGGTTAGTTGGTCAAGCGGTAACACGTATTCGTCTCTGGAGAGGAATCTACGAGATTCAAATCGCAGGCCGATCAAATCGGACTCGGTGCTGCCAAAGGCTTGCCACTGCAGCAACATTTCTTCGAAAGAAGCTGTGTTGCCTAGGTGCAATGACGCGGAGATGGGGCCCGCCAACTCGTTACATGCTTTGTCGCAATACTCGTACAGCTAATATAACGAAAGAATTGGTTTGATTTAGTTTGTCAATTTATCCAGCCTCCAGGTTGCCCTTATTTGCTTTTCAAATGTTCGTTGGTTCGTTTGAGAAAATAATGGTTTGGATTTTGATCACGAGTAACCAACCACTATCTTGATTGATGCAAGCCCAGCTGAAGAGCTCTGAATTTTGGTGAAACTCATCAACAAACTTGCCAACGCCTCGCCATTTGCAAGTGCGTAGTATTAATTGTACAGTATAGTACGTTGCAGAGGTGGAGTCGAGGACACAAGGCTCGAGGCCAAGGCCTAGGACACGAAAAAAATCCGAGGCCAAGGCCAAGGACAGCCTTTCTGAGGACAGACCCTCTCGAGGCCAAGGACAGGAATGCTCGAAACCAAGGCCAAGGGACTAAGGACACAGCCGTAAGTGTTCTCCAAAAAAAAAGGTCTTCAAAAAAGTTTTTCAGGCAATCTCCAATTTAAAGGCGTAGCCAGAATTTTTGATTGGGGAGGCCTAAACCACAAATCACACGCAATGACATCATCAAAAATTTGCCTTTATCATCAATGACGTCATGTTGGCACTTAATCAGGATTTTGCAAAGGGAGAGGGCTTAAACTAATATAGTTGCAAAGTGCAAAGACGTAACTTTGGAGACGTTTTGAGAAAGCCAGTGTGACTCAAACGTATCACAGACTGGGGGTCTGGGGGCGAAGCCCCCAGCTGTTGGGCGATTTTTTGTAATTTTTTGGAAAAAAAGCTATTTTAATGCCATCGAATCACATTTTGCACATGTTTAGAGCCATTTGAAAGCACTAAATTTTTGACATTTCAAAGCAAATTAAAAAATTTGAATCGTTTAATCCTTCTTCTAGTTGCAATTTAAGTCCAACACACGTTTAACATCTTGCATTTTGGTGTTAAAGTTTAATTGTACGTGATTTGGTTCAGGTAGGTGGAAGTAAGGTGCATTGTCTCGTGCAACATTTTAGCAGTAAATAAAAACCCACTCGAAGATTTTCCTCAGAGATTTTCGTTTTGTCATAAAAATAACCATTTATAGAAGTGCATGTTAGGCCAGGGGGCCCAGGCCCCCTCAATTGAAGTTCAACGATTTGTTCAATCAGCATTTTCCATAGCTAATTTTTTTAAAAAGTATTTTGTGCGTAAAAACTGGCGAGGCGGAGGTGAGTTAATGAATTGTTATTGAAAAATAGTACAATAGATGGTTACGCTTACTAACCATGTTATTGCCGGGCTGGATTTACATCGCGCTGGGCCCCTGGCACTTTGGAGATTTTCGCAACATCTTTCTGCCAAATGTAGGTGAAGACCATAAAAAGTCTTAAGATTTGAGCGCAGGGCCCTTAGCTGGTACTGCGACATATTGTGGTAAATCCGGCCTTGGTTAATGCATTACGTTCACAAAAAGGCTAGATGTGATCCCGAATTAGCAACTTTTGAGACAAAAACTCTCCATTTCTTCCAGGTTATGCATTTAAATTGGCTGGCAAAAATTGATTTGAGGGGGGTCCCGGGGCCCCTGGTCTTTAATATTGTTGTTCGCTACTGGTGTAAGCGAAAAACGCTAAAAAGAAACTGAAACTGAAGAAACAATAGGCTTTTTTGTCACATTTTTGCCATTGGTGAAATTTCAATTGGACGGGAGGCTTGGCAAAGCCTATGCTCCAATTGCGGAAAACAAAAAAGGTATTTGCAAATATTCTGCGAGGTTTCTGGCGTTTTCCAACAAAATTTCAACGGTTTAAAAAATAGTGCTGTCCTCGAGCCGAGAACAGGGCAATTTTCGAGGAGCTAAGGCTTCGAGGCCAAGGCCAAGAACTTGAGGCTTGCTTCGAGGCCAAGGCCAAGGACTTCAAAATGTGTCCTCGAGGACTCCACCTCTGGTACGTTGATTAATTATTTTATTGACGTGTAATTTTAAGGTTTCTCTTAGCAAGTTTTTGTCTAGCAGGGCCACCACGACAAAAAGACTGCTTAGCCCTATGGGAAATAGGAGTTACGTTTTTTTCTCAAAGACATTACAGAGCCTTACCAGTTTGGAAATCGAACCGGAACTTAGCAACCTTTTAATCACTAATTGGACTCTCTAACAAGTGAGCTATTGTCACCTAGTTTGCCGGTGAGACAATCAGACAACACGGCCCACATCACAGAACATGTTAGCGAGCTCGTAAAGGTCATTTTCGCTCGCCAAAGGCGCTGACGAACAGAAAGAACAAAACACCTTGAACAAAAACCAACATGCGTTAAAAATGCTTGCACGAATTCTTTGTGAGATCTTAGGTAACCTGCAGCAGCACGTAATAAATATTCCATTGTGACCTTAGATGCATTTTTACTGCAAAATGATGCGTTCAAGCGTATGTACTGTAATCGTTACGGAAAAAGATGCTATGGGCCCTGCGTAAATATTCCAAGCTTGCAAAATCTTCGATTGATAATAATTAGGCAATAAACGACAGAATTTAATATAATTTTTGGATCACTGTAAAAAATAACAACGTTTTTCATATTTCGATTTTTTAAATTACGGAAAGTGCCCATGAGGTTGTAGGTGGATAAACTTATATCTTAACAGTAATATTATGTTTTTACGTTTTCCAAAAAAGAATAAGTCGAAGTACACTTTTTTCTTTGTTTAGAACCAGTACATGTTGAGTTGAGGCTGACTGTTTTAATTTTTTGCCAATTTTCAAACTAATTTGTTAATTTTTTTTTTTAGTTTTGAGAGCGTCGATGTCAATTTTAGCGACCGCCGACCAGTAGGTCGAGCGGTAACGCGTTTGCCTCTAGAATGAAAGGTTTTAGGTTCATATCTTGGCCCGGTCAAATTGGGCACAGTGTTGCCAACGGCTCGCCATCGCTGCGACATTTCCTCGAAATAAGCTGTGTTGCCCTGGCGCAATGACGCGAAAATGGGCCCCGCCAACTCGTTACACGGTTGGTTGTAATAGAGCGAGTTCAACAAAAGATTTGATATGCTTGTTAAACTGTTTAATTTCCAATGCTCTGTCTGCTTGAAGAAAAGCTTTTCTCCTACTTTTGCAGCATCGTCAATCGCGCAAACGCGAAAAAGCAATCTTTTCTTTAAGTTGACGACGGCCAAAAATTTTTCTCAATTGCTTGCACAGAGCAACAGCGCTTTATAATCGTGGAATAGTTGTAATTTTGCTTGCAAGCACAAAAAAATCACAAAAATTTTACCGTTTTGAACCAGCACAAAATTTAGTTTCTTTTATTGGTTTGAAGTTTATTATCTTTTGTTTGTGCTTGGTTTATATTTGTTGCCGAGGCTGGCATTGTTCTTAATTTGTTTCAAAATTGTGAGCAAAAATGAGCCTCGGGGTTATTAAAACGTTGTTCTTATAAAAAAAGTATATCGCTATTTTTGTCAACTGATGCTGCTTAATATGTTTTTGTCAGTCGACACTGCAAATGGTTCTCAATGCAATTCGCTTTCTTCTTAGCAGTCAAATTGCAAACATGGCGCCAATTTTAATTAATTTTCAGCAAAAATTTGCTTTAGTTAATGCTTTCAACATTTCGCCATAAAATTTCTAAACCAAAAGAAATTTCTCGCACGCTTAAAGAGTGCTTCAAAGTCTTTGTCAAGTTGGCGAAGAAAATGGGGCGTTTTTTTACTCGAGCTATATCTCGCAATTGAATCAAGCAACTTAGCGAGCGAGAATAGCGTATAGATGCTCTCGCACAGCTTAGATGCCCGTCCAAAAATAACCTCTTGCCTTTAGCGAGTATTTCGTTCGGTAGCGCTTTTTAATTCTGTAATGCGGGCTTTAATCAAGTATATGTTGGATTAGGCTAAAACCAACCAATAAAAGTTAATAAAATTTGTATACTTGCATGGCAAGTATGCGAGGCTTCTTACCTTTGCGTGTTTCTTTGTGTACTTGGTGAATTTATGGGGCCACTTCAAGCTCGCAAATCGAAGAACAGAGAAGACAGCGATGTGCAGCGCGGTTACAGCGGACGTCCCCATATCGCCAGCCCAGTGAATCTGCGTAAAAGATACTCAAAACATTAATTCTCGAATCTTTACCAATGCTCAATTGGTGAATAAAATCGATTAACGTTTAGAAAATTTAAACTACTGAACCTGCCTTTATTGGATAGTTTTCCAGGTTGAAGATCAAAACCTACTTATAACTTTTTTTCTCTGCCGGGACTTTGATGCTTCCATTGAGCTTGTTTGATACCATGTTATTAAGCTCAGATGCCTAAAATTGTCAAAAAAATTTTAACTAAAGCTAAAAGCTTCAGTGCTAACCCGTTATTAGTTGAATTTCAATGTTGGCTAACAATGTACACCGGAAATTGTATGTTTGGGTAGCACTATTTTGTTTTAAAAAATGCGGCATTACCCGAATACAACTTAGTGAACGTAAAAATTGTAGATGAGTCACTCTAACTGTCTCGTTCCTGCAGCATCGATCAAAATTTACAGTAACAAAGTTACATAAAATAAGCTTATAAATGGCAATGTACAAGGTTCCTGCAACATACGCGTATATCAATAAAATTATGAATAGTTATTACATAGACAGTTGATGATATATTGCAGAAATATTTTGAAAATTTTTATATAGGAGTTTATTTGTTATGTTTCTAATAGTTTATTCATTCTATTTTGTGCGGTTGAGGGGGGCAGAGGACGGAAAATACAGTATCTCTTTTTTTGTAAAAAAATTCTTTCGAAAAACAATTTTAGCATCAAACAAAATGACATTGATTAAATTTTCAAAACTTTATTCCA
Source organism: Trididemnum nubilum (assembly GCA_963965965.1). NCBI lineage: Eukaryota > Metazoa > Chordata > Ascidiacea > Aplousobranchia > Didemnidae > Trididemnum > Trididemnum nubilum. The sequence continues at coordinate 7,046,932 of OZ014485.1, read as the reverse complement.
AAAATTTGAAATTATTTGGATGAGAGGATTTTTCAGTTATATGAAATATGTAAAAGCCTCTTCATTAAAATGTTGGTATTTTAGCTTATCTCATTTAATTTGAATGAAGTCATAAGAAGCTTTTTCTGTCGCGTAATCAATTGGCTTAAGCTCTCTATACTGTAAGTCAAATCCAAAAATCAAAATTATGTGCAAAATTTAAAGCGCCCATGACGTCATAAAAAGCGTGGGCTTTTAGCTCAAAATCGGTCCTGACCTAACAAATGACTGTACGTCATCAACTCAAACCAAATGTTCTAAAAAAATTTAAGTAAACACCAATCCACATGTTACATTTGGTTTTTCTATATTGTTATTTATCTAATTGCAAAGTGAGAGGCTGCAGACTCTGCAATCGCGCCAGTTTCTTGGATCTAAACAAATAGTCTTTTCGCAGCCTCTCACCAAAAAGACATTGCCTGTATTTTACATATTGCATTTAAAGTTATTGAGTGTGTCTTTCCCTACAAAAATACATTTCTTCCCACTACTTCCTACATCGACTCTTGGTTTGGAAGATGGTTAGACGTGAAGGTACATGTCCCTTCAATAGGGTTGAACAAATTGCTGGTGTAAAATGCGTTGAACAAATCGCTCGTATAACAAACAACACATCCATTAAACAAAAAAAATATTTTGAAAAATAAATATTAATATGAAAATCAATTTTAATAATCCAATCAAAATTAAATTTATCTCTGTGCGATATCTCATCAACTATCTTTCTTATAATTTATTGTATTGTATCGAGAATTTATTCTAAACTGCGTAAGAGACTACGATCAAGTACAACCACATTTCACTATCATCGAGTGGTCTATTACCTCTAATATTGTTTACACATATATAAATAATAAGACAGTACAAAAAATTTCTCTCATATAATTGCAAACTTCGCTGTATTGGGATAGATAGAAAAAATGTCAATATTTTTTGCTAATATTGAAGTTGCATCACGAATAATTGCACTACAGGTAAGCATCAATTATATTTGTCGTAATTGGCACGTTTACAACCAATCAGTGATCGAGTGGATAGAGCATCTACTTCTGCAAAGGTAGACTCGAGATCGATTCCCGTTCGGGTCAAATCAAAGACTATAAAAATTGGTATTCACAGCTTCCCTGCTTAACGTCCAGCAATTAAATATGAATATCAACGTCATCGTGTAAGGTAGAACAGGTGGCAGCTCGAAGACCGAAATGTCCCTTTGCTGTCTCCTGGCCAAGGCAACTTGGAGAATGACGATGAATTACAATTTATCTACTGTTACTGACTAATTATAGTCTTATACAAAACCTTGCAGAAAAACTTTGGCCAATTCCAGTAAATGAAACCCCAAGTGCGAAGATAAACGAAGAGCGGGCTGATAATTGCCGATATCAAATCGGATACCGACAAACTGAGGACGAATAGGTTGAAGAGATTGCTGAAAACATCACAAGGCTTTATGAAGACTGCAGAACTGAGCTAGAAGAGGCTCAACCAAGGGTAGTTAAGAGGGCTTCAACCTCCCCCACCCCCCTCGGCCAGGTCAAAACGTGTTTAGAACTTGACTTGTATGCAAAGGTTGGGCAATTCAATTTTTCCAAATGGCTTCCGAATCTTAGCATTTTAGTTCTTTTAAGTGGCTCTAAACGCGTAAAATGTGATCCAAAACGCGACATTTTTGAAGAAAAAAGTTAAATTAGGGGTCAAGTCTACCCATGTAGCAAAATCTGGTTGAGCGCATGAGCTAAACCATTATTACATCAAAATAAAATCAGTATACGTAACTTGAATTCAGCTGATTCGAATAAGTGTTTTATAATACCGCTGGTTATAGATCATGTAATATCCTGTATCACATGGTAAACGTTCATGTAATAATCAAAAGTTAAAAATTTTAAATCCTACGGACTGTTCAAACCGTAATTTGGGTCGTCCGGAGGGTTTCCTCAAAAACAACCTGTGAATAAATTCTACTCGAATAGGACGCATTTGGTGATCCCGACAACTGCAGAAACATCTTATTTGGTTATGAATTTTAAAATTTTGAGTGCGAGTTGTGCTGTATGTATGATTGATCATATACCGCGCGAGGAGTGCAAGCCAACTACTGTACCTTATACTTGCTTGTCACTTGCATGACGGGACTTCCGTACCAATAGCAGTTTTTTATATTTCAGTTTACATCAGTATAACTTGAAATAAGAGAAAACAACAATATTCAAAAAAAACAAAAACATACAGTAACATTTCATCGGTGTGACGTCGCGAGGAAAAATTGAGAAATTGGTGCAGTTCTCACCCCCTTGCACTTGGCAAAAATATATTGCGACTTACTATCAGAATCTCAGCCGAACTAATAGGTTAAGTGAAAAGCTTTTGACGAATGAAGCACGTACATACGAGGAAACCAAAGGACAACGTGATTCAAATAAATTGTCTGTAACAGGCGCGCAACTACAATAAATATTTTGCTAAGGGGAGAGGGGAATTGAACCAAAAATAATATTCTTTTTATTCGAAAAATTTATAATTTAGACGGCGTGCCAAGCAAAGTAGTGGAGAGGTCTGGAGGCAAAGGCTGAACGATTTCTGTGATTTTTCAGAAAAAAATAGCCATTTTAACGCCATTTAAATCACATATCGTGCGTTTTTGGCAATATTTGAAAAAACTAAATTGCAAAAATTTAGAATTTATTTGAAAAAATTAGTTGCCAAGCTCCTTTTTAGCCTCTTTGTATTTTCAGGTCAAGTCCAAAACACATTAATTTAAACGCTTGAATTTTGAAGTTAATTTTTCTAAGTGACTTAGTTAAGGAGCGGGATTGAAGCCCTCTTCGACCCTTCCTGTTTGAGCCACAGGCCTGCAACAATCAGATATACACATTTGGCATTACTGCATTGCACAAAAATCACTGCGAATACTCGTAGAGCCCTTGCAATTTTATTCAGTGCTTCGAGTTTGGTGTTAGCAGGTTTTACGTGATGCAGAAAGTCTACCTAGAAAACAAAAAAACCTACCGCAACGCAGGCGACGAGCACAAAACGTAGATATTGATGGAGTTAGCAACGCAACCGAACACTCCCATTGGTATTATGAGGCCAGCAAGGATTGCGATGTCGTTATTGGTAAATTGAAGAAATTCATCACTGAAAATGCACAAAAATGTTTGAAAGCGACGAAAAACAAACTGACAAAAGCTTAAAAAATGAAATGTTTTAACTGCCAAAAGTCACTGGAAATTACAGAAGTCCAAAACTTACTCGGTAAACTGTAGACCAATAGCCTTCTAGTTCTAAATTCAATCTTCGAAAAACTTTAAAACTTTTCGTCCTGAATAATTTTTAGAGCTTCCGATTAATTAACTCGTACTTCACGAAACCTGCTTAAGCTAGATATTACTATAGCCAGTAGTTCTAGTGATTCCCATTGTCGGCTTTGAAACAGAGTTTAGGGCTTTGGCTTCAATTTCCAGAACAGGCCCATAAAAAAAAGTTTAGCGAAAGGCTCAGCAACGTCTTAGCAAAAGCTAAAAATACAATTAAAATTGTTTACAACTCTTAAATGGAGCTAATATGTTACTTCATTTCAAAAAACTGATTGTACTAAAAATACCTCGCTAAGTTAAAACGGGTGTGTGCCAAACTCGACTCTGTTGACTCGAACTCCTGGTAGGACGCGGTTGAGTTTAATTGTGACATTTCCCGGTTTTGTTACGATAAAGCTATTAAAGAAGGTCTTCAAAAAATCTTTGGAGCGTTTTTGAAAAATTTAACTCTTTCAAATCTGTTTATTCAGCATCTGATTCCAACATCTTAACTTTCTTTTTATTCCTACAACAGAAATAAAATATACAGGAATTTTCAATTAGCTCTTGACTTTTTTATTTCAATCTCCGACCTGGTTATTAAGGCTATTAGGGTGACCGAGTGCAAGCTATATATAAAAATTAAGAGAATTAGAAATGCAAAAACATGCAAATATAACGTGTAATGGCGTGGGAATACGGTTCTTTTAATCTGCATCTGATAACTCTATATAATTGTGGACAATTAACAACAAAAGCATTCTCTATCGCCCCAAATTACTTAGAAGTAGCAAGCACCGAAACTTAATGAAAAGAATCTACAGTACCTCCGTTCTATTGTAAAAAATATTTCAAACATAAATTTGGCGCTAGTTTAGTAAACTTAGGGTGCTAGTAGACAATTTGTCAGTATATCTCCGTTCTATTGTAAAAAATATTTCAAACATAAATTTGGCGCTAGTTTAGTAAACTTAGGGTGCTAGTAGACAATTTGTCAGTATATCATAAATATTTTTTTGTGTCGACCATCTAGCGATATTTCGGATCTCACTATTTAACCCCACAATCTCATTCATTTTCGCGTTAAATTTTGAGACGGGCGAGATGAAGACCGTCAGATTTGTAAACGGGCCCACAAGTACAAGCCCGAAGCCGAAAAGTGATTTGAAGCCATAACCTGGCCCGAAAAAGACTTTTGTTTGCTCTACTCTCACATTTCTTTGCGTAGTGTCTATAATATGACGGGAATGCTTCCTTAAAGTTTATAAATTTGGACTACCGCAAGTATAGAAATTTTTATTCATAACACAATAGTATAAGTCACAAGCAAAAATTCAAAATTTAAAACCCTACGGTCTGTTTCATCCGTAATCGAAATCATCACGGGTATCAGCCAAAAGTAAGACAAAGTTTAAAATGTGAAATTAAAATTTTGTACGCTAAGTTATTTCAAGATTTAAATTTTAACCTTGAGTTACTTTTGGCAGACACGTGTGATGATCCCGTTAAAAAGTGAAACAGATTGTATAGGGTTTAAGGATTTTAATTTTTGCTCGTGACGTGTACTGCTGTGGTATGATATCCGCTCTGGCCAACACTGGCGTGCACTTTTTAAACCAGTCGAAGTGGTTCTCTTCTCATCGAAAACATTATTTGGTAACTAACACTGGAAAATGAAGTTTAAGTTTCGATAACTTCTGCCATTTAAATCACCGTATATCAATGCTAATGTTGGTTTCTTTTAATTTCGAAATTAAATTAATGTTTTGAATTGGTATTTAAATCAATCGGATTCCCTTGCATCCGAATAATGGGGAGTGGGTAAAATATACCGAAAAAAATAAAAAAATTCCGGGATTATCAGTTGTGTTTTTCCACACACCGTGGAACCACGTATATTAGTATAGTAGTTACTAGTTAAAAATAAAATGAGTTCGTTAAGTTCAGATACTAGAGAAGTACTTTTGAGCTTCCTCTATAATTCTAAATTTTCTCAAAAAAAAAATTACCTTAATTCCAAAAAAAATTATGCTCTCTAAAGTATTCTTTTTAAACCTTCAACTTGCTTATTCCAACAACAATGTAGATTGTTACGAAACTATAACGTAATATCCTTTGAGGCAAATTTGGTTTAAACTATAAATTATTTTAAAATGCCGGCTAGCTTAAACGTTAACGTTTAAGTGGCTTTTAAATCGAACCCACTAATTTGTAATTTAAACCGAATTAGTATTCATAGATTTGTCTGTCAAGCCCTAAGGGGCAAAAAGGCTCGTCTTTATTCATTGCCCTTGTAATCCGCGTGGGTTTTGGCGTATTTTCGGAACTTTTTTCGGAAGTTTATTACCCTAATTTCAATTTTAGTCGGTGCCACAGATTTTTGGGTCACGTGATTACGCCCATTTATGGGGGATTTTCTAAAAGCACTGATTTTGACCTTTTCGTCACGTTAGGTTGTTAAGTGTTTTTACATTACGTAAACTGGCATATTTGCATTCTGGAAAATGAAACAAAAAATACCTAAGCTTGTAAACGTGATGATGACGTAATTATGACGCTGTTTTTTCTAACAAAAAAAAAAACTTCGGTAAAGTGGAAATTTTATTTAGCCAAATGATAGCTATGAACAGCGAGACTAAAGTCATTTTAATGATTTATTTACAATCAAAAATACAAACGTTTTCGTCTTTGATCAAGCCTCTTCATGTATTGGTTAAATTATAGCCACGTTAACTTCAGACTAACTCGAAAAAATAAAATACAAAACCAAACGATGTCAAGGTTTCAAATCACCGGGCGTAAAACAATAACGATCATCAATCGCATTTGACAGATATACAGTTCTGGTTATGTCAGGTCAACTGCATTATTATATGCTCTCGCAAAGCAAAAGTATGAAGTCTTTTTGAAAGTAGCTTTTAAGAAAATTAGTGCGGTCTATTCGTGACAGAAAAGCATAGAGTTGCTTACCTCAATTATCAAAAAAGTTTACCAAAAACCTATACTTTACTTTTAACAGAATATTAAAAAACATAATTTCTATTTGCTCTTAAGTTATTATTTATTGTATCATTAATACTGTAGTGGCAAATAATCATCAGTCGAGTCGTCAGTAGCGTAGAGCTAGGGGAGCTTTAGCCCCCGATTGGCCTGTCGATCGAAATGCCGAATAAGAAAAATGTCACGTTTTTAGCATTACTGAGAGTGTCTTTTGTACTGGAATAGACTCAAAAATTATTTAAAGCCTCTTTTGAAGCATTTATTTACGAAGGGGAGCTAACAAAATTGGTTTCATAAAACAATATATAAGCTCACGAATAAGGTAGTGCTATTCGCAGTATTAGTTAGTTACCTAGATTACTTCTCTCAAATCTCGTTCTGTTAGCCCCCAATTATATTTCTCCATAAAATAGAGACGAAATAGATTACGGTACTCCTTGTGATATATATTGAACTATATGGTATATAGAATTATTATATGAATGAAATATATGGAGCTGCTGTATATATACTATAGGATTTCATAAATTACTGGCTGGTAAATAAGAGAACTTAAGTTTTAATCGTGCATATGAATGTTTTCAACGTGAGTCGTGCATATGAATGTTTTCAACGTGACGGAAAAACTGAAGCGTTCAAATGCCCAGAATAAATGAAAAAACGGGGTAGTATGTACAATTGTACATACCAATTTTTGTGAGCCTGAACTCAAACTTAAAAAATTTGATATTTTTGCCGGGCTTGAACTCGAAACAATTAAATTTCCAAACTCGAACTTGAACTCGTACTAGCTAAAATAGACTGAACTCCAATAAAAATTGATCGAGTTGGCAGCCCTGGTATAAACTAAACGTAAAATGATCAGTGACGCAAACAGCAGGGCAAAGGGGGCTTCCACTGCCCCCTTTTTGCCACATCACTTAAAAATTCAATTCATGAATGCAAGCGTTTAAACGTGTCCCGGACTTGACCTGTACAGGTAGAGGAGAGGGGTTAAAGTGGCTGAGCATTTTAATTCTTTCATACGGCTTCCGAATCTCAGCAATTTTCAAGTTTTTTCAAGTAGTTCCAAAACCGTGAAAATTGCGTATACATGGCTATTTTTTTACCAAAAATCACTCAAATCGCCTGGCGACTGGGGAAGAACCTTTGGCTGTAATACGATTAGTGTACACCAGTTTGCTCTGCACGACGAAAAAAAGGATATTTTTCGGGTAAAAAATTTTGGTGTTTGGTTTAAGCCTTCTCTTAGCATAATCGTAGTTGTGGGCCTGAAAATGCCACCTCCCCCACCCCAATCAAAAATCCTAGCTGCATTTTTGTAGCTATATATATATATACGGTACTTAAAATATATTATATACATTTTTGTAGCTATATATATATATACGGTACTTAACATAAGCTTTTCATGAATTTTTTTTTATGTTTATTCGATTAAGTTTTAGTCAGTTTTATTGACACTTATTCCTAAAGAAAATAAAGGCGATCATGCTCCGATCTTTGAGTAAGCGGCATTTAGTTTAGTAAAAGCACTCTTCAAAAATAATTTCAATGAAAATCTGCATGAAATGACGTCAAGAAATGTTTTTGGTGACGTAATCACTTCCACTGAAGCAATTTGTGATTGAATCACATGACAAATGGTTTGAGCTTATAAGCAAATTTGAGCAAACTTATAAGCAAATTTGAGCCCCCAAATTTTTTTTTAATTTGGAAACACCAATGATTACGTCATTTTTTTCGGTTTTGGTCTCTGTCTTGGTCACCAACTTTGCCGGTTTCAGTTTTGAAGCCAAAGTCGAACCGGTATCGGAAAAATTTTGCGGTCTCGGTATTAGTCTCGGACTAGTCGGTATCGACTACAGCCCTGGTTGGTGTACCCAAACTATGTCGAAATATTTTCTTTTAAATATCTACTCATATCAAAAAACTAGCGCCCTAGCATTTGCTGTATTTTGCAATACTTTCATAACAATATCATAATATTATGTATTTAGATAATAGTATCATATTCGCTAATCGTTATGTAATATTTAACAACTTTGACAATATTTAAAAAAAATTATGAGGAAAGAAGCCATTAAACCAAACAATAATTATTTGTGCTGTTTTTGAAGAATTACTAAAAAAGTGGGAATCTATAATCATTTATCAGTGGACATTTGCAACGGGGTCCTAACTGATGAAGTTAAGGCCTTAAAATTGACCATTTTGACGTTTAGACTTTCGTTATTCTCATTCACGAGTTATGGCCTTGATTGCTTCATTACCACGATACATCTACGGAACATAATCAAAATTGCTGCTAACGCGTAAAACTTCAAAATAATATTTGTTATTTTTAGAAACTACTACTTTCGAATTATGATCAAAAACTTTACGAAATGCAATTATGCCTTTCGTGCTAAAAAATACCAGAAAATTTGCCGACCATAGTTTTAAAAAATTGTGTCCTTGGTCCTTGGCCTTGACCTCGAGAGGTTCTGTCCTCAAAAAGTCGGTGCCTTGGCCTTGGATTTTTTTACTCCTTGGTCTTGGCCTAGAACGTTGGGTTATTGACATCACCTTTGATTCACCAATTGCTCTTGATCCATTAATTCATGATCACGAACAAGTAATTAAAGATCGTAATTAAAGAGCCTTTCGAAAAAGCTTAAGCTTTCAATAACAATTTCATCAATATTCCAAAAAAAAAATTACGTGATACTAATGATTTCTAGGTTAAGCATAAACGCGATAGAATTGACAAAGCACAATTTTTTAAAAAACGCAATGCTATTCAGTTTTCTTAAGCCCAGTAACATTTGCTAAAGTAAAAATGGTTCTGGGGTCTATTACGCCAAAAAGAAGTTCTGGAGTCGACCAGAAACCTTCCTTACTCATTCGAACTCTTCGCGATACTGTTACAGTTATCTTGGTCCATTTAATAAACTTAAACGTCACCACAAGAACCTCTTCCGCCTCATTGAATCAACCAAAAATCACACCAATATTTAAAAAAGGTGATAGATTAAACCTAACCAATAACGGGTCAATAAGTATATTAAATTCTGTTTCTAAAACTTTAGAAAAACTGTTTCATAACTGCATGATGTTTTTTATTTGAGTATGAATAAATTGTTATCAAACTTCCAATTCGGTTTTTGGCCCTATTACTCTACCTCTGGCTCATATGCATGTGTAATATGTATACTTGCTTAATGAAGTAGCTAAACAATTTAATTAGAATAAAATTGTTTTTTTACTTTTCTTTTTGACACAATGGATCATTCCATTCTCCTGAAAAAATTAGACAACTATGGGTTTAGAGGATTTTTTTATTGTTGGCTGAAATCTTATCTCAATAATAGAACACAAGTGGTTACCGTAAATAATAGTTTATCTTCAGAAAAAGAGGTATTTTATGTGATACCCTAAGGCTCTACTTTAGGTCCCCTTTTATTTCTCTTGGACGTAAATTATCTTTTTGCAAATATTGACCACCAAGCAATAATGTATGCGGATGATATGACACTATTCATTCCATTATAACCAGTACTTAATTTGTAAAATTTTGCATGAGGGGACGCTTTTGCAGCCTTGACCAACTTTACAAAAAGTTTAGGGGAAATGATGAATTACCGTCGCCGAAATTGAATGAAGACCAACAACAAGAAAAAGGTCTTCGCCGGGAATTGAAGTCATTTTTCCCCAAAATCAGGTGAAGACCAAAAAAAAAGGTCTTCGCCGCAAATTGAAGTCATTTTTCCCCGAAATCTGGTGAAGACCAAAAAAAAATGGTCTTCGCCGCAAACTGAAGTCATTTTTCCCCAAAATCAGGTGAAGACCGAAAAAAAAAAGAAAAAAAAAAGGTCTTCGCCGCAAATTGCGATCATTTTCGGTGGGAAGTTTGTAGGATCTTTTAGTCCTGGCTGGCTATTTTTCCTCTGGTCATCCAGCGCTCAACTCTCGATGGGAGGACGCCTAAATCTCGATTGGGGACGCTAAATCTTGATGGGAGGACGCTAACTCTCAATAACCCAAGGACGCGTCCTCCCTCGTCCCCCCTACAATTTAAGTACTGATTATAACAAAATAGATGTAGCTCGAACTGCAAACAAAGTCCTGGATAGTGTAAGCAGCTGGCTTACATCTCACAAGCCTACTCTTAATACTTCAAAAACAAAGTGCATGATTTTTTTGCCGCAACTTCATAACACAAAAGACAAAATTGGAATGCAAATAAAGATTAATGAATCTGTTGTAGATGAAGTAACAAGCTTTGATTATTTGAACCTTTGTATTCAAAATACATTAGGCTGGAAATCACACAAACAACACACATGCAAACAATAATCTCAAAATTACGAATTTTTTCTGTTAATGTTTCCTGTGTGCTTGCACTATACCATGCACTTGCAACAAATCATATGAATTATTGTATCACTACTTGGCACCAGAGGTGGAGTCGAGGCACAACCTTCAAGACCAAGGTCTATGCCAATAACCGACTTTTCAAGGACAGACCCAAGGACAGGAATGGTCGAGACCAAAGACCGAGGACAGGATTTTTCTAAATTATTGCCGGCAAATTTTCCATTATTTGTAAGCGCGAAAGTCTTTAAGATATTGCAATTTGTTAAGTTTTTGATTATAATTCGAAAATGGTAGTTTCTGAAAACAATGAATGTTTTGTTGAAGTTTTACACGTTAGCAGCTGATGTTGGTTACGTTCCGTAACGGTATCGTGGTAATGAAACAATTAAAACCGTAACTCGTGAAATGGAAATGGGAATAAGTAGTAACTACAAATTCTTAACGTGGAAATGTTCAATTTTAAGGTCTTAACTTCATCAGTAAGGGCGGCGGGCAGGGGTGCCGAAACCCAGGGGGGATGGGGAGGATATATCCCCCCAATAATTTTACTGCATCCCCCCAATAATTTGAGTATGGTCTTCATCTGCATGAGCGCAGGTCTCAACTTGATTTAGGGGGAAAAAAAGTGTTCCATTTTTGGTGAAAATCTTTTTTTTATGTTTATTTTTTTTATTTGGTCTTCACCTGCATACGGCGAATAGAAATGTTCCATTTTTGGTAAAGACCTTTTTTTTTTGGTCTTCACCTAAATTCGGGGAAAAGAGGTGCTCCATTTTTGGTGAAGACCTTTTTTTTTGGTCTTCACTTAATTTGCTCACCTGAAAAAAATCGTGGTCGAGGTTCATCCCCCCAATGTTGAAAATAGGGCAAAATTGGGGTAAAATTGCAAATTATCTCCCCAATGCTTAACAAAGATTTGCACCCCTGGCGGTGGGGCAAACTTCCACTGATTATGGATCCCCACTTTTTCAGTAGTTTCTCAAACACAAACCTTATTTTTTGGTTAAACGTTTTCTTTTCACAGAAATGTTTAAAATATTATCATAGCTTTTAAATATTGCATAGCGACTAAGATTTTATTATCTAAAACTATTGCAAAATACAGTAAATTTATATTTTTGAAATGAAATGAGGTACGATACTTGCTAGCTCAAGTCCTTGGAAAGAACTGGGTTCTGGGGGAAAGAGAAAAGTCCCTATGCCTACGTTGAACAATTTTAGTAAACTTTTTTTTGTTCAGAAAAATAGCAATTTTTTTGACTGTTATAGGAAATTACACAATTAGATTTCCAAAGCAATATGAAAAAGGAAAATACTGTAAAATTGAGATAAACTTTAGTTTTTTTTTTATTTAATTGTTTGCGTGCAATCTGGCCTAAACACTTTCAGCACGCAAGCCTAGGAAAGAGCCACCAGAATGGCGACTACCTAAAAACAAGCAATGCGAAACAGACACTTTAAAGACAACTATTTTGCATCGTTTGTTTTAAAGTAGTCGCCGTTTTGGTGGCTCTTCCCTAGGCTTCCGCGCTGGTAGTCTTTAGGTCAGATAGCATGCAAACGATTAAATAAAAAACTCTGGCCAGCAAACGTCATAACCATCACAACTAAAAACTTAAGTTTCCCCACATTTCCCAATCGAACAGTAATTTTATGCCAATCTTTTCTTAACGTTTCAGTTCATGTGATGTTTCTCCAGGGTCTTGCATCTAATGCCTAGGGCCCGGGCCCCCTCAATTCAAATTTTTGTCAATAAATTTAAATGTATAACTTAGGAGAAATTCTAGGTTTTTGTCCCAAAAGCGCAACCTCTGGCCTTCATCTAACCTGTTTAATGCAAAAACATGATAACAGTAGTATTCATTCATTGCACCAACTTTAAATAACAATTCACCTCCACCTCGCCGGTTTTTCCAAAACAAAATGTTTAAAAAAACAGCTAGGGTAAAAGTTTATTGAATAAATTATTGAATTTAAATTGAAGGAGTCCGGGCCCCCTGGTTGCACATGTAACCCTAAAACTGGATATTTTCAAGACAAAACAAAAACCTCTAAGAAAAATAAATCGTCGAGTGAATTATGAGTTACTGTTAAATATATTGCAGAAGGCAATGTACCTTGCTTCCCTTCACCTGGATAAAGGCAATTACAAATCTTCTTCCAAAAAATGCTGGGTTTTAAAAGTGAATTTAAGCAAAGGGAGGACTGAACAATTTAATTTTATGAATTGGTTTTAAAATTAAAAAAATTTAATTCTTTCAAATGGCTCTAAAAACGTGCAAAATGTGATTCAAATGGCGTTAAAACAGCTATTTTTTCCAAAAATTATGAATTTTTCAAAAAATCACCCATAGCCTCCGGTGGCTGGAGGCCCCGCCCCTAAAACCCGTCTGTGATACATTAGTTTCTTCACCGTGCCTCCACAATAAAATTTAACACATATTTTGAACACATAAACTTTTGGTTTAAGATCTCCCCTTTTAGTAACATCCTGTTTACGCACTAACCCATGCTCCAGGCTTCTGATCTTTCATTCTAAGATATTTTTGTCCCATAAAAAGTTCCTCCTTTTGAAAACTTTTGATGAAGTCATATTGCATGCGATTTGCGGATTGGGCCCCCCAATCAAAAATTCTGGCTACGCCTATGCCACAATTCAATAAATTTTTATTTTCCTTTTCAACCAATCAAAAAGCAATGCTGTCCTCGAGACGAGGAAAGGACATTTCGAGGACTTGTAGGGTTCGAGGCCAAGGACAAGGACATGAGCTTCGAAGCCGAGGCCAAGGATTTCAAAATGTGCCCTCGAGGACGTCCTCAAGGCCAAGGACATCTTCGAGGACTCCACCTCTGCTTGGCTCCCTGGAAATGCCGTGCTGCTGAATCACATCCAAAAACAGATCAACGAAATTATTTAGAGAGTTTTTTTTGCGACAATTTTTCTAAAGTTGATGGTGTTTATAGAAATTATGGTATTCTTCAAGTTAATGATTTGTTTAAATTTCATGTAGCGTGTTTCGTGTACAAACATGTCAAAACCAACTGCCTCCTTGTTTTGAAAACGCTTTTCTTAAAACTTGCAGTGTTAGATCTCGTCAAACTAGGCAATCCAACGACTTATATCTCTCCCTACACAAAAAATCTGTTTGCCAGTAAACTATCTTATTTTTGGAGTTAAAATGTGGAATGATCTGCCCTAACAATCAGAACCATGAAAAGCTTCACAAAATTCAAAATCACATTAACAACTTTTATTTAGAACAAACTTGAATCAAAACATGATAATTCAGCGTACTAACTGATCATTGACCACTATCAGTTCTTGGTTTGTTTTCTTTCGTTTCATTGTTTTCTTGTAGGCTACTTTTCTTTTTTCTCCAGGGCTCTTGAACCACTGCAATGTCTTTGCATCTGACCAAAAGCGATCGTTCGACTTCATAAGAGTCCTGGATGCAATAATTTATAATTTGTTCTTACTAGGTTTTCCTTACTGTTTATTGCGCCCAAATACACTAAACTAGGGAGGGAGGGGCAACGCCACAGCTGGTATAAGAGATGATTAGAGGGAGTAAAAAATTTTTTTGAGGGGAGGACATAAAAAGTTTATTTTGTCTTCATCCAATTGCGGTTTGAACAAAAATAAATACAATTGAAAAAGTTAGTGTTTGCTGTGAATAAACAACATGTTTAGGCGAATCATGCAAATTGCTTTGTAGAGTGAAGTATGATTGTTGTGAAAGAGATACTGCTCGAAATCGGTTTTATTAAAAAAGTGAGAACTACTTGAGGTAATAAAAAGGTGCTCAAACCTTCCCTTATTCTCGAAAATGAATTTAATGCGGTTAACTCCGTACCATTTGCAACCCATCGTTTCGAAATTTCGTGACATCAGAAAAGGATGACTTCACAAAATATCACGCAGATACGTTGCTTATTCAGCAAGATATATCCGATGATCGATCATCGCGCTGCTTTTTTTTGCGAGAAATTTTGCAAAATCATCCCTTTCTGATGTAATGAAAGTTCTAAACGCTAGATTGCCAATGGTCAGATGCAAAGTGGCTAAATGAAATTTTGAGGATAAGGGTAGTACTGGAACTAGGTTTGAGCACCTGTTTATTATCTCAAGTAGTTCTCATTTCTTCAATAAAACCGATCTCAAGCGGTATCTCTTTAATGCATTTTATGATAACAAATATATATTGCTTTACTAAAGGGGCATCAAACGTTAATTTAACTCATTTATTGCACGTCAAGCAAAATTTTACATTTTTTGCGACTAATTTCAAAATTTTGCCACTTCTATAGATGGATAAATATTTGTATTTATTTTTTCCGCTACCTGCAGGCTCGTAGCCAGGAAGGAGCAGGGGGCAATTGCTCCCAAAAAATATTTTAGTTTGCCCACCAAATAAATTTCACTTAAACGCGTGAAATTTAAGATGGAAAGAAAAAGGGTTGAATAATGTTTCTGACTTCATCCATTGGTCTTCCGTCCCGAAGAACTTTTTTTGGGGGAAGGGGATTACCCAAAACGCGTAAAAAATGGTGGCTTGGCGGACTAAAGACCTTTTTTTTGGTCATCACCAAAAATTGTAGGAAAATCAGCCCCTTTTCCAGTGATTTTTTTTTTGGTCATCACCAGAATTTGAGGGCAAAATCCGTTCTTCGTACACCTTTTTCTCTGCGCCTCCAAAGATTTCGATCTAGCGACGTGCCTGGCTATCTGATAAATTTCTTTCGTTTTGAAAATAATTTTTGAATTACTAATCCGTAACTGCTCCTGTTGCCATTGTTTGGACGCTATTTTGAACGTTATCTGGTAGGTCTTTCACTGTTATTACTCCCACCATTATTAGCAGCCTGCCATTACCAGTAGATTTCAAACCACTAGCCCAACTATTTTTCGATAAGGTTTTACTCTTTAGAATAGCAACAAATAACCACTAAACTAACTTAATTGATCAGTAGGCTATGCTAGTCAACCAGCCAAGGCCTATTTTTCGTTTCATTCCGAGCGCTGCAAATCGCATCATGTTTTGGCTAAAGTAGCAAATTCAAACCAATAAACTGTATTTTTACATTTGAAAAGTAATTTACCTTATCAAAGTCACAACAGAAACCTGCCAAAAACCCATCCTACCTTGAAATCCACAATCTGATAAAGCTCGTTTAAAATCGCTAATGCAAATTCGGTGTTGTTTTTTTGCCACATCGAAATTTTTTTCCTTAGGTCAAAATCTTTTCCGTTAAAGCTGTTTAACTTCAATCAAAAACGTAGGAAATCAATTTTTTTCACATATCTAGAGTTAAAATTCAAAAACTATCACTCTATATGCTCCTTTGAAAGGTCATTCACGTCAAGTTTTTCACTCTTGACCAAAATGTTGGAAAAGGCCTCAAAGGTATTATCACCAAATTCAAACTTTCTCAGTCCTCGTATTTTGAATATATTGCAGTTCAAAGTTAACAATTCTCCTCTCACTTCAATGTTGCCATTTTGCCAGTATTGTGACGAAAGATTAATTTTTCGAAAGTTGGCTTAAATTTACTTGAAAAGCAGTTAATTTACAGTTCTGCCGTTTTACTTTGTTTTGACGACAAACAACTTTACTGCAAAACAGCCATTGAAGGTTACAAACATGCAGTAACTTTTTGAAATTTTGTTTGTAGTTGGCAATCCTGGCAAAATTTCTAAGCGAAAATGCCTTTCTACGAGGAAATCTTCATTGTTATATTTTGGGTACGGAAGGTCATAAAAATACCAAATTTGGTGAAATTGATTTTCAAATTTTTCAAAGGCTTTTTGAGAAAAAAGAAGTACAAAAATTTTCCACTTGAATGCCCTTTTAAGTAGAAAAAGTTTTTATGGAGCGCAGATGTTTAATACTCATTGATGAGTTTCGAAAATTGAATACCCAACATGAACTTTAGGCAAAACCTTTCAAACCACATATCAAGTGTTTTACTTCCAGCAAAACCAAAACTTAACTTCCAAAATTTTTTTGTAGTAAACTACCTAACACACATAAGCCCAGCCAGGGTGACCGGCCCATCCAATTGAAATGCCACCAATGATATAAACAACGACAACAAAACTTTCTTCAGTTGCAGTTTCTTTTAGCATTTTCGCGTACAACAGTAATTGACAACAATAATAATATTGACGATCAGGGGAATACATTGACTACCGGGCCCCCTCAATTCAACTTTTTGCCAACCAATCAAATCAAATCGTTCATAATACTCGCTGTAATACGCTGAAGCGTATGATGAGTTTGCGGAACTCATCTCTGCGGATTGTGCCCGGGTAACACAGCTTCTTTCGAAGAAATGTTGTAACGGTGGCAAGCCGTAGGCAACACTGTGTCTGATTTGACCGGCCCGAGATTTGAACCTCAGACCTCCCACTCCAGAGACGAACGCGTTACCGCTCGACCAACTGGCCTTGCCAACCATTTTAAATGTATAACTCGGGGAGAAATTCAGGATTTTTTTTCCTGAAAGTTGCAATCTAAGGTCCTCATCTAACCTTTTTATGATCGTAATGCAATAACATGTTTAGTAACCATTTATTGTACAAACTGTAAATAACAATACACCTTGCTAGTTTTTACGCAAGAAAATGCTTTTGAAAAAAATTACCACGGGGAAATGCTTTAAGAGATGGCGCGGATAACAAAAAATGCTTCCCCATGCTACGCTGCGTCCGCAAACCTTGTCCGCATGCTGCACCGCACCGCATCCAAACACAACTAAGTTGACGCTGCACCGCGCCGCACCGCAAGTTATATATCTTTTAAATTTCCACTAACATCAAAAAAAAATTAGCTCTCTAGCTTACGACATATAAAAAAATTGATTTTAGGGGTACATTTTGGAGAGTTCTCAAACAGGTGACTCTCTCAAACCATGTCAAAATATTTGTTTTTTAAACATCTGCCGATACAAAAAAAAGTAATTTCCTAGCTTGAGTCGTTCAAAACACTGATTTCTAGGGAGTCCATTTAGGGGGCCACTGGGGGGGGAGTGGTACCCCCATACTATGTCAAACTATTTATTACTTAAATATCTATTGATATAAACAAACAACTATCACCCTAGCTTGAGCAATTAAAAAAATTAGTTTTTTAGAGCCCCATTTTGGGGGGGTTCTGGGGGAGAAGCCTCAAAAAGTTTCAGGAGACAAAATTGCATTTGCCCCTCAACAAATTTACACAAAAATTAGATATCGATGTTGTGTGGTTTAGGAGAAGAAGAAAGCACAAAATTTAGAAAGCAAAAAAAAGAAAAAAAAATCGATGCAGCTAAGAGTGTAGGTAGGATGAAAGGGTATCTTACAACATATAACCGTGTGAAATATTTTTGCCGTACTTAAGCCGTTTATGAATAAGACCGCTTTTTACATCAAACTTTTGGGGTAGTTTTCGGGTCCTAAACCTGAAATTACGGGACTCATTGCCTTGAAATTTGGCACAAACAAATAACTTATGAATTTCAAACTGCTGTCAAAATTTCATGTAGCTAGACCAAACCAATCTCGAGTTATAAGTAAAAGTCTGAAACTTCGCACTTGTTAACTTTGAAAATGGCCAAGTAAAAACTAAAAAACATGCGACTCCAGATCAGTCGGTTTTATTTATAGGCCTTCAGGTTTAATTTGCCTTGTGTGTGTTTTCTATCAGTTTTTCTGCACCATGTTTTGGCAGTCAAAAACAATCTACCAGTCTACATGATGATTCCATGCAACTACTGTACTAATCCAGAACCATTAGCTCAAATAACGAAATATAATGTATCACCAGATCACATGCTCTGCATGCTGTCACAAGCTACTACACTTGTATGAAACCACCCCATCTATAATATCTTTGCCGTTTGCATGTGTGTTTGATTGTGGAACAAATTTTGCCACTACGTAGGCTATTCTGTCAGTGAAAATTTCTGTAACCTAGTCTTCGTACTCTACTACATAGGGCTACCAGATCTGCAATAGGCTACAGACATAGGACCGAAAGCCTAATCCTTGATGCCATGACCTGTTGACGAATAAGCTACACTGAACTAACTCTGTCACTCAAAAATGCAAGCGCATGTGTGGAGAAACTGTAGTCTAGCCTCGGGCTTGTACCAATACCATACGCCTACTGCATACAGGGTGGGTATGTCGCTAAGCTTTGTTTTGTGCCTCTACTCTGATGATTGTTTCCCACAAACCTGTTTCTTCTACATTTGTCTGCCTTTGTTTCATCTTCTCACCGAACGTCCTAAACCTTTCCTAGTCTAGCCTACCAAAACCTTTTTGTTGGTGTCAAGAAACACGTTCGGCCGATCAAAGCTAAGCTTCTTGTAGCCAAAATAGCCAATTCTAGGATGCTCCGAATTCTGAAAAAATAAACTTGCACCAAAAAGACCTTTTACTGTTTTAGTAACATGGATTATCTTCGATTCATATAATAGTTACATCCAAACTAACCATTGTTGTTCATAAAGAGAAAATCACCAGCAATAATTGTACAAAAAATTATTGTACGCGGCGCTGCGCTGACGCTGTTACGTAGAGCAGCTTTTAGTTGCCACGCTGCGCGGAGCGGTGCACCAACAACAGCTCGCGGCCGCGTGCGCTGCGCTGTTGCCATTTCTAAAATGCTTATTAAAGAAATTGATGAATTTAAACTGAAGGAGTCTGTACGCTTTCGTCGTACGCATACTCATAAAACTGGTTATTTCCATGCCAAAAATCTCGAAGTCAGATCATCAAGTGAATTATTATTTACTGCTAAAAACTGCAGGAGGCAATGTACCTTATAGCTTCCCCTAATTTGGCCAAACCACTCACTAAATTTACCCAAAAAATGCAAGACTTTAAACGTGCTTCGGACTTGACCAGTAAGTAAAGAGAAGACTGAAAATTTTAATTTTCTCAATTGGGTGTCAAATCTCTAAAATCGCACAAAATCTGATCCAAATGGCATCAAAATTTACATTTTTCCATAAAATGGCAAAAGATCACCCAGCGGCTGGGAGCGCCGCCGACAGACCCCCGGCTGTTACACGTTAGAGTTACGCTAGTTTGTTCACTACGTCTTACAAATCAGACTGTTTTGCCTCTGACCCTCTCCCAATCAAAAACTTTAGCTACGCCTATGCTAACACATCACAAATAAAACTTCGACATAGGCCTAATAAGATTAAGGAAAAAAAAAAAAAAATCAGCAAAGGTAACACAGTTTACACATGTTCCACCATCTGCAGTAACAAACCATTGAATCAAATTAAATCTTTCATTATACTTGCTGTATAACACCGAAGCGTGTAACGAGTGGCGGGGCTCATCTCCGCGTTATTGCGCCCGGGCAACACAGCTCCTTTCGAAAAAAAGCGGTGGCGAGCCATTGGTAACACAGTGTCCAATTTGACCGGCCCGAGATTTGAACCTCAGACCTCCCACTCCAGAGACGAACGCGTTACAGCTCGACCAGCTGAAATTAACGTTAATTAAAGTCCCACCAAAGCGCGAAATAAAGGGTGGTTAAGCAAAATTTTGTTTCATTTTTTGACTTTACTGCTTCATTATACTCCATTGCAGTTTGGTTAAAGTATCCTTAAAATCATATAACAACACAAACTAACAAACTGTTCAGCTACACTTTTGCTGCTACTCTACTAACGGTATACAGTATAATTTTTATGTCATGCCATGGTTGTACAAGTCTTCGCTCCGCTGGCAGCTCGTCCGCCTTGCACATTTAAGACGTCAGGTGTAGCGCCTTTTTTCCAGTAGCAAATCGTTCTCACCACTTTCAGCGTCTCCGCTCGAATTTTGCTCAAAAATAAAAATAAAAGACAACGTTTTTTTTATGAACAACAGTTTTTTTGGAGAGTTTTTCGGCTTATCTGGCACAGGTTTTGCAATTGTTTATTTTTTTCACAAAACATACGGTAGAGGAAGTATTGTTACTGTAGCAGTATTTTTACCAAACTGCTGTGAAAATGAAGAGTACCAGTCACACGTTCATCAAGTTGCCTTGGTCAGTAGACAGCGAAGAGACCTTATGGTCTTCCAGTCAAGCTGCCACCTGTCTACCACAAACGGTGTCCCTTTTTATTGCTGAACGTCAAGCAGGGAAGCTGTAAATACCAATTTTTCTGATTTTTGGTTTGGCTCTTATGGAAATCGAACCAGAGTCTACCGGTTCATAGCTGACGCTCAATCCACTCGAATACTGATCTGGTCAATAAATACGCGTTTGAATACTTCTCCAGTTTATTAACTCCCCGGTTTTTTATGGAGTGCCGTGTGTTACTGCAAGACACCTTAATATGGATTCGAATCAGTAACCTTTCGATTGATCGTTTTTGTTTGCTTGCCTTTTCTCATATTACTCGCTTTACGTTATTATTGAGATTTTAGTTCACGTAATTAGTTGCCGGTGTAATTTGCAGAAATTGCAAAACGCCTGTTTTCACAATCCCGCGGTCTTTTCTGTTATAATTTAGTTTCTTTAATCACAAGCCTTTTTGATTCGGCAGAGTAAGGATGTTATAATTTTCTCCAAAGTTGCGAGATTTAAGTTTTGGGCGTGGTCAGAGCTATGGAGTTCTTTTGACAAGTTTAGTTAACTGTTGGGATTTACTGTTTAAGATTAAGTTACTGTTGCGAACTGTTCAGATTTTGATTTACTGTTGAGATTGAGATTACTATTAAGATTTGAGTTTTTGGATGGGTCTGAGTCTGGGAGTCTGTGCCGCTCCTTAGTAATTCGTGTCTCTGGGATGTCGGGCGGCGACGGAGACGTCTGGCTGCTGTTCGGTATTCCCGGGATGCGAGTTTTCTGGAGCGAGTCCAGACTTCTGAGATGCCCTTTGGGTGAGACATTCCCTTGTTTCTATGCCGGTTCTGCTACTTCTGGGTGGCTTTCACGGGCGGGCGACGTGTCTTCGCACTCTGGGCCCTGGCGCTGACATTTTGCTCGTTTGTGCGGGTCACACGGGGGGCAGGCGAGGCATGGAAACAAGAGCAATAAGATCATGTGTATTTTAGAGTTACAACTGTTAGGAATTATTTGGATCTGCTGTGTTGCTAAGTAGAACTGTTAGATCTGTGTGCTGCAAGACAGTCGGTGAGTTTTTTCTTTTTTGTTATCTTTTATGGTCTTAAACCTTGACTTTTTAATTTACTGCAACTGTAATTTTGGTTTAAACATCTAGTAATTGAGAATGGGACGCCCGGAGTATTTTGTGCGCTTCGGCGAAGCGTTTTGGGGGACTTCGGTTGCCGCGGCAAATCGTCGGAGTGCGCGGAGTAGTCTTGGGCGTTGCATACTTAATTACCGCTCTGTATTTGTTGTGACAGTGTAAGGAAAGCGATTATTTTGAAGAATGGTATTTATTTAACTTATTTAACTCCATAGTTTCATATGCATAGTTTATTGATGGCACCGTTTTGTTTAGCTCTGTCGAATCTTATTGCGTCATTTTTTCTAGCTTTTAGTTAAACTGTCTCGTCATTTTTTCCGCATTATTTATTATTGTTAATTTAATAGAAAACCGCCAAGAATCAAGCTTGAGCGCGTTTGGACGAATCAGCCAGCTGCAGCAACACAGCAAAGTTTTCGACTGTTGCAATCGAAGTCAACATCATCGAGGTAAAATCGTTTCTTATTTGTGTGCTTTGTGAAGATGGAAGCCTCAACCGAAAGAGAACTGTCAAACATTATTTCTCAGCTTATCGAACTATATGACGAGGCTGATGCCATAATTACCGAGAAAAAGTCCGCGAGTTTGTTAAAACCAATAATAAGAAAAACAAATTTTTTATGCGCGGACTTAGACAAACTTTCGATTAACTTTCCAACTGGTAGTAGTGAATCCGCTGAGAAAGAAACCCTTGATCGTAGCATTGCAGAACAGCGCATTAAACAGGGATTTTTTGATTCCAAAGTTGCGGATTATATGAGAACAGCTGACTTGTTATCAAAAGAAGTTGCAAGTGTTTTGTCAGCGCCTCGTACTCTGAGATCGTACGCTAGTTCACGTTCAAAGCGCAGTAGCAGACATTCGTCTTCCAGTTCTAGCAGTCTGCTAAGAGCCAAGTCCGTGGCTAAAGAAGAAAAGGCTCGGTCAAGGTTAGAGCATATCAAGAAAAGACAGCAACTGGAGCGTGAAGCGAAAGAAAAGATTAGAAGACACCAAGAAGAAGAGGAAAAGACAAAGAAGAAAAGGCAAGAAGAAGAACAAAAGACTAAGGAAGATTTAGAATTGTTGGAAGCGCAACAAGAATTAAAGGAGGCTTCCATTGAGCGGCAGGTTCTTGATGAAGAAATAGAGCGTGGAGGTTATATCGCAGACCCAGAAAGTCAAAGTGAAACTGACGATGAACCTGAAGCTCCAGCAAGTTCTTCAAGTACTTCTTCATTGCCCGTCGAGCAAATCAATGTCACTTCTTCCATTCTACGCTGTGAACCTACATTACCGCAGACATCTGAAAGGCACGTGACTCTACATCAGTCACAATTGCAACCAACAACTTCTCATTCAACCACTAAGTTGGAAAAGGTCCGTGCCACTAGAGATTCTCAATCTCGAAACGTTACTTCAAGTCCGCGGGACGTGGTTCGAACGCAGCCACAACGAGAGCATGAAACAAGATTTGCAACGCAAATGAAGCAGACATATGCAGTCACCGATATCGACTGCAGGAAATCAGAGGTCGACGAAACCATCCCAAAGTTGCCCCACTCATCAGCGGACGCTCATTCAAGCAAATCAAGTATGGTTGATTCTACTTTGCTTCCATCAAAAATGTCAAAGTTGTTGGAGTTGCCGAAAGTTGAAATCTCCAAGTTTAGCGGCAATCCCGTGGACTATACTAAGTTCGTAAAAACGTTTGAGTCAAATGTTGAAACTTTCACTCAAGATTCAAGTAGAAGATTGCTTTTGCTCATTCAGCATTGCGAAGGAGAAGCAAAGCGATTAATCGAGTTCTGTCTTTTGCTGGATCCCGAAGAAGGATATCTGAAGGCCAAAGACATTCTTAAAGAAAACTTTGGACGAAGAAATGTGATTGCAAGAGCATACATGGACAAGTTGCGCAGTGACGTTAACATTAAAGCTGACGACGAAAAGGCTTTTGTGAGATTAGCCCATGACTTGGAAGAATCTGAGCTGACTTTTAGGCGCTTAAATTTACAATCAAATATAAACAATTTTGAGATGATGGCACAGATTGTCAAAAGATTACCCTATCAATCACAAACACGTTGGATACGAGCTGCATCCGAAATAGAGAAACGAGGTGAAGACCCAAGATTTGCTGACCTAGTGAAGTTTGTAAAGAGTGAAGCGGAGGTTGCTAGGTCTGCCTATGCCAAAGTGATGTCTCAAAGACCTAAGAAGATGAACAAGTTGTCGACGCATATGACAAACTTGTCGGAAGAGACAAAGGGAAGTTCTACTCGTCAATCCAAAGGATGCTTCATGTGTTCCGGTGATCACCATTTATGGGACTGTTCCGAATTTCGAGCCAAACCTGTCACTGAAAGAATTGCCTTTATGCGACAGAATCGATTATGTGATAACTGCTGCAAAAAGGGACACATTGGACGATATTGCCGAAAGGATGGACAGTGTACAGTTGCCGGTTGTCGTTGGAAGCATCATGCTCTGCTTCATCAACAACAAAATGGTTCCAGCTCGCCATCAACAAGTGACAGCCAACGGAAAGATAGTGCAGCATCACCCACACCAAAAACTGTAGGCATGACAGCTGCGATCCAAAGCAATTGCGAAACGAACAAAATTTTTCTAAATGTCGTTCCTGTTCGAGTTTCTGCTGGAGGCAATTTTGTGGATACATTGGCTTTTTTGGACCAGGGATCTACCACTACCTTATGCCATGAGTGCTTGCTTGATGAACTTGAAATTTGTGGTGAGCAAGCCAATTATTCAATTAGTACGATTAACCAAACGAAGGAATGCAGTAAAGGCAGAAGAGCCAGAATGTCGGTATCTTCTCTTCACGGAGGAGATCAAATAGAACTTGCTAATGTCTACTGTGTGGAGGACTTACCTGTTTTGCCTAATCCGACTTTAAATGAAGAAGACCTTAAAGAATGGCCACATCTAAAAGGGTTAGATATCCCTACAATTAAAGACGGAAAAGTACTTCTGCTTATTGGTGTTGATAATCCGGAATTGTTTTGGACCTTAGATGAGCGTCATGGCAAGAAAGGCCAACCATATGCAGTTAAAGGTGTTTTGGGTTGGTCATTGATTGGTTGTGGTACTCGAAGTGAAAATAAGAACTTTTGCATAAACTTTGTTCGAAAGTCTGATCAGCTGATACAGGAGCAAATACAGTGCTTATGGAAGTTGGACAATGTTCCGGACATTACTGTGTCCAGTTCTGCTATGTCAAAAAATGATCGGTATGCCTTAAAACTGATGGAAGACTCGAAGAAATTTGTTGATGGACATTACCAGCTTGGATTGCTATGGCGTCCCGGATCACCAACTCTGAAAAGTAATTATTGTCAAGCACTTTCTAGATTGCAGAGTTTAAAAAGACGATTCAGCAAAGACCCAAACCTGCAAACTTTGTACACGAATGCGATTGAAGACTACCTTTCAAAGGGGTATGCGCAGCAATTATATGAGGGTGAAGTGGATTTTGAACGTGCTGACGAATGCTGGTATCTACCACACCATGCTGTGTTTCATGCGAAGAAACCGAACAAAATCAGAGTTGTTTTTGACTGCGCAGCTCAATACAACGGAGCAAGTCTGAACGAACAGTTGCTCCCTGGACCAGATATTCTGAACAGCTTAATCGGAGTTCTGTCACGTTTCAGAAAGGAAAGAGTAGCACTGGTAGCAGATATTGAGGCAATGTATCATCAGGTGTCTGTTGATCCTAAAGACCATTGCTACTTGAGATTTTTGTGGTGGCCTGGTGGGAATACTTCGCTTAGTCCTGCTCATTACTTCATGAAAGTTCATGTTTTCGGAGCCACATCGTCTCCTACTTGTGCCTTATATGCTTTAAAAGAAACCGGAAAGGACCACGCTTCTTTGTATTCAGAAGAAGCAGTACAATCAGTCATGGAGAGCTTTTACATGGACGACTGCTTAAAGTCTATCCCATCAAAGGAACAAGCTGTCAGTCTTCACAAGGAACTGACCAGTTTATTGCAACGTGGTGGATTTCGCTTAACCAAGTGGTTAAGCAATAACAAAGAAGTGCTAAAGCAGATTTCTAGCGAGGAAAGAGCTAAAGTTGTTTTAGATCTGGCCGAGTTTGGTAGCTCTTCCGAACGAATTCTTGGTGTGCAATGGGATTACGAGGATGACAAGTTTCAATTCAACATCTCCATGAAAGACAAACCATTCACACGGAGAGGAATCCTTTCTGTCGTTAGTTCGCTTTTTGATCCTCTTGGCTTTGTTGCACCCGTGGTTCTCAAAGCTAAGTATATTCTTCAAAGTTTGTGCCGAGAAGGTCTTGGATGGGACGAAGAAATACGTGATGAACAAGCCCAGTTATGGAAAAGATGGTTGTTGGAATTGCCACAGCTGAGCGATCTGAGAGTGGAAAGATGTTTTAAGGCATTTAGTTCAGATTCTCCTGAGCAAGTTCAAATTCACTTCTTTTCAGATTCTTCACAAGATGCTTATGGAGTTGTTGCGTATTTAAGAATGCGTTATGCCTGCGGTAAAATAAACTGCAGCTTTTTGATTGGCAAGGCTAGGTTAGCTCCTATAAAAACTGTATCAATTCCTCGATTAGAGCTGACTGCTGCTTGTTTAGCTGTCAAACTAAACCAAATGATTAAGATACAACTAAACGAATCAAATTGGGAATCATTCTTTTGGACAGATTCAACTGCTGTTTTGTACATGATTTCTAACACCTCTAAACGTTTTCAAACCTTTTTCGCTAATCGTTTGGCTAAAATTGATGAACTGTCCGAACCCACACAGTGGAAATATGTAAATTCTGCGTTGAATCCGGCAGATGACGCAACTCGTGGATTGAATGTTTCTAGTTTAACTGCAAACTCTCGGTGGATTTCAGGCCCAGAATTTTTGTATTTACCAGAGCAATGTTGGCCACAGCCGCCATGTACATTACCTACGCTACCTGAGGAATATTCTATTTTACGAAAAACTGTAAATGTAGTAAAATCTGACGTTAATCTTGAATTACAGTTAAATGATCGATTTGCACGATTTTCGTCATGGTACAGGTTAAAGCGTTCAGTTGCGTGGATTTTACGACTTAAGAGACGCTTGCTGAAACGGCCCATTCCTAAAGGACAATTAACTGTTGATGAACTTGATAAGGCTGAACGTGCTATTATTCAATGTGTGCAATGCCAAACGTTTGCTAAAGAAATCAATGAACTGTTGTGCGATTCTAAAACTTGTGTGCATAAATCCAGTCCGTTGCGAAAGTTAAACCCTGTTTTGTTTGAAGGTATTCTACGTGTCGGTGGTCGACTTGATCGAGCTTTGATTCCGTTTGAAGTTAAACACCCCGTGATCCTTCCTAGCCAACATCACGTAACTAAGTTAATTATAAGAGATCATCATCAATCTGTTGGCCATTCGGGTATGTCTCACACGTGGGCTTCACTACGACAGCGATATTGGATTTTGAGGGGCGCCAGTACTGTTAGAAGTGTGCTCGGGAAATGTCCACAGTGTAAACGTCGGAATGCAAAAGCTGGCCAACAAATGATGTCGGAACTCCCAGAATGTAGATTAACACCAAGTAATCCTCCTTTTTATTTCACAGGAATCGATTATTTTGGTCCTTTTTATGTGAAGCTGGGGAGAAGCAACGTAAAGCGTTGGGGATGTCTCTTTACCTGCCTGTCTACAAGAGCGGTGCATATTGAAGTTGTCAACACCATGTCATCCGACTCATTCATCAATGCCCTAAGAAGATTCATCGGGCGTCGAGGAAAACCGGCAGAAATTTTTAGCGACAACGGCTCCAATTTTATTGGTGCAGAGAAAGAGCTTCGAGAAGCTTTGGCGAAGTTTAACGATGCAGCTGTCGCAAGACATCTGCTGCAGAAGAATATTCAATGGCATTTCAACCCTCCCTATGCGAGCCATATGGGAGGAGTTTGGGAGCGCCTTATACGATCATTTAGGCGCATATTGAGCTATGTGTTGACGCAGCAAACCGTATCCGAAGATACTTTTCTCACGCTGATGATTGAAGTTGAGTCAATTCTCAACTCGCGACCTATTACACCAATAGCAATGGATCATGAAGCAAATGTACCACTTACACCAAACCACTTGCTTTTACTGCGTGAGTCGCCGAATACATCTCCTGGATTATTCTCAAAGGATGACAGTTATGTTTCCAAACGTTGGCGTCAAGTGCAATATCTTGCACAGCAATTTTGGCTCCGATGGAGCCGAGAATATCTGCAAAACTTGCAGCCTCGTGTAAAATGGCAAAAGGAAAAACACAATTTCAAAATCAATGACATTGTGCTAGTGTATGATGAAAATGCTGCCAGAGGCAAATGGCCATTGGGTAGAATCGTTGATATTTACCCAGACCGATGTAATCGAGTACGTCAGGTACTAGTCAAGACGGTGACTAGCACTCTGCGCAGACCAATTACCAAACTGTACAAGATCATTGACGCAAATGATAGAGAATGAGTTTGACCATGAATTTCTGTGTGTTACTGATTTGTGTGATATTTGTACCTTGGAGTTTACTGCC
Organism: Trididemnum nubilum; assembly: GCA_963965965.1. Taxonomy (NCBI): domain Eukaryota; kingdom Metazoa; phylum Chordata; class Ascidiacea; order Aplousobranchia; family Didemnidae; genus Trididemnum; species Trididemnum nubilum. The sequence goes on along the minus strand of OZ014485.1, from coordinate 7,018,486 downwards.
CTTGATTTCCTTGTCCCTGAGTTTTTTTTTTGCCTGCAGTAAGTGGGAGGTGTTGAATGTACAGGACGGTCTGTACATTGTGTGGGGGTATGTTACTGCAAGACACCTTAATATGGATTCGAATCAGTAACCTTTCGATTGATCGTTTTTGTTTGCTTGCCTTTTCTCATATTACTCGCTTTACGTTATTATTGAGATTTTAGTTCACGTAATTAGTTGCCGGTGTAATTTGCAGAAATTGCAAAACGCCTGTTTTCACAATCCCGCGGTCTTTTCTGTTATAATTTAGTTTCTTTAATCACAAGCCTTTTTGATTCGGCAGAGTAAGGATGTTATAATTTTCTCCAAAGTTGCGAGATTTAAGTTTTGGGCGTGGTCAGAGCTATGGAGTTCTTTTGACAAGTTTAGTTAACTGTTGGGATTTACTGTTTAAGATTAAGTTACTGTTGCGAACTGTTCAGATTTTGATTTACTGTTGAGATTGAGATTACTATTAAGATTTGAGTTTTTTGGATGGGTCTGAGTCTGGGAGTCTGTGCCGCTCCTTAGTAATTCGTGTCTCTGGGATGTCGGGCGGCGACGGAGACGTCTGGCTGCTGTTCGGTATTCCCGGGATGCGAGTTTTCTGGAGCGAGTCCAGACTTCTGAGATGCCCTTTGGGTGAGACATTCCCTTGTTTCTATGCCGGTTCTGCTACTTCTGGGTGGCTTTCACGGGCGGGCGACGTGTCTTCGCACTCTGGGCCCTGGCGCTGACATTTTGCTCGTTTGTGCGGGTCACACGGGGGGCAGGCGAGGCATGGAAACAAGAGCAATAAGATCATGTGTATTTTAGAGTTACAACTGTTAGGAATTATTTGGATCTGCTGTGTTGCTAAGTAGAACTGTTAGATCTGTGTGCTGCAAGACAGTCGGTGAGTTTTTTCTTTTTTGTTATCTTTTATGGTCTTAAACCTTGACTTTTTAATTTACTGCAACTGTAATTTTGGTTTAAACATCTAGTAATTGAGAATGGGACGCCCGGAGTATTTTGTGCGCTTCGGCGAAGCGTTTTGGGGGACTTCGGTTGCCGCGGCGAATCGTCGGAGTGCGCGGAGTAGTCTTGGGCGTTGCATACTTAATTACCGCTCTGTATTTGTTGTGACAGTGTAAGGAAAGCGATTATTTTGAAGAATGGTATTTATTTAACTTATTTAACTCCATAGTTTCATATGCATAGTTTATTGATGGCACCGTTTTGTTTAGCTCTGTCGAATCTTATTGCGTCATTTTTTCTAGCTTTTAGTTAAACTGTCTCGTCATTTTTTCCGCATTATTTATTATTGTTAATTTAATAGAAAACCGCCAAGAATCAAGCTTGAGCGCGTTTGGACGAATCAGCCAGCTGCAGCAACACCGTGCTCTTGCTGGCTCTATAGAATTAGCCATGGAAAAATCTCGCGTGTTGCAGTTAACCAAAATAATTCTTCATAAACTTGAAAGGTTGGTCTACTGTCTACACCGTGCGTAAAATCGTGAGTACGAGCGTATTCTTAACTTACACAGTGGGAGAGCAAAATTGCCCTCTTTCGTCTTCTACGTGATAAATCCCTTCAGATAAAACTATTTTCTTCAGAACAACTTGATTTTGAGTCTAATTTAATCACAAATACAGTAATTTCTGAAAATTTGAAGTTGCAAAGATAAGAAAAAGTTTTCTAATTTTGAGGTTGCAAAGATAAGATTTTGAGGTTTTGGATTTTGAGTCTAATTTAATCACAAATACAGTAATTTCTGAAAATTTGAAGTTGCAAAGATAAGAAAAAGTTTTCCAATTTTGAGGTTTTTCAAAATCTGAAGATTTTTCGGCCCATATTTACCTTACATGACGTCATAAGAGGCGTTTTAGAATTCAGTAAAAAATTTAATCTCTGTTCGAAATTTAGACTGCCTTTGGCGTCATTGAAAGTGACGTCATTTTTCAAAAACATGGCCCTGACGTCACTATGATGACCTCATCAACTCAAAATTTCTCTTCTGAAAAATTGGGTAAACACCAACCCGCAAGGGAAATAATACTTTGGTGTTCCCATGAGTTTTGGTTTTGAGAGTTAGATATGCGGGAGGGCCATTATAGCTCCTCCTCCTCTTTTCTTCGTGTAAAATGCGTTGGTCAAATTGCCCGTGAAAGATAAGATCAAACAAAAATTTGGTATAACTTATCCGACGTCCCACTTTTCCAGCGTACTATCTGCTGGATTTTTAGGGCAAACCAAGGATACGCTTGGTACTATCACGAGTCTAGTCCTGGTCTAAAAAGTGTAAATACCTTGAAGCTAAATTGTAGAAAATCGGGTTGAGACACTCACTGAATCGCAGGCTGATCTGGGTGGTCGCATTCAACCACCATTCGATTCTCACATGAGAAATTGTTAAAGTCCTTTTTTCCAAAGTGTTGAAGTAAATCTGAAATGCTGTTGAAGTAAACAAGCGAATAGTTAATGATTCGAACACAGATAATATGTTTTCAAAATTTACAGCAGCTTTAAAACGCATGTTATTAGAATTTTTTTAAAAGTTACATAGCCAATTTGTTTTAAATGTGTTTTTATATGTTTTGTTGATTAAATTTCTCCTTGTCAGATTATTTCCTTTTGAGTCTAAGGCCAGTATTCTAAGAGAGGACTTGAGCAGCAGGTACAGCTCAAGCTCTGCCTGGGCTCAAAAATGGTATTCCAAGAAAAATTTCAAGTAGCACTTTCAAGCTCAGCTTGGGACCTACTTGGGAGCTTTGAAGTCCAGCTTAAACTGTTGAGGTATTCTAAAAGCGAACTTGAAATGAAAACGGGCCAGTTGATCGAGCGGTAACGTGTTCGTCTCTGGAGCGGGAGGTCTGAGGTTCAAATCTCGGGCTGGTCAAATAGGACACAGTGTTGCCAACGGCTTGCCACCGCTGCGACATTTCTTGGAAAGAAGCTGTGTTGATTAGACGCAACGACGCGGAGGTGGGCCTACCAACTCGTTACACGCTTCGGCATATTACAGCGAGTATAATAAAAGATTTGATTTGATTTAAACTTGAAATGAAAATTTGTCAAGCTGGACTTGAAAACTGCCAAAATCTCGAGCCACCTCAGGGGTAGGCTTAAGCTTACGCTTAACTAAAAGATTGATGTTGAACCTTTTGATTTCGGGTGAAATGATTTTAATATAGACCAACAAGGTTTTAGAATAGTGCTCATGGTTGACCAGGCGGAACATAGCCTAGCCTGTGATGCTTTTGAGACCTTTACGGCATATAGGCTACCGGTAACCTAATTCAATCAGTTGCGGTAAAAGTTTGCTGTAAACTGACACGGTAGCCTACCTTTCCAAGCTTGCGTTTAATAGCAGAGAAACCTAACTAGTAGATATAAGTTTGGCTACAAACAATAACTTTGATCGAGTTGCGCGTCCGACGTGTGATCCGTTGCATTTGATACATTAGTGCAATTCGGTCTCGATAGCCTACGCTATTTCAACAAAAGTCGAAAAACGTGTCACACATTTTAGCTCAATTAGCTAGTTCAAGAATAGATTTAAGTATGAAATAGTGGTTTTGTAAAATACTTATAGGCTATGGTGACCCGACTTAAATTTTTTAATAGGCTTACTGAAAGTGAAAGCGTAGACCCGTAAGCAATTACTGGTACGATCTTCAGTTTAGCTTTTTTGCTTTTTCCAAGACAGCGTTTCCTACTAGGCTTTTTTAGTATGAATTTGGAGCCCATACAAAAAGTTACACAGCTTTGTGATAAATGACCAGTCAGAATAAGAAACGTAAAAACGTGTAAAAGAAAATTGGTCCACATACTCCTATTTTTTGTCAAGTCATCAAATTTGACTATTTTTAATCATCTCAAAAAGAAATATTTGATTTTTAGTAATACGCAAGTATAGAGTATGATGCAACATCTAAAGAAAGAAAATCGTGTTACGAACGATAAAGTCTTTATAACCAGGTCTTGCGATATGTCTCAGTTTGTCAAACCGTTTTTCGTCAAAGCTTAATTCTTAAATTTGAAGATCTGCTAAGACTTGCCAATCCGAACTGTTTTGTGTTTTCTGCAGGGCAACGATGCGGAGTATTATAGCCAACTTCAATAACGTGTAGGAGAGCTATGCCAAACTCTCCCAATCCCTTTCTTCTTCTGACAGCTGAACACTTGATTCACTGATTTTTAATGAAATTTACTATTTTATTGAATCAAGAAAAATACAGAAAAAAACGAAGTAGTCACAAATACGATGTAAAGACCAATTCAGGGCCTTTCTTCCAATCTACAAGACTGTTCCCTCACAGTCAATAGTCAAATCCATAAACAACGATGGAGAGGAAGGGATCGCAAAACGCAATTTACCCAAGTTGAGCAGCATTTAACACGTATCACCAAAACCTGACACTGTTCACTAAACTCATTTTTTGTCACTACTCAGCTCTCAGGCTACAAGCACGTTTAAATAGTTCCAAGGTGTAAAAGCACGTGGAATCGCCTTTGTCTAGCATCAAAAACCACAAATTAACAAACAAAGGATCGCAGCTGCCACTCTACAGTCGTCTCCAAAAACAAATAATGCACGAAAAGAAACCTTCTAAAACAACGATTCTAAATACGGCCTTTGAAGATGCGCTAATTAACAGCTTATTTTTAACAAAGGATAATAATTACTCATTAATTTAACTTAGACAATGACAAATAATCTTTTCGATTTAAGTCACAAGATTGCGAAATCCAACAATTAATCAGACACAAATGCACAAACAAAGATTTAAAATAGGGTCTTCAGTCACTAGTTGAAAAGCAGGGCAGATTATTTTTAATGATTTTAACAAATGGCATAAGCGTTTTGGTATCTAGCATTATTCAATTTTTTACTGTTTCAGTAATTTGAGATTTTGAGTAAAGTTATTTAGTGTAGCAGTTGTTGCATAGTTCAAGAAATTTTCTGGATGCAAAAGAAATGATAGATGTAATCCAAGCACTAGAAAAATTAATTGAAGACATTGCTGTAGCATGTGATTGTGCAACACAGGTAGGCCTAGTTCTAATTCATTTCTAAGTTACTGCACAGTGTATAAATGCAATCATTTGTAAATCACATAGGAATTATGACTGGTAATAAATGCTGTTTTTGCGCTTTTTCTGTTTAGTAGTGGCGACACTCATTAATATTAGGTAGTTTTATTGTGTTATGTTTTGTATTGCTAAAAGCATGCGGTTTAGAATGACGCAAATTTGAAACAACTGCTAAACCGATATCGTTAATTATTGCTCCCCAAAATTTATATGGTGCAATTTGCATTTTAGAATTTCTTGTTTGTAATTTATGAGGTTTTCTGAATTGCGCTGTGACAAGTATCTTTGCTCTACCTTTGGCCCAGGCAGCTTGGCGAATAAAGATGCAATTGCCAGAACGTACAAAAAGAAGCGGCTCATATATGCGGTATCAGTTCAATGGTCGCCTGCGAGGTAAATCTGGTGAGGCTGCATTTATTCTTCACTCAATATTACTGAAACGTTTGTTTTAGAAACATCTGTATTGGTGCATACCGCTGATCAACTCATGCCTTGGCAGCCGATGGAAAAAACTGACACCAGAAAGCTTAACAAAACGCGAACAATCAAAGTTACACTGAAGAAAGTTCATTTCAAGCCTAAAAGCAAATTAAAAGCAGTAAAGCAGGTAAATCATTAAAACTTAGTGCGTTAACTTAATAAGTTCTTTTTTTAGCTAACTCTAGAAATTTTTCCACCGCTAAGTGGCAGAGCGTGTATCAGACTACATCAGTTAAATCAGGCCTACCATTTTTTTGTTGACCAAAAAGAGGACAGGTCCGAAAAACGATGGCAAACCGACCAAACCAACAAAAATTTGGGGGCACCCAAAGTAAAGACCGTTTTTTTTTGGAGATCACCTCCAAAATCGAAGAAAGTTGGGGTTTTCAGCCTGGAGACCTTCTTTTCATTTGGAGGTCACAAGACTTGCAGAAAATTATGGGTTTCCGGCCGGAAGACTTTTTTTGGCCTCCAAATCACGTATTTAACATCTAAATGGTTAAAAAGGGGATATTTGGCTACTATTAGGAGTCCTCGAAGAACGATTCATTTTAAATGGAAAAAAGAGAACAACTCCTCTTAAAGGGGAACGTGACGTAAGTTAAATCCCACCATAGTTGAGTGAAGTTATAGTTTTCAAACCCTATACGTGTTTTAATTTCCAAAGTTTTGTGACTAAGTGAAATGCCATTGTACTGTAAAATTTCTGGTTTTTGATTTTTCATTGTTTTTTTCCTATTTGTGCCAAAATGCGACTTCAACAAAATAAATAAACGCAATCCGTTTAATGAACAATGCAATTGTACCGGGTAGCTCTAATATTAATGGAGAATCAGTTACAAACAGAACGTTGTCAAAAGAGCAAAAAATATTGTTATGTTTCAATGTGCTGCACTTTCTTGATTAGCCTATACGAAAAACTGGTAGCAGGTCTCAGTAGCGTAGCCAGGGAGGGGGGCTATGGCTTGTCGACCAAAATGCAGAATAAGGAAAATACCTCGTTTTTAGCACTTCTGAGACTTTTTTTTGCACTGGAATGAACTAAAAACTTATTTAAAGCATGTTTTCAAACATACTAAGTGGAGGGGGGGGGGGCTAATTTGTCAAAAAGAAAACTCACAAATCAATAATAACTTTGAAAAAGGACCAAAATGAGCAATCAAACTTGATCGCTAGTGTAAAAATGCTGAACATGGGTTTCATCAATAAATATATTATATACCCAAGAATAGGTGGGGGGGGGGGGGGGGCAATTCAGAACTGGTTAATTACCAAGCACTTCTATCAAATATTTTTCCATTAGCCCCCACCCCCAAATTTTTTTTTATAAAATATAGACGAGATGGATTACTTCATGTGAGCTTTATTGAACTATAGGATTTTATGATTTACCAACATGTAAACAAGAGAACTAAAATTTTACCATTAGCCACCTCCCACATAGCCCATTTATGCAACCAGTTTAATCATGTTTGCTCAGCCAATTTCTATGTCACGTTTTAAAAGCATTATTTGAGATCAAAATAGCCGCAAAATGAAGTTATTTTTGCTAAAAATGGCAGAATTTTCGTGCATCCGGCGGATGAGGGGTTATGCACCTGAAAGGTATAATAGTCATTTATAGGAAATTATTCTGTACTTGATGTAGCCTATTTTGTTGTAGTTAAAAAACTGTTCACGAGACGACAGAAGCAGCTGGCTGAATGAAGTAGTGGATTCAATCACTTCGCAAATTTGTGGCTGCTTGGTTGTGACTTTATGAGCAAAATCTCCGCAGTGCTGCGTGTATGGGTGGATCAATGACATCTAGTTTTATGTCATTGGGTGGATTGTGAGTGAAATAACAGAACACTGCTAGTGGTGTCATGTTTTTTTGTTTTGGCTGACTGGAGTTACAATACCTGCGGGACGTATGACATGAATGTAAACAATCAAGCAAGAGTAGATTTTTTTCATTTGGCTATGCCGTTTTTGTTACATCTCGACTAAAAAACCTTAGGGTTGTTTGGTGCTCCTTGTCTTTCGAATGTGACTTTTGACTTTTGTGTGTTTATCTTGTTAAAATAGAACTACTGCTACAGTACTTTGACTCCTTAGCTCTTCTTTTCAATAACGCCATTGTCAACTGTAGTTTAGGTCAAAAAATAAAGGAACTACCCCATGAGTTACACCACGTAAGCTTATAATTACATCTGAATTGAATCTTTTTCACCAAGCTTTTGTGGGTTTTTCTTGTTGGGAACTTGATTCACTTTATTTTAATAAAAGTATAATTTGAAAAAAACTACTCGAGTTTGAGCATATTGGAAAGATAATAGGCCCTTTTAACTAATTGAGAAGATGTGTCCACGAAAAGTGCTAAATGCTTCACGATCTACCTTAAATCGCTATAAACATCAAACAGCACGACTACTTTTTTTTATCGCTCATTAACAGCCCAAAGTAGAAATTATTTGGCATTCATTTAAAGAGAAGTTTGTCTGCCTGTATAATTAGAAACGCTGTAATACTAATCGTTATACAGTAGTCTGTGGGTAGATCGGAATTCTGAGTTTACTATTTCAGTAGTATACGCTCCATTCACTAGGCTATGATCTAATAATATCAAAATCATATCGATGGGCAAAGCTTAAACTGTTTCGAGATCAAGTTAGTACAGCGATTGGGCGTACAAAGAGACGGCGCATTTATGGCTTCTAATATAATTATGGCAAATAGTTTCATTTAATTTCATGCGAATACTATTATTAAAAATAACACATTTGTATTATAATGTCAATTAATTGTGATCTAAAACGACATAAAAATTGTATGAACCTTTAATTTCCAAACCTAAAATTTAACGTGATATTTGACATACGGGTAAAATTCAACCGACGTATAAGAGCCCTCTTGTTCCCCCCTAGCAACAAATCTGAGCAAAATTGCTGTTATTATTTAGAACAGGATTTCCCAAACTTTTTGTTTATGGGTACCGTTTAGCCGTTTAAAAATTTTCTCTGTACCCCCCAAAATGCGGCAGCAATTTAGATTTTGTCCCAGAATTTGATTAAAGAAAAAAAAGATCTTCTAAGCAATTTGGTGTCAACGCGTCCTCCTTACAATTTAAGTACTGGTTGTAATGTACCCCTTGAAACATGAATCATGAATCCCAGTTTGGAAACCCCTTATTTAGAATCTGTTCAAAATTGGGAATGTGTTGACTTGCAAAAAAATTATGTTTAAGTTAATAGAGCCATTTATGGCAGCTTCCATATGTTTGGAGATTCCTACGTTTTTATCACTTTACTGATTGACTAGGGCGAGTATTTAATCGTTTTGCGTACTTCTGGAAGCTGCAGTTTCGAATCTTGTGATTGGATAACTTTTTCGTATTGCTTGTTTTTAGTCGTCACCGTTCTGATGGCTCTTCCTTAATTAGGCTTCCGCGCGGGTAGCCTTTTGGCCAGAAGTACGCAAAACGATTAAACATTAAAACTCTGACCTGCAAACGTCAAAATATCACAATTAAATTATTATCAACATTTTAGTACTGGGCTAGTATTGTTAGTGTAGCTATAAGCCTTTTGTGGTTACCATTGGCTGCTTTTGTCTGTATAACTTGTTTTTTGTTCCTGAATAATTCAAGCAAATACGTAGGCTATCATTTTTTCGGAATAAGACTACTTTTAGTTAACCCGGGCAAATTATAAAAATGCAGGAAACTCTTAATTTTGTATTAATCCCTTTCGTAAATATAATTACATTTTCGCACTAAGAGTCGCAAAAGAGCGCGTTACCCCACAACTTAGCAAACTAAATGCATTTATTATTTTCCTTTTACTGCAAAACATTTTTCAAAAAAATGGCCAATCAGGTGGTTGAAATAAATCACACGATGATTGCGGAATTCAAGTTGTACTCGAAATTTGGTCGATCTGAAGTTCTCGCCAAGTTTACTCTTAGAATACCATTTTTAGCTGGGACTTGAGTAAGTCCCAAGCAGATGCTTGAAGTAGATGCTTAAGCAGCTGCTCTAGCCCTCTCTTAGAATACGGCCCTTAGTCTACGAGTGTTTTATGTATTGCAATAAACAATACTTACTAATGCAATGAAGTCATTAAAGTTTCAATCTAAAGAAATCACTAAATGCTAGCGTATAAAACGATTGATTTCCTGTAGATAAGAGCAAACTAAGGGACTGTTGCAATGGCAGCAAAGGCGGGAAAGCTCTTTAAGTCGAGCAGCCTACCTACCGACCAGTATATCATTCACAGAGAAGGTCAAAGCATGAAAGCTATGGATAGCAATTTTTTAAAGTCTTTGGTTGGACGCGAACGAGAATCAAACCCAAGCCTACTGTTTCAGTAGCAAACGCTTTGTCTTCTCAAACGCTGAATTCAGAGCTGCTTTCTTTATTAAATTTGGCAATAAAAAAATGAGATTGGCAGCTATGGCAAGTGGCAACTTGCCTGGCGGATTCCTTCGCTAATTTGCTGTCTCGCAATTAAATATTTGTTTTAACTAATGAATGAACGATGAGCTACCATCACTGGTGTGCAGTATCAATATCATGCAAAAAAATCTCATAACTAACCACAAAATGGCAAATAGCCGATCAGGAAAGAGCCAACAATCAGAAAAAGTTGCAAAATTGCCTGGTTTTCTTTCTTCCGCCGAATAATCTCACTTTCATTTTGAACTTTTTGATTGTTTCCTAAATTAAAAAAAGATTAATCGAACTTATCGCACCTCAAATCTTTTTCTACAATTCCCCTTATTCGCGAAAATTCAATTTAATTTGTTTGACTCCGTAACATTGCCAACCTAGTATTTCGCAATTTTGTGACATCACAAAACGCTGATATTGCTAATTTTCTTGCATGCATTATATGCTTTTGCCAACAGCTTTGATTGCTTGCCATTTATTCGAAAACCAACCTTCGGTCGACAGTAGAATGACTTTAAGGCGCGTAACAACTGACCATCAACGTCATACTCCTGCAAAACCTTCCAAAGTTTATCCGGAGGAACTCGGTCATATGCTTTTTCAAGATCGCAAAGCATGCAAAGAGATCTTTGCCATACTTCCAAAATTTTTCGAAGATTTGCTTCAGTGTGAAGACGTGGTCTGTGGTGCTGCGAACCGGACGAAAACCGCACTGACCATCTTCCAGTTTTGATTCTACTATTTCTCGGCATTTCCTTTCAAGGCATTTCGCATATACTTTCAAACTATGGAGTGATATCCCTTTGTAGTTCGTACTTTGCTGACCATCTCCCTCCTTAAATATCGGAATAATCACGCCTATTTGGCCAATCTTTGCAAGTTTCACCAAACTTCCACGCAATTTTACAAACTCGCGTTAACCAGAGAATTCCTTCTCCGGTCAGCGCTTTCAACCGCTATGTTCTGATTTCATCTTCACCAGCATCTTTTCCAGATTTTATCTCTTTAATTCAGTGCCGTCGCCAGAGCAAACTAAGTGAGGGAGCACTAGCAGAAAGTAGGGGGGCACAAAAATAAACTGAACTTTTGCGCATAAAAACTGATACAAATTATGCGCTATTTTAAAAATTTCGTATTCATGTCTGAAAAAAGAGACACAAAAGTCTAGCTGCGTTTCTTAGCTTGTTTCGTATGCGGCCCATATAATCACTTGAAAAATCCGGCTGTAGCAGTAAATGCGACCAGAAGCACTACCAGAATTTTGCTAAGAGGAAGGGGGCTTGAAACAAAAGTAAATTTCTTCCACAAAAATTGTCTAATTTGGGGCCCGTGCTGAACAAACTGATGCAACTCAAGCGTATCACAGAGGGGATCTGGGGGCAGAGCCCCCCGCTGGGTGATTTTCGTGATTTTGCAGACAAAAATAGCGATTTTAACGCCAATTCGATCACTTTTTGCTCGTTCTTGAAGCCATACGATTAATTGCAATAAAATGCTAAAATGTAGAATTCATAAAAAGAAATAAATTGCCAAGCCCCTTCTGAACCCCTTATACTTAAGGTCAAGTCCAAAACACGTTTAAATGCTTTTATTGTGGGGTTAAATTTTCTAAGCGACTTCGCTAAAGAAGACTGAAGCCCCCTTACCCCCTTTCCCCCTCGTTGCGCAACTGACTGCGACCTAAACAAAATTTTGAGGGTGCTCTAAAAAAAAAAAACAACTAGTCTTTCAAAGAATGTTTTGACGTATTGTTTCAGGACATAATCACTAACGAAGTACCGGTAACGATACTACAGGCTTACACCCCTATTCCGCGACACATCCGTAAAGGCGTGTGAATAAGACAGATTATTGCCACACATTTATGTACAGCAATTGGTGGCCAGCAATTTCGCAAAGAATGGAGAAAACTTCGAACGAGAATTATGTTTGAACGTTACTATTCCTTTTTCCATTATTGTCTAATGTCTTGTCGTGACGTGATACTCCGAAAACGTATTCTGAGTAAACCGAAATGGGGGGCACAAGTACTCGTTAGGGGGGCACGGCCCCCCTTGGCCCCCCTGTAGCGACGGCACTGCTTTAATTGCCGCTGCCACTTCTGCTGTAGTGAAAACTTTTTCTTCCCCCAAACGTAAGACTTCTTGTGTGTCACGAATCGATGCCTTTACAGGATTCAAAAGATCTTCAAAGTATTCTCTCCATCGTAAAAGGATTTCATTCTTATCCGTTGGAACGTTGTCTGCAGAATCCTTGATGGAGAACGTGACACTCGACCTTTCGCCACGTAAACGCTGGATGGTGTCCTAAAATACTTTGTTTGCCGAAAAATAGTTGGAATCCAACCGACGACCAAACTATTCTCCAGACTTCTCTTTGGACTTCTCTACGGCCGAAGTTGCCGCTTTTCGCGTCTCTGTGTATCGGGATAGCAAATCAGATGACGATTAATCCTGTAGATCGTCTTTCTTTGTTCGAATAGTTTCTTTAAATTCTTGGTTCCACCAAGGTGTTCTTTTCTCACTATCGCCCGCCACTCTAAGTCGTTTTTGCCCACAACTTTCAGCAGCTGAAGAAATGATCGCTGATCTGAACAGCAGTCATTCCTTCTCGATGTCCTCGGATGCATTAGGAAGTTGTCTGAACTTAGATGATATACTGGATGCAAACTGTTTACTTAATCTCTGTGTTCCAAAGCCTCCTATTTGATCTGTTAAGTCACAGACAACCAGCTGAATTTTCTGTTTTGACCAAGGTTTCGAAAGTCCAAGAAATATACTACCAGGTGGTGATCAGTCGACAATTCAGCACCCCGCTTCACTCGAACGTCCAGCACATCAAAAAAAAATCTGATGAAATTATGCAAAAGTTTATCAAAGGTTTTTCATCAATACTCGGTCAATACGATGCATACTTGTAAACCTCTCTATGCTAGAAAAAGGTATTCATAATGCGGAGTCCGTTGCTACAAGAGAGCTGCGTAAAGTACCTTCCGTTCTCATTCACACCACTTACTCCGTGTTTTCCGATCATACCCTTGCACGCATTGATGTCTATTCCAACATGCGCATTAAAATCCCCCATAAGGACTGTAGATTTAGTAAGTGACACTTGAAGAAAAGGGCCATTTACTTCATTCACAAAAGCCTGATATTTAATCGTAGCATTGTGGGCATATACCTCCAATAGACACAATGACCGATCCAATACCTTGAGCTTCAACTTGCAGACCCATGATTCTGAAGGAATCCAAACTGAAGCACAGTCTGACAACCGTAGGCTTGTGAGAAACCCCACACCTGCTTAAGCAGACATACTAGGATCAGCACCAGAATAGAAGAGCTTCCATCGTCCATCCAGATCCACAGTTCCAGAGGCACGTCTTTTGGTTCAAGAAACTCCGACAATATCAAGATGATACTGCTTTACTTCCTCAACCAATTCTAACTCGTTTCATTTGAGGGTGAGGATATTCCACCTGCCCAGAAGCAGATGGTGATTGTTGACCCGTGAGTGTGCGACATCATCTTGAGTATGAATTCACTGCACTGCCTCCATTTGCCTCTCCAAACGTGTAGCGGGTACATTGGTGGAGCTGCACTAGGGCTGGCTGGTGGAGATAGCAATTCCTGGATTTGTTTACTTTTGGAAAACGTTAAAACTTAGTGTTACCTTTAAAATGTAAGTTTTACCCATCAACAACCTTAAAGACGCTTTCCGTCACTTAAACGATTTAAGTCGGGAAAAAGTTATTCTTTTGGCGTTGATCAAAAAACATAATTAAATTGCTGTCTTTTCTTCAATTAATTGCTAACAATTGAGAATTTTTCAATCTTAAAACATTAACGCATGGTCTACCCAGTATTTTTTTCGGTAACAAACACCTGTACAGTACTGTATATACGCTTGAATGCATTATCTGTTAGTGTTTATTACCAACTTACACAGGTTAGCAATATTTCGCAAAAAGAAATTCCAGCAAAAATTTTTAACGTTTTGTGGCGATACAGTCTGGAAATAGCATTTTGTTAGAAAAGTTTTCGTTCGTTTGCGTCTTTTAGCGAGCGAAAATAACTTCAACGAGCTCGCTAAGATGTTCTGTAAGCTCCAATGAAGAAAAGAGATAAATATTTTGCAAGTTGGTCGAGCGGTATCGCGTTCGTCTCTGGAGCGGGAGGTCTGAGGTTTAAATCTCGAGCCGGTCAAATCGGACACAGTGTTGCCAAAGCCTCGCCACCGCTGCGACATTTCTTGGAAAGAAGTTGTGTTGATTAGACGCAATGACGCGGAGATGGGCCTACCAACTCGTTACACGCTTCGGCGTAATACAGCGAGTATAATGAAAGATTAAATTTGACGTTTGTCACGTTTTATAGCACCTAAACGGCTAAGACACAAAAGTGCGTATATCAAGCCTGAATTTTCCCGGATATCTTGTCAATTTAAGCCCGAACCCGGCCTGAACTCAAACCCGACCCAAAGATCCAAAAACTTTGCCCAAAACTTACACCTTCCTAACCGCTTCAATAGCAAGTTACAGAGCATTGAGGCAACCAGTGTTCAAATTTGATAACAGTTCACCTCGGTTTCTTTTCATTCGACGCCAAAACAGAAGAGTAGCAGCTCCTCCAGAGAAAACAATTGTGAGGATTCCAGGAATAAAGAAAAATGCGGTGTATCCGTACAAGGCAAAGAGAGCCATATATTTGTACCTGTAGTAAAAAGAAGACCAAAAATCATTGCAAGATAATCTTGAACATAAAATTTTCAAGTCAAAATACTGTAATTCAAAAACAGATGAACCACGCCTGGAGTTACGTCAGCACAGTCATGTCTGTCGTGATAGCTTCAAGGTTATACAGTAGGTGCGCTATTATCGCCGACATGTGATGTGACTCTTGAGGTAGTTCATTTACTTTTTGACTTTTTTTTGGAGAAAATAATGCTTTGCTTTTGCGACATACCATAAAGCAAATATTTTTATCAAATGCAATTATAAATCATCAAAAAACCCTTAGATTTTTTGAAATTGATTATTCAGCATTTATTAAAACTTGTAGCTTACAAAGTTTGGTTCAAATGCACAAGCTATTTAACCGTGAACCAAATTTTTCAGCTTTTGTACTAGTTAAGTACAGTAACCAGCTGCTTTTGCTTTATAATGATCAAAATAAAAAAATGAGTTGTGCTGCTAATTCGGAGGCTAACGATATTTCAGGCAGTGTTGCTAACCAAATTTTCCACAAATTACATCGACGAGAATTACTATAACTACGGTAGAAACAATATATGATATTGTAATGGAAATGAATCTCGGTTCTGCACATTAACTTTGAGCCCCAATAAATCAAAAAAAAGGATCAGCGGCGCAACTGGGAGGAGGCTTTAACCTCTCCCCTTAGCCAAGTCACTGAGAAATTTTTAACCAAACTTCAAGAGCTTAAAAATGTTTTGGACTTGACCTGTGGGAGGGGGGTAGCCTAAGGGAGGAGGTTGATGGGACTGAGCGATTTAATTCTTTAACTAGCTTTCAAATCTTAGCAATTTGCTGTAGTTCTTTCAAATGGCTCCAAAAAGTTACAAAACTCAATCCCAATGGCGTTAAAATGACTATTTTTTTCCAAAAAAAATCACAAAAATCAGCCAGTAGCCGATACCTCCATAGCCTCCTACGGCGGCTTGGGGCGAAGCCTTGTCGGTGATACTGTGATACGCGTGAATATAGATCCCCGTCTGTGCTACGCGCCAATAGCACCAGTTTGCTCAGCACTGCCCAAAATGTACATTTTTCAATCAAGAATTTACCTTTGGATTCAAGCCCCCTTTTAACAAAATTTGGGTTGAGCGCCTAAAAAGGTTATTGCCGTTACGATAGCACCCAAAACCCGAAACATTCGGTCCACTACTGTTAATCAGCAAACTTTGAATTTTCTGGTGCACGAGTCAGAGTTGTAAGGCGGGCCGGGATTTTCGGGTCGGGTTCGGCCCTAAAGTCGACAAAAATTTCGGGCTTAATTCGGGTTTGAGACGTACTTTTTGTCTTAGATGCACAAAAATATAATCAAAATAACTTGGCAACACTCCTAAATTTTTCAGACCTAACTTAACTTTCAGGTTTTTTCGGGCATGATTTGGGCTTCTAATTAGTTTCCGGGTTCGTGCCGGGTTTGGGCTTATATTTTTGGGTTCGGGCCGGGTGCGGGCCTGAACTAGTCGGCCCGTTTACAACTCTGGCACGAGTTGTAAAGCAGATCGAGCGCCACAAACTTGATTGTTGCTGCTTCAAAGACGCATAAGCGCATATAACATATACCAAGTAAATCCAGCATTGCAAGAAGGGATCATTTTGAAGACTATCATGCTACGATCAAAAGTTCGGACGTCCATCCAGACAGAAAAAGGAAGGGCCACGCCGGCGATGGCGATTATCCATAGAATTGCAATTGTTATCTGAAATGAATCGATTTTTCAGGAATGTTTTGTTTTATACGTTTAAAACATTACACTTATTTATTACTATCGTGCATTAACTTCAGCACCGGTCGGTATTGATGAAAACAATAGCGCTTCGTTTCTGTAATTTATGGCATCAAGGATCGCAGCAAAAGAGGAGGAAGGGAGGGGTGACGACACAACGAAATATCGTTTAGAATGAACAATCGACATTACGCTCGTTTTCTCACTATTACGCGCCCATGCAAATCGAGGCTTAACTGACAACACATTTTCTGACCCTGTACTTTAGTCAGGTCAACACTCGGAGCAAAATCGTGAGCGCATTAGGAGCGCATATACCGCTCTCCATCGTAAAAGATGTCACTTGGTTATATACGTTCTTATATGTTCACGATTTTAAGGCCCGTTATATAGGCTGGGCTTTAAAGATGTAAGCCAGAAGTTTGCTTTCATATAACCAAACATGCAATAGGTAAGTGACGGCAAAACAATATCTTTACCAATTCTGAGCACATTTTCTAAGCCAAAGGTAAATTACGAAGCAAAAAGTAAATGCTGTGCTTTTGATGCTCGCCAGCTCTGTTATTCTCTTTTCCGTTTTTGTTAGTTGGTCGTGCGGAAGTGCGTGTTCGTCTCTGGAGCAAGAGTGGTGAGGTTCACATTACGCAAAGGTCTAATCCAGTGGTTCCCAAAGTGGGGTCCGCGGACATTTTAGGGTCCGTGAAGCACTTTCAGAAGGTCCGCGAAGGAAATTTGGTGTAGACCTCACTTGGCTCATAGCTTAATAATTTTGCTTCCGGCTCCTGTGCTGTCAGGAGGTACGCAATCTATGCTTGCGAGATTCGTTTTTTGCTTCCTATGTTGTGATCGTTGTGATCACACTACCCGATTCCCTTATGATGTCACGGAGAAAAAGGTTCAGTTTATCGGCCGCTACTACTATAGTTAGCTACTCCTCTGGCCTAGCTGAATCTCAGTCTTTTTGTACCTGAGTTACCATTTAGCCTTGCAGAGAAGGTCGCCAAGCATTTAAAAAATTGCTATTGGTCCGCTGTAAATTTTTTTAAAAAAAGTTTGGGAACCACTGGTCTAATCAGACACAGCAGTACTGCCAATGGCTCGCCACCGCTGTAACATTTCTTCGAAAGAAGCTCTGTTGCCCGGGCGCAATAACGCGAAGATAGGCCCCGCCTACTCGTTACACGCTTCGGCATAATACAACGAGTATAATGAGCGATTTGATTTAATGTGTTTGTAAAACATTTGTTTGTAAAACTGTTTAATTCCCAATGATTTGTCTGCTTGAGTAAAGGTTTTTTTCCTATACTTTTGCAGCATCGTAAAATTAGGAAATCGTCTTCATCATGCTCTCAAGTTCACCGTAAAATTGCCAAAAGCGAAAAAGCGATTTTTTTCAAGTAGAACGACAGCAAAAAAATTTCCTTAGTTGCTTTTGCAAAGCAACAACCTATGATCTTGAAGTAGGTGCAATTTCTTGCAAACACAAATATCACTATAAGTTTCATTGTTTTGAATCAGCACAAATTTAGTTTCGTTTATTGGTTTGAAATTTATTCTCTTTCGCTTGTTTTATGTTTACTTTTGCTGACGAAGCTGACGTTGTTATTAATTTGTTTTAAAATGGTGAGCAAAAATGAGCCTTGTGGTCTTAGAAAATTGTTTTTGTAAAAAGAAAGAGTGCATTGCTATTTTTGTCAACTGGTGCTACTCAATATTTCTTAATCAGTCAATCAGCAAATGGTTCTCAATGCAATTCGCTTTCTTCTTCGCAGTCTAATAGCAAACATGGCGACAATTTTAATAAATTTTCGCAAAAATTCGTTTTAGTTAAAATATTTAACATTTTGCCATCAAATTTTTGAACCAAAAAAGATTGCTCGCTCGCTTTAAGAGTGCTTCAAAAATTTTTTTAAGTTAACGAGGAAAATGTGGCATACTCGAGTTATGTCTCACAATCAGGAGTGCCGATCTTTGTTGAGAATACTCGAGTTATGTCTAAAAAAAATACTCGAGTTATGTCTCACAATCAGGAGTGCCGATCTTTGTTGAGCATCGGGGAGATAATTTGCAATTTTACCCCAATTTTGCCCTATTTTCAACATTGGGGAAGATGAACCTTTACCACGATTTTTTTCAGGTAAGCAAATTAAGTGAAGACCAAAAAAAAAGGTCTTCACCGAAAATTCAAGAGTTTTTTCTCGGAATCTAGTGAAGACCAAAAAAGGTCCAAACATCGTCCAGCGCTCAGATGTACACCAGAGTCAAATTATTGGGAGGATGCAGATGTAGACCATAGTCAAATTATTGTGGGGATGAAGTCAAATTATTGGGGAAAAATATCCCCATGCCCCTGGGTTTCGGCACCCCTGCTCACAATCGATCCAAGCAACTTAGCGAGCGAGAACAACGTTACCCAGCTCGCAGAGCTTCAGATGCACGTGCAAAAATATCATCTTGTTGTTAGCGAGTATTTCGTTTTGGAGCGCCGCTTAAAAAATTCTCGCTATTAATGCGAGCGTGGAAATTTCTGTAATGCAGGCATTTCAGGTCTAATATAAATTGGATGTGGTTAAAACAAACAAACAAAAATACGTTGATGAAATTTATGTACTAGCATGGCAAGTATGCAAGGCCTATAATAAGTACCTTTGCATGTTTCTCAGTGTACTTGGTGAATTTATGAGGCCACTTCAAGCTCGCAAATCGAAGAGCAGAAAAGACAGCGATGTGCAGCGCAGTTAGAGCGGATGTCCCAATATCGCCAGCCCAGTATATCTGCGTGAAACGTACATAAATATTTAGTCTCGAGTCGTTGCCAATGCTCAATTGATGAATAAAATCAATCAACGTTTAGGAAATTTAAAGCTACTAAACCTGCCTTTATTAGTAGTTTTCCAGGGGGAAGGTCAAACCCCTACTACTTATAACTTTTTCCCTCTGCTAGGCCTTTGATGCTCCCTTTGAGCTTGTTCGGTACCATATTATTAAGCTTAGATGCCTGAAACGTTCAAACCTTTTTTTAACTATATTTACAAGCTGAAGCTTTTTTTAGCTAATCCGCTTTTACTTGAATTTCAATGTTGGCTAACAATGTGTACCGGTAATAGTATGTTTGGATTACCCTATTTTGTTTTTAAAAATGCGGCAATACCCGAATATAACTTAGCGAACGTAAAAATTGTAGATGAGTCTCTTTAACTGTTCCTGTTCGAGCAGCATGGATCAAAATATACAGTAACAAAGTAGTCTGACATTAATTTATAAATGGCAAAGTACAGGATTCCTGTAACATACGCGTATAGCGATAAAATTATAAAACATTATTTCAAAGACAGTTGATGAGATATTGCACAGATATTTTGAAAATTTTTGATCAGTGGTTATTATAGTTTTTATCGGAGTATATTCATTATTTTTGTAAGAGTTTTTCGTCCTATTTTGTACAGTTGAGCGGGGACAGGGGGCAGAAAATCCTTCTTTTTTTTTGTAAAAAATTTCTTTAGAAAAACAATTTTAACTTCAAATAACTTGTCATTAAGCTAAATTTTCAAAATTTTTTGTTAGAGAGTTGAAATTATTTGGATGAGAGGAAGTTTTTCAATGATATGAGATATGCCACATCCACTTCATCAAAATGTAAGTAGTTTAGCGTATCGGATTTAATTGAAATGAAGTTATAAAAAGTTTTTGTGGTGAAATCACTTGGGTTAGGCTCTCTATAAGAGCACTAGTGTACCTTAATATTGACTACGCCAGCTGACCCGCAACAAAGTATTTCAGCTTTTCCTACGCTTTCAAGTTGTGCTCAGAGATTTGCCCAAAGTCAATTTATTTTGAGCTTGTTTTATTTTCTCGATCTATACTCCTTGCTTGTTTTCTTGTTGGTGTTTTCTGTAATCTTTTTTCGTTTCCTTTTCGGTTTCCAGGGTGGGGGTTAATATCTCTTAGATTTTGTTTAGGGAGACAAAATGCGAAAATAAAAAATCATACTGAATATATCGACATTTTTACTGTGCTGTTTGTGTAAACTGCTTTTCGATTTTCTGTAAAGCGCCCTTGATCTGACTCACTTCAAGAAAGGCGCTACACAAATTTCATGTTATTATTAATATTATAAGTCGAATTCAAAAATCAAAATCATGTGCAAAATTAAAAGTGTCCATGACATTATTGAAAAGCGACGGCAATTAACTTAAAGTCGGTTCTGACCTAACAGTACTTATACGTCATCAACTCAAAATGAATTTTCTAAAAAAAATTTAGTAAACACCAATCCACATGTTAAATTTGTTTTTTTTATACTGTTATTTATCTGATTGCAAAGCGAGAGACTGCATTCTCGGCGATCGCGCCAGTTTCTTGGATCTGGACAATGGTCTTTTCGCAGACTTTCACTGAAAAGACATTGCCTATATTTTACATATTGCATTTAAAGTTATTGAGTGTGTCTTTCCCTACAAAAATACATTTCTTCCCACTACTTCCTACATCGACTCTCGGTTGAGGAGATAGTTAGACATGATGGGACATGTCCCTTCAATAGGGTTGAACAAATTGCCTGTATAACAAGACAGCATTCATTAACCTTTAACAAGTCGATACGGGTCTTTATGACCCACGAGGCTATATATTTAATGCTAGCTGTTTTGCTGCTAGTCGAAATTGTCGTTTTCTGCATAGCTGGCTCTTTTAGGGGTTGGACTTAATTGTGGCACGTTTGAAAGATTTTCGTAGTTTATAGTTTTTTAGTGAGCAGTGTTTTATTTGTCTAACGGGCCGTTTTGACCCATTTGGACTCTGTATGTTACTAACCCTTTTACTGCTAAATTCGAACAAATGCGATTTCAGACCGACTGCCGATAACTGCAAATGCTCCAAACCGATCTGCAAAAAGCACCGAGGACCTCCAACTTGCAAAGACTGCGTTGAATCAAACTTTTGACAGTAAATCTCTGAAAAAACTGTTGCTCGAAGCACTTTGTTTCTTCTTTCGTTTCGATTTTTTGTTTTTCGTTCTTTTCCAAATAAAAAGTTGTTTAGTTCATTATGATCAATTATTCTCACTCTTTTAAAAGTTGATAAAGTTTTTAAGCCAAAAATGGCTTGAAACCACATTTTATATGTCAAATATTTGAAGAATTAAGGCATGGGTCAAAAAGACCCACTTCGACTTTTAATGTGTGAAAAATACTTCGACCTGTTAAAGGTTAAACAAAATATTTTGAACAATAATAACGAGTACAGTAGAACGCCGATTATCCGAACGTCTGATATCCGAAACGCCTGATATCCGAACACGACTTCAACCAAAGTCAATAGATCAATTACTATACTTACGACTTCAGCAAATTAAAAAAAATGAGTGATTACTATACTGCCAGCTCCAATAATATAGAATGAATCATATTGTCTGTGTAATGTAAATGATGTATTTTCGTAATTCGTAATGCAGTATTGCATGTTGCTGTAGCCTAAATGATGAATTTTGCAAACATTGCATGTTGTTTGATTATTCGAACAAATCACTTATCCAAACCAACCCTGGTTTTAATTAGTTCGGATAATCGGCGTTCTACTGTATTAATATTTTGAATAATAATTAATATAAATAGCAATTTTAATAAACAGATCAAAATGAAATTATTCTCTGTGTGATATCTCATTAACTATCTTTCTAATGAGTTATTACATTGAATTGAAAATTTATTTCAAAACATATAGGAGACTATACGACCAAGTATAACCACATTTCATGATCATCGAGTGGTCTAATATATCTAAAATTGTCTAAACTTGTGTAATAAAATAGTACAAAAAATTTCTCTCAAGGTATTGCAAACTTCGATAAACTGGGATAGATGGAAAAAAATATTAATGTTTTTTGCTAATATTGAAGCTGTATTGCGAATAATTGAACTATAGATAGTACGCATCAATAGATTTGTCGTAATTGGTATCTTTATAGCCAAGCAGTGGTCGAGGGGATAGAGCATCTGCTTCTGCAGCGGTAGACTCGGGTTCGATCACCGTTCTGGTCAAATCAAAGACTATACGAATTGGTATTCACAGCTTCCCTGCCTGACGTTCCGTCATAAAATGAGCCTCAAACTTGTGTAGCAGACAGATGGGCATGTGGCAGCTTGACTTAAAGAACACGAGGTTCTTTTGCTGTCTCTTGGCCAAGGCAACGTACTAAATAACGATGTATTACAATTCATCAACAATTTTTACAAAACCTTGCAGAAAATTGATGGCCAATTCCAATAAATGAAACCCCAAGTGCGAAGATAAACGAAGAGCGGACTGATAATTGCCGATATCAAATCGGATACCGACAAGCTGAGGACAAAGAAGTTGAAAAGATTGCTGAAAACATTCTACGAATCATGAAGACGGAAGACCTTAGCTAAAAGTATCGCAACTAAGGGGAGTTAAGAGGGCTTCAACCATCCCCCACCCCCCTTAGCCAAGTCAATCATGAAACATTTAAATCAAAAATACCAGCGCTTAAACCTGTTCAGGACTTGACCTGAATGAAAAAGCGCAGCATTTCAAATGGCTTCCGAATCTTAGCAATTTAGTTCTTTCAAGTGGCTTTATAAACGAGCGAAATGAGATCCAAATTGCGTTACACTGGCTATTTTTGGCGCCAAAATGAGACATTTTTGAAGAAAAAAAGGTAAATTTTGGATCAATCCTACCCTTGTAGCAAAATGCGGTTGCGCGCATGAGCTGACCATAATTTCATTGAAATAAAATCAGTGGAACTTGAATTCGGCTGATTCAAGTAAGTGTTTTATTATAGCGGTGGTTATAGAGCTTGTAATATCCTTTATCACACACAGTACACGTAATTCGAGGTATAAATGTAAAAATCAGAAGTTAAAAATGTATAATCTTACCGGCTGTTGAACCCACGTACGTATTTGGGGTTGTCGAGGGAAGTGGGTACTCAAAAATGATCAGTGAATAAATTCTACTCGAATAGGACGCATTTGGTGATCCCGACAACTGCAAAAGCAGGTTGTAGGGTTTTCAGTTTTAAGATTATGAGTTCGAGTTGTGCTGAATCAATCATAATATATCGCGTGCGGTGTAGACTGGAAGTCAACAACCTTACTTGCTTGTCACTTGCACGACGGTGTTTCCATACCAATTTCAGTTTTTTTATATTTCATGTTACATCAGTATAACATGAAATAAAGGAGAATAACCAGTAATAAAAAAATGCATACTATGACATTTTATCGATGTGACGCCGCAAAGAGTAGTTGAGAAATTGGCGCAGTCCTCATCATTTTGCACTTGGCAAAAACATTGTGCGACTTACTAATAGAATCTCAGTCGGGCAAAGAGCTTTTAACGAAGGGAGTAGTAGAGCTCGAATATCTTTTAAGAAAATTAAAGATCAGGCAAAATCTACTTCAGGTTGTTAGAAAAATAATGGACTACGTGATTCAAATAAATTGCCTGTAGCAGGCGCGCAACTACGATAATTATTTTGCTAAAGGGGGAGGGACTTGAACCAAAGGTTAAAATTTTTTTGTTCGAAAAATGCATTATTTAGATGGCGTGCCAAGCAACGTAATGCAGAAGTCAGGAGGCAAAAGCTAAGCAATTTCTGTGATTTTTCGGAAAAAATATAGACATTTTAACGCCATTTATCACATTTCGCACGTTTTTGTCGATATTTTAAAGAACTAAATTGTTAAAATTGAAATTTATTTGAAAAAAACGACTTGCCCAGCTCCTGTCAGCCCCTCTGTACTAGCAGGTTAAGTCCAAAACACATTTTAACGTTTGTATTTTGCGGTTAAATTCTTTCTGTGACTTGGCTCGGAGGCGGGATTGAAGCCCTCTTAGACCCTTCCTGTTGCTGCGCCACAGGCTTGTAACAATCAAAGGTACACATTTGGCATTACAGTACTGCACAGTATAAAAATCACCGCGAATAGAGCCCAAGCGATTTCATTTAGTGTTTTGAGTTTGGTGTGAGCAGGTTCTACGCCAGGAGTTCGTAAACTGGAGTAAATTTTGCCTACCCAAGAACTAAACTTATACTTAATTATAAATGTAAATTTACTAAATTCACTGGATTACCGTTGCGCCATATTTTCGTTGCCCGAAAAGAGGACAGCCCCGAAAATGTAATAGCAAGCCGCCCAAACCCGCAGAGTAACTTAAACATCCGCAGAAAATCGTGGGTGTCCGGCCTGAGACCTTCTTTTTTTGGAGATCATCCCAAGAAACGCAGAAAATGAAGGTGTCCCGGACTCGAGACGTTTTTTTTTCGGAGATCACCGCAAGACTTCCAGAAGTTTGTGCACCACTAAGAAGATGGGGGTAAATTATACCATTTTCATTTGGCAAGGGGTAAATGACACAAAAAAGGTTAAGAGCCCTTGTTCTACGTAACGCAAAAAGTCTTTTCAGAAAACGAAAGACGTACCGCAACGCAGGCGACGAGCTCAAAACGTAGATATTGATGTAGTTAGCAACGCAACCGAACACTCCCATTGGTATTATGAGGCCAGCAAGGATTGCGATGTCGTTATTGGTAAATTGCAGAAATTCATCACTGAAAATATACAAAAATGTTTGAAAGTGACGTTGTTGACGGAGTGCGAAGTGTTTTGACAACCAAAAGTCACTAGAAATTACAGAAGTCCAAAACTTGCTTGGTAAACTGTAGTTTCACAGCCTAAAAGTTCTAAATTTAATCTTCGAAAAACTTCAAAACTTTGGTACTGAATAATTTTTAGAGATTCTGCTTAATTAACTCGCTCTTAACGAAAACTGCATTAAGCCAGATATTACTATAGCCAGTAGTTCTAGTGATTTTCATACTCGGCTTTGAAACAGATTTTGGGGCTTCGGTTTCAGTTTCAAGAACTGCCCTATAAAAAGAAGTGTAACGAAAGGCTCAGGAAAAACTAAAAACACAGTTAAAATTATTTACAGTTCTTAAATGGAGGTAATATGCTACTTTATTTCAAAAATTGATTGTACTAAAAATACCTCACTGAGCTAAAATGGATGTGTGCCAAACTCGACTCTGTTGACTCGAACTCCTGGTCGGAAACAGTTGAGTTGGATTGTGACATTTCTGAGTTTTGTTACGATAAAGCTTTTAAACAAGGTCTTCAAAAAATCTTTAAAGCATTTTTGAAAAATTTAGCTCTTTAACTCCTGCTTATTCGGCATCTGATTTCAATATCTTCACATTCTTTTTATTCCTACCACAGAAATAAAATATACAGGAATTTTCAATAAGCTCTTGGCTTTTTTATTTCAATCTCCAACCTTGCCAAGGCTATTAGGGTGACCGAGTGCAAGCTATATACAAAAATTAAGAGGATTAGAAATGCAAAAACATGCAAATATAACGTGTAATGACGTGGGAATACAATTCTTTTGATCTGCGTCTAATAATTCCATATAATTGTGGACAATTAACGGCAAATGCATTCTCTAGAGCCACAAATTGTTTAGAAGTAGCGAGCCCCAAAACTCAACGAAAAAAACTTCCCCTGTTTTATTGTAAAAGATATTCGAAACATAAATTTGGCGCTAGTTTAATAAACTTAGGTTGCTTATAGACAATCTGTCAGTGTATAATAATTCTTGTGTGGAACACCTTGTGATGTTAAAGACCTCACTATTTAACCCCAGCACAATCATATTCATTTTCGCGTTAAATCTTGACACGGGCAAGACAAAGACCGTTCAGAGTTGTAAACGGGCGACAACAGGCCTGTACCAAGCTTGAGACCGAAAAGTGATTCGAAGCCAAAACAAGGTCCGCAAAAGCTCGAAAATTAGGTTAGATCGAAAAATTTTTTGTACTTGTTGCTCGTGCAGGGTAAAAATAAATTTACCCCTTGCTGACCAATCGCGACGTAACAATCATCATCGTAAAATAATAATCGTATTGGTGCTTAAACGAAGTCGTCATTCAATAGAAAAGTTATTTTAATTACGATTTTGTAGCATCTAAAAGACCAAAACACTAGTCAAATGCAGTACGCAAATCAAGGCCGAGTTAAGCCCGAAATTTTGTCAAACTTAAGCCCGATATCTACCCAAAAACCCAGGCCCGACTTAAAACTCTCAGACCGTTCGATTCTAGTTTAAACAGCCTTTTTTAAGGCTTCTAGTAGCTCAAAAGACCATCACATATTCGATGATGTTAAAACTATTTTAACTCCATTAATTTTGTATAATGTGGCGTCTTTTGCTATGAGGTCCAAAGCCCAAATCAGTTTAGAAAAAAAAAGGTGTTTACTGTATGAGTGTATCCTTTAATTGTTTTAAAAGATGTTGATGTAGAGTATACATTTACGCTACCAGGCAGTAAAGTTTTCCAGGACATAAACAAAAATTCCGCTCTTATACGCATCCGATCTAACTCTAAGTGGGTAACGGGTTGTTAGTGTTCAAACTTTCAAGAAACGCCAGTAGCATTGAATCAAAGTTGACTTTGATTTGTTCTGCTCTTTTATTTCCATGTATAGTGTTTATAATATGACGGAAATGTTTCCTTAAAGTTTATAAATTTGGGCCACCAACGGTATAAAAATTTTTATTGATAACGCAGCAGGACACGTTATTAGCAAAAAATTAAAACCCCACATTCTGTTTCATCCGTAATCGGGATCATCTGGGGTGCGCCAAAAGTAACACTTAGCTTAAAATGCAAACATAAAAATTTTGTACGGTAACTTATTTTAAGGTTTAATTTTAAACTTTGAGTTATTTTTGGCAGACGCATTTCATGATCCCGATTACGAGTGATACAGATTGTAGAAGGTTTTAAGTTTTAAAAATTTTGATGTGTACTGCTGTGCTTTGATATCCGCTCTGGCCAACACTGCCGAGTACTTTTTAAACCAGATGAATTGATTCTCCACTCATTGAATACATTATTCGGTAACCAGTACTGGAAAATGAAGTTTATGTTTTGAAAACTTCTACCATTTATGCAAATGTTGATTGCATTTAATTTCGAAATTAAACTATAGTGCTTTGAACTAATGTTTAAATCAATCGGATTCACTTGCATCTGGGTAGTGGGGAGTGGGTAAAATGCACCGATAAAAATTTAATATAGCAGATTTGGATCCTAAACTTTTTTCACAATTGTGTAGTAGCACTTCCCTCACATATCTGCTTTCCCATTAGGCTGGTGTTTCATCAGCATCGGAATTCACACATAGTGTGGTTTGAAGGTTTGGGTGGGCTGCCAGGATAGACTATATGTGAATTCAGATGCTGATAAAACACTAGCCTAATAGGAAAGCAGATATGTTGGGGAAGTGCTACACCACAATCGTAAAAAAATTTAATAATTTCCGAATTATCAGTTGTGCTGTTCCCCACACCGCGGAACCACGTAGATTAGTGGAGTTGGAAATAAAATGAGTTCATAAAGTTCAGAGACTAGAGAGGTACTTTTGAGCTAACTTTATGACTCTAAATTTTCTCAAATAAAGAAGTTACCTTAATTTCGAAAAAAATTATTCTCTTTAAATTTTTTTTATGCACTTGTTTATTGCAGCAGCAGTATAGATTTTTTGCGAATCTACTACGTAATATCTTTTTAGGCAAATTTGGTTTAAACCATAATTATTATAAAATGCTGGCTAGCTTAAACGTTCACGTTTAAGTGGGTTTTAAATGGAACCCACTAATTTGTAATTTAAACCAAATTGGTATTCATACATTTGTCACTTAGGCCCTTAGGGGCAAAAAGCTTGTCTTATTCAGTGCGCGTTTCCTACGCGTTGTTTTGGCGTATTTTTGGAAGTTTATTACCCGAATTTAGATTTTAGCCGGTGCCACATATTTTGTGTCACGTGATCACGCCTGTTTATGGGGGATTTTCTAAAATCACTGATTTTGACCGTTTCGTCACGTTCTGTTGTCAAGTGTTTTTACATTACTTTAACTGGCATATTTGCATACTGGAAAGGAAATAAAAATTACCAAAGCTTGTAAATGTGATGATGACGTAACTATGACGCTGTTTTTTAATAAAAAGAGAAACTATCAGAGGAGTAGAATTCAATTCATTTGAACATGTATTACGATCAATAAGAAAAAAAGTTATTAATGCAGAATACAAATGATTAAAATTATGTAAATATTTTTATCTATTGTTTAAAATTTACGGTATTTATTTATATTTTACATGGTAAACATTAGTATTCAGACAGAACACAAGACAATTTTCTCAACACAGATATTTACACGGGAACCGAATCTTTGCCCTTTTGGTTTTGGATCCGATTGTTTACCGCTGCGCTATTTTTAATTTTTCATTCTGAAACTCTGCCCAAGAAACCATGTTAGCTGGAACCACCTAACCAATGGTGAACGGCAACGGAACGAGACAAATGATTATTTTCAAGATGAAAACATACAAAGCACAACATTAACACCTGTTGTCTACATAGCAATCTCGAAAAGGGGCATTTTTCCCGAGATATAGCCGCTGGGCTTTAGCGCCATTTATTAGCACTATGTTGAAAACGGTGAAGACTTCCAATTTGGGTGGTAAAGTCACTCTAGGAGGCTAAAACCTTTTGGTTATCAACATTTCCATTTTATAAGGCTTTTATTAATTCCTATTTTAATTATAAACAACAAGAATTTATTTAATTAAATTCTTTCTCAAGAAAATGCGACTTTTAAACTCGCTCGATGACATGTATCTATTAATGAAGGACAATGTAGAAGAACTCAAAAACCGGAAAACAGATAATTGGATACACTTTCTTTTAGTCATAAAAGTCATTTTAAATAAATATTTCTGAAAAAAAATACAAACACGACAATCTTGATTGAATAGAACAAGCACCTTGACCTCATAAACGGACAATTTACTGAATAGTTAAGTTATAAGACCCACCTCCTTCGTTCGTATGAACCAGGCATCTCTGCGTCTGTCCAACCACACAAACGCAAAGCACTTTTGGGTTTCTGTATCGCTAGACTTTTGTCAGACTGGGCCACTAACCACGGCAGACTGCTTGGCCCAACTGGGAATGAAACGAAAAGTGTCTTTTCTAAGGACACAAAAACGCATTGCCAGTTCTGAGTTGTAAGTCGGGCCAGGCTTTTCGGGTCCGTTCAGGCTTTAGATCGGCAAAATGTCCAATTAAATTCGGTCTTCATATACGTATTTGACTTGTGTTTTCGCCTTTTAGATGCTATAAAAACGTAATTCAAATAACTTTGCAATACTGAATCACGACTTCGTTTAAGCATTAATGCGAGTATTAATTATTTCACAATCATAATTATTACGCCACAATTTATCAGCAATGATAGTTTTATTACGAGCAATATAATTGACACATTTTTAGATCTAACCTAATTTTCAGGCTTGTTAGGGGCTGGTTTTGGCTTCAAATCACTTTTTGGGATCGGATTTATGCTTTCAGGTTCGGGCTGGTACTTGTGGGCCCGTTTACAACTCTTTGCCAGGTCTGAAATCAAACCAAGAACCAGACAATTAAAATTCACCAAACACGTTGCGTCGTTGGTACATGTACCTTATAAACAAAAAGACTTCTTAAAAATACCCGAATGCTGCTGTGGTCTTCATTTAGTCGCCTTTTACGACACACAGAGTAACGGCGTCACCATTCTTATCCCATGAAGCACGAAAATAATTAGCGACACTTACCTTTAATCGGCTGTGAATTTCCTTAACTTTCTTCATTTTTCATTGTTTAGACTCGTGACCATCAAATCGTCAAATCGTTAATTATCAGAAGTCACCACTTGTCGCCTGGTCGATGTTACAGACAAGTATTTTCTTGATTGAATTTTACTTTTAAGTTTTGCGTGTTCTTCACGATAAAACAACATCAGTATGAACAATTTGAACATATGAACATGCTGAAAGAAGAGGCAAAGGATACAGCGAAAATCAAGCAAAAACGTAATTTCATTGACAACTGTTTAAAGTTTTCATCATCGAAGCCAAAACTATGTCAAGCAGTGAGGGAAAGTTAACGAATTACATAAATTTATGAATTTTTCAAGGGAAAGTTCGCTGTCTGCGACACCTGAAAATATTGTCATTTAACTCTTTCAAAATTCAATTTAAACAACACTTAATGTCTAATTACCAGTGATTAATTTTAAAATTGTGCTCTAATATTAATTGCTATTAAAATAATTTCCCTGATCTTTGGTTGATTTTATACACCGTCCTCGCTACCCCTCCGCCATCGAAAATTTAATACAGATAGCAGAGCACCCTGTACTCTTAATTGACTAATTAAGTAGCTGCTCGATTCGATGACCGAGAGGTCCCTTCGCAAATGCCTGTTACAATTCACTGGACTGCTTTCTTCACTGCTTGATTGTCTTATCAATTTTATTCATTTTTTTTTCGTTGTGATAGCGTTATTGTCATTGATTATCTGGATGAATTGAACAAATAAGCAACTTACTTGCTCACTTTTGGGGAGGAACTAGAAATTTTTTGCAAGAGGTCCGCTCAATATATAGTATTTTTGCAAATGTTCTTGTATGATTTTCTCTTTCAGTTTAATAGCTTTAGGTGCAACTATAGCCACCATGTGTTGTTCCGAAATTAATTTTTCCAGACTGGTTGTTAGTTTCGCCTGGCGCCTGGTTGGGGGGGCAGTGATTTTGCAATTTTTTTTCAAAAATAACTTAAGTTTAGGGCTATTTTAGTAAAAATTAATGCTTTTAAAAAGTGGCATAGAACTTAGTAGTGCAGAAACGTGATTAAACTGGCTGCGTAAAAGGGCCGCGAGGGCGGTGGCAAGTGGAAAAGTTTCAGGTTTTTTCTTACCAGCAAGTAAATCATAAAATAAAAAAATCACAAGCTTTAATTTTACTCGTCTGTATTTAAAAAGAATGATAATTTTGAAAATGTTCATCTCCCCCTCCCAAAACCACCCTACCGAGTATTTTGCTGTTAAGTATGGACAAGAAATGTATCTTACTCCAGTTATTGCAACAAATTTTGTATGTTACAAGTTATTCTTATATTTCTCCAGTTTGAGCAGGGTGGTCCGTACCCTCTGAATTCCCCGCAGCACGTGCTTAAAACAGGCCAACCATTCACCAACAACTTTGTCTACGTGAAGCTCAGCAGCCGCTCGCGAGATTGCAACGGGTTGAAACCTTCCAAAAGTTGTCAATTACGTCAAATTTTGGTTGCTTCGCGTTGCGTCGTGTCAAGTGTACACACAACTTAAATGATCTCACGATCGCTTCGCAGTCTTTCTGGCGCTACTTTTCTTAGAGTAAAACTCTGCTCGTCTGTTTTTTGTTATTCTGTGGCGTCAATAAACAGACTTGAGCTTTAATTTACAGTGAATTATCTGCATTTATCAAGAATTAGAAAAGCATTTTGTCCCTTAGAAATCAGCATGCATACTGTTTTTGTAGCCTTCTACGCCTACGCTATACTTACTAATGTGCGCGAGTAATCCGCATGTCATTTGATTGCATGGATTTAGGCTTTTGCTTATTATCCATTACAATACACTACAAAAGATATCATGCGTGTTACGCGCTGGTATTCAATTTCCAATTTATTCTCAAACGCCAATTGCGCTGATGATGGAAACAAGCGATAGACCATGGCGGTCGTCTAGCCTACAGCTCCCAACATCAAGCACACAAGAGAAAACAAAAGAAAAAAAAGCACTTACACACACACTCACACAAACAATACCAACAAAGTTGGGCACATCTAAATACATTAATGTCAGAAGTATTGAAGCAAGTATCCAGGCAGCCTATAGCAGCCTGAATTAGGCAATCATTGCTTGTTCTTTATCCTAATACCAACACAGATCTTTAGATTTGCCCGGCTCTACATCAAAGTTTATTATCAGAAGGGTACCGTGCTCAAGATAACAGCGATTTTTATTCTAGAAGTTCTTGGGTTGCAAAAATTTATAGTAATACACAGAAAAACAAATTTACCTGTAAGAATAATATTCAAATCAAATGCAAAATATTAAGGAAGATTACAGTTCTCCACTTAACTATCCTTTGCTGCAGAAAAGTAGTTTGTTAATTTTTTGTAAAAGCTTTGATAGTTTTTAAATTTGGTATTTTCGAAGGAATTTCATTCCATATCTTAACTCCGACAAATTTAATGCTATGCGTAATGGCTAAGGATGACTCCCTTCTTGGTAGGAACAAATTTTTGTCTTTTGATGACCTTGTGTAATAAAAATGAATTTTGTTGACATTATCATTCATAGAGGCAAATTGGCTCGGCAGAGCATTTTTGTGAAAGCGAAAAACAAATTTAGCCACTTCAACTTTATAAAGTTTATCTAGTTGTAATATTTCGCACTTTTTGTAAAGCTTGGTTAAGTTTGATCTTCGAGGACTGAAGGTAATTGAACGCAAAGTTTTGTTTTGCATTGTGGATGATTGACTGAGGTTCTCCTTTGTTGTTCCTCCACATGATAATATGCCATAGATAAGTTTAGATTGTATTAAGCTATAATACAGGATTTCAAGCAATGCGTACTTTCACAATTTCTGATTTTAAATAGCACACCAGCTGTTTTTGATAAAGTCGAGCTTAATTTGGCTATATGAGCTTTCCAATTTAAGCATTCATCTATACACACTCCCAAGTACTTGTATATCTTGGTTCTTTTTAGCTCCTCATTTTCTACATAAAGCCCAATGGAATACGAATTTTTTGCTGTTTGAGAAACTACCATAAAATGAGTTTGCGAAAAAATGTAATGTAGTTGTTTTTCAATTTTTTTATAAATTGTGTTTTTACTGTATTTATGGACATCTTGTTTGCAATAAGCCAATTATTTTAGCAATTTAACTCTCTGTTGATGACTGTTTGAAGTTTAATCATACAGTACATTCATCGGCTGTATGTATCGCAGTGTCATCAGCGATCAGTTTTGTGCTAATGTTGATGTTTTTTTGGCTGATCGTTAACACATAACAAGAACACTAACAGACCTAACTCTAACATCTGGAGCACACCACAACTTACAATTAACTTTTCAGACTTTAAATCACCTATTAGTACATATTGCTACCTATCTGCTAAATATAAACTTAGAAGCTGTAATGCTTGCCACCTAATTCCACTATGTTTCAGTTTTTTAATAAGAGTTGAATGGTTAACTGAATCAAAGGCCTTTTTGAGGTCTGGGAACACGAGGACAGTGTTTTGTCCAATTTCTTTATTTTGGAGTAATTGTTCATGCAGATCTAGTAGTGCTGAATTTGTTGAAAACTTTTTCCTGAAACCAAATTAATTCTCATTGAGAATTTTATCCTTATCAAAAAAATCAATTTTGTGAATCACTTGCTCAACAATTTTGTTCAAATGACTTAGCACAAATATTGGCCTATATGATTAGAGGAAGCTGTCTTTTTACCCGATTTGTGTATGGGAATTACTTTTGCTACTTTGAGAACCTCAGGGTACACTCCACTCTTTAGAACTTGATTACAGATATCAGTCAAGAATGGTGTAATAATTTCCTTGCTAATGTTTAGAACTTTGGCAGATATCTCGTCTGGACCTGATGATTTTCTACCAATTCTGTTTAGAAGATGTAGAATTTCATACTCGTCAGTTTCTTTTAAAAAATTGAATTTGGTATTTGGCTATTCATGAAGGGCATTACATCACAAGGAGCTTGTTTGAGTTTTTGTACTATCAAACTTGCAGTTTCCACAAAATGTTGATTTAGAGCATTGTTAATTTATTTAGGGCTTTCGTAGACCTTTGACTTCCAATCTATTTTTTGTGGTACAATATTTGGCAGTGACTTCTGCATTAACTTATTCAAATTTCGCCAAGTTAAAGATATAGCGGTTTAACAGTCATTAAACTTATTTTGGTAGAGCATTCTTTTTGTCATTTCTTTTACATTTGTTAATTAATTACGATACTTTTTATACTTAGTTGATGTTTCATTAGTTTGCGTTGTAAGGTAATCCTCAAACAATTTGTTTTGTTTAAGTATTACATATAATCAGTACAACAGCCCTGTAATTACATTGCATAATGTATTAATTTATGAGTGTAATAACGCAGAGTTTTTCAAAGGAAATTCTCCTGTTTTTTCTTCACTCCTTGCTATTCCGTTATTTCTCCTTTTCATACAACATTTATATTTTCTTGATGCACACGTAAAAACTTCAAGATCACACCCGCCATCCACTTATGAACTTTATTAAATCTGAGCGGAACGTTTCCTTGAACGCTCGCGCGGCATTGGCGCAACTGCGTCTCTATCGATAAGCAAAAGATAGACCGAACTAGATGGGACTTGCCAGCAAACCCAGTGAACGATCGACGCGTAGCTAATGCTGTGACGCTCAAAAGTATATTTTGTCTACCGTAAAATCAGCAATTAATCAAAAATATCTGATAATGGAACATCCAGAAAAGTAGAGTCAAAATATTTGTCGGTTAAATATTGGCTGATATCATAAAACACTGGCACTCTAAGTTGAGCCATTCAAAAATTGATTTTTGGGGATCCCCGGTGGGGGTGGCACCCCCAGACTATGTCAAAATATTTGTCTGTTAAATCTCTGCTAATATCAAAACAAACTGGCACTCTAAGTTGAGCCAACCAAAAAATTGATTTTTGGGGGGTCCGTTTGGGGAATCCCCGGGGGGATGGCACCCCCAAACTAGGTCAAAATATTTGTCTGTTAAATATCTACTGATATCAAAAAAAAGTAGCACTCTAGCTTGAGCCATTCAAAAAATTAAGTTTTGGGGGCCCCGTTTTGGAGGGGTTCCCGATGAAGTTGCCCAAAAAAATTTTGGGAGAAAAAGTTGCGTTTGCAGCTCAACAACTTAACACAAAAATTAAATTTCCATGTTTTGTGGTTAAGGAGAAGAGCGTACAAAAATTACGAAAAAAAGGAAAAAAATAGAAAAAAACCTCATCGCGGCCAAACGTGGGTTGGTTGGGATGAAAGGGTATCTTAAAACATACAACCATATGAAATATTTTTTGCCGTACTTAAGCCGTTTTTGACTGAGACCGGTTTTTACGCCAAACTTGCGGGGCGGTTTTCGGGTTCTAAAACCGAAGTCACGCGACCTATTGCCTCGAGTTTTGGTACAAACATATAACTCATTAATTTCAAACTGCTGTCAAAATTTCATGTAGTTAGACCTAACCGTTCTTGAGTTATAAGCAAAAGTTTGAAGTTTCGCACTCGTTAGTTGGAAAATGGCCGAGTAAAAACAAAGGAACACGCGACGCGAGCGTTTGTCGTTTCAATAATATTAACCATTCCAGTCACAAGATATATGCTGATCAATTCAATGTTGGTGAAACCTCAATATATCGTCCAATTAGGAGTAGGGGAATAAATAGAAAGGAGGATTAAAAACTCTGTTATAATCCACTTAATTCCAGCATTCTGGACGAATACGGGGAGTTCACCAAAATGAATCACCAAAATACTATACGAGAAAAATGTTGCTTTTTACTTCTTTCTGCTTCCATCCGTAATAGCGGTGTCCTACTGGTGATATTTTGCTTGCAACAAGGTACGATTTTTGAATGGTACCTTGTTAATTGTACCAAGACAAACATTCTTCATTCTTGTAGGCACTTATGAATTGATGCAAACTTGCAACCTTCTCAAACAATTGTCAAACATAATATTTACTCTTCCAGTAATATCACGTGACTTATCCAATTTTGGCAAAACCCTCTCTTTTTCTGGAAATTTCGGCTGGTAAAATAACTCAGGGTTTCCAAAAACTTTTTGGGGGATATTTTTTTAATATTTTTTTAATATCTTTGTAACCGCAGACTCAAAATGAGAACAAAAAATTCAAAAATTACATTTAAATTTTAACTATTGTAAACTACCGGAGTTGGCTAGATACTTCACCCCCTTTAACTCTCACGGTATTTTTTTTCAAATCACTTTGAAAATCTATGCGTAATCTTCTTTAAAGTCACAAAAATCGCTATTTTTCCGAAAAAAAGAATCACTAAAGTTATTCAACGGCGGCAGGCCCAAAACTTGTTTTTTTCTAAGGCCTTAAACAGAGTCGAAGTTATATTTTGATTGGAGTCGGAGTTACAAAGGAAAATACCCGAACAAAAGACAAATGAGTGCTAGTCTGTCAATTCGCTATTTCCTTTTCTTATTCGAAAAATAATGCAATGTGATAGCCAACTAAGCCAAGTCCTATTGAAACTTATTTTAAATGGCATTGTGTGAAAGCTCTAATCGGAGAATGAATAAGGGGGCAAAATGCATTGCAGAAAACTGTTGTTTTTATATCTGCTAAAACTTCCGGTGCAAGCGGTACAAACTGCGAAGCACTAAACCATCCAGAATCGTAACAAGAAATTTGAGGGTCCACATACCAACAATTTTGAGTTGTACCAAACATTAGCAATATACAGCAACCATAAGATCTGGTGCATTTTAGGCTTGTTATTTATATTTGCATTATTTACAATTTAAAGAAATTACTAAGCGAACGTTTTCGTAACTATTGGCCCTCTTCCACAGGTATATCTGAAATGGCAATCAGAACTTTAAGAAATCCTAATCAATTAATAAACTAATCTGATAAAAAGCTAAAACATAATATCCTATGCTGCACATTGACTACTACGCTTAATTTGATACAAAAAGGAGATTTAAATTTAAAACAACTGAAACGACAAAATTTGCAAATCTTGTGTTTTATGGTTTGCTGTAAATTGCTACTGCTGTTTGGTACCAAAAGTCGACCTCTATGCCAGGCGCGTAGCCAGAAATTTACAATGGGGGGGGTCTGGGGGCGGAGCCCCCAGCCGCCGGAGGCACGGGGGCGTGGGGGCGGAGCCCCCAGCGCTCGAAAATTTTGCATTTTTTTGCAAAAATAACTTCATTTTAGGGCTATTTTATTTAAAAATAATGCTTTTAAAACATGGCTTAGAAATTGGCATTGCAAACAAGATTAAACTGGTGGCATAAATGGGCTATTTGGGAGGTGGCTAATGGTAAAATGTAAGTTCTCTTGTTTAGATGCTGGTAAATTATAAAATTGAATACTTCAATAAAACTCACACGGAGTAATCTATTTCGTATACAGTTTATAGAGAAAAATAATTAAGAGGAAAGGGGGCTAATGAAAAAAGATTTGAAAGAAACGATTGGTAATTAACTAATACTGAATACCCCCCCCCCCCCCTATTCCTTAGTTTATAATATATTTGGTGATGACACCTATGTTTAGCATTTTTACACTTGCGATCAAATTTGGTTGCTTATTTCTTACCATTTTTCAAAGTTTTCATTTATTTGTTAGTTTTATTTTTGACAAATTAGCCCCCTCCCCCCCCCCCCCCCCCCCCCCGAGCATAAGTTTCAAAAGATATTTTAAATCACTATTTAGTCCACTCCAATGCATAAAACAGTCTCAAAAGTGCTAAAAACGTAGTGTTTTTCCCATTCTTCATTTTGGTCGACATGCCAATGGGGAGGGCTATAACCCCCCCTCCTGGCTACGCTACTGCTCTATGCAGAAATTGTAATTTTGAGTTGCTAATGCAAAAACATGACCGAGCATATTCGGCGAGTAAATTCAGAAGAAAGTATGTGCGTGATAGTAAAATGTAATGCAGTATTACCAGGGAAGGCATATTGATATTATACTACGACAGTGCCGTCGCTATGGGGGGGCCAGGGGGGCCGTGCCCCCCTAACAATTGCTTGTTCCCCCCCCCCATTTCGGTCTATACTCAGAATACAGTTTTGGAACATCACGTAGCGACCAGGCAACAGACAATAATGAAAAAAGAAATAATAACGTTCAAACATAATTCTTATTAAAAGTTTTCTCAATCTTTGCGAAATTGCTGGCAATCAACTGCTGTGCATAAATGTGACGCAATAATCTGTCTTAGCCTCACTAGTTATCTGCTTAAGCTTTTGAGTTTCTTAGCCTCACAACTTAACTGCTACTGAGATGTTCTGTTTGTATAGGCTAGATGTAGCCTAGCCTGAGTTTTAAGTTTCGTAGTCTCACAGGCTAGGGTTTTATGCTGGGTTGTTTTGCTTGCATAGTTTTGGCTAGCTTGAGTTTGTGATTGTTTATAAATACTCTTGTATTTTGTTTGAATAAGAATAAGCAAGGGGCTTACCTTAGGCTATTTCTAGTTTAGTGATTCACCGTATTCGTCTGTGTGTGTGTCTGACAGTTGGTACCATTTCATTGAGGATTGTTGCATGGGAGGGCAAGTTAATGCAAAACGTTAGCTTTGTTAACCAGTAGTTCGTTAACAAACTTCACACCTCCGTTGAAGTTTACTCGTTATTTTCACCTTTAATTAACGGAAGTTAATAAAATCCGTTAATTATTCGTTAACATTTTGAGCGTAATTTACATTTCTTTTTATTTACTCACTTCTAGAAGACGTAATGACACTGTTGAGCTGATTGTAAGGAAAAATTTGTGGCTAAGGTGGTGTTTTGGTGTTTTAAAGTTACATTTTGAAATATATTCAAATGCACTAACGAAGCTGCGACCATACAATCTTAGGAAATCGCGAACAGCGATAATTGATAGACCGATGAGGCTTCAGCTTATCATTTGCCACAAAAAAGAGCTCTTTCTTCGCTTTGTCTTGTATAAAACTCGTGCTAATACGCAACAAGTGTTGCAAGTGCAAACCGGTTTGTACCGGTACGATGAATGAATGGTGCAAGCACTTAACGATGAAAACTTTAACGTAAGTTATCGAAACTTAACGGAAGTTAATTTAGTCCGTTTAACATAAAAAAAACTTTTTAACGAATAAACGAGTTAAAAAAAAGTTAGCTTCATTATTAACGGATTAACGATTAACGGATTTGTGCCTATCTATGAATTACTGTATTGCAACATCTTCTTTTGGAATTTCCCCTTCTCAACCAGCCTCAGTATTGGTAGACCAATTAGTATCAGCTAGACCTGAATGTTAAGAGCTATACAACAGTCTGTTTACTAATTGTTTTAGTTCTAGCTTTAGTTTTAATTTTATGAAGTCTATGACTACAACTATAATTGTTCGAATGCCTGAAGTACTAATTAATTTTTACACCACGTCATTAAGATGAAGAGGCAAAACTCCTGGAAAAATTGAATGTTTCAGAAAAAAATTAAAGGTCTAGTATTTTTACGGTTCTACTTATTGTGGACCCTTTGAAGGGGGGCCCGGGTCAAATGTCTCCAATGCCTTCTTCCTTGATACGATCCTGCGGAGCTTTTCATTTTTTTGTGATTAAATACCTTATGTTTAAATAAATTTAACAAAGTTTCTCTTGGGGGCCAAAATGTTCGTGCTTTTTCATTGATAGACATTAGATGTGAGAAACACAAAATACATTGAAATATAAAGAAAAGAAATTGCGGAAAAACTAAATTTTTTCTAACTTAGCATTTACGATATTTTCTTTTCAAATTGCTTTGAAAATCTAAATGTGTAATCTTCTTTAAAGTCACAAAAATTGCTAATATTTCCAAAAAAAATCACCAAAATTATTTAACTTTGCTCGGGGGCTTTGCCCGTCCCCCTACAACCCCGTCTTTTTTTCGTTTTTTTTTTCAATGCAAAAAATTTATGAGCTG
This sequence comes from Trididemnum nubilum, assembly GCA_963965965.1. NCBI lineage: Eukaryota > Metazoa > Chordata > Ascidiacea > Aplousobranchia > Didemnidae > Trididemnum > Trididemnum nubilum. The sequence continues at coordinate 6,978,373 of OZ014485.1, read as the reverse complement.
ACAAATGTTCTCGGTTCAGTACCTCAATTCATTTTAAAGACATAAATTCACAGTATTTTGCAATATTTTTAGACAAAAATTTTTTAAAAATGGTGTGAAAAGAAATGGTTTGACTAACAATGTCGTTTACGTTCAGGAAACTTCTAAAAAAGCTTTCTTGGCCTTGACCACGGCCATTTCTGTTCGTGGCCTCAAGAGGTTCTATTCTCGAAAAGTCGGTCCTTGGCCTTGGATTATTTTTGAGTTGTCGGCCACAAACGTTGGGTCCTCTACTCCACTTCTGATTTTCAAGCAATTGATGAAAAGGAAATGGACTGAACTGACAATACATGAATGATCAAAGTTCAAGATGACCGTCATACAAAAGCACATTTAGCGGCTATTCAATTGAACTGTACGAATTGTTTGATGGCGCTAGACTAAATGAACTTATTTAGACTCTCTAAACGCAAAACGAACGACCTATTACCATAGGTGGGCAAGTTAATGCAAAACGTTAGCTTCGTCAACCACTTGTCCGTTAACAAACTTCACACCTCCGTTGACGTTAATCCGTTATTTTCAGCTTTAATTAACGGAAGTTAATAAAGTCCGTTAATCCGTTAACATTTGCGTGTAATTTACATTTCGTTTTATTCACTCGCTTCTAGAACACGTATTGACACTGTTGAGCTGATTGTAAGGAAATATTTATTGCTATGGTGGTCTTTTTGTGTTTTGGAAATTACATTTTACAGTCTAATGTAATTTCAACATAAAAATATGTTCAAATGCTCAACGAAGCTGCGATCGGAAAATCTTTGGAAATTGTGAACAGCGATAATTAATGGACATGTGAGGCTGCAGCTTATTATTTGCCACAAAAAAGAGCTCTTTTCTTCGCTTTCTTCTATAAAACTTGTGCTACTACGCAACAAGTGCTACCAGTGCAAACTGGTTTGTACCGGTACGACGAATGAATGGTGCAAGATATTAACGATAAAAACCTTAATGGAAGTTAACAGAACTTAACGGAAGTTAATTTAGTCCGTTAACAGAACTTAACGGAAGTTAATTTAGTCCGTTAACAGAACTTAACGGAAGTTAATTTAGTCCGTTAACATGAAAAAACTTTTTAACGGATTAGCGAGTAAATGAAAAAGTTAGCTTCGTTATTAACGGATCAACGATTAACGCACTTGTGCCCACCTATGCCTATTACTGTTCCATCTGACTGACCTCTCCCCATATCGGACAATCAAAGTGCCCTAAAACGATGACTGCTTAAAACAAGCAATGTAAAATAGTTGTTCTCCCACGGGATTCGAACCTGCGGCAGTCTATGGATTCCGTCCTGGTAGCCTATGCCAGAGAGCACAGAACCGATTCTAAGTTTGGTTCGCAAACGTCAAAATATAGACTCTTTATTTAATATACTAAATCTATAGACTTAGTAAATAAAAATTAATACTAGTCTATATAGACTAGAAACAGACGCGCGAAAAAAAAGGGAAAAGCACTAAAGAAAACGTTTTCTCTTGCGAAGGTTTTTGCGGTCACGTGCATTCGACCCATCTTATTGGACATATTCGCAAAATGAATAAACATTAAAGAAAAAAGTCACGTTGATTGGACGAATCGGCATATTTTAGAACAAAAAATAAACTGTGAAGAAAAAAAGACAAAACTGTCAGTTTCCAGTCTGCTAATAGAGTTTATGGTCAAAATCATCATAATTAAGCGATCAACTTATCAGGCAGAGCGCCGATGTTGTTTTTGTTGTTGCTGATTTTTTAAGTTTGCGAACTGTTGCCGTTGATATTGAGTTGCAGACTTTCATTTCTAGTCGATGACCCAGCGTGGAGCAGGATTATGTTAAAAGGCCTTCAGCCAAATAAAGGACCCGACCCTAATAACAATCTCAAGCAAACTTACGGAAAGCTTGGATCCCTTACTCAAACAGGATTGCTAATGAAGGTTTTCTTACAAATTGAAGCAGGACATAGCGGCTGAAGGCAAGCCCGCGGTATGGCTTCATCTGAAAATTTTGCAGGTTTTCACAAATTTTTTGAAAAATATCAATTATCACTCTGTTTGGGCAAAGTTTAAAACTAAACTCTAGTAGATCTTAAACAAAAGAGTTATGCGCCGATCATTTTTTTGTTTTTTAGTTTTTGAACCCTTTATTGTCCAAATTTCATTCAGAAAAAATTTTTTGAGTTATAACCCAAATATTGGAATAAAATAACTGCAACAAAATGTTTGCTGCCCTTTTTCCGTTTTTGAAACGTAACAAATATGTAACATTCATTGGTTGATAAAGCAATTAACAGCAGTGCAACCAAAAGCGCAATGTAGTTCTGTTCAGCAATAAACACAAATATCTCTATAGTTGTAAAAACTACCTTGATAAGCACTCAGCACTTACAAAGGCTTGTTGCACGTGTCACCTCAAATTAATCTAACTAAATCAAAATATTCAGCGTTCGGATTTCTTGTATAAAAGTTGGCTATCTACTCTAAATGACAGAAATTATTGTTACTTCAAAAACTTGTAATGGAAAGAAACAAGCGTGTTCACCGAAAGCAAAACTCAAGAGATCCTTCGACACTATATCTGTAAGAAAACCCTTCTAATGTTGTACTATAGTTTAGTGAACTCGCATATACTTTATGGGATCTTAGTATGGGGATCAACAAACCATTCAATCTTGCAGCAATTGCAAGTCCTTCAAAGCAAAATTATAAGAATTATTTGCAATGTCAGCAAAAATGAATATGCAAAAAACAACACCTTGTATCATGAATTTAAACTATTAAAAATCAAGGATATGTATCATTTAGAAATGGCAAAATTTATGTATCTCTTCCACCACAATAATCTTCCACATCTATTCAATCAACATTTCACGTCCACTAAAACAGTACATAAGTACAACACAAGATGCACTAGTTACAACAACTTTTATTTACATGCTATAAACTCGAATGCTGCCAAAAAAGCATTGCGATTTAGTGGTGCCCAAATTTGGAATAGTTTGCAACCGAATTGGAAAGATCTTTCTTTTCCTAAATTTAAAGAAGCAGTAATAGCCGATCTAATCTTAAAGTTCAAATAGAATTAGGCATAGTTTTTTCTAATTTTTGATATATTGCGATAACTAATCCCTTTGTTTGCGACTGCGTGAAAATCTAAATCATACACAACAGCACATTGTAGTATTGTAAGTTACTAGCATTTTGGGGGGAGGGGTGGGTTAGTAGAAGCGATGCTTGTTTCTTTTGCATAATTTGTTCTTTCAAAAAAAAAATACAGTCATAATTGTAAGAATTGTTGTGAAGTAGTGCATGGCGTGTAAAGTGAATATTATACTTTAAATAGTTGTTTGAAGCCCAAATCTATTCATACTGTATTGGCTATAGCAAGAGAAAGAGATTGTCCAAGTGTTTTACTCCACTGAAAGTTAAAAGAACAGTGAAGGAATAGGGCATCGATACTATGTCTGTCATCTTCCTTGAGAACTTACAACGAAACGCGGTGCATTACTTCATAACAGCAAAAATGTGTGAAATAGGGTGGCCTTGACTCAGTGAGCGCTTCGCTCTTTCGTGGTCTCCCTGTGTACCGTACTCTATTTACAAGCAACTGTATATTCCAAATGTGGATTTTTCTTTGTTTGCGTGTACTGATAGATGAATAAACTGACACTGAGATAAAAACTTTACAATGACTAGCGCTGTCCAACAACATCAGCATTCCAGCACGAAAAATGTTCACAAGAGGCATTAAGCAAGAGTCAATCAGTTTTGTCAAAAATTAGTTCCTGTGGAAATTCAAGAAGCAGGTTTTGTTTCTGCCCATGCATAGATAAACTTCTAACTTCTGGCAGAAAACAAACGGGCTACTTTTGCGGCTGCTGCTAAACTAATGTTCGTTATTTGACAATAAAAATTGTTTCGTAAACGAACTGGTGTCGGAAAAAGATAAATACAGAATGACTTCGGACCCACGCTTTGTGTTAACAGAAACGCGATAACGTAACTTACGTTGGTTTTGTTCACCACTGACGTGCAATTTTAATGTACATCTCGTGTGAGATTAGAACGAAGTCCAGTGATTTTGGAAACATATTACTTTCATTATGGCTGCTGAACCGGCCGGTTTTTCAAGCAAGTAGGCTCAAAGCGTTTATTTCTGGAGCGGGAGGTCTGAGGTTCAAATCTCGGACCGGTCAAGTCGAACATAATGTTTAACGGCTTGCTACCACTGGGCGATTTCGAAAGAAGCAGTGTTGCTTTGGCGAAATGACAGGAGTTGGGCCACACAAACTCGTTCCATGCTTCGGTGTAACACAGCGAGTACAATGAAAGGTATGATTTGATATATGGCTGCTGATTCACTTTAGCGTGGAAGACACTCCTACCATTGGCTTAGCAAAAAAAATTTCAAAACTAGTAGACTCAATCACAAAAGCGTCACGCTTTTATTGAACAGTGATGCCAGCGATGGCTCTTCAAAAAACATCAGATTTTTAGAGCAAAAACATCAAATCCACAAAACCGGATTTTTCAGCAAATCTGTATACAACCATCCATGAACAGAGTTAAATTGGGCTGAAGACTTTTCTTTTATTGGAAATCACTTCTTTTTTGAACTTTTTTCTCAGATGACTTTAGTAAGCCCCCCTTCCTATTTTTTTTTGAAATCCCCTTATTTCGAAAGCTAATTTGCCAATATTTGCGTAGTTTTTGATCAAAAACATCAGACATCAACTTGCAAGTCAAAAACATCAGATCTGATGTAAAAACACTAAAACCGCTGGCATTACTGTAACTAAAAAAAAACACTTTTTGGAACGATGAAATCTTTTGTTTGGTTAACTGATTTATGAGTACTTCATCGATTTTTATTTTTTTTACATTAAAGCGGAAAATGTTTTTCATTACAGTTCAGAAAAAAACTCAATTTTTTGCTTTAAAGCAAATTTTTATTAACCTAAAAATTCAAAAAACTTGACTTCAAAATGCAAAAAAATTGACTTTAATGACCTAACAAAACTTGGACTGAATAAAGGATTTATCTTGAGATGTTTTCAAGATTCTATATTAAAACAAACATTTATTAATATACGAAAGCATACAAATTTTCAACCACATTCACAAAACAAGCATGTGCTATTGCGAAATAAGTCTTCAAGTAGTGCGGGAAGCAGTAAAACTGCAATCTAATCATCAGGTTGGATGGGTTAAAGTGTAAAATCATGATGGTCATGTTGTGCTTTGATTTTAAGGAGCTGGTCAACTAAACCAGGCGTTTGAACTAACTATTGCTTGAGTTACCAAAACACCAGCCCATTCAAAACGTTCACAATTGCTTTCGCTTCAGATTAATTCTTTTTGCATACAAAGTAGCACTTAACCAGCTTCCCCGATTCCCATTTTGGAAGAACGGGCTTTGGCGGGTAACTTAGAGTAGCAAATTTACCCCATCTGGTTTTATTTTTAACTTTTGCTAATTTGATCTCTGAAAATTAACTCTGATATCTGAAAAGATTAACATCTTCGAAATGAGATCTGACTTTCATGACCTAATTGCGCAATAGGAGCAACGCATGTCTCGTGAAATAGCTGGGATATAGAGATTTCAGTGTTATCCCTTTTGCCACGAACTCTTACGCGGGATCAGAGAATAACCAAGCCAGTTTGTGCTTGTTCCAAGAGTTCTATTCGGCTACAGCCCCCTCCTCCCCCCCATTGGCCTGTCGACCAAAATGCACAGTAAGGAAAATACCGCGTTTCTCGCACTTCTGAAACATTCTTTTGAAGTAATATGGATTTTAGGCTGTTTAAAATCACTTTTAAAACATTTATTTAGGGGTGGAGCAAATATTTGTCAAAAATAAAGCTCACAAATCAGTAAAACTTTAAAAATGGCTAAAAATAAGCTATCAAATTTGATCACTAGATGCAAAATGCTCAACGTAGGCTTCATCACACAAATTATTGGTGGAGAGGGGCTATTCAGTAGTCTATGTCTTCTTCTTCTTCTTTCTTCATTGCCCGCTTTTCCGTGAGGGTTGCGGGGGCAGTAGCTCAAGATTGAGCCGCCACACCTCACGGTCTTCCACCACCTCCATCATTTCGCTTGGGCGAAGTCCCAAGCGATTCCATCCAAGATCCTCAATGTAATCGGTCCATCTAATTCTAGGTCGTCCGACTGGTCTTCTCCCATTTGCTTTGGCATGTAAAGCTTGTTTGGGGAGTCTTTCCTGAGGCATTCTGCTTACATGGCCAAACCATCTAAGCTGAGATCTTTCAATTCGGAGAAGTAACGGCTCGATGTTAAGAGATTTTCGAATTTCAGAGCTACGCACCTTGTTAAACAGTGTAACTCCTTCGATTCTTCGTAAAAACCTCATTTCGGACGCTTGCACTTGTGATCGCATTCTTTCGGTCATTACCCAAGATTCATGACCATAAGTGAGAATGGGGACAAAAACTGCTTTGAAAATTGAGAGTTTTGCCTTTATCGACAATTCTCGTTTCATGACAACCGAGTAGTGCAAAGCTCGCATTACTGCACTAGCCTTGCCTATTCGGGTATCCAGTTCTTCGTCTTGCCTTCCGTCACTCGTAAAAGCAACCTCAAGATACTTGATCTTCTCTACCTGCTTCAGTGTCGCTCCATTCACTTGTAATACGCACTGATCAGGCTTTCTTGAAAGATGAAGTACCTCAGTTTTGGCCGTGCTTATTTTCATTCCGGCGGTGTTGTATGCATCTGCAAAGCTATTTAATGCGCGCTGGAGGCCAGATTCTGTGGAAGAAAGCAGAACCAAATCATCTGCGAATAGCAGACGACTAATTTTGCAATTTCCAATCGTGGCACACTCATCAGCTTGGCTGCATTTGTCGATCCAATTCAGGTAAACAATGAAAAGGAGAGGTGACAAAACGCACCCTTGCCGGAGTCCAACGCCCACATGGAACAGCTTTGATTGCTTGCCATTTACCCGAACACAAACCTACGGTCTGCAGTAGAATGACTTAATAGCGCGTAACAATTGACCATCAACGCCATACTCCTGCAAAACCTTCCAAAGTTTATCCCGAGGAACTCGGTCATATGCTTTTTCAAGATCGACAAAGCATGCAAAGAGATCTTTGCATACTCCCAAGATTTCTCGAAGATTTGCTTCAGAGTGAAGATTTGGTCCGTGGTGCTGCGACCCGGACGAAAACCGCACTGACCATCTTCCAGTTTTGATTCCACTATTTCTCGGCATTTCCTTTCAAGGCATTTGGCATATACTTTCCCTGGCAAACTAAGGAGTGATATCCCTCTGTAGTTTGTACATTGCTTGCGATCTCCTTTCTTGAATATCGGAATAATCACACCTGTTTGCCAATCTCTGGGAGTTTTGCCAAGCTTCCATGCAACTTGACACACTCGCGTTAACCAGAGAATTCCTTCTCCAGTCAGCGCTTTCAACATCTCGGGTCTGATTTCATCTTCACCAGCAGCTTTTCCAGATTTTATCCCTTTAATTGCAGTTGCCACTTCTGCTGCAGTGAAAACTTCGTCCTCCCCTAGATGTGTCACTTCGTGTGTGTCACGAGTCGATGCCTTTACAGGATTCAAAAGATCTTCAAAGTATTCTCTCCATCGTGAAAGGATTTCATTCTCAACCGTTAGAATCTTACCGTCAGAATCCTTGATGGAGTACGTGATACTCGATCTTTTGCCACGTAAACGGCGGATGGTCTGCCAAAATACTTTGTTTGCCGAAAAATAGTTGGAATCCAACCGACGACCAAACTCTTCCCATGACTTCTCCTTGGATTTCTTTACTGCCGAAGTTGCAGCTTTTCGCGCCTCAGTGTACCGGGATTGCAAATCAGATGACGATCTGTCCTGCAGCCAGGCCTTGAACGCATCTTTCTTTGCTCGAATAGCTTCTTTAACCTCTTGGTTCCACCAAGGCGTTCTTTTCTCACTATCGCCCGCCATTCTAAGCCGTTTTCGCCCACAACTTTCAGCAGCTGATGAAATGATTGCTGATCTGAACAGCAGCCATTCCTTCTCGATGTCCTCGGATACATCAGGAAGTTGTCTGAACTTAGATGATATACTGGATGCAAACTGTTTTCTTACTTCTTTGTCCTCCAAAGCCTCCCATTTGATCCGGTAAGTCACAGACGACCGGTTGGATCTCTTGTTTGGCCAAGGTTTCGAAAGTCGTAAGGAACATACTACCAGATGGTGATCAGTTGACAATTCAGCACCTCGCTTCACTCGAACGTCCAGCACATCAGAAAACAAATCTGACGAAACTATGCAAAAATCTATCAAAGATTTTTGATCCATACTAGGTCGATACCATGTATACTTGTGAACCTCTCTGTGCTGGAAAAAGGTATTCATGATGCGGAGTCCGTTGCTACAACAGAGCTGCAATAAATACCTTCCGTTCTCATTCAGTCCAGTGACTCCATGTTTTCCGATCACACCCTTCCACGTATCTGTGTCTGTTCCAACATGTGCGTTAAAATCCCCCATAAGGACTGTAGATTCAGTAGCTGATACTCGTAGAAGAGCATCATTTACTTCATCCACAAAAGTCTGATATTCACTTGTGGCATTGGGGGCATATACCTGCAACAGGCACAATGACCGATCCAATACCTTAAGCTTCAACATACAGACCCGTGATCCCAAAGGAATCCAATCTGACACACAGTCTGACAAACGGGGGCTTGTGAGAATCCCCACACCCGCTTGTGCAGACATACTAGGATCAGCACCAGAATAGAAGAGTTTCCATCCGCCATCCAGATCCACAGTTCCAGAGCCACGTCGTTTGGTTGAAGAAACTCCGATAATATCGAGATGATACCGCTTTGCTTCCTCCTCCAATTCTAGCTCTTTTCCTGTGAGGGTGAGGATATTCCAATTGCCCAACAGCAGTTGGTGATGGTTGACCGGTGAGTGTGCGACATTATCTCGAGTACGAATACTCTGCGCTGCCTCCATTCGCCTCTCCAAACGTGTAGCGGGCACATTGGTGGAGCTGCCACTAGGGCTGGCTGGTGGAGATTGTCGCTTATTTTTCGAACGAGCCCCTCTGCCTAAGACTCGAACGCCATAGGGGTTTCGCTGAATGACGACCTGGGAGTCCCTAGGCGCTCCCCTGCCGGACGAGGTTCCACTTGTGAAGGTGGCCCCATTAACGTCGTTCACGTAATTTTCATTATTTGTGCTCATCATGATTTGTTATGCAGTTTAATCTAACTGCGGAGAGGTTTTATATCAGAGTTGTCCTTCTCCTAGGTTATATGCTTACCACAGCTGATGGGCATAACCAACCCAGGTTTTAAGTTTTCCAACTATTTTGATTTGAACTATACTTCGTCTCGCTTCTACCATTAGACCTATCTGGCATGGGTAACCCTTTCAGGAGAATTGAATCTCCAGCCAGTACAGCTCTGCAGGTCATTGAGGCACATAGACTTTTCCACCTTGTTACGGTGATAGTTCATGGAAAAGCTATGCATTGTAGGTCTAATTGCCGAGCTATGTTATTCTATGCCTACTGTGCCATAATAAGCCAATTATATGTCATACTATGCCTACTAAGCTACGGCGCCCACTTTGGCCTACTATGCCTGTTGTGCCATACTAAGCCTACTGTATGCCATACTATGCCTACCAGGGTGCCATGTTATGCCTACTATGTCATACTAAAGCTGCAGCACCTACTGTGGCACACTATGCTTACTAATACTATGCCTATTTTCCATAACAAGCCTCCTGTATGTCATAATCTGCCTACTAAGGTGTAATGCTATCCCTACTATAATATACTACGCTGCAGTGCCTACTGTGGGATAATGTGCAATAATAAGCCAACTATGCCTACTGTGCCATAGTAAGCTACAGTGCCTACTGTGACATGCTATGCTTACTAGGGTGCCATAACAAGTCTACTTCACGTTACACTATGCCTACAATGCCATACTAAGCCTACTATGCTCTTACTAACCTATGGTGCCAAAAGCCCACTACAGTATATTGTTGTTGTAGCTCATATTTATCCTCCAGTCACCAGACAGCATCAGACGCTAACTTATTGGACGATCCGCACATTTTTTTTATTGCAGTGACTACTTCGTGATTGGAGAAATCCGCATCTGCTTAAGGGGTTTCCGATGATCCAACGTTCCTGTAGATTTCTTCAAATTCTTGCCCCCCGAATTTGCTGCTTGTTCAAAGCCACCAACCAGAGATAATTATCGTAAAACGTCTTATCCAAGGACGCAACGGCGTGACCAGGGTGCGAGTTGAACCCAGATCATTCAATCAAGGTCGTCGTAAACAATTCGCCTTTACCCATTTGGCCAAGCTACCAACTATACTACACTCGAATGCTATAGGCCTGTTATGTCTACAATGTCATACTACGCCTACTACAACATACTAAGCTGTAGCGCCTACTGTGGGATACTATGCCTACTGTGCCATAATAAGCCAACTATATGTCATATTCTGATGTTGTACTATGCCTACTAAGCTACAGTGCCCACTGTGGCACACTATGGCTACAGTGCCATAATCAGCATACTATGTCTATTGTGCCATAATTAGCCTACAATATAGCATAACTATACCCATTGTACCATAATAAGCCTACGATATCTACAATGTCATACTAGCCTGTAGCACCTACTATGGTTTTTAATAATATGCGTACTGTTCCATAACAAGCCTCCTATATGCCATACTCTGCCTAATAAGGTGTCCTTCTATCCCAACGAAGTATCCTAACTTCCAGTGCCTACTGTGCCATATTAAGCCAACTATGCCACAGAGCCTACTGTGACATACTATGCCTACTAGAGTGCCATAATAAGCCTACTTCATGTCATACTATGCCTAAAATGCCATACTAAGCCTCCTATGACATACTACGCCTACTGTAGTATACTATGCCTAATGTGCCATAAGGCTACTACTGTACATGCCATGCTATACTCGCATGCTATACTATGTCTACAATGCCATACTACGTCTACTATGACATACTAACCTCCAGTGCCTACTGTGCCATATAAAGCCAATTATGCCACAGTGCCTACTGTGACATACTATGCCTACTAGAGTGCCATAATAAGCCTACAATATGTCATACTATGCCTAAAATGCCATGCTAAGCCTTCTATGACATACTACGCCTACTGTGGTATACTATGCCTAATGTGCCATAAGGCTACTACTGTACATGCCATGCTATACTCGCATGCTATACTATGTCTACAATGCCATACTACGTCTACTATGACATACTAAGGTCCAGTGCCTACTGTGCCATAATAAACCAACCAAATGCCATACTATGCCTACAAAGCTACAGTGCGCACTGAGGTATACTATGCTTACTGTGCCATAATCAGCATACTATGTCTATTGTGCCATAATTAGCCTACAATATAGCATAACTATACCCATTGTACCATAATAAGCCTACGATATCTACAATGTCATACTAGCCTGTAGCGCCTACTATGGTTTTTAATAATATGCGTACTGTTCCATAACAAGCCCCCTATATGCCATACTCTGCCTCCTAAGGTGTCCTGCTTTACCAACTATGATATACTAACCTCCAGTGCCATATAAAGCCAACTATGCCACAGTGCCTACTGTGACATGCTATGCCTACTAGGATGTCATAATAAGCCTACTTCATGTCGTACTATGCCTAAAATGCCATACTAAGCCTCCTATGACATACTACGCCTACTGTAGTATACTATGCCTAATGTGCCATAAGGCTACTACTGTACATTCCATACTATACCGCATGCTATACTATGTCTACAATGCCATACTACGTCTACTATGACATACTAAGGTGCAGTGCCTACTGTACCATAACAAGCCAACCAAATGCCATACTATGCCTTCAAAGCTACAGTGCTCACTGTGGCATACTATGCTTACTGTGCCATAATCAGCATACTATGTCTATTGTGCCAAAATTAGCCTACACTATGGCATAATATACCTATTGTGCCATAATAAGCCTACTATATACCATTCTATGCCTACAATATTGTACTAGCCTGTAGCGCATACGTGGCATATTATCCTTACTAATACTATGCCCACTGTTCCATAACAAGTCTATTATATGCCATACTCTGCCAAACTAGGATGTCATGTTATCCCTACTGTGACATACTAACCTCCAGTGCCTACTGGTCTATATTAAGCCAACTATGCCATACGCCTAGTGTTACACTATACTATGCCTACTGTGCCATAACAAGCCTACTTTATGGGTGTCACGCTACGCGTACAGGCGTGTCATGCTAAACCTATTAGAGTGTCATGCTAAACCTATTAGGGTATCACGCTATGCTTACAATGCTGTGCTAAGCTGCGGCATCCACTGTGGCATGCTATATGCCGTACTAAGTCTACACTGCCATACTATGCCTATCGTGCCATACTAAGCCTACTACATGCTATACCATAAACAAAACCATAATTATTTACCTATACAGGATAAAACAAATCCACTCCGGAAACCAGCTTTGCAATTCATAGACTGGAGTCGCGGGGAAGTCGCATTTTGCACTTTTTAGCAGAAACTAGAGTGCCATTGTCTAAATATCGGATTGGAGTGCTATCCTAACGTTAACATTGATCCATCAATATTCTTGGCCAACCGCTAATATTTTCAATCAATTTTTCCACCCAATGCCAACATGCAATAATCAACCTTCCTACCCTAATGCTTAAATTCATCAATTAATTTTCCTAGTCTACTTCTAACATTTTTATAATCAAATTTCCTAGTCAAGTGTTAACAATTGTCAATCAATTTTCCTAGCCTAATGCTAGCGTTCATCAATTAATTTTTCCAGTTAAGAGCTAACAGTTGTCAATCAAATTTCGTAGCCTAATGCTAATATTTTTACATCAATTTACTTAGTCTAATGCCAACAGCCAATAATCTACCTTCTCATGCCAATGCTTACAATTAATTTTTCTTGTCTAATGCTGACATTTATCAGTTAATTTTCCTACTCCACAGCTAACTTTATCAAACAATTTTCCTAGCCTAATAATGGTAATATTAATTTTCAATCAATTTTCCTACTCTAATGTAATATTATCAATCAATTTTCCAAGCTTAATGCTTACATTTACCAATGAATTTCCTAATCTAATACTAACATTCATCAATCAATTATCAATGCTAACCTTTATCCATCAATTTTCCTAGCCTAGCATAATGCTACGGTAACATTTATCAATCAAGTTTCCTAGTCTAATACTAACCATTTTAATGCTAACCTTTAGCAACAATTTTCCTAAACTAGCGTAATGCTACAGTAACATTTATCCATCCATTTTCTCAGCCTAATACCAATATTTATCAATCAATTTTCCTGGCCTAGCTTAACGCCAATACTTAGCACTCAATTTTTCTAGTCTAATAATGGTAATATTAATCATTTTTCCTACTCTTAATGTAATATTATCAATCAATTTTCCAAGCTTAATGCTTACATTTATCAATGAATTTCCTAATCTAATACTAACATTCATCAATCAATTATCCTAGTTTAATGCTAACCTTTATCCGTCAATTTTCCTAGCCTAGCATAATGCTACGGTAACATTTATCAATCAATTTTCCTAGTCTACTGCTAACATTTATCAAATAATTTTCCAAGTCTAATGCCAACATCCCATAATTGAGTCAATTCAGTGTTCAAGAATTCGAAGAAATTCACAGAAACATTAAATCATTGGAAAATCCTATGCATGTGCATTGCGGATTCCTCCAACCACGAAGTATTAATTGCAATGAAAAATGCGCGGATCGTCCAATATTTAGCGTCTGACGCTCTCCGGTGACAGGAGGATAAAAATGCGTAATAGCAACAACAATCACTTCTCTCAAATCTCGTTTTATTAGGCCCTTGCCTCAAATTATTTTTTTTTTATAAAATGCACGGGAATTAGGTTAATACTAGAAAGTTTTTTCGAATTATAGGATTTAATGATATTACTGGCTTGTAATAAAAAGACTGAAATTTTACAATTAATAAGCTTACTCAACCTACGTAGCCTATATTTACGCACCCGCAGTTTAATCAGGTTCTTGAAGCTTATGGTAATTTTTATGCCATGTTTTAAAAGCTTAAATTTTATTAAAAAAGGCTTAAATTAAGAAATTTTTGCAAAAAAAAATGCAAAATCTCCGAACGCTGAGGGCTCCACCCTTAGACACCTCCAAACATTCTTCAATAATTGCAGATTTCCGGCTAGCTCCTGGCTGTTGCTATTTGTGGGCGATAAACTAAAAATGAGTGATAATTACAAAACATTGACTTTATTGCCGATAAAAAGAATATTGGCCTAATGGTAAAAAACTCACTTTTAATTGACTAATGAAATTAAGAATATGAAACCTACTCTTTCTATCCAGAGTTCCTGCGAAAAATCACATCATTCCTACTTACTATAGTAAAAATTGACTCTATTGAAAAAACTTGCTCTACTCATTAGCTTAGCGAGGAGAGGGGTAACGCCAGAGCTGGAAAAGATGTTAAGAGGAAGTAAAACTTTTTGTTAAGGGAAGGACACAAAATATAATTTTGTCGTTATCCAATTTCAGTTTGAACCAAATAAATAAAAATAAAAAGTTAGTATCTTTAAGCGAACTATGCAAATTACTGTGGAGTGAAGTATGATTGTTATTAAACAGATACAGCTCGAGATCGGTTTTGTTGAAGAATAGAGAACAACTTGAGGTAATAAAAAGGTGCCCAAAACTAGTTCCATTTTACCTTTATTCGTGAAAACATTAAATCGTTTAACTCCGTACCATTGGCAACCCAGCGTTCCGAAATTTCGTGATATCAGAAAAAAATGACTTTGCAAAGTATCTTGCAGAATATGTTCGATACGTTGCTTATTCTGCAAGAAATTTTGCAAAGTCATCCTTTTCTGATGTGACGAAAGTTTGAAACGCTGGTTGCTAATGGCACGGATGCAAAGCGATCAAATGAAATTTCGAGGATAAGAATAATAGTGGAACAAGGTTTGGGGCACCTCTTTATTACCTCTTGTAGTTCTCATTTTTTTCATAAAACTGATCTCGAGCAGTATCTTTTTAAAGCAGTTTATTGACAGCAAATAAATATTGCATTATTAAGTAGAGAAGGATTTTATGGAGCGCTGACGTTTATTATTTATAGAGGAGTTTGGATAATGGAATAGTCAAAATAAGCATTAGGCAAAAACTTTTACACCCACAAATAAAGATTTTTCCACCGGAATTAACACTTAACCCTCAAAATTGTTTTGGTAAACAAATTATTATCTTACATATATAGTCATAGCCGGAGGGGAGCCCCCATCCCAATTGAAATGCACCAATTACAAAAATAACGACAACAAAGCCAATTGTTGTTTTTTTTTAGTTTCTTTTAGCATTTTTACGTAAAACAGTAATCGACAAAAACAATAATATTGATGACCAAAAGGCCCGTGCCCCCTCAATTCAAAATTTTACCAACAAATTTAAATGTATAACCCGGGAAAATTTAAGATTTTTATCCTAAAATTTGCAACCTCAGGCCCTCATCTAACCTTTTTATGATCGTAATGCAATGAATGACATGAATAATAATCATATATTTTACAAACTGTAAACAGCATTCCGCCTCGCCAGTTTTTAAGTAGCAAAATACTTTTGAAAAATAAAGTTAGCTAGGGTAAATGCTTATTAAACAAAATAATAAATTAGAATTGAGGGGGCCTGGACCCCCTGGTCGCACTTATCCTCCTACAGCAAATTATTTCCCCGACCAAACAATTCTCCAAGCCAAATCATCTTCAAGTGAATTATTATTCACTGCTAAAAACACTGCAGAAGGCAAAGTACCTTATTGCTTTCCTCATCTGGACCAAATCACTTACAAAATTTAACTAAAAAATGCAAGATTTTAAACGCGTTTTGAACCTGACCTGTAAGTAAGGGGAAGACTGAACAATTTAACTTTTGCAATTGGCAGTCAAATCTCTAAAATTGTGTGAAATCTGATCCAAATTACATTAAAATTTACATTTTTCCAAAATATTTAAAAAAATCGCCCACCAGCTGGGGTGTTTTTAAAAAATGGATTTAAACAAAGAAATACAAAAAAAAAATTAATAAGAATAACAATAATGAATTATTCAAAAGGGCAGCTTGACTCGAAGACCCGAAAACAGGTTTTTTGCTGTCCTGTTTGCTTGACTTAAACTACTACAGTACTCATAATTTTGGAATAGCCTATTAATTTCTTTGCATTCATCAATATTTACTTCTGTTAAGCGTTAAATTAGACCACATTTGTTTCCGAGATTAGCATTAACATTGATTGTACTTCAGCGCGTTGATATTTTTTATTGGTATTAAATTTGTGGAAAATGAACTCAAGTTAACAAATAAATTGAATTGAATTTACTCCCAGACCCCCATAGCCTCTGGCGATTGGGACTCCACCGCCAGGCCCCAGCTGTTATACGCTTGAATTACGATAGTTTGTTCACCACGTTTCACAAATCAGACAGTTTTGGTGAACTTTTTAATTTTTGGTTCAAGTCTCCCCCTTTAGCTAAATCTTGGTTACGTGCCAAACCCAGGGTATAGCTTTTGATCTTCCATTCTACGATATCTTTGTCCCATAAAATTCTCTCTTTTCGAAAACTTCTGATGACGTCATTGAATGTGATTTGTGGTTTGCCTCCCTCCCAATCAAAAATCCTGGCTATGCTAGCACATCACAAGTTAAACTTTAACGTGGGCCTAAAATATGGCTAATAAGCTCAAAAAAAAATCAGCAAAGGTAACACGGTTTACAAAAATTCCTCTATTTGCAGTAACAAACTACTGAAACTAACATTAATTTAAGTCTAACCAAAAAGCGCAATAAAGGGTGTTAAGCAAAATTTTGTTTCATTTTGTTACTTTACTGCTTCACTAGATTCCATGGCAATTTTGTTTAGGTATCCCTGAATTTATGTGATAAAACAAACGAACACACTGCCAAGCTACACTTTTGCAACTACTATTGCAATTGGTGTACAGCAATGGTCGTCAACCACTGGTCCACGGACCTGTGCCAGTCCGTGAAGAGTTTGCTACCGGACCGTAAACTTTTCCACCTTAAATATTTAATATCTTGTGATGAAATAATTTTAGTTTACAGGAAGTACTGCAATAATTCAGCTTTGTTACATCAGCACAACAATGCAAATATATCATCAATTAACAGCAAAAATTTGATTTGGCTGCCGCTTCTTAGTGCAGACTAAACACAAAATCCGTTCCAATTTTAGGTGAAGACCTTCTGTTTTTTTTTGGTCTTCAATAAATTCGAACACAAACACCGTTCCAATTTGAGATGGAAACCTTTTTTCTATTTTTCTTTGATCTTACATATTCATTGCTAAAGATTTGTGGTTTTGAAACCAGTCCGCAAAAATTTTTCCGATTTAAACCGGTACGCAAAATGGAAAAGGTTGCTGACCCCTGGTATACAGCATGATTTTCTTATTATGCAACAGTTTTACAAGTCTTGGCTTCACTGGATAATCGTCCGCTTTGCATGTTGATGATGTATGGTGTAGAGAGTTTCTTCCAGAAGCAAATCTTTCTCAACACTTTCAGCGTCTCTGCTCGAATTTTGCTGAAAAATAAAACCAAAAGGTAGCAGTTGCAGTTTTTTTGCTAACAATTTTTTTTTTTTTTTTGAAAAGTTTTAAGCTTTTTTGCTCAGATTCTACACTTTTTTTTACTTTTTTCGCAAAATCTACGGCAGAGGAAGTATTATTACTGTTTCTGTGCTGTTACCAAACTGCTGTGGCAATAAAGAGCACCAGGGCTGTAGTCGAGACCGGCTCGTCCGAGACCAAGAACGAAACCACAAAATTTTTCCAAGGCCAAGACCGGTCTCAACTTTGGCTTCGAGACCGGCAAAGTTCAAGACCAAGACTGAGAATGGAAAAATGATGTCATCATTAGTTTTTTCGATTTTTGGAAAAAAAATTAAGGGGCCTCAAATTCGCTCATAAATTGGTTCAACGATTATATAAATTGAGTCAGAAGACAAATTGCTTTGGTTGAAGTGATTACTCTATCAAAGCATCTCGACCAGTGGTGCCGAAACAAGGAGTGGATGGGGGGATTAATAATTTGACTGTAAACCCCTCAACAATTTGAGTATGGTCTTCATCTGCATCCCCTCCAATAATTTGACTCTGGTGTGCATCTGAGCGCACATCAGTACTTAAAAGAAGTGTTTCATTTCTGGTGAAGACTTTTTTTTTGGTCTTCACTTAATTCGCTCACCTGAAAAAAGTCTTGGTCAAGGTTCATACCCCCCAATGTTGAAAATAGGGCAAAATTAGGGAAAAATTGCGAATTATCCCCCCCCAAAGCTCAACATAGATTTGCACCACTGATCTCGACAACGTCGTTTTATATAGATTTTCACTGAAATTATTTTTGAAGAGTGCCTTCAACTAAACTTAATGCCTCTTACTCGAAAATCGGAGCATGACCACCTTTATTCTCTTCAGGCATTACGTGTCAATAAAACTGACTAAAACTTAATTACACACAATTATTAAAAAAAGAAAATCATAAAACGCTCAAAGTACTGTATATTTGAAGTATCGTGAAATAATGTGTGATATTCTTCGAGCACTGCAAGTCTTGCTTGGTGGTTGCGTCGTGGTGTATGCATGCTTTTCTGCTTTGCTGTAGTTGCACAGATAGCACAGTGCAGCGCGTGTTGTACAGTTACCGGTACGTGTAGTGTAAGCTTGCATTAGGTGCCAGTTTTCAGCGTGATATTGCCGATTTTCGATTATGAATGATATTACGTTGTTTTTTGTTTAGGTTGACTTATAAGTTTCGTAGAGCCCAGTACAGGTTATCAAACATTATGTTGTTAACTATAGCATGATTATTTCAATCTACGAGACTTAAGACTGAGGCAAACTTGATCGAGAAAACTCTTAAGTCCTGAAAGGTTTGAGGCTGATCTCAATGCAAAAAACAGTAGGAAACGCTGGCCATATTGGCTGAAAACGTTTGAGAACTTTCTCGAAACAATGGCTGATTAAGACCCAGATAAGCTAAAAGTCCTGATAAACTTTCTCTCCGCCAAAGTCTTTGAATTCGTTAGCGAAGGGAGAGATTGCACTGAAGCCAAGAATACACTGAATTCGATTTATGTCAAAACACCAAACGAAGCTTTCTCTCAAGCTGTACAATTGCATATTCCCAATGGATCCAGAATTTCTCAGACAAAATTCGAGTTTTGGTTCATAATCAAAAATTCCCTTTGCAAGAAAACAAACCCAACGCATTCAATGAACTCAAACTTGATATTGAAAAATTGGTAGTTTCTGCCGTTGACAAAAACGCACCTTTCCAAGTAGAAACAGTTGCGTAAGAATTAGAACCAAAATGACCGCCCAGTAGCCTTCTTTTTACGAACGTAATCTCAAACAGAACCAAATCATTCCTCAGTTGAAAAAGAAGCGGCTGCCATTGTTGAATTCGTACGTACATGGAAGCATTACATTACTGGTAAGCGGTTTACACTGGTCACTGACCAAAGATCGGTGATGTACGTGTTTGATGCCAATAAACTTTCTTTGTATTATTTTGATTTTGTTTACCGCTGTGGAGCTGAAAATGTACCTGCTGACAGTTTGTCAAGCATTCGATGTTTTAATTTATCTGCTAACGAATTGAATGATTTGCACAGCTCTACGTGCCATCCTAATATTTGTCGTATGATGCACTTCGTAATGGCTACAAATCTGCCTTTTTCAGTTCATGACGTAAGGAAAATGACGAATGCTTGTAAAATTTGTTCAGAAGTAAAACCCCATTATGCTTGTCTATCACAGGTACCACTCATAAAAGCAACGCAACCTTTCGAAAGATTAAGTATTGACTTTAAGAAACCTTTGCCATCTACGAACCATAATAAATGTTTGTTAGTAATTTGTGACGAATTTTTGCGATTTCCTTTCACGTTTGTATGTAAAGATATTAGTTCTCGTGCTGTAATTACTCATTTGTGTTCATTATTTTCTGTTTTCGGTATGCCTAGTTATATTTACTCCGATCGTGGCTCTAGTTTCATGAGTAGTGAATTAAAGTCATTTTTGTATTCAAAGGACATTGCAACCACCAGAACTAACTGCCCACAACCTCACCGGGAACGGACAAGTTCAGCGATTACATGGGACAAGTTGGAAATCTATTACTCTTGCATTGAAGTCAAATAATCTACCCTCAACTAGCTGGCAAGAGGTATTAGATGACGCTCTACACTTCATTCAATATCTCGTTTGTATTGCTACAAACTGCACACCATATGAAAGGATGTTCAGCTTCGCACAGCGCTCGACCAAAAGTTCAGCGGTTTCTTTATGGCAATTGACCCCAGGACCAGTTCTACTAAAACGTCATGTTTGAAGTTCAAAGTATGATCCCTTCTTTGACAAAGTTGATCTAACTGAAGAAAACCCGTTGTATGCTTACGGGTGATTCATAGATGGGAGAGAAAACACGGTTGCTCTAAAAAAATGCTTCCGGAAAATGAGGGCTTGTTCAAGGACTCACGGCATCGTTTATGAAAATCCAAAGGGGGGCCATGGACTCTCTATGCCCCCTGCCGATGCCTAAGACCATGTGTAAACAAGTTTTCACATCGTGAAATGAGGTTGGGTTCCTTTATTTTCCGAGTGGTTTTTACTTCTGGTTTCGCGACGCGAATTGTCAAACTTCATTGTGTAAACACTTTGACACAAAAACTTTGATCACATGATGTGTACTGTGTGGAATTAAGGTAAGTCGTGAAACAGCTGCAGCGCTAAAATTGGGCAAGAACTCTTTAATTTTACCTGAACTTTTTTGTTTTTCATTTATTAATGCGTTTCAGGTTTGAAAACCTCAAAAATTGCAGGTTTCAAAACTAGTTTTTGTTGGTTTTGACTGTTCACACTTCCGTTAAGGTTTCGTTCCTTGTCATCAAAACCGCTCTGTGTAAACGACTTCTTATCTCATGTGTACACACGACAGGTTTAATCTCCAGGTACAAAACATAGTTCTCGAGGACCTAGTCCTTGGCCTCGAGGACACATTTTCAAGTCCTTGGCCTCGAAGCCTCAAGTCCTCAAAAATTGCCCTGTTTTCGGCTCGAGGACAGCACTAATTTTTGAATCGTTAAAATTTTGTTTGAAAACACCAGAAACCTCGCGGAAAATTTGCAAACACTTTTTTTTGTTTTTCTCAATTGGAGCATTGGCGTAGCCAGGGTGAGGTAGGGGGCCCGGGCCCCTCCCAAATCGAAATTTCGCCAATGACAAAAATGTGACAAAAAAAGCCTATTGTTTTTTCAGTTTCAGTTCCTTTTTAGCATTTTTTGCTTACAACAGTAACTAACAACAATATTGAAGACCAGGGGCCCCGGGCCCCCCTCAATTCAATTTTTGCTAACCAATATAAATGTATAACCCGGGTAAAATTAAGGGTTTTTCTCTTAAAAGTTGCTACCTAGGCCCTCATGTAGCCTTTTTATGAACGTAATGCAACAACCAGGCCAGATTTATTCTATGGCACAGAGCCAGGACCCCGCGCTCAGATAGTGAGACTTTTTTGATCTTCTCCTATATTTGGCAGAAAGATCTGGCAAAAATTCCCGAAGTTCCAGGAGCCCAGTGCGATGTAAATCCGTCCCGGCAATAACATGGTTAGTAGGCGTAATCTTCTATTGCACCATTTTTCAATGACAATTCAGTAATTCACCTCCACCTCGCCATTTTTTACGCACAAAATACTTTCAAAAAAATTAGTCATGGAAAATGCTGATTGAGCAAACCATTGAACTTCAATTGAGGGGTCTGGGCCCCCTGGCCGAGCATGTATCCCTATAACTAGTTAGTTTCATGACAAAACAAAAATCTCTTAAGGAAAATCTTCGAGTGGATTATTTTTTAATGCTAAAATGCAGCAAGAAACAATGCACTTACTTCCCCCTACCTGGACCAAATCACATACAATTAAAATTTAACCCAAAAATGCAAGATGTTAAACGTATTTTGGACTTAAATTGCAAGTAAAAGGAGCATCAAACAATTTCATCTTTTCAATTGGCTTTCAAATGTCAAAAATCTAGTGCTTTCAAATGGGTCTGAACACGTGCGATATGTGATTCAATGGCATTAAAACAGCTGTTTTTTCCAAAAAATTAACCTTTACGGCCAAGGACACAAAAAAAATTCAAGGCCAAGGACCGACTTCTCAAGCACAGACCTTCTCGGGGCCAAGGACAGGAATGCTCGAGGCCCAGGCCAACAACCAAAGACACAAGGCGCAAGTGTTCTTTAAAAAAAACCCAAAATTTTTTTCAGGAACCTCAAAAAAAAAAGAAAAAAAAGGTCTTCGCAAATTTTCCTTGAAAGTTTTTTTCAAAATAAGGTGAAACGAAGGTCATGGCCATGGCCCATTTTTAACGAATCAAAAAAAGTGCTGTCCTCAAGCCTGGGACAGGACATTTTCGAGGACTTGTAGGCTTTGAGGCCAAAGCCAAACCTTTCAAAATATGTCCTCGAAGCCAAGTACGTCTTCGAGGACTCCACCTCTGGGAAAAAGGTTTGGGCAGTATGGGCACTTCTTCATTACCTCAAGTAGTTCTCATTTCTTCAATAAAACCGATTTCGAACATTATCTCTTTTAGAAAATTGTTGCTCCCCTAACAAACTCGATTTGCAGTGCTGCTTGGTTTTTCCACAACGCTTTTTGCAGTATTGCAATTACAAGTTTTTATTCATCAAGTTGCCTTGCCAGTAGACAGGATATAGGAATCTCCAGTCATCGAGTCAAGCTGTCACCTGTCTACCACACACGGTAGAGCATTCACACTGCCCCCTTTTTATTTTTGAAAGTCAATCAGGAAAGCTGTGAATACCATTTTTTCGGCTTTTGGTTTGACCCTTACGGAAATGAAACCAGAGTCTACCGTTTCATAGCTGACGCTCAATCCCCTCCAACACTGATCTGGTCAGTGAATAAGCGTTTGAATATTGCTCCAGTTTATTAGCTCCCAAGGTTTATTTTGAAATATTGTTCTTTTGCTGCATCTATAAAATCAGCAACGATTTCGCGTTTTTAATTTTTTTTTTCGCGTACTTGTTACAGTAATGCAAAATAATACATCATAAACACAAAGGGCTAGTTTGCATTGTGCGTAAAATTGTGACTACAAGTGAATCCTTAGCTTACACGAGAGAGGGGTGGGGCAAAATTGCTTCAGAAAATAAACCCCTTCAGAAAAAAAAAACTATTTTTTACAAATCAACTTGAATTTGAGTCGAATTTATTCACAATACAGTACATTAACATTTGAAAACTTGAAGTTGCTAAGATAATGAAAATGTTTCCAATTTTGAGGATTTCCGAAGTCAGCACCTTCCAAAATCTGAGCATTTTTGGGACCATATTTACCTTAATTGACGTCACATGAGACATTTTATGATACAGTATCAAAAAACAAAATTTTAACCGCCTATGAGGTACCGTAATTAAAAAAGTGACATCATCTTTCGAAAAATATATGTTTGACATCACTGTGATGTTGCCATCAACTCAAAATCTTTTTTTTTCTGGAAAATTTGGTAAACACCAATCAGCATGCCAGATTTTGTGCTTCTATGAGTTTTGGTTTAAGACTTAAATTAGGGGTGACCACCCCGTGTGAAATGCGTTGGTCAAATTGCCTGCGTAAAATAGTATTAAACAAAAATTTGGTACGCCCCACGTTGTTCCAACATACAATCTGGCGGATTTTTAAAGCAAACAAAGAATACTTTTGTACGAAAACAAGTCTAATCCTGGCCTGAAAAGTGCAAATACCTTGAGGCTAAATTGTAGAAAATCGGGTTGAGACATTCACTGATTCGCAAACTGATCTGGGCCGTTGCAGTCAACCACCATTCACGTCTTACTTGAGAGAAAGTTAAAATCCATTTTTTGCAAGAATTGAAGTAAATATGAAGCGCTATTGAAGAGAAAAAGGGAATAGTTAATGATCCGAATACAGAAAACATGCTTTCAAAAGTTTGCAGAAGTTTTAGAATGCATATTATTAGAATTTTTTGTTTACGTTACAAATCCCATTCGTTTTCAAGTGTATTATTTGCTTTTTGATAGAATTTCTCCGTTTGATCATCATCAGATTATTTACACTTACCTCCTACTTTTATTGTGTTTTTTCAAGCAATAATATTTACTATTGCAATGAATTCATTAAAGTTTCAATGTAAAGAAACCACTGATCGCTAATGTACAAAACGATCGATTACGCGTAGATAAGAGCAAATAAGGGACCAATCAACGGAAGCAAAGGCGGAAAGTTTTTCGAGGTAGGCTGCCATCTACCAACCAGTCAACCATTCACAGTGAAGGTCAAAATAAAAAAGCTATGGATAGCAATTTTTAAAGTCTTTGATTGGACACGACCAAATCCAAGTTGTTGAAATCAAACCCAAGCCTATCGTAGTAGTAGCAACCGCCTTATCTTCTCAAACAATGAGCTTGGAGCTTTTTCTTCATCAAATTCGGCGATAAAAACTGGAACTCACAGCTTTGGAATGGGGCAACTTGCCTAAACGGTCCCTTTGCTAATTTGTTGCCTCATGATAAAAAATTGTTATAACTAATGAATGAACGGGAGCCACCGCGACTGGTGTGCAATGTCAATATCATGCTAAAACAATGTCATCAACGAACCACATAATGGCAAATAACCAATCAAGAACGAGCCAACGATCAGGAAAAGTTGCAAAATCGCCTGGTTTTCTTTCTTCCGCCGAACGATTTCACTCTCATTGTGTGCTCTTTGCTGGTTTTCTGAAGTTAAGAAAAGATTAATAGCACTTATTCACTTATCTTGCTCTATTCAAATTTTGAAATAAAAAAAAAAGATCAAGCACCAGCGTAACGTCAATTATGTTTGATTTCATAATAGAACTACTCTCTTTCTATTACACGGATACTACGTCACACTGCAGCGTTGTAAACGGGCTGACAAGCACGAGCCCGAACCCGAAAAGAGATTTGAAGGCAAGGCCAGAAAAAATCCGATATTTAAGTTAAATCTAAAAATATGTACGGTTATTGCTCGTAATGAAACTATTGATTGGTGATAAATTGTGACGTAATAATAACAATTGTGTAATAATAATGATCGCATTGATGCTTGAACCAAGTCGACATTCAGTGTCGCAAAGTTATTAGAATTTCGCATTTATAGCATTTAAAAATGCGAAAACACAAGTCAAGTTCGTATACCAGGTCCGAATCGAGCCCGACATTTTGCCAATCTTAAGCCGAACCCGGCCGAACTTACAATTCTATCACACTGCCCGATTGTTTTCAAGGGCATTGTTCATTTATTTAGTAGCCCAGCTGCCAAGCCAGCAATTTAAATAATTCACCAAGCCAGTAATTTAAATAATTACATTTCTTCTCCTCATTAAAGCTAATCGGTTTCTGTAAATATGAACTTTTTTTTTCTTCAAGTGAGTTAAAGTTAAACTGCTATTTAATTTACTCGTGTGTTGCAATAGCTCTAGCAACACTTCGCCTCGAGTAAATTAAAGAGCAATTTAATTTTAAGTGGCTTGATGAAGAAAAAAAAGTTCGTATTTACAGAAACTGATAAGTTTTAATGAAGAAAAGAGATTTAATTATTTAAATTACTGGTTGGTTGAAATTATTTAAATTGCATTTTATCAAACCTATACGGCTAAAACATACGACAAGTGAGAATATGAAGCCCGGCATTTTGTCAATCTTAAACCCGAACCCGGCCTGAACCCAAACCCGACATAAAAAGCTCGACCCGACTTATACCTCTGTAACCGCTTCAACAACAAGTTACGCAGCATTGAGGAAAATACGTACTCAACATTTGACACCCATTTACCTCGGTTTCTTTTCATTCGACGCCAAACCAGAAGTAAAGCAGCTCCTCCGGAAAAAATAATTGTGAGGATTCCAGGAATGAAGAAAAATGCGGTGTATCCGTAAAAGGCAAAGCGAGTCAAATGTTCGTGCCTGTAGTAAAAAGTCAAACAAAAATCGTTACAAGCTAATCTTGAAGTCAAAATGCTGTTAATTCAAAAAATAGATGAACCATCCCATGAGTTACACCACAGCAATGTTTGTCGTGATAGCTTTACGATTAGGTTGGCTATCATGGCAGACATGTAATTAACTCTTGGGGTAATTTATTTATTTTTTGACGTTTTTTCAAGAAAATAATCCTTAGCTTTTTTGACATACCGTAACATAAATAATTTATTAAATGCAACTTTAAATGAACGAAAAGCCTATAGATTTTTTGAAATTGATTATCCAGCATTTATCAAAACTTGTAGCTTACGAAGTTTGGCTCAAATACAAAAACAATAAACTTGAACTAAATTTTTTAGCTTTTGCACTGATTAATTGAGAAGCTGTTTTTGCTTTACAATTTGATGAGAATAAAGAAATGAGTTGTGCTGATAATTTGGAAGTTAACAGTATCCAGTCAGTGGTGCTATCCAAATTTTCCAGAAACTACATTTACGGGAATTAGTATAATACGGTAGAAACGATAAACAATGCTGTAATAGAAAATAATGCCGGTTCTACAAATTACTTTGATCCCCAATATACCTCAAAAAATAAATAAGATTTAATGGCCCAACTAGGGGCTTCAGCCTACCCCCTCAGCCAAGTTACTTAGAAATTTTAACGCGAATCTCAAGCGCTTAAACATGTTTTGGCTTGGCCTGTGAGTAAAGAAGTGGAGAGCTTGAAGGGGCTGGGTGAATTAATTCTTAAACTATAGCTTTCGAATTTCAGCACTTTTGTGTAGTTCTTTTACGTGGCTCTAAAAAGATACAAAATTTTATCACAATGACGCTAAATTGGCTGTTTTTTTTTCTGAAAACAATCAGAAAAATCGCCTGTAGCCGAGACCCCCGTAGTTTTCGGGCGGTTCCGCCCCCAGATCACCGTTTGTGATACGCGTGAATACCCTCCATTTGCACAACACGCTGTGAAAATGGGACATTCTGCCAGCAAGAAGTCACTTTTGAGTTCAAGCAGCCCTCTTCCTTGTTGCGCGCCTGAAAAAGTTATTGCCGTTACGATAGTGCCCAAAACCTAAAAGCTCCGGTCCACTACAGCTAATCAGCAGACCCGGAATTTGCAAGTGCACGAGTTGTACAGTGCAAGAGCCCAAAAATCTTGTTGCAGTCCGAAAAACGTATGTGTAGTTCCATATAATAATTACCAAGCGTATCCAACATGACAGGATGGGAACATTTTCCAGGCTATTATGTTGCGATCGAAAAGTCGGACCTCCATCCAAATAGAATAAGGAAGGACCACACACGCCACCGCGATTATCCATAGAATTGCAATAGTTATCTGAATATAAATCGATTTTCCAAGATTGCATTGAGCCGCAATATACGTTAGAATATTACAGGACTGGTAACTTGCATTATTTTGTTTAATTGTTTGCGAACTTTCTGGCTTGAAGGCTACCAGCGCGGAAGTCCAGGAAAGGCGATGGTAGCCTTTAAGCCAGAATGCTCGCAAATGATTAAACGTTAATACTATGGCTTGCAAACGTCAAAAACATATTTAAATGACATTATTTTATTGTTGTACTGCAATTGTAGTGCATTGCATGTACCAGTATTGGTGTAATAATTGCGCTTCTTTTTTTACATTTTTATCGCAAAGGGCCGCAGCAAAAAGGGAGGGGCGACTCTATAACAAAATTCTGTTTAAAATGAACAATCAACATTATGCTTCTATACACTCACTATTCTGCGCCAGTGCTAACAGGGCCTCAACTGCGAACAAATTTCTGGCACTGCACCTAACCCTATTAAGCCCAAATGGGGGGTCGAAACGATCTCCCCACATATTTTGCAATTTCGTAATAAAGCAGTTTCGCTACGATCATGAAATTTTCTGACTTTTCCTAAAATTTACTACTTCAACCAGAAGTGAAGTCGAGGACCCAACGTTCGAGGCCAAGGCCAAGGACTCGAAAAAATCCGAGGCCAAGGACAGGAATGGTCGAGGCCAAGGACCAAAGACACAATTTTTTTTTAAATTATGGTCGACAAATTTTCTATTATTTTAAGCGCGAAAGTGTTTAAGATATTGCATTTCGTTACGTTTTTGATGATAATTCAAAAACAGTAGTTTTAAAAATAACGAATGTTATTAAGGCCGTAGCGGTATCGTGGTAATAAAACAATTAAGGTCGTAATTCGTAAATGAGAGTACCTAAATTTCGATCAATGACAGCACTAGAAACCGTTCAAAGCAGAATACATCTACGCTTTTTTTCTTCATTTAGCTGCGATACTACGCGTTTACTGCAGAAATTTTTTCACTATTTCCCAAATACTTGATCACACTATAGCATTTTACAGACGGTGTGATGTTTTTTGTTTTGCTTTACAACGTCGTTATGGTTTATGATGCTACCAAGCATTGTAGTTATAGAGCACTAAAAATACACTATAATATACTAGTAATTAATAAGCGAAGAAGCGAGTTTGAACATTGCAACTTGAAATGCACTTTTTCTTTTTTTAAAAAACAGTAAATTTTGAGTTGACGCTGGCTGTTCCTAATTTGTTGCCAATTTTCAACCTTATTTGTTCTTAAATGTTGAAAGCATCGATGTCAATTTTAGTGATCATGGCATGCAATACAGAAATTTCTTCGCTTGTATTAACAACGAGAACTTTTTAAGAGGCGCTACCGAACTACGAAATATACTTGCTAAAGGAATGGGGTTATTTTTGAACGTTCATCTGAAGCTCATCCGAGCTCGGTAACGTCGTTCTCGTTCGTTAAGTTGCTTGGATCGATCGCGAGATAAAACTCGATTAAAAAAATGTTAGGTTTTCCTTGCCAACATAACGAAAATTTTGAAGCACTCTTTAAGCATGCGATAAATCTTTTTTGGTTCACATATTTAGTGGTAAAATCTTGAAAACTTCTAGTTAAAGCGAATTTTTGCTGAAAATTAATTAAAATTGTCGCCATGTTTGCTATTAGACTGCTAAGAAAAAAACAAATTGCATTGAGAACCACTGACGGTATCGACTGGTAAAGAAATACTGAGTTGCGCCAGTTGACAAAAATAGCAATACTTTTTTTATAAGAACAATTTTCAAAATATACGAGACTCATTTCTGCTCAAAATTTAAGAAGAAATTAAAAATAATGCCAGCCTCGGCTGCAAAAATTAACCAAAAACAAGCGAAAAAATATAGTTCTAATCAATTAAAGAAATTAAATTTTGCACTGACTCAAAATGATAAAATTTTAGCGATTTTCTTGTGTTTGCCAGCAAAATTGCAACTATTCCAAGATTATAGAGCGCTGTTGAGTGAAATCGAGAAATCTTTTTGACAGTTGTTCAACTTGGAAAGAGCTTGCTTTTTCTCTTTTGCAATTTTACGCAGACAGGGCATTGGGAATTAAACAGTGGTACAAACAAAGGTCGCTAAAATTGACATCGATGCTCTCAAAATTTAAGAAAAACTCAAGAACAAAATATGATGCTGAAAATCGGCAAAAAATTGAAAACAGCCAGTATCAACTCAAGATTTACTGGTTCTAAAAGAGAAGAGTGTACTTCAACTTGTTCACTTTTGAAAAGTTTTGAAACCTAATGTTACTGTTATCATATAAGTTTACCTACCAACAACTTCAAGGACACTTAACATCATTAAAAAAATTGTGTAGTATGCAAAAAGTTGTTCTTTTTTAACATTGATCCAAAAAATATAATTAAATGCTGTTGTTCATTAACTAATTAATATCAATCGAGGATTTTGCAAGCTTAGATTATTAACGCATGGCCCGTAGTTTCTTTTTCCATAATAATGCAGTACATACAGTATGCTTGAACGCATTATTTTGAAGTAGAAATGTATCTGACGTAATGAGGTATTTCTTTTTTTTTCATTGCCCGCTTTTTCTTGAGTAGCGGAAGCAGCAGCTTTAGATTAAGCCGCCACACTTCACGGTTTTCCATCACATCCATCATTTCGCTTGGGCGAAGTCCCAAGCGATTCCATCCAAGATCCTTGATGTAATCGGTCCATCTAGTTCTAGGTCGTCCCACTGTTTTTTTCCCATTTGCTTTGGCAAGTAATGCTTGCTTGGGGAGCTTTCCTAAGCCATTCTGCTTACATGAGTCAAACCATCTAAGCTGAGATCTTTCAAATCGAAGAAGTAACGGCTCGATGTTAAGAGGTATTTATTACGTACAAACGCAGCTTACGAAACATCTCGCAAAGAAATTCGAGCGAGCATTGTACGGGTACGCATGTTACGCGAGACGGCTTGGCAATGGCAGTTTGTCCACCAAGTTTTTCGTTTGTTAGCGCCTTTTAGCGAGCGAGAATGGCCTTTAGAAGCCGCTATCACATTCTGTAATGTGGGCCCTTGTTTGTAAAACTGTTCAATTCCGAATGCTCTGTCAGGTTGAGTAAATGCTGTTTTGCTGCTTTTGCAGCATCATAAGATTGAAAATGCAAACTTTCCTCAATTTAAACGACGGCCATTAATTTTCTCATTTGCTTGTGCGATGGGCAACAGTAATTTATTATCTCGTAATCGTTACAAATTTGCTTGTAAACACTGTGAAATCACTAAAATTTCATCGCTTTCAATCGGTGCAGGATTTAGTTTCTTTTTGGATTAAAAAAAAATTTTTTCGTTTATTCTTTTTTTTGTTGCTTCTGAAGCTGGCATTGTTCTTAATTTGTTTTCAAATTTTTAACAAAACGTATCCTCGTGTTCTTATAAAATTGGTTTTATAAAAAAAGAGTGTAATGCGTATTACAGTAAACGGTGAAGCTTTGATAAGTCTAGTCAAATGTAATCTTTATTTAGTGTTGCCGGGGTATAGGCTCTATCCAACAGTATCGACAAGAGTAGTTTTGTTGCATCCAATAAAGTGAAACGGTATTTTCCGAACTTTTGTTGCATTTTTCCGTAGTCTAGGCCAGAGGCGTATTCTCCATGAATACAAGACATGTATTCAGTCAGGGGCGTCGTCAGCTTAGCGAGATCGGGGGGGGGGGGCCAAAGCTGAAATCAGGGGGCAAAGCTGAAAACCAGCGTTGAACTTGACCCAAATTTTCATTATTCCTGAAGCGAATTTCACTGAAAATCAGGTGATCTCCAAAAAATAAAAATAAAAATAAAAAAAAAGGTCTTCGCCGAAATCCGAAGGCTTTTTGTGGCCGAAATTAGAAATTCAAACGGTTGTTCTGGCCAAAAACAGGTGATCTCCAAAAATAAAAATAAAAAATCAGAAACTTAAACGGTTTTTCCGGCCTAGGACAGCTACTTTTTCCTCCCAAAAACCAGCACTCAAATCTCGATGGGGGACGCCTAAATCTCGAACTGGTGAGAGCGATGCTCACCTTTAAGAAAAAATACAGTGGGGGCAAGAAATAAATCAGGGGGGCAAAATTAAAAATCGGGGGGGCAATGCCCCCCCCCCCCCCGCTGGCAACGCGCATGCATTCATTGCATGTCTAGTCATTTAGCCATAGGTGGGCAAGTTAAGGCAAAACGTTAGCTTCGTTAACCACTTGTCCGTTAACAAACTTCATACCTCCGTTAACGTTAATCCGTTATTTTCAGCTTTAATTAACGGAAGTTAATAAAGTCCGTTAATCCGTTAACATTTGCGTGTAATTTACATTTCGTTTTATTCACTCGCTTCTAGAACACGTATTGACGCTGTTAAGCTGATTGTAAGGAAATATTTATTGCTATGGTGGTCTTTTTGTGTTTTGAAAGTTACATTTTACAGTCTAACCTAATTTTAAGATAAAAACAAGCTCAAATGCACAACGAAGCTGCATGATATTAACGATAAAAACCTTAACGGAAGTTAACAGAACTTAACGAAAGTTACTGTACTTTAGTCCGTTAACAGCACTAAACGGAAGTTAATTTAGTCCGTTAACATGAAAAAACTTTTTAACGGATTAACGAGTTAATGAAAAAGTTAGCTTCGTTATTAACGGATTAACGATTAACGGACTTGTGCCCACCTATGCATTTAGCCAAATAAGATAATAATAATTTAAACAAGCTCAAGTAAAAATTTAAAACAAAATCAAACTAAGTTTCCACAGTTACGAGCATTAACTTTCAAGTCAAAGTAGCAACCAATAGTCTCGCTTAATTCATTGACTTCAGTTCTTTAGCCTGGATTCAGCATATCGCTAAATTACAAAAAATAATGGCAACACGCATGCAATTTTTAAATTGCATTCAACGGTTCAAGAGATCGGTATGTTTCCATAAGATTACGAACAAAATAAATAGGTTTGAAAACTTTGATTAAGTATCGTTTGTTGCAAAAGTTCTTTTATACCTCTAGTTTCTTGTTTTGGTAAAATGTAGTCTCTACTTTCATTTCAGAATTGAAACAATAAATTTGCTTAAAACAGGCCACAAGTTATGCACCAAAGTATGCAATTTTAAATATTGCAAGTCTGTTGCTATTTATTTTATGTAATTTAGCGAATGCTAAAAGCGAATTACTCAGCGGCGAAACCAAGCCGTGATAGCCGGTAGATATTAGCGTTAGTTAATGTAAGTCAAACTGAGTTTTTGATATGGTGTGTTTGCACTATTCAGGCTAAATGTTGGGCTGTAAGAGCAAGATGTGAAACCATTTTAACAGGGAGTTTACGGTAGTTGGTCCAGTTAGTGCTTAATAGGCCAAGGCTAGTTGCAGAGTTTGCACTAGGTTTGCAAAAAGCTTTTAAGGCTATGAGTAAATTACCGGTATGTTGTTTTGCTGTTTTTTGTGTGCTTTATTGGTTGTTAAATAAACTAAACAAGGCCAGGACTAACCACACTTGCATTGGACTAGTCTTAAGCCTACCTACCTGCTTAATATAGCATAGCTTCGCTAATTGTTACTAGGTTACGATACGTTATACGACATCAGGAATTGAGGCTATGAAAGTAGGCTAGATGTATTTGCTATTCAGCAAGTTGGCTCCGCTTAGTTCTACAATTAATGCTTGTACCTCAATGTTATTAGGCCTACTTCGCTGTAAGTGTTAGCCTACGATGGTACAGTCTAATTGAACAAAACTATTCTATTATTTGAATAAGATATTCTATTCGATTAAGATTGCAGATTTGGTCGGCTATTGTTAGGCTTAAACTTTAGCCTACTATATTGACTCTGTACTGTAGGCTATTGGTATCTTTCGTAGCCTACAGGTACATAGAGTGTACTAGTCTACTCGCTTCAGCAAAGTTATATAACTTCAAATGGACGCCGAAGAAAGATACTAGAGAAATTCACGAAAAAAATCAAGCAGCAATTCAAAAGAAAAAAAAACTAGTGCAGGTTTCAGTAGCAAAGATAGGGAATGGTATATGCTGTCTATGAAAGTGTTCAAAGCCTAGCTGAAGAAGTTAAAAAACTGCAATCTGAACTTGCTGCTAGAAAGCAAGAGTAAGATGAAGTAAAATGATCACCTGAAAAAAGTTGTTAATTCTACACGTCAAGCTACCGATATAAACGCATATAAACTAGATGAGTTAGAAATGTATGGAAGACGTGAGAATCTGCGAATTACCGGTATTGTTGAAAATATTAATTCAAACAGAGATGATGGCGAAGAAAAGCTAATAGAAGTAGCAAATGAGTTATGCATCGCGTTGCAATAATCTGATGTACAAAGAGTGCATCGATTAGGAAAAAAAACTTGTGCCGGCATCGAAGCCACGATCTATCATAACTCGTTTTATGTCTTACCGAAAACGCCAAGAATTCAAGTATGCCAAAGCTAACCTTCAAGAAAAAGAACAATACAAAGGTGTTTACATCACGGAGGACCTCACAAATTTGAGAACTGAACTTTTGAGATATATAAAACATGAATGTGACGGAAACTTTGTCAGCTGTCACACCTTAAATGGCCGCATCAGAATGAAAAGATCAGCTCTAAAGGCTGGTGTTGATATTGAACCACAAGGAAAGGATGTAGGATTCGATTAGTGGCTGTATGTTTCTTCTCCGGAGGATTTATTTAAACATGGTATAGACCAAAGGTCACCAAACCACAGCCCGCGGGCCGGATCCGGCCCGCAGGATGATTTTATCCGGCCCGCCACGTGTTTCGAAAATCACCATTGTTTAATCAGGGCAATATCTCCGTTTTTAGGCAGTTAGACCATAGAAGACTACGCACGACGAAGCTTAAGCACGATGCCTGGGATAGTACCTGTTCTAAAGGAAACCCGATATAAAGGGACAGGACATAAAGGCGCATACATGAAGGCGTAGGAACATAAGGTCGCAAGGACGTAAGGGCGCAGAGACACTAGGGCACAGATACGTAAATCTGCGATCTGCGCTACCATTTTTGTGCTTCGGAAAATAATTACGTAATCAAAGAAACGAACTTCATTATTTTTTAATGAGAACAGTATTTTTTTAGGAAGCCAATAATGGTACAGCTGGTTGCTTGATATAATGATATGCAACAACAGCGTTGCTATTTTGAAAGAGAATAGTCTTTGTAGGCACTATGACATCAAACCAGTGGTGCCGATCTTTGTTGAGCATTGTGGGGAATAATTTGCAATTTTACCCCAATTTTGCCCTATTTTCAACATTGGGGGGATGAACCTCGACCACGATTTTGTTCAGGTGTGGAAATTTAGTGAAGACCAAAAAAAAAAATGCAAATGAAATATTAAAAAAAAAAGGTCTTGATCAAAAATAGAACACTTTTTCTCCCCGATTTTAGGTGAAGACCAAAAAAATAGGTCTTCAGCAAGAATAGAACATTTTTCCCCAAATTTACGCTCCGATGTACACCCATTCAAATTATTGGGGGGGATGCAGATGTGGACCGTTCTCAAACTATTGGGGAGATATATCCCCCCCATTCCCCCCGGGTTTCGGCACCCCTGCACCAAACATCTGCTAAAATATCGGAATTATTCAACGTGATCTATTAGCTGTGTGTTTGGCTTTTTTGTTTTGTTTTGTTGAAACTACTTTGTTAAAATCGTTCGTTCTTAGTTCGTAGTTGACTTGCTGTTTGTTGAACTTGTATATTTTTTTCAATAGGCAACCTTAAAAGTTTAATGTTTGTCACATACCACGGGTAGCTTTTGGAGTTGTGTTTTCATTGCATTAAGCCACTACAAATAGGGACAGATTGGGCCAAATTTGGAAAACGGTGTAAAGTGTTTTTTCAAGAACAGGATGCCCTGCAGTGCATCATAGGAGTTAGCTACTCCATCAACCTATCGATTTCCATCACAATTTTGCTGTACCACCGCTGACTTTGTTGTTTATTGTGCTCAATTCGAATCACTGGAAATTCTAAATTCTTGTATAATATTTGTTCTCAATTCTCACCCGGCTCGCAGCCGCTAATCTCGCAGTAATACGACCCTAAAGGAAAAAAGTTTGGTGAGCTCAGGTCTAAACTTGTATGAGAGATCAGGAAGATCACTTTTGCTTTTTAGAGAAGACTTAGTTTCAGGATCTTTTTCGAGTTGTTACGATAATGCCATCAAGTTACAGATGTGGTTTTGCTGTTCCTCTTGAATCAGCAGTATTGGCGCGCAGCTACAGTTTAACCAAACATCATTACGCTGCAAACAGTTTGATTCTAAACCGCATTATTACTTTACCTCACGTTACTTTTGCAATGTTTTTAGAGTTTGCTTTACAGACTTAGCAGAACACAAGCCCCCAATGCAGTTTCTTTTTTGAAGCGTTGTCTACAGCACTAAATTGTTACTGTCAGTACGCCATGTTCACGATTTGCGGATAAATCAACGACAGAAGATTCGAGCCATTTTGAAAGCCTTCGAGTAAAAATAACGAACTCGCTTGTATGACGCAGTGAATACTGTATTGCGGTAAAGGTTAAACCCTAGGCTTGGTCAGAAGACTCAGCTCAATCAATATAATTAATCGTCATTGTAGCATAACAATACCAAGTTCTGTCTGCTTTAGTCGCATTGTATACTGGAAGGTACAGCCAGTCATAGGCTAAGTAGCAAAATGTTTGTAGACCATAGACTCGATTAGATTAGGCTACTGCTGTGGCGTATAGACGTCATATAAACGATATTGGTTGAATTAAACTTTGATGCAAATAGTGCTAAGGCGGGTTGACACAGAAGCCGTCTCCATTATCATTCCGTCGCAGTTACGTTTAACGTCAAGGTGTTCACACAAAAAAATTTTGCGGTGACCGAAGTGATTTTCTTGATTTCTTGCGTTGAGTTAAAATGATTTTAACTTTACCTAAGCAACGTTACTGATGGAAGCAATTTTGAGGCGTTTTTTTCTACGTTGGTAACAAACTTTGAGCCACAAAAACTGAAAACTGTGGATAAATAACTGATTGTAGTTGAAAAGTGGCTTTCTGTGGAATAGGCTGAGTGCTTAGCGCTATAAAGAGTAGGCTATGTTCTGGTCATTTACTATGTTGTATGGGTACAGCAGCAGTGGTATTGGTACCTAGTGCTTGATTGCTATTTTTTCTGTTTGGGAAAGAAAAGAGAATGTTAGATTAAAATTAATTGGTTCAGAGTAGGCAAGCTAGAATGCCAATTTTCCAATAAGCAAATTTAATTTAGCTTTTCTTGCTCTTGTTTTGGTACTTAGCTAAAGTTCAACTCTGAAACAGATAGGCCTATCATTTTTTATTAAACGCAAAATATAAAATGATATCTGTTTCAAAAAATTTTGTCTTTTGCTGCAACACTGCTGATAAAATCAAGCTCTTTACCGAAGATTTAGTTCAATTCTGAATTGCTCAAAAGCAATTTCAATTGACTTGACTCTTGAAAGCTAAAATTATAAACTACTGGAAGCAATCAATTTCCAAAGCAGATACTTTTCTCAAGTCTTTTACATAAAGTGGCCGATTTTGACGATTTTAGATGCTGTATTAATATCATCAATGGTCATGATCAAATAGCTTTTGGTCATGACCAGATCTAATAATTGCTTAGCTTCCAAAACCATACTAACTTTTGTTTAATTTCAGGAACTCATAAGCCTATTTGTTAATATAATAATAGTCAGTTAGAAGCTACTGGTAGTTGTAGTCTACGCTGCAGTTTGTTTTGTGTGAACAATCACTGAAATTGATATGATGGTAATAAATGATCTTGGACAGTGGATCACTGGATGAAAAAAACAGCACAGACAAAATGTCAGAGGTGGAGTCGAGGACACAAGGCTCGAGGCCAAGTACACAAAAAGGATCCAAGGCCAAGGACAGCCCTTCCTAGGACAGACACTCTCGAGGCCAAGGACAGAAATGCTCGAGGCCATGGCCAAGGACCAAACACACAAACGCAAGTGTTCTCCAAAAACAAAAAAAAGATCT
Organism: Trididemnum nubilum; assembly: GCA_963965965.1. Classification (NCBI taxonomy): domain Eukaryota; kingdom Metazoa; phylum Chordata; class Ascidiacea; order Aplousobranchia; family Didemnidae; genus Trididemnum; species Trididemnum nubilum. The sequence goes on along the minus strand of OZ014485.1, from coordinate 6,940,803 downwards.
TCAGAAAAGTTTTTCAGGCAATCTGCAAAAAAAAAAACGATCTAGAAAAAAAATTTCAGCCGATCGATAGCATTTTAACCATTCAAAAAATAGTGCTATCCTCGAGCCGAGGACAGGGCAATTTTCGAGGACTTGAGGCTTCGAGGCCAAGGCTAGAGACTTCAAAATGTGTCCTCAAGGCCAAGGACGTCCGCGAGGACGCCACCTCTGCAGAATATATCAGCAAAAGTCAAGCAACAAGGAAATACAGTAACTGAATATGACGTACAAAAATAAAAAGAAAGTAGTCAATAAGCCTAATGCCGCCAAAACAATAATATTGTCGAAGCATCAGGCATTGCTATAATGGGTATGGGCAGTAGAGCTTTTTGCACGAACTAACAAATATAGTGCAAGGTTGGCAGAGACTTGACAATTACATTGCAACTTAACATTTTCTGGTTTACACAGTATTGGTACAACACACGTACAGAGTTGGCTGTGGTTTTGAATTGCATTGAGATTTATTTGTACTTTGCTCAATGCGATTTGGGTTTATAGCTACTTTGAAAAATCAACGTACCATACAATCAAAGAGAAGCAAAGAAAACATAGAGTACAAAATCAGGATTTGAGTAGTGATAGTTTTGGTAAGTTCGACTGCAGCTGACAGTGCATACACATGCTGGTAGCAGTTTGTAATAACCTACCAGTACGATACCGCTTTTCAAATTAACAGATGTCGAATACGTGACATCGATTTTTGACTGCGCACACATAGCGGTACTACTAAAATATACAGGACCCTGGACCGCATGGGTTTTAGCACCCAACATAGTTTGAGTACTGAGTACTAGTAGTATGCGATAGGACAGATAACAAATATATGACATCGGTTTACCGCTCGATTTGCGATACAGTACAACAAAACTGATTTCTGTCAGCGCAGACATACTGTAGTAGCGATTTGTAATATGACAAAAAAAAAAAAAAAATACGCGATATCGATTTCTGATAATGAATGCCGTAGATTGCTGATGCTACTTCAGATATCTTTTTTCTCACTTTCTGATCTGCGGACTGTTGTTGTCGATGTTAGTCAGAAATCGCAAACACATCAGATATTGAAAGTTAAAAAAATCGCACAAAACTCAGACACTGATTAATTACCCAAATTTTGACTATGAAAATTTCTTGTATTGCAGTTGATTTCTACTGGTAGTTTTTGAAACCTTCTACTTCTTGCATTACTGCAGTACTGATTTACGAACAAATTCGCCGAACTAATTTAAATTCACTGTTTTTGTCAACCACATCCGTCAAAAAACTTAATTTCTAATAGTTACCATGTTGAATGTAGACCGACTGGTAGTTTGATAAATATCAGAGGTGGAGTCCTCGAGGACGTCCTTGGCCTCGAGGACACATTTTGAAGTCCTTGGCCTTGGCCTCGAAGGTCAAGTCCTTGGCCTTGGCCTCGAGGCCTCAAGTCCTCGAAAATTGGCCTGTCCTCGGCTCGAGGACAGCAGTATTTTTTGAATTGTTAAAATTTAGTGAAGCGCTGGAAAAATTTTTTGGAAAACGTTTTTTTGTGGAGATCGCTTGAAAAATTTTTGTGAAGACTTTTTTTTTGGAGATCGCCTAAAAAATTTTTGTGAAGACCTTTTTTTTTTTTGGAGAGCACTTGCGCTTGTGTCCTTGGTCCTTGGCCTTGGCCTCGAGCATTCCTGTCCTTGGCCTTGGCCTCGAGCCTTGTGTCCTTGACTCCACCTCTGATAAATATATAATTTTTTTTATTTCATTACCTAATAATATCATACATACTGAATATTGCTAAAAAATAAAATAAAATGATTAGTTTTTTGAAATTGAATTCATCTTCATCTCATATTTCTTATATTTATATTTCACTCCTGCATCACCTTGAAATTGTTCATCCAAATCAAATGATATGAATGCAATTGATAACTAATCAGTAATCACTTTTTTACTTTTGCAGAATCGACTCTAGATCTGTGATCATAAATCGAGCCTGAAATTTGTACCGTAAGTAAATTTTGAGATTTGGCGATTTATTCCAAAATTTTGCTGTTTTTGGTGGGTACAAGCATTAGCAGTTGAGGCTGTATTATACTTTAAAACTATTTTTATTAAATAGAATTAATGTTGACCACTTTTACTTTCATTACAAACTACTTTCATTCTAAACAATAGGCCGTACTTCTATTTTTACTTGAAGTGGATCAATGACATCAATATAAGACTAGCTTTATGTCACTGAGTGGATTTTAGAGTAAGCAGCAATACTTTTGTTTTTCTGCCACTTTGACCACATCTGTATAATTATATCTGCTTTTGTACAACTGAATTAATTCGAGTGGAAACTTCTTTTAGCTTTTTTTAGCAGGCTGATCTAGTTTCATGGTTTCAGTCTAAGCTTCGAATTGCAAAGTTTTCTTAGGTTTCTGCCTGTACTGAGCATGTGAACTTACCGCGAAAAACGTAATCGTGCCGCGCTACTCACTCGTGGCTGCAAAAAAATTCGCAGCGAGAGCAGCCTTTTTCTCTTCAATTTTCTTCCCTTTCTCTCTACGCGTCTGTTTCTAGCTACTAATAAAGATTCTGTGATCAGAGGTTACCAGGATCCAAATTTATGCTAGCCCTGCAGAAGAGCGTCGAAGTCAAGCGAAACTCATTGCCAAATTTAATTGCCAATGCAGCAGCGCCACTTTCGTTCATTTCTGCGCGTGAACGCTGTGTTGTCGAACTTAAGGATTCATATATAATCGAACCACTCCCCCGCAGATCGAGTGCATTTCTTGGGTTCTGTGTGCAAGGCTTTGGTCAAGCGGGACACCCCAAAAGCTAGATCCGCCTCTATGGAAACAGTTAAGTATCTTTCCCAAAGACAATTACCGATCAGTGATCGAGTGAACGGGTCTAGAGTCTGGTACTGAAGCACTACACTCTGGTGTGATTACCGGTTGGATCAACATAAAGACTGTAAAAGTTGGTATTCGCAGCTTCCCTGCTTGACGCTCAGAAAAAAAAAAGGACAGTGTGTAGCCTCCACCGTGTGTGATAGACAGGCGGGCAGGTGCAGCTTTTCTTGAAGACCGCAAGGTCCCTTTGCTGTGTCCTGTTCAACGCAACTTGATAAACAAGGAAATAAAGATGTAATTCGCAATATAACACGTTGCCAATTCGGAAACGTAAATCAGCAAACTTTCAATCACCAACCCGCCGTTCTACCGATGAGCTATCGCTGCATAGTTTGCTGATGCCAAAATACATTGAGTATAAATTGGATTTGGTTGAAACAAACAAAAGGTACGTAGATGAAATGATACTTGTGCGGCAATATGCAAGACATAATAAGCACCTTTGCATGTTTCTCTGTGTACTTGGTGAATTTATGGGGCCACATCAAACTTGCAAATCGAAGACCAGAAAAGACAGCGATGTGCAGCGCGGTTAGTACAGATGTTCCCATATCGCCAGCCCAGTGAATCTGCGTAAAACGTACTCAAACATAAATATAAAATCTAATCTTTCGTTATATACTCACTGTAATACGCTGAAGCGTGTAACGAGTTTGCGTAGCCCATCTCTGCGTCATTGCGCCTGCGCAACACAGCTCCTTTCGAAGAAATGGTGCAGCGATGGCGAGCAATTGGCAACACTGTGTCCGATTTGACCGGCCAGAAATTTGAACCTCAGACCTCCCTCTCCAGAGACGAAAACGTTACCGCACGAACAACTGGCCGGTTTCCAAACACAACCAATGCTCAAGTCTTGATATGGTCAATATCAGGCAAGGAGTCGAGGATAAAACGTTCGAGGCCAAGGACTCAAAAAAAAAAAATCCAAGGCCAAGGACCGACTTTTCCAGGACAGACCCCCTCGAGGACAAGGACAGGAATGGTCGAGGCCGAGGACGAAATTTCTCTAAACTACGGTTGGCAAATTTTCCGTAACTTTTAAACGCGATAGTGCGTAAGATATTGAATTTCGTTATGTTTTTGATGATAATTCAAAAATAGTAGTTTTTAAAAATAATGATTAAGGCCATTTTGAAATTTTGCACGTTAACAGCTGATGTTGAGTACGTACGGTAGTGGTGTCGTGGTAATAATAATAATAAATAATAATGAAACAAGGCCACAATCCGAGAAAGGGAATACAGTTAAATTATAAACTTAGAAATGGTCGATTTTAACGCCTTAATTTCATCAGTTAGGGCCACGGTGCAAACGTACACTGATATTTGATCCTCACTTTTTCAGTATAGGCTACATACTTCCCAAACGCAAATCGTATTGCTTGGTTAAACGATTTCTTTTTACGAAATTTTTTTGAAAATTATTGTGTAAAAAATCGCAAAATACTGTGAGTTCTAGCTTTTAAAATGAGTTGAGGTACTATACCAAGTGTATTTGTTAGCTCATAAGTTTTTGGCATTGAAAAAAATACGGAGTAATGGGGCGAGAGCAAAGTCTCCACGCCGCCGTTAAATAATTTTAGTGATTTTTTTGAAAAAATAGCAATTTTTGTGACTTTAAATCTTCGAGTGAACTATTACTTACTGCTAAATATATTGCAGAAGGCAATGCAGAGATGGAACCGGTCAGGATTTTCTCGACCCGACCGGTAAATTTCAAAATCATCGCCGGTTGACTGGCCGGTAGACCGGTTTCAGACCGGCCCGGTCGACCGGTTTTTACAGAAAGTTTTTGTTCTCTGTTCAATGTATCTAATGAAAAATTTTCAAAAGGGGGGAGGAGCATGGGTGAGGTGTTAAAATTTGTGACTTTGGGCGGGGGTCTCAGAAAAAAAAACGCAAAAGAACTTTTGCGTTTTTTGCAAAAATGACTCAATTTTAAGACCTTTTTTGGTTAAATTTCGGTTTGAATGACTTGTTTTGAGCAGCGCAATACGTGCTCAAAATAAGCATAAAAAGCACTGGAGGGCACAAGCTAAATTATTAGACGTTCTTTCTAATGATATTTTGCAAAAGGCCAAAAAATAAAGTTACAATTTTTTAGCTATTGGTGACAGATATTATTTGTAATTTGCAGAGCAGCAAACACTAAACTTTTTTTCGGCAGTGCTGCCTTTGCAGTTGCAAAAAGATAAATGAGAAAAAAATAACAGCAAAAGATAGGTAACAGCAAAAACATACGAACATCACAATACTTGTATTATTGCACCCAAAAACATTAAAATGATGCAGCAATAATATTATATGCTATTGAAAATTATGTCACTAACAGCGTGAAAAAAAGGAATAATGAAAAATTATGTCTCTATCAGCGTGAAAAAATTAATGATATTCGTAACAACTATAGGCTGCTTCACTAACAGTTTGAGAAAGTATGAAAAGGATCTATTGCAAAACATTATGTACTGGAAAAGCTTTTTAGCTCCACAGAGATTTATATACGGACGGAACAATTAATATAAATCTCTGTGGAGCTAAAAAGCTTTTCCAGTACATAATGTTTTGCAATAGATCCTTTTCATACTTTCTCATACTGTTAGTGAAGCAGCTGGTTGTTACGAATATTATTAATTTTTTTCACGCTGTTAGTGACATAATTTTCAATATTATATAAAATTATCGCTCCATCATTTTAATGTTTTGGGTATAATAGTACAAGTATTGTGATGTTCGTATGTTTTTACTGTTACCTATCTTCTGCTGTTATTTTTTTCTCATTTATTTTTTGTAACTGCAAAAGCAGCACTGCCGAAAATTGCTCTGAAGAAGCTTCCCGGTTTGGGAAGCGAAACGTCAAACCAATAAATAAACTCATCGGTAATACTAAGTCGTTATGAATAACTATCCTGATGAAGGCAGCGCGTCCGTTATTTTCATTGAAAACACTACACTGTTATAACATTGGCTAAAAAACATTCGAAATATAATGTGCCCCAGCAGTTTGTAGAAACGCTGCTACTTCAGAACAAGCCATGGTTAGTTAGATATAAAAAAAAGAGCTACGTCTTTCTTGCCCAGTGTAGAGTGTGGTAAATTTAAGTCGAAACAAGCTTTCTAAAGCGGCAAGATTTTAGCATGTAGTAAAAAATCTGAAGTCTGCGCCACTTCTACCCTTAAGCTGATTAAAATGATGCCAAAATGCCAGGTAGCGCAAGCCTCTTCCACATGCATGCTTTATTAGAATCTGATTACGCGATTTTAACGTATATTTTGCACTTTTTTTCTTTGTGCCGTGGCCAAAAGTCGGGAGGCATGGCACAATACTCCCACCCTAAATACGTCCCTGGATGTGCATGTCTTAATGGTCACAGCATGTTAGTCACAGCTTGAAACCATTCAACAAGTGTTTTCGAAAGGTGTGGTTTGTAAATACTGATTTTTTATAAAAAGTTTTATTTATGATAAAATATATACGTATATTTCAGTTGGTGCTTAGATGTCTTTTAGTTTCCAGAAAGGAGAATTCGACCGGTTTTTCAACCGGCTTGACCGGCCGGTCAAAGAATCTCGACCCGGACCGGCAACCCAACCGGCCGGTCCACCCGACAGGTGCCGGTCGACCCGACCGGTTTCCATCTCTGAGGCAATGTATCTTGTTTTCCTGCAACTGGACCAAGTCAATTACAAAATTCGTCAAAAAAAATGCTACGTTTTAAACGTGAATTGAAAGTAAAAGGAGGACTGAACAATTTAATTTTTTCCATTGGCTTTCAAATCTTAAAAATTTAGTTATTTCAAATGGCTATAAAACGTCTAAAACGTAATCCAAATGGCATTAAAATAGCCATTTTTTGCATAAATTACAAAAATTTTCAAAAAATCGCCCATAGTCTCCGGCGGCTGGGGACCCCGTCTGTGATGTGTTTGAGTGACAATAGTTTCTTTACCGCGCCTCCACAATAAAATATAACATATATTTTGAAAACATTTACTTTTGGTTCAAGTCCTCCCCCTTTAGCAACATCCTGTTTACGCACAAACTCAGACCCCAAATTTCTGATCTTGCATTCTAAGATATTTTCGTGCCCTCAAAAGTCTCTCCTTTTGAAAATTTCTGATGAAGTCATGTTGCATAAGATTTGCGGATTGTGGCCTCCAATCAAAAATCCTTGTATTAAAAAGGAAAGCATTGGAGACATATGCCCCTGGCCCTCCTTCAAAGGGTTCGCGATTGTAGAAAAGGAAAAATAATAAACCATAAATTTTTTCTACAAATGCCAAAATTTTTGCAGGAGTTTCGCCTCTATCTTAATGACGTAGTGAAAAAAATTAATTAAGTATTTCAGCAGAGTTCTCTATCCAGGCATTCGAACAAACTTCGCACTTAATTTCTTAATATTTCTTCATTCAGTTGTGATCCAATAGTTAGTTATTTGTGATTCTGAGCGGCAAATTTCAACACACAAATTGTTCAGTGGATGTGGTTTTCCCCCCTAGACCACTAGCCAGTGATTAAAGTGTTTCAGTCTTGTCTCAAAACAAATTCTTCGCGCTCGCGTATCTTCAGAACAAGTTGGCGTTCTCAAGATACGTAACCCATTTACTGAAGTGTAGTATAATATCAATATGCCTTTCCTGGTAATACTGTATTACATTTCATTATCACACACATACTTTCTTCTTAATTCATACGCAGAATAGGCTCGGCCATGTTTTTGCAATAGCAACCCTTAATTTTTTGTGCTTGAACCCCGGATTTATTGTTACGTTTTTGGACGTTTTAGTGCTTTGCAGCTTTGCAGTACTTTCGACGGAACCGAAACTATTAGCAGAAATATGAACAACAATTTTCTACTATGGTTTTTGCCCCCTCATTCTCTGATTAGATCTTTTACACAATGCCATTTAAAATAAGTTTAGTGTGACTTGGCTGAGTTGGATATCACATTGCATTATTTTTCAAATGAAGAAGGGAAACAAGAATTGACAGACCAGCAGTTATGTTGTCTTTTGTTTGGTTATTTTCCTTTTTAACCAACAAAATATAATGCTGTCCTCGAGCCGAGAACAGGACTTGTAGGCTTCTAGGCCAAGGCCAACAACTTGAGCTTCGAGGCCAAGGCCAACGACTTCAAAATGTGTCCTCGGTGCCAAAGACGTCCTCAAGGACTTCACCTCTGCTCAATATTATCAACTGATGAATAGAATCGACCAACGTTTAAACTATACGTAAGCTGCTGAACTTGCCTTTATTGGCTCGAAAAGTACAATAAGGTGCCAAGGGTGTGGACGAAACTTCATATATAACTTTTGACCCTCTCCTGGTTTTTTTAATGTGCCTATCAAGCTATTAAACTTAGATGCCAAATCGAAGGCAACTTTGTAAATAAAGGTGTACTACAAATTTATCTACTGTTACAGACTAAAGGTGCGTTTACATTGGACGCGAAGCAACCTTTGCCAACCTTCGCGAGTGGTCGCTTAGGTCACTTGCTCAAAATAGGCCAACCACTCAACAGCAATTTTATTTAAGTGAAGTTAAGCAACCGCTTGTGGGTTTTACAACCGGTTGAAATCTTTCACAATTTGTCGATGACGTCAAATTTTGGTTGCTTTGCGTCGTTTCTCGTTGCTTCGCGTCCAATGTAAACGCACCTTAAGTATACTCTCATACAAAACCTTGCAGAAAAACTTTGGCCAATTCCAGTAAATGAAACCCCAAGTGCGAAGATAAACAAAGAGCGGGCTGATAATCGACGATATCAAATCGGATACCGACAAACTGAGGACGAAGAAGTTGAAAAGATTGCTGAAAACATCATTACGCTTCGTAAAGATGGTAGATCTGAGCTAAAATAATCATGACATTATAATACAATGAGTGGAGCTTGATTTCAACTGATTCACTAAGGTTTTTTTTTTTTTACTACGGTGAAAATGTCATGTATACCATCAGCCAGAGTCGGATTTACATTGCCCAGTACCCCTGGCACTTTTGGCGTTTTCGCTTCGTGTTCCTGTCAAATAAAGGTGAAGACAAAAGAAAAAGGTCTTCGTCAAGTTTTGCTGCACTTTCCTGTCAAATAGAGGTGAAGACCAAACAAATAAAAGGTCGTAAGTCCTATTATTCTAGCGCGGGGCCACTGGCACTATACTTAAAGGTAAATTTGGCCCTCTATACCAAACAGTCATCCGACAGAATCAAAACGTAATAATCTAAAACTATATAAAGGCTGTTTCACCCTTATTGAGGATCGTCAGTGGTATCTTCAAATTACTTATGCCGCTCTCACACTTTAGTGGCTTTGACTGCAACTCCACTGCGAATAATTCGCAGTGCAGTCTCAACGCAGTCTCCGTAGAGTCGTAAAGCATTGCGAATCTTCTGCGAATGGAAACTCTATGGGGAGACTGCGCTGAGACTGCTCTGCGAATTGATTCGTAGTGGAGTCACCAAAGGTGAGAGCGGCATAAGAAACTATTTGAATAACGCATCCGGATTCTACTTGAACAATACAACGCCCCTGATGATAATAATAATTTAATTCTGATGTTTTGACGTTTGAGGATCCAGAGTTTTAATATTTAATTGTTTACGACTATCTGGCCTTAAGGCTACCGGCGCGGAAGCCCAGGGAAGAACCACCAGAACGGCTACCACTTATAAACAAGCAATGCGAAAAAGTTGCCTTCCCACAAGATTCGAACCTGCAGCATTTCATAACCCTTGATGATACCGAATACGGGTAAACAGTGTCCAAGATGTAACTTTTCTACGTTTACTTTTTATATGATTGAGATGAGTACTGTACGTTATAATTATTAATACAGTACGTCTGTACAAAACTCTCCTGGTAATCCTGCAAACAACTGAAACAGCCTGTAGGGCTTTAAACCTAAAATTTGATTGTTGGATGTGTGTTTCTGATAATAAAAATTGTGCGATAAAGATTGCAAGCCAACAACCTACTTGCTCTACACCCACATGGTGAGGGTTCAGCACCAATTTCAGTTTATTTTGCAACATCAAACAAATGAGAACAACATATAATCAAAAAAGAATGCACAGTTGCACACAATAACATTTTACCGTTGTGGAATCGCAAGGGGAAGTTGAACCCATTGGCGCAGTTGCAAGTCCTCACGTAGACGTAGCACGGATTTTTGATTGAGGCGACCCCAACCGCAAATCACATGCAAAGACGTCATTACAAATTTTTAAATGGAGGGACTTTTTATATGACAAAGATACCGTAGAGTGGAGGAACAGAAGCCCGGGTGGCATGTACCCAGGATTTTGCTAAAGGAGGAGAACTTAAACCAAATGTATAAAACTTTTCAAAAAATGCCGAAATCGGGAGGCGTAGTAAGCAAACTAGTGTAACTCAAACGTATCACAGACGGGGTCTGGGGGCGGAGCCTCTAGCGGCAGGGCGATTTTTTGAAATATTTTTGAAAAGTGGCTGAGTTAATGCCATTTGGATCACATTTTGCACGTTTTATAGAACCATATGAAATAACTAAATTTTTGAGATTTGAAATCCAACTGAAAAAATTAAGTTGATCAATCTTTTCTTTACTTACAGGATAAATCCAAAATACGTTTAAAATCTTGCGTTTTTGGGTTAAATTTTCTAAGTGGCTTGACCCGGGTGGGGGAAGCAAGGTACATTGCCTCCTGTTATATTTTACGAAGCAGTAAATAATAGTTCTCTCGAAGATTTGCCTTGGAGATTTTTGTTTTGTCATGAAACTATCCAGTTTTAATAGTGTATGGAAGACCAAGTGGCCCAGGCGACCTCAATTCAAATTCAATAATTTGTCCAATAAGCATTTCCTCTGGCTAATTTTGTGTTGTGAAAATATTTTGTGTGAATTGTTATTTAAAGTTGGTAAAATAAATAGTAAATAATCTAATTAGTGCATTACGTTCATCAAAAGGTTAGGTGAGGACCTAAGGTTATATCTTTTAAGACTAAAACCCGGAATTTCTCCCGGGTTATACATTTAAATATTGGTTGGCAAAAATTTGAATTGATGGGGCTTGAGTCCCCTGGTTGTCAGTATTAATATTATAGTTAATTACTGTTGTACGCGAAAATGCTAAAAGAAACCAAAACTAAGGAAACAATAGGCTTTGTTGTCATTATTTTATCATTGGTGGTATCTCAATTGGGTAGCCCGGGTCCCTGGGCGCCCTGATACGCCTATAAGTCTTCACCTCTTAGCACTTGGCAAAAATATTTTGTGACTAGCTGTTAGAATCTCAGTCGGACTAATGGCTAAGCGAAGGGTTTGTAACGAATGAAACAGCTCCAATATCTTTTAAGGAAATTAAAGATCAGGAAAAATCAACTATACCTCCTGTCGTCAGGTAATGAAATGACAACGGGATTCAAACCATGGGCTGCAACAGGCGCACAACCACAATTTTGCAAAGGTTGGAGACTTAAATTGCTAAAATTTGGAATTCATTTGAAAAAATGAGTTGCCAATCCCCTTATCAGCCCCTCTGTACTTGCAGGTCAAGTCCAAACCACGTTTAAACGCTTGTGGTTTGGGATTAATTTTTTAAGTGACTTAACAATGGTCGGGATTGTAGCCCTTTTAGCTCCCTCCGGTTAGTGCCACTGGCCAGCAACAATCAGAGATACACATTTGGCATTACAGCATAGCACAAAAATCACCACGAATAGAGCCCATACGATTTCATCAAGTGCTTTGAGTTTGGTGTAAACAGGTTCTATAGGTATATCATGATGTAGAAACTCGACCCAGAAAAAGAAAAACCTACCGCAATGCAGGCGAAGAGCACAAAACGTAGATGCTGATCGAGTTAGCAACGCAACCGAACACCCCCATAGGTATTATGAGGCCAGCAAGGACTGCGATATCAGTGTTGGTAAATTGAAGAAATCCATGACTGCAAATACACAAAAACGTTTGAAAGCGACAAAATATGAGTTGACTAAATCTAAAATTTTTTAAACAATTATAAATCGCCAAATATTACTCGGTAAAGTGCAAATCGATCGCCTACTAATTTCAAATCTAATCTTTGAAAAACATCAAAACTTTTCTACTGATCATGATTTTTGAGTTTGTGGTTAATTGCTTATAACTTGACCCGTACTTTACGAAAACCGGTTAAAAGGGCATTTAAAACGAAAAATTTTTGTTCGGTCTTTCCTCAAAAAAAAAAAAAAATTGACAGATCTGAAGACTAACTTCACTGAAGTTGAGCTTTCAACAACCATCCGTTCCCAAGATTCATTCATTTCATTCATTCATTCATTCTTTTTTTATTCTTGACCACCACAACAATAGCAAATGCATGGTAACACAATAATAACACGTAGAGTCAGGAAAAGGAAGTAGCGACACAACGTCAGACGTTAAGACATGCAGAGGATACTGAACACAAAAAAGCGATTTTTATTTGCATGGTTGCTACACCTGTCACACCAGCTCAAAGTACATTGTAAGCCTAATCAATCACAAACATCAACATACACGCAGGCACACAAGATGGAAGTAAAACTAACGACTATAGTAGTTGTTCGAATGATTGATAAAAAGAAAAGAGAGGGACAGTGACCAGTGCAAGGCCAGGCACGGTTACGTAGGTGGTCAACGGGTGGCGCAACCGGCCCAAAACTATGTTGTTTAGCTCAGCGGAGCATGGTGAGGAAAGAAAAACCACCCTGAAAATGAAACCTCACCGGGTCCAGAAACCCTTTCAAGTAGCAGCTGGTCATAGCATCAAGACAATAACAATTTTGCAATCGATACATATGCATCAAAACAATTATACACAACATATAGCAATATGAGTCACACCATCCACATTGCGTCTAAATAATTAGCTGGTACAAAGTACCAAACTTGTGATCTCTCCGATATCTTAGTCAGAACGAAGGTATACCCACGAGAGGAACTAAATATGACAATCTAGATTTCGAAATTTATGACATATCTAGATTTCGATATGACAAAAAGATATGACAATCTAGATTTCGAAATTTTGCCAGCAACAAAGTTTCAAAAAGTTACCGTAAGTTTGTAACTCTCAATACGTGTTTTTTTTTCAGCGTTTTTGTCAAAACAAAGTAAAGGGTCAAAATTGTGAATTAGCTGGTTTTCAAGTAAATTAAAGCCAAACTTTCCAAAAGTTAATCTTCTGTCATAATACTGGAAAAATGGCAACACTGAATGAAGAGGAAAATCGGTAACTTTGAACTGCAATATCTTGAAAACGGCTAGACGTAAAAATTCAAATTTGGCGAAAATGCATTTTAGGCATTTCCAACATGTTGGTCAACAGTGAAAAGCTTGACTTGAATGCTCTTTCAAAGGGGAAGCGAGCTCTAAGTTTTGAATTTTAGCACTTAATATGCGAAAACTAATTGATTACCAAAGTTTTTGTCCCGTTTTTTCAATTTTTGACCATAGACTCTTTATTAGTGGACTAGAAACTGACAATTTTGTCTTTTTTTTCACGGTTCATTTTTCTGGAATATGGCGATTCGTCGAATCAGCGTGACTTTTTTCTTCTCGGTTCCCTGGCGCTAAGAATATGTCCAATCAAATCAGTCGAATTCGCGTGACCTCAAAAAATCTTCGCAACAAGAGCAAACTTTTTTTCTTTAATGCTCTTCTCTTTTTCTCCGCTCATCTCTTTCTAGTCTACTAAATAAAGAGGCTATGGTCTGACGTTAAATAGATTTAAAAGGATTTTGAATTTACGGAAAGAAAATTCGGCTGTGGCAACATTACATCATCAAATTTGCATACGCGATATCAAACGGTAAAGTGTAGAACACCAACAGAAAAGCAGTCAGAATCAAACACACTTGAGAAATTTTCCGATTTTAATTTTGTGTGTGTGTTCAAAAGTTTTCGGAAAACGTAGCAATAGGCATTTTTGACTCAACAATATGCAGCAATAAAGGAGTTTTGTGAATTTAAACGAGGACTAAAGGTAAAATCAAGGGGCAGGGCCGTGCCTAGGTGGTTCGCCCCCCCCCCCCCCCCCCGGAAACTCAAGAAGGGGCCCCTCCGAAACGCTTAAATTTGGACATTTTTACAATCGGCCAAAATAGTCACTTAACTTTCACATATCTAAGACGCACTACTTTTCTAAAACCAGGATTGTAGAACAGCACGAAAATTTACAGTTAAATTTGCATTAATGATATTCAAAATATAAAATAAACCAGTATAGCTGCAGCATACAAGACAGGTTATTAACTGCCACTCCGTGTTAACCACAAAAATCATTAAAATTATCGTTTGAGAGTGAATTTATTTAATTCCAAAGACCATTAATACTGCATTGGTACAATGTTATGTGAAAAAATAATTTGGGTTCTGGAGCTGTAATTATGTTAAAGATGCGATCCTAGTAAGCTGCTGTGGTGACATCAATGATATTCTTGCAAATCTTAAAAAATCTTTTTTTGCGCTTTTGCAGTGGCAAAAGCATCAATGATGCCATTGTACTCTAAACTGCGAACACATGCATTTTCGACAGATAATATTGCCAATGATGAAAGTTTGTCGTCAATGATATTGTAGCAATGAAGGTTTTGATCAGTTTTAGTGTGGTAAAACTTATTTCTCTTTTTTTTATTAATAATTTTCTGATTAATAATTATATCGTTATAGTAAGCTATGACCAGTTTTATTGTGCTAAAACTTCTCATAGTTTACTATAACGAAATAATTATTAATCAGAAATATAAAACTTGACCAATTAAACAACATTTCGTCACTAAGTTGTCAAATAAGACAAGACTCCCAAAACCCTGCAAAAAAATTTTCTCAACTACAGATTAGCCTAACAATTAACCACTTTAAGTAATAGCAAAACCCGAACCTCCTGAATAGATAGATCTATACTGAACTCTAGAAATTTAGGATTTACTGAAATAAATTTTAACTTGATTGCCATCATCTGAATCAATCTGACTGTAATTACAACTAGACTGACTCTGACTGGCTGTTGTGCAATCGAATGGTAAGCTGAACATCTGAATTGATTAACTAGGCCTAGTTGTTTTTCTGCCAAGACAAAGCGATTGTGATTCTATTACATCATAGATGAAATTGAAACGCAGCAGCAGAGGGGTCTAACATTATCGCTGCATCCACATGAGCGGCACCTAGTGGTTGACTCAAAAATTGTTTAAAAAAATTTGCAAGATTGCCACAAATTGCCGAAAAAAGAAACGCAAATATTTTCAGATGTAGAAGTCAAAGAATTCTGAAATTAGTCTCAAAAATTAAAAAAACAAGCTTGTTTTTTCGTGGCAATTAATGAGTTAAAATTAGACCTCATTGCTCCTTCAAGCCAGAATACTCTAGCCAGTAGTTCCAGTAATTTCCATACTCGACTTTGAATTGAACTATGTGTTCTAATGAGTTCTAGTGGCATTAAAACAGAGTTGGGGCTTTGGGATTTGGCAATTCCTGGAACGTTCCTGTATGAAAACGTGTAACAAAAGGCTCAACTCCGTTTTAGCAAAAGCTAAAATCACAACTAAAATTGTTCAACTCAATTAAATGGTGCCAATATATACTTTATTTCAAAAAACAATTGGACTAAAAATACAGTACCTTGCTGAGTTAAAATGGTTGTGTGCAAAACTCGACTCTGTTGACTCGAACTCCTGGTAGGGAAAGGTTGAGTTGGATTGTGACATTCTTAGGTTTTGCTACCATAAAGCTATTGAAGGTCTTGAAAAAATCTTTGGAGCATGTTTGGAAAAATTTAACTCTTTAACTCCCGTTCATGCCGCATCTGATTCCAGCTGCCAATGAACTTTCTCTTTATTCCTAAACCAGAAGTGCAGTAAAGTTGTATAGGAATTTTACCTTTAACTATAATTTGGACTTCCGCGACGCTTTGCGTCGGAAATCCCCTTGTGTTTTTTTGGGCAAAGCTAACGGCTTTTCTGCAACCAGGGGAAGAAATCGCTACAACTTCAAAACGGCTGAAGGTCGAAGCTTGAAATTCAAAACTTAAGTGGGGTGCATATGGAACAACGTTTGTCCAAATTTTAGGGGCAATCAATCACGTGATACCGGTTTGCCAGCCAAAAAACTAAAATGACAGTTGGTTCAAACCGCTCTAGCTTAACTCATAATTGCAGGAGGAAAATAAACTTTTCGAATTTAAAAGTGCCTGGGAATGTAGTTTCAACTCCAACATTTAGATTGTTTGAACTCCGACACTTTTTTCTTTCTATTAAGAACTTTTCTTGTCCGATCAAGAACTTCAAAACTACCTAAGCTAGAAACTTGAGATTTGGAGATATTATAAGTCTATACATGAAGTTGTGCTACTGCAAGTTTGGAGCCGCTAGGTTACGTGGTTTGGAGAAAAGGGCCCAAAATTTGTAATTTTTAAAAGTTCTTATTTTTAAAAAATGGCTTAAACTTATCAGTTAAAACCAGTAGCGTAGCCAAGGGGGATGGGTTTGGGGAGCTATTGCCCCCCCCCCCCACTGGCCGGTTGACCAAAATGCGGAATAAGGAAAATTCCACGTTTTTAGTACTTTTGAGACTGTTTTTTACACTGAAATGGACTAAAAAGTAATTTTAGGTATCTTTTGAAACTTATATTCAGGGGAAAGGGGCTAATTGTCAAAAATAAACCTCGCAAATTAATAAAAACTTCGCAAAATGGCCAAAAATAACCAATTAAATTTGATCGCTAGTGTAAAAATGCTGCGCGTCGGTTTTATCAACAAATATATTATAAATTCCGGAATAGGGGAGGGGGGCTATTCAGTATTAGTTATTTACTAATCACTTTTCTCAAATATCTTTCCATTAGCCTCATCTTTCCAATTATCTTTCTATTTATAATATACGTTAGACGAAAGAGATTACTTGGTGTGAGTTATTTTAATTATAGGATTTTATGATTTACCAGCATGAAAACAAGAGAACTAAAATTTTACCATTAGCCACCTTTCACATAGCCCATTTCTGCAACCTGTTTAATCATGTTTGCGCTGCCAGTTTCTATACCACTTTTTAACACCATTATTTTAACAAAATAGCCCTTAAATTGTTATTTTTTGCAAAAAAATGCGGAATTTTCGAGCGCTGGGGGCTCCGGACCCAAACCCCGGAATACAGCCCCCCCTCCATTGCGAATTTCGGGCTGCGCACCGGGTTAAAACTCTATAAATATATTGGGCTTAATACGAACTACTTGTTTGAAAGTTTTAGGATGCTAGCTAGCATTTCAGGCTATCAAGTTATTGCCCCAAAACAGTTTGTCTTTTCTTAAACAAACTTTAATACTTGATTTTAGTCAACTACATTCAGTACTTAAATTGTAAAATTTTGCATTGGGGAACGCTTTGGCAGCCTTGACCAAACGCATTCCTGATGCGATAAGTACTTTAGTGGAAATTATGTCATTCCGTCCCCGAAATCGAGTGAAGACCAAAAAAAAAGGTTTTCACTGCAACTCGGGACTATATTCGGCCGGATTTTGCGGAATTTATTTGTGCTGACAGGCCCTTTTTTGTCTGATCATCCAGCGCTCAAATCTCGATGGGGGGACGCTAAATCTCGAAGGGGGGATGCGTCCCTCCACGTTCCCCCTACAATTTAAGTACTTACTACATTCATGTGCTGTGATGGCGTAATGGTTAAAGGCGCCAGTGTTTGAAATTGTCGTGATTGAACAGAGCTGGGTTCAATCTAGTCATACAACCATTTTACCCAAACTACAAATGATTTCAAATAAACGTTTTTTATTTTTTTTGGTCGGACAAGATCACATTCAATCTTTTTTTTTGGCATTTCATGTGATCAAAGGATTTCAGTTTCATTCTCTTTGAAAAATGCACCCTTGGAGGATTACTTTGCAATTTTGTTATATTGTGCTTCACCATCATTTAGGTTCTTCTTTACTCTCAAAATTTTTTTATTAACTCCTGCTGGTTTCTGAATTAGATCGCGTAGCGTAGCATGTTCCGGGTTCGAATACATGTTGGGATAACAAGATATTGCCCCAAAATTATCTCGTTTTTAAACAAAGTTTTTAATACTAAATTTTACTCGCTAGGAATGATACATCTCGTTCTTAAACAATGTTGATTATTAGATTTTGCTCAGCAGGACTGATGAGCTATAATGGCGTTGTGATTACTGAAAAAACACCCGAATTTAAAACATTGGTGAAAGAAGAGAGCTGGTTTCAAATATCTTGTTGGTCATTGGTAGACCCACATCACAAAAATAATAATTGCAATTAACAGGTTCTTTTTTTTTCATTTGACAAAATCGCATATAATCTTAGTTTTATTTTGGCATTGCAACGATTGATTTTAAAGGAATATCGGTAACCTTCAAAGTATGAAGAGAAAAATACGGGTGTAAAGGGAAATAATAGCAAATATAAGTCTTATTCCATATTGTCAAAAAATGCCTAACGGTATAACGAGCCCGGAAAAAACATGAAAAGAAAATTTCTCTGTTGTGTTGGCCAAGATATTTGATACATGAATTCGGCGTTAGCGTACTTAAGCCGTTTTGAGAATTACAATTTAGAACGCATTTAATTAACCCCTCAATCTCATTCATTTTCGCGTGGAATCTTGACTCGGCGAGACGAAAATCGTTTGATTTTAGTAAACAGCCTTTTTTAGGCTATTGATCATCCAAAAGACCATCATAAACCCGATTATGTTTGAAATTTTTTTACCCCACCATTGTTTGTACAACGTAGTGTCTTTTGCTATGAGGTTCAAAGCCCAAATCAAATTCGCACGTAGCCACATCGATTTTGTGAAAACAAGAAATCAGTCGTACGTAAAACAGCAAATATTTTATTTAAAAAGATTTCGCCCAAAGAGCAGCATCAGTTTTTTTTAGTAGAAATTTCTAGTACTCATAAAATCGATGAGGTCATATGCTTTTTGATCTTACATCGCGGAATCGTCGGAATTGTTCTCTTTTCTTTGTGTTGATGGTCAGGCACGTTGCCAGAAATCTGCGATGGGGCACTGTTACAGGGGTATGGGGGAGGAGCCCCCAACTACCGGAGGTTGGGGGTGTGAGGGTGAAGATCCCAGCCGCCGGAGGGACGGGGTCGGAGCCTCCAGCCCTCGAAAACTTTGTATTTTTTTGGCAAAAATAACTTAATTTTAGGCCTATTTTGATAAAAACAAATGCTATCAAAACGTGGCCTAAAAATTAGGAGTGCAAAACATGATTATACTACTTGCTTAGCAGGGCTATGTGGGAGGTACCTATTGCCAGAATTTCAGTTCTCTTGTTTACAAGCTGGTAAATCATAAAATCCTATACCGGTAGTTTAATATAACTTTTCAGGAGTAATCTATTTCGTCTATATTTTATAGCGAAAGATATAATTAGGGAGGCTAATGGAAGGAAGTTTGCTTGAAGTGATTGGTAATCAAATAATACTGAATAGCCTTCCCCCCTACCTTATTCCTGTACTTGTATATATTTCTTATGAAGCCTATGTTAACAAGCATTTTTCAACAAGCGATCAAATTTGAATACCAATTTTTGGACATTTTTCAAAGTTTTTTTTTAATTTATGAGTTTTATTTTTGACAAATTAGCCCCTC
The DNA here is from genome assembly GCA_963965965.1 of Trididemnum nubilum. Classification (NCBI taxonomy): domain Eukaryota; kingdom Metazoa; phylum Chordata; class Ascidiacea; order Aplousobranchia; family Didemnidae; genus Trididemnum; species Trididemnum nubilum. The sequence continues at coordinate 6,921,264 of OZ014485.1, read as the reverse complement.
CCCCTGAATAAACGTTTTTAAATATGCTTTAAATCACTTTTTAGTCTATTTCAGAGCAAAAGACAGCCTCAGAAGTGCTAAAAACATGGTATTTTCCTTTTTCAGCATTTTGGTCGGCAGGCAAATGGGGGCTATAACTCCTCTCCCCCCGCCTCCCCCTGGCTAACCTACTGTTGATGATTTCCTTATTAGCTTGTACCTTAATTGACAAATCAATTTAGTGAAAAATAGTTGTTTACTTTATTAGCGTATCCTTTATTTACTTTAACAGATGTTAGTATGGTAAAGTGACTAGATATGCAAGTAACTTTTTCCTAAAAATAAAACAATTGCAATGTTAGACGCGTCCGATCTAACCCCAAATGGGTGACGGGCCGTTATTGTTTGAACTTTCAAGTAACGCCATTAACGTTTAATTCAAAGTTGACTTAAAATTTTATTCCTTCTCTGTCGTAGATTTCCATGTGTAGTGCCTACAATACAATGGCCGAATAGGAACGCTTCTCTTAAACTGATGAATTTGAGCTGTCTGAAGAAATTATTATTTGATAACTACCGGTTGACCGGAAAATGAAGTCTAGTTTTTAATATTTTTGACATGTTACTCAATGTAACAACGCAAATGTTGATTTTGAAATTAAATCAGTGTTTTGCACTGATATTTGTGTCGATCGAATTTCTTACGTTTAAGAGGGTATAAAATGCACAAACGGAGATTAAGATTATTCGAGAATTATCAGTTGTGCGCAGGGGCGTATTTAGGGGGGTCCATTGGGCCATGCCCCCCTCTCTTTGGGTCGCCAGGATAGTATAATTAGCATAGAATAGTATGCGAAATTACGGCATGGTCCCCCCCCCCTTGTAAGTTGGGCAGAAGCTTTGATCACACAAAGGGTATGATTTATAAGTTTGTTTTAGGCCTTCAACCAACTTTGGGCAAATATTGAGACTACATTTGAGTGAAGACCTTTTTTTTTGCTCTTCACCTATTTTTGGGGAAAAAATCGGACTGAATTTGAGTGAAGACCTTATTTTTTTTCTCTTCACCTAATTTTGGGCAAAAAATCGGACTGAAGACCTTTTTTTTTTGCTCTTCACCTAATTTTGTGGAAAAAAATCAGACTGTTTTTGGGTGGAACAATTTCTTATCCTGATCTTTGTTCTTTTCAAATTTTCTGAAGTTCCTGCATCCCCCGCCCCCTTTTCAAAATCCTGCGAACGCTACTAGTTGTGCGGTCCCCCACGCCTTTGAACCAATAGTTCGAAATAAATTGAGTTGCTAAGTTCAGAGAGGCACTTCTGGGTTTACTTCATGAGGTTAAATTTCCGTAATTTTGAAAACAATTTTCTCTCAAAATAATACTACCTAAAACTTTCACTAGCTTAGTAGAACAACAGATTTTCACAAAACCATATACTTCGTAATATCCTATATGACGAACTTGGTTTAATTGTTTAAACTATATATTATAAATAAAATGCTAGCTAGCTTAAGTATTAACGCTTAAAGTGGCTCTTAAATCTCACGCCCTCTTGCTAATTTTTAGTTAAAACCTAATCAATTCTCATAAATTTGTCAGTCCAGCCCTTCAGGGCAAAAAGGCTTGTCTTGATTCGATGCGCGTTGCTTACGCGTTGTTTTTGGCGTATTTCGAAAGTTCATTACCGGCATACTCTAATTTTGATTTTAGTCGGTGCCACAGATCTTTGGGTCACGTGATCACCCCCATTTATTTGGGGATTTTTCTAAACTACTCATTTTGAACTGTTTCTCACGTTTTGATGACAGTTGTTTTATCATTATTGGAACAGTCATATTTGAACAGTATTTTTTTAAGGCGATTTGACGAACCGAAATGATCTCTCAAAATTGTCCAGCGGCATAGGCGTAGCCGGGGGTAGGGGCTCAAGAGGTTCGCCCGCCCCCACCCCCAATCAAAATACCACCAACGATAAAAAAATTATGACAACCTAGCCCAACGAAGTTTAGTTGCAGTTTTTTTTGTTTTTTTTTCAGTAATTACGCACATAATAATAATTAACAATAATATAAATGACAACGAGGGAGCCCCAGGGCCCCAAAAGAACAACCACGGGGCCCCAGAGCCCCTAACCGACAATCAGGGGGCCCCTAACTGACAACCAGGAGGCCCCAGGGCCTCTAACTGATGACCAGGGGGCTCCGGGGCTCCGGCGCCCCTAACTGACGACCAGAAAGCCCTGGGGCCCCTAATCAATAACCAGGGGGCTCCGGAGCCCCTAACCAACAACTAGAGGGCCCTGGAGCTCCTATCTGACAACCAAGGGGCCCCGGGGCCCCTGACTGAAGACCAAGGGTCCCGGGCCAGGGGCCCCTTAATTCAAATTTTTAACGATTTATATGCAAAACCTGTGAGAAATCTAAGAATTTTGTCCTAAAACTTGCAACCCCAGGCCCTTGTTTAACGTCATTATGACCTTAATGCTGTAACGCAGGCGGTAATGCAAACTCCCCAATTGAAATACTAATTGGTAAATATAATGAGAGCATAGCGAGTATGTTTCCTTGTCCGGAATTGCAGTTTCTTTAATTTAGGATTTACGCGTACAAAAGTAAGTAATAATAATGACGACCACGTGTCCAAGTCATAATAATGTCTTGCAATTCTTGGAGGTTTCAAAAAATTGTCAGGTAACTTGACTCGAGTCCTCCACGCTTTGGAAAAAAAGTTATTTTAATTATGCTTTAAATGTTTTTTTTTATACAGAACTTAAGGGCGCGATCTTATCTCTAACTCATAGGCGTAGCCAAGGGGGTGGCCTAGGGGGTCCGGCCCTCTCAATCGAAATGCCTCTAATGATAAAAATTTGATCAAAAAGCCTTTTTTCTTCATTTTCAGTTTCTTTTAGCATCTTTGCGTACAACAGTAATTAACAATAAATAATATTGATGACCAGGAGCCCGGCGCACCCCCTTAATTCAATTTTTCAAACCAATTTAAACATATAACCAGGGTGAAATCAAATTTTTTGTCCTAAAAGTTGTTACCTCAGGCCCTCATCTAAACGTTTTATGAACGTAATGCAATAACCAGCGCCGTATTTGCCATGTCGCACAGTGCCAGAGCCCCGCGCTCAGATAGTAGGACTTTTTTTGGTCTTGACTTATGTTTGGCCGAAAGATGTTGCAAAAATCCCCTAAGTGCCAGGGGCCCCGCGCAATGTAAATCCGGCCCGGAAATAACATGTTTAGCAAGCGTAACCATTTATTGTACCATCTTTTAATAACGATTTACCTCCACCTCGCCAGTTTTTACGCACAAAATACTTTAAAAAGATAGCTAGGGAAAATGCTCATTGAACAAATTATTGAATTTTAATTCAAGGGGCCTGGGCCCCCCCCCCCCCCCTGCCGTACATGTACTCCTACAACTGGTTAACTTTAAGACAAAACAAAAATCTTGAAGGAAAATTTTCGAGGGAATTATTATTTACTGCTAAAATATTGAAGGAGGAAATGTGCCTTACTTAACCCTACATGGAACTAATGACTTACAATTAAAATTTTACACCATATTGCAATATTTTAAACGTGTTATGGACTTTAATTGCAAGTAAAAAGAGGATTGAACAATCACATTTTTTCGATTGGCTTTCAAATGTTAAAAATCTTGTATTTTCAAATGGCTGTGAACACGTTCGAAATATGATCCAATGGGATTAAAATAGCTTTTTTTTCCAAAAATTTACAAAAATCGTGTGTGATACGTTTGAGTACACTAGCTTACTCAACACGTCCCCTAAGTTAGACAATTGCACTTTCTAGCTATTAGTTTTCGTCCTCTTCCTTTACCAACCTCCTGGTTAAGTGCCAACAGGCTACGGCTTCAGATCTTCCATTCTACAATATGTTTGCCCCACAGAAAGTTCCTTTTTTGAAAATTTCTGATGACGTCATTGCATGTGATTTGTGGTTTGGGCTCCCCCCCAATCAAAAATCTTGGCTACGCCTATGTTCAGCGGTCTCTTAAAATATGATTCTACAATAATGTAAAAAAAGCTAAGTACGCTTTGGAACAATACGAAAAAATATTTACAAACTAACTGTCAAAGTTGTGCTTAACATTATAAACCTTCAGCGTGCCAGTGCCAGTAATTTGTCAGATTACGGCAAAATGAAAAGAAATCATCACAATTCGACTTTTGAAATCATCACAAACGACTTCTGCAAAAGTCAATTGATACTGTTTCACTTCAGTCATTTTCACTAAATCACTGTCTACTCTGAACTAATGCTAAAGACTAATGTGGAACTTGGTATGACTTCCCATCAAGCCAAGCAGGACATTCGTTTCTCAACTTGACTAAAAGTGATAATGATAGCTAGTGGCTAGACTACTTCGCTTTAGTTCAAATAATTAATAACGCTAGTGGGAAGCTGAGAGAGAAAAGTATGTGGAATTCGAACATGGCAGATAATGATGAAACTGATGATGATCGCCCAATCGAATTGGTTCCATTGAATGAATTTGAAACTGGAAAGTTTTTTTATGAAGTCTAATTTTAGAGCAATAAATGTTTATTCAAATAGTTGTTGACCGCAGTTTCAGATAAAAATTTAGGTAAAAAATTTGCAGTAATTAAATTGTAGGGGGGAACGCAGAGGGACGCGCACCCCATTGAAATTCAACGCCATCCTACAGAATGAAAGCATCATGGCTGATTAAAAAATGAAGAGCTTTTTTCTGGTTTGCTTCAAAAGTTTAGACAAAAAATGGCCGATTTGGACGTGCTGGAGACCTTTTACGGACGTGAATTGTCTTTTTTTCGCCCCGAAACGTTTTGATTCCAATTGCGTCCGGTTACGGCTGCGGAAGCTCCCCCCATCCAATATTTTACACTTTAAGTGCAGTCTTTCAAAATTGTTTTGCGGTTCCTCAAGCCTAACCTTAAAAAACCACTGTATTTGCGTACTCCAAAATGAAACAAAAACTACTTAAGCTCTTAAATCTAATGATGACGTATAACTGTGACGTTTTCTTTATTAAAACATAACTACTAAAAAAGCAAAATTCAATTCATTCGAACAATTATTGCCATTAACGAGAAAGAAACTAACTGTAACAGAATACTAATCACTAAAATCATGCGTTTGTAGGTAGGTCTAAAAATTCATCGAGAATAGATGAGATCAGCCAAAAAACTGGGAACAAATTTTTTCGCTTCGTGGTAGTTCGGTCAAGAAATTGACTGAGCTTTATGACGTAGAAAATAGTGATGCTTTGAACTTTGCTGGTCCCGTTATCAATCAATTTTCCTACCCTATGCGAACCTTGTGAAGTTATTTATGCAATTTTTTTTTCTGAAACGCTGCGTATGAAACCATATTTGCTACGCTCTAACGTTTAACCAATGGCAAAAAGCAACGGAGAGAAACAAAAATTTATTTTTAAGATGAAAACACACAAAAGCACAAAATTTACAGTTGTCGCCTACATAGCAATTTCAAAAGGGGGGTGAGAATGGAGTACTTTTTCCATAATAGGCCATTGAGGTTTGGCACCATTTATAATTAAAGAGAAACTACTTGTGATCGGTTTCATTGACGAAATGAGAACCACTTGGGGTAGTAAAGAGGTTCCCAAACCTTGTTTCACTATTCCTCTCGACTGCGAAAAGAAATTTAATCCGTTTGACTCCGTACCAATGACAACGCTGCATTTTAAACTTTCGTGACATCAGAAAAGGATGACTCGGCAAAATTTCTTGCAAAATAAGCAATACGGTGTTCGGTGATCGATCATCGAGTTGCTTGTTTTGCAAAGTCTTCCTTTTGTGATGTCACACAATTTCGAAAAGCATGGTTGCCAATGGTACGGAGTCAAACGGATTAAACGTATTTTCGTAGATAAGAGGAATAGTGGAATAAGATTTGGGGAACCTTTTTGTTGTAACTCAAATAGTTCTCATTGCTTGAATGAAAACCGATCTCAATCATTATCTTTTTAAGCACCCATCAACAACAACAATTTATTTAATTAAATTCTTTCTCAAAAAAATGCTATCGTTGCAATTTGGATAAGGACATATTTCCATTAAAAAAAGGACAACATTGAAGAGCTGGAAAACCGGAAAACTGATCGTGGTTGACCCACGAAATCGAATGCGCTTACTTGTTGAGTCATATAAGTCATTTGAAATAAATACTGTACTTCCGAAAAAAAAAAAAACACCACAGCAACCTGGAATGAGTAGAAAAAGCAGCTTAAAACAAACACAAATGGACAATTTACTGACTAATTAAGTGATAAGGTACAACTAACACGCTGGTACATGTGCCTTCTAACGGACAGCGACGACTATATAGCAAGCCAAAGAAAGACTCATTAGTTAGCTACTGTGCTATATTGTGCTATAGCTACTGTATAGTGGGACTGTACAGCGACCATTCAACAGCTAATAAAAGTGCATGCACTCTTTACATTGCTGTGAAAGCGTTGACGACCTACCGGTACTCAACCATTGTTGAGCATTGAGCCCTAGGCCCCCTATCCACATACACGTGGCAAACAGAAAACTTTAAAAAATCAGGCTGCTGGTATTGGGAGCTTCCGTGGTGTATCTTTTCTAGAGAAATATTTATTTAAACCAGGAGTGCCCAAAGTTTTTTAGGAACGGGCAGCATTACACTTTTTCTGAGCTTCAGCTGGCAGCGCAATTCTCATAAAATGTTTGGATAATGTTCATCTCGGATCAGCAAGATTCCGCGAAGGGGAAGAAGCTTGAACCAAAAGTTGAAAGGCTTTTGGGATGTTACACGGCATGATGAGTTAACTGGCGCAGCTCAAGCGTATCACAAAAGGAGGTCTGGGGGCAAAGCTCCTCGTTGCTGGGCAGTTTTTTAATTATTAAGCAAAAAATAGGCATTTTAGCGCCGTTTAGATTACATTTTGCTCGTTTTTAGAGCCATTTGAAAGAACTGAATTTTCAAAATTCAGCAGTCATTTGAAAGAATTAATTTCCTCAGCCTCTTTCAATCGTCCCTGCTGACAGATCAAGTCCATAACACATCTACAGGCTTTTATTTTGGGATTAAATATTTTAAGTGGCTTGGCTGAAGGGGGAGGGGCGCTAAAGCATCTTTAGCCCCCATGGCAGCGCCACTGTCCCAAATACAGTGCTCATGCAAGTTTTGTGTTATCCTTCCAGTTACACACCAAAACAATCTCGTTCATTACACAGCACAATCGTATTGGAGATTTTGCTAAGGAAGTGCTAGCTTGAACCAAAAGCTACCATTTCTCTGTGACAAAATTGGTACAGTATCCAGTATCCGACATCTTGAATAAACTGCTACACATTTAAAATGCATCAAGGAAGACATCTCGGGGCAAGACCCGTTGCCGCTGAGCGATTTTAATAATTTCTTTTCAAAAAAAAAAGCCATTTTAACGTCATTTGAAAGAAATGTTGCCCCTGTTTAGAACCACATCAAAGAATCGAACTGCTAATCCAATTCAGCTCTTCCTCACTTAAAATAGGAGTTATAGGTCGGCTGGTCAGATCAAAACACGTTTAAAATTTTACGATAACATGTTTCTTTGCAATACTCGGCTGACGAGGGAGGATTCAGTTCCCATAGCGTCTGCTCCCCAACAGTTGCAGTAGCGAGCACATTCACCATGGACGAACTATAAAGTATCGTACAGCTGCTGCAACCCTTCATTTCGGAATGCAGACTGTGCGATGATGAAAATATAAAAAGGAAATGAAAATAGTTGCACCTTAGCTAATGTAATATGTAGTAACCGACGAAACGCTAATTTGCTACTTTCCAGTGTGCTAGTAGTGGCGTTATTCTCCAAACAACATTCACGAAAAATATTGTTTGAAAAAACCAACGTCAACAAATTTGACAAAAGTAATTTGATGGAGAAAAATTTGGAAGTATCGAAAGAAACTTATAGTAAATCTCGAAACCAATCGAGGGCCGCACAAACTTGTTGTCCGGGCCGCACTTTGGGCAGCCCTGATTCAAACCAATAACTTGCCCGAAAAAAATGCTGCGGCAAAGACGCTTTTTTTGCTCGATGTTGAGGCGAAGACGCTTTTTTGCACGTTCGTATTAAATTTTGCCTCATTCCAAAAAAAAATCTTGGCTGCGCTCTATTTCTCGTACAATTGCTAAGAACTAAATCGAGACTTAAGTTGAGAAGTCAGAAATTTGCTGCTGGTTCGAAGTCACAAAACATAGAGATAAGCGTCGTAAAGCTACTTAACCAAGGACGCAACAATGTGACCAGGGTGCGGGTTGAATCGAGATCATGCGATCGGGGTCGTCGTAAAAGCGACGCGTTTACCCTTTCGGCCATACTGCCGACAAATATGGCTAAGTTCTGATAAGTTGAAACGTCTTCAAAAAAGGCATACCACCCTTGTTGTTCAGAAATTCTTCAAAAAAATTTAAAACTGTTAAAAAAGAAAAGTTCTCAGTTTGTTAGTATAGTTCAAAAAAATCGTTAACGACGCAGTTGGCTTTTTCAATGCATTGTACTTAAGTTCTTACGGCACTAGAAAAGTCAACTACAATGTGTGCAGTGAAAGTGCTTTTATTTACTTTGTACGTTCACAATCCGCCCTAAGATCAAACATCTTATGTAGGCTATAAAAATGTTTCTGAAATTTAAATGTATTGCTTGTATTTGTGTCTTTTCAACTTGTAGCTAAAAGCTGTTTCTGTTAAATGTGTTTTGGAATCTGGCTATAAGTAAAAGTACAATGGAAAAGTAGTAAATGAATTGCTACATAGTAGTGCAACTGTACAAACCATACTGAATCAAGTCGGAATCTATTAAACGTTTCCAAAAGTCAGCTGAGATTTCGCTTTTTTGTATATACACTATACAGTGTGAGGGGCAACTAAGCCAATGCATTGAAAAATGGATTACGTGGGAAAACAAGTTTTGAAAGGCACAGTGAGTTTTTAGTACATATTTTGCATAGTCGTAAAAATACCGATTTGAAAGTTCTAGATTGAAAATCGCCTTTTTTTATGAAGTCGTCTGGTGCGAATGAGTTCGTTGTGCAAATAAAGCCGATAAAGTGGTATAACATGCTCGACTCTGAAACGGGAGATTAAACGTTCAAATCTCAGGCCGATCAAAGTGAACAGAAGAGCTGCAAACGGCTTGACACGGCTGCGAAATTTTTCTGTAAGAACCTATCATGCCGGGGCGCAACGACGCAGAGATGGACCCCACCAACTCTGTACTTTGGCGCAATACAGCTAGTAAATTAAAATATTTAATTTGAAGTTATTTTCAAATTGATTATGCTACTGAAAATTACCCCTACAAGAATAGCTCCCCTAAAAATTTTATTTGTGTTTTTGCCGTCCATGAGCAGAGCGCAATATTGTTTCACACTTTAAAGAATGGTAGACATGACAGTTTTGCACGTGCCGTGGAGGCGCAGCAGTGAGCAATTGAACCCTAAAACTCAACGTTGAAACTTAATTGATTCACTGACCTGGCGGGCAAACTCTGAAAGCGCATAAAAATACACCTAATGAAAGCTGCATTGTATTTTTCGGCTTTAAGCTTGTCCTGTGTTAAGAAAAATATAAAAAACGAAGATTAAAACGAAATCGAACAGCAGCACAAACGCTGACAATATAGTTTCGCTTCACTTGCAGGTGGAAAAACACATTCAAAAAATATCTGGCGACAACGAATCAGATGATCTGGACGACGGGTTAACAAATGAACAGAGGAGGCAGCTACAGCAGCAAATCAAAGAAAAAAAGTGAGTGAAGATGGTTTCCAGCTCTTAACGAGACATAGGTTCAGAACCTGAGTTAGTGCGAGTTTTAATGCGCTTGCATTGGGTTCAAGCTTGTGACGCCGAAAAGGAAATAAAATAAATCTGTAACTTTTTCTTTATAGTGGCGTCCTTCGGGAGATAATTTGTTTGCAACAAAGTGCTACAAGTCACCTGCTATAATCTGCACTTTTGGTTGTTTGGCTTTTGTTAAATTTCCAGATGTTACTCTCTCATTAATAAAATCGTACCTTTGCGCCGACAGTGAAACATAGTCGTAGATTGCTTTTCCTTGAAAAATAGTTTTGAAAATGTCAAAACTAACAAACAATCGCACCTTTGCACAAGCATGATAATGAATATGTAGAAAAAAGAAAAAATTAGTTTCGTTTATACAAATGTATTTTATTCGCACATGTGGTATTTTTCAATCAATTATCTGGCAAATGTTATCAATGTTACAAACAGGTGTTAATTCAAGGTAGTTAAAGAGGATGTAGATTTACAAGTTAACAAAAAATACAAATGTCGATTTTCATTGGTTTCGTATTTTTATAACTTAATAAACTGTTGAAAAACTTATAATAATTTTGAGGCTAGATTTTAACCGTATTGCGCAGAATATTACACATCATTTGTGGCCTTTTTTCTTGGAAAAAACATGCTAAGCACAATAATATTTGAGAAGATTGCAACAATCTACGAGTGCTCTACGAGAATGTTTAAGTTACGCTACGTAAAACAATGTTCGATTAAAAAATCGTATATTGTAGCAAGTTAAATATCGCCAGTGGAACACCATCATTTACCGTACAGATTTTGAATATTTAGTACTCCAGGGAGCAAATTACAAATTTTTCAACGGCTTTTTTTGATTTTTTCCAGCTAATTTTTGTCTTGCTTACAAGCGCGCAATTAGGATTTTGCTGGTGGCTTGAACCAATTTCGTTCTAAAAGATCTCAATTTTACGCGGCGTACTGATCAAATTTGTACAACTCTAGCGTGTCAGTGACAGGGTTTGGAGGCAGAATTCCCAACCGTTGGGCGATGATTGCAATTTTTCGGAAAAAAAATAGCCATTTAAACGCCAGTTCGATAACATTTCGCACATTTTTAGAGCTTTGAAAGAACTAAATTGCTAAGATTAAATTGCCCAGCTTTTTTATTCCCCAGCCTCCTTTTCTTGCAGGTCAAGTTCAAAACACGTCCAAACGCATTTTTGAGTTAAATTTTTTAACTGACTTGGCCAGAAGTGGAGCTGAAGCCCCTATAGGCTCTTAGGTTGCGCCACAGCTTGCTTGGGCATACTATGTATTATTTCGGTTCGACCATAGACTATAGAGAAACAAACGCGCGGAGAAAAAGAGAAGAGCATTGAAGAAAAATATTTGCGCTTGTTGAGAAGATTTTTTTGCAGTCACGCGTATATTTGACTGATTTGATTGGACATATTCGGAGAATGTGTGAACCGTGAAGAAAAAAAGTCAAGCTGATTGGACAAATCGGCATATTCTAGAACAAATAGACCGTGAAGACAAAAAGACAAAACTGTCAGTTTCCGGTCTAGTAACAAAGAGTCTATGGTTCGACAGTTTACGGTATATGTTTGTCCAACTGCTTACACGGCACTGACGGCGAATTACAGTACCAGTACTTTATTTACCGTTTTTGCATGTCCACTCTTTAGGGCCGTTGCTTGGTTTCGATGGCTTCTTATAGCGGTGTCATCCCAAGAAAAAGGCCAATTACAAAAGAACAACACCGACACCAATCAAAGAGTTTATGTGACAGCAGTGTTCTTTTGGTGGTCTATCAAGTTTTTAATTGGCACAGTGTTTTCTGTGATTTGGCACTTTTTAAGTATGATTCAGCATGACTCAGCAATACTCAGCGTAACTTAGCATCACTCAGAAATACTCAGAGTGACTCAACATGACTCAGCAATACTCAGCATAACTTAGCATTACTCAGCAAGACTCAGCATGACTTAGCAATACTCAGCAATCCTCAACATTGCGCAGCATCACTCAACATAACTCTGCATTTCTCAGTACAACTCAGCATCACTCAGCAATACTCAACATAACTCAGCAATAAGGAGGCACCGAAATCAAGAGATGGACGTGGAACGTGTTGTAAGAAACGATAATTATGATTATGGAATTAACTGGAATGTGTTAATAACGTTTTTTCGGCACATGCAATAGATACCACAGATATTATTGGTGGCCAAGAAAGTGATTAGAACTATAAAAATCATAGCAGCGTGACCACGAGCGTAATTAAGAGCGTTCTTTTTACGACGAGCCTGATCACATGATCTGTGTTCAACCCGTACCGCAGTCACGCTGTTGCGTCCTTGAACAAGGCGCTTCACAATGCTTATCTCTACTAGGTGCTTTCGAACAAGAAAGTTTGGGCAAACATCAACCGGAAAACTTGGAAAAATAGTTAACTCTTAAGCGAATGTGGATTCGTCCAAACAATAACGCCACTGCCGTTTTTTCGAGACAGGAAGGTAAAGATGCAGCAGCCAATCAAAGTCATCGATCACTAAATAAAAAAATTAAAGATCAAAAAACACCAAGAGGTAAAAAAATTTTACCTTTTTTGATCAAAAAAGATAAAAAAAAGCACCAGAACAAAAAATAAAAATAAAAAAACAATGAAGTTAAGATAAAAAAACAAGTTAAAGATAAAAAAACCAGATCAAAAAAAAACAAGTAAAGATCAAAAAAGCACCGGGGATAAAAAAAACATTTACCTTTTTTTACCCAAACATGATTGCCCACCTTACATATCCCACGTATGGCTTTAGCTTCCACATTCTAGTTTCTATTCAATCTTGTTTAGTTTTTTTAGCCTGATCCTTTTTAGGGACCTAGAATTTCAGAATCACTTGCTTGCATGCAGCAGTCTCGCAACAGTGGTGCCAAAACAAACAATTAGATTGGTTCTGAATCAGAAACAAACAATTCATTAAGCAGTATTTTCATTAAGCAGTAAAGGAGACAAATAACCGCTTGTGTAAACAAACTGGTTCTATTACATTCCTTTAAGCGACACCACTGTTGTCAGTTGGCGATCTTGTTGCTCCAGATCAAGGATGGCAGTACGGTACGGTACGTTCAGAATTTGCGTGCTATACGTACCTCGCATCCGTACCGTACCAGCGTACCGTACTTCAGTTCAATTTTTGAAGTGAACCGTATATTGGTACGGTACGTTTTTTTGCGTACCGTACCTTCAATCAATTTGGTTAAACAACAATCCACTAGTGACATATGTGACCTATGTTGACGTGCTTTTTGTTTATATCTGATTCGTATTATGCCAAATGATAAGCCTAGGCAGTGTTTCTTGAAAGGGTGAATGATTCAACGCAGGGTGAATTAAATGTTTTTGAGGTTGAACCAGTACAAAGGGGTGAACCAAAAAAAAAGGAAACTGTTAAGTTAATGGGAGTAACAGTGATAACACGCTTTTTGCTAAGAGATAATGTCTCGAAGAAGCAATTTGTACAAAGATATTCTAAAAATTGAGCTATTTTTATTGGAAATTTATTCAGTATCTTCTAGCTTTGATAGTTCGCTAGTCGCCTTCATACTCCCAGCTTTTCGAAATAATTTGGAATAGCCAATAAACGTATTTTCATCAGGAAAGGTTGAAATGAGGAATTCTTTGATAAGGATGAACGGAACCTAAGAACTTCAACTTAATAGCATCTTGAGCTTAAAAAGTGCTAAGCTTTTTTTGCCGATATTTCATTCAAGGCGGTCAAGATCTTACAGAACAAAAAATAATGCAACATCTAGTGATGATTCTTTATGCTTCAGGAATAGTTTAGTCATACAAAATGACAATTTGCGTGCAACATTTAAGTTTTATTAAAAGCAAAGTCATCGAATAGGCTATTACAGAGTTGTAAATCGGGTCAGGTTCGGGCCTAAAGTTGATAAAAATTTCGGGCTTAACTCGGGCCTGGGACGTACTTTTTGTCTTAGGTGCACAAAAATATTATTAAAATAATTTGGCAACATTGCTAAATTTTTCAGATTTAACTTAACTTTTGGGTTTTTTTGGGCTTGATTTGGACTTCAAACTAGTTTTCGGGTTCGGGCTGGTTTCGGGCCTGAACTAGTTGGCCCGTTTACAACTCTGGGCTATTATCACAATGATATTTGTATTTTCTTGTATTTTTGTTCAGCTAAGATATCTGCTTTTTGTTAGTTGGTTAAATTTATTTCAATGCTGTGATTTCCAACCGGGGAGGAATCCCTCCACATAAAGGAGGAATTTTGCTATTTCAAGGGAGGAGCTTTAAAACTTCAATTTTAAGATAACTAGTGGCATTTGTACTGCGCGCTGCGGCTGTTTACTTTAATAATATTGGCCGGCATGAGATTGTATTTGTTCTTGTCGAAAGTGTGTTTATAGCGTAGGTATTGCTGTAGTTTAGTATCTTACGCAAAGTAGGATTGGAAACCTGCAAACCGTATTGTAGAGCATAGATTCTCAAAGTGCTCCGTACGGAGCCCTAGGGCTCCGCTAGAGAAACATAAGGGCTCCGCAAGCTATTCGTTTACTTATTAAAATACTGACCTAGCTAATTTGCAACTTTCCAAGGAAGCAATAACGGCATTAATAAAATTTGACACTACCTTATTAGCAAAACTTAAATTGTAGGGGGGACGCGTCCCCCATCGAGAGTTAGCGTCCCCCTATCGAGATTAGCGTCCCCCCCATCGAGATTTAGGTGTCCTCTCATCGAGATTTGAGCGCTGGATGATCAGACAAAAAAGAGCCAGCCAACATGAATAAATCCTACAAATTCCGTCCGAAAATAGTACCAAATTGCGAGGGAAAGTTGATTTCGATGAAGAAACACTTCAGCTGACGGCGAAGCCCCCCTTTTTTTTGGTCTTTACCTAATTTCGGCGAAAAGACACTTCAATTTTCGGCGAAGTCCTTTTTTTTGGTCTTTAACTAATTTCGGCGAAATAACTTTTGGTCTTCGTTCAATTTCGGCGACGAAATTACGTATTCTTCACTAAAGTACGGTACTTTCGCAAGCCAAATGCCCAAATGCGTTTGGTCAAAGCTGCACAAGCGTACCCCATGCAAAATTTTACAATTTAAGTATTGCTTATTAATATGTTCGTCTAGTGTCAAATTCATAGCGTGTGTTGCCAATTGCCACGGCTTTTTTTCGCTCTTTGTTTCTTTAATTTATGTAACGCCTGGTGGCGCCATTTTACAATGTTTCGTTCCATAGTGAAACGTGGTCTTCCACAGCGTGGTCTATCATTGCGCCTTATCTCAAAGCTTTCGCCGCATTCAGCAACTTTCGGATGAAAAACAAGCTTAGCATTGACTAATTGAGTTACAATTAAAATGAATGACATTTGGTTACATTAGTGATTGTGTGTTCTGTATTGCTTGCATTTTGAAATTAGGGAAGGAAAATTTTTTTTTAAACAGCAAAGTAGGAATCTAGCAAAAAAGGTTGGGAATCACTGTTTTAATGTATCGGAAACTTGTTTACGTGTCGCCATTCACGAGGCGTTATTGCAATATACGTACTTTTCTGTGCAGTTGTGTCGCTGTTGTTTTCTTTCCAATTTTCTTCAATATATGACATGCCACGATAGTCGTAGCATCCATATAGGCAGAAGTTATGACATCACAATTGCCTCTACTTTTGAGTTGTGACATCATAATACAATCGTAACGACACATTAAGAGGCTATAATGATTACTTGTGCATACATCATGCAGTCAACGTAGACTAAATTAAATAGTAGAGTCAGGACACAAATACGGGTCTAGTGACTGGTGCTATAATTTAGGCTGCGTTTACACAGAGCGATTTTCGCAGTCAGGAATGAAACTTCAGCCATGTGTAAACGAGTTTTCTCTTCGTGAAACCAGGTTTCGCACTTTTCATTTTCGAGCGATTTTCGTGCCTGGGTTTCGCGCCTCGAATTACCAAATGTCTTGTGTAAACGCTCTTGACACGAAAACCTCGATCAATTGATTTTTATTGTGTGTTTTTTGGATTGAGGTGTTTGACGCGTTATAACTTCTGCAAATACAGCTGCTGCGCAGTTAGTGCTTTTGTTTTGCCTGCGACGTTGCTTTCGCACTTCTTATGCCTTTCAGGTTTCAAAACTTTGAAAAAGGCAGGTGTGAAAACCGGGTTTGAAAACTGATTTTCGCTACTTTTCATCGTTTCCACATGCGCAAGGTTCCGTTCCTCGTTGTCAAAACCGCTAAGTGTAAACGACGTTTTTTGTCATACGTAAATGCGACAGGTTTGACAACTAGGAGCGAAACCTAATTGTCAAACCTTTATGTAAACGCAGCCCAATACCATATTAAAGCAATAAGCAGCAACTTTGCTGGATTCAACATTTTTTATTAAAATATATTGAACGTTTTTGGCTTGAAACAATCAAGCCCTCATCAGAATATTAATGATAATACACAAACATCTGCAAAGGAAACTAGAAGGATTATGGTAACATAAATTACGTATAACTGATTAATAACCTATATTATATAATAAATTACTTAAAATTTTTATCTAATAAAATGAAAATGCCTTTCTAGTTTTGGAGCAAAGCAATCATGTCAAATAACAGTCAAGCAAGCAACAGCATAAACTTTTTACCTTAAAATTAACCGATTCAGTTCGAATAACTATTTCAACTGAACTGGTTAATTTAATTTAACCAATTCTGTTAGAATAACTGGTGCTATACCGTGTATTTTCAATCGTATATGCACGGTCGCACGAATCTTTATTGAATGCCACAGGTTGCACATAAAACGTACGGTGCCAATACCTATGGTACATTTAGTACGCAAATTCAAACAGCTTACTAACGTATTGTGCCCGTACCATTACAAAAAACGCGTACCGTACAAGCGTATCGTACTTTTGGGCAAAAATGAGGCGTACTGTACCGTACTCTTACGTACCGTACAAGCTTTCGTACGGTCATCCTTGCTTCAGATATCCCAGCTTGTAACTAACTTTACGTACCGGAAATAGTACCGTACAAGAATAAAGAGAAACGATTTTACAGAGAAAAAATGGCGAAAGAGCACGATCAAAAGCGAGCGGAAAGAGCAAAGGCGCGCGAAGATATGCGGCAGAAGCACAGCTTGAAACCAAATGAAACTGATCAACAAATCTTAAAGGAAGCTGAAGCGTTACCTTGGGTAAAAGTCGAAGAAGAAGAATCTGGATTTTTTGCTGAGGCATCAACTAAGATAAAAGACGCTTGGGATAGCGTCGCCAATTTTTTCCAAACTTAATATCAATTTTAGTTAAACACTGGAAAGCCTAGTATTATTGCTGGTTCATTCGTATGAACCAGGCACTCTGCGTCTGTCTAACCATATCAACGCAGAGCAATTTCTGGGTTCTGTTTGCAGGTTTTTTGTCCGGCTTGGCCACAACAACGGGTAGACTGCTTGGCCGCATTGAAAAATAACCGCAAAATGACCTTTCCAAGGACACAACGTAAAGCGTCTTTCCCAAAGACACAATTATTGCTGGTAAAGAGTTTGGAACTAGTTATAGCTTTTAATATAAAAAAACATTCAGGCCGAAAAATTTTTTGCTCGCTTTTCCGTTGAAAATTTTTGACAGATCTGAAAACTAACTTTCCCAAATTTAAGCTTTCTATGACCTTCCGTTTCCGAAATATACCAGCTGAAATTTCCTTTAGAAAAAGTTTTATCATGAAAAATTTTGTCAGGGTTGCCTATTACAAAATTTTCAAAAGTTAATGCATGTCCAGTTCTTAATAAGTGCTTTGCAGCAGAGTTGTTGTCAAAACAAAGTAAAGGGCTTCTTTTTAAATGTAAGCCAACTTTTCCAAAGTTAATCTTCTGTCACAGCAATGGCAAGATGGCTATACTGAAGTAAAAGGAAAATTGTTAAATTTGAACTGTAATATCTCGAAAACGGGAAGACGTAGAAAAATCAAATTTGGTGAGAATGTATTTTAGGCTCTTCCTTACGTTTTGGTCGCAAGTGAAAAACTTGATTTAAATACCCTTTGAAAGGCTTTTTCTGTTTTATCAAAAATTGATGACATTTTCATTTGCTTTTGTAACCATTTTAAAAGTTCATGTGTTTTTGATTTTCTTTGTGTATTCTCTGTCGACTGCATTGCAATACAATTCGCAATCCATCCAAAGCAAAGTTACAACCCAGCCGAATCTCATTTGCCGAAATCTGAGATGGTCAAATTCACGTACCGTATAATCAATTTATTAATCAGCGTATATTTGCTAATCAAATCAAATCTTTCATTGTACTCGCTGTATTACGCCGAAGTGTGTAACGAGTTGACGGGGCCTATCTCCGCGTGATTGCACCCGGGCAGCACAGTTTCTTTCGAAGAAATGTCGCAGCAGTGGGATCTGTTGGCAACACTGTGTCCGATTTACTTGTCCGAGATATGAACCTTGGACCTCCCGCTCCACTGCCGAACGCGATACCGCTCGTGCAAATTTTCATGATTATTTTACCTATACGCTAAATTCATGCACAGACGACCAACTTGAACTACTGCGTCTTCCAATTTGATGATGATTGATTGATTGGTGCATCTTTATCCTCCTATCACGAGAAAGCGACGGTGCGCTATGCTTTGGACGAATCCGCACCTGCTTAGGAGTTGACCATTTTCCAAGCTTTCCTGTTGACGTTTTGACTTCTTCCCACGTAAATTTGCAGCTTGTTCGAAGCCACCAAGCAGAGATAATTATCGTAAAGCGTCTTATCCAAGGACGCAACAACGTGACCAGGGTGCGGGTTGAACTCATGATCCTGCAATCAGAGTCGTCATAAAAACGACGCCTTTACCCATTCGGCCACGCCAATTTAATAACTTCCTTTGACAAAAAAAACAAACAAAAAAAAACAGCAATTTATTAAGTACTGACTTTAAAAGCCAGCAATATTAGAAACCTCTCACTGAAAAAGGTTTTGGAAGAAAGCAAAAAATCTTCATAATAATATAGGCTTATTATGTCTTTATTGCAATTTTATATTTTGAACTTTAAAGTGACTTGAATTACAGTATTTCTTTCATATAGCTTTTCAATCAATAAAATTTCTTCACGGTGTTTTCGCCCAAAATAATAATAATTATCAGTATCACCAGTCTTTCTTATTCGTTTCAGTTTGTTTTTTTTGTTCATGTTGCAAAATTTTTTCCACACAGCTGCAGTTTACATAATCCGGTGTTGATGTTTTAGTATATTATTGATAATTACTGTATTATTTTTTATGGCGAAATGTCACGATGTTTACGAGTACGATTGTCAGCCATCTCGGCAAACTTGATGAATTAAGTTTGCCGTACTTCTATGATTAAGACTCTCTCAGAATGGCTGCTTTAGACTAAAGTTGCGTTTACAAAGAACGCTTAGCGAAGGTTGGCAACTTTCGCGGATGGTCACTCACGTCACTGCAGGGGCAGATCTAGAAATTTTTGCTGGAAGGTTCTGCTCAAGATATAATATTTTTGCATACAAACAATTTTGAGGAGGTGCAAAATTTGAATATGACTTTCACTAAAATTGATTTCATTTAGCTATTGCAATAAGCTTTTCAGACAGAACTTTTCAGTTGCGATCTCTATCAGGTTGGTGACGAGCTGAGTAGAAGCTTTAAATACCACAGCAAATTATGTGTTTGTCGTTATTTAGGTGTCTGCACTAAGAATAATTGCGATCTACTGTAAGGAGAAATGCATTCCAAGGAGATTGCACAATCAACAGTAAAGAGAAATGCAATCTAACGATGCAGGAAGTTCAGTTAAAAATTAAAATCATTAAAAAAAAAAACAGCACAGTCTGTTTCTCCCTAATGGGTTCGTCAGGGGGGTAGAAACTAAACAAAAACAAAACGGTAATATACTTCAGCTCACCAACCACGTTTCCCCATCCCCTCATCGGAAACTTCGCGGCGGGCGCGAGCCCAAGCCGTCCCACTGGGGCTAATTATGACATTGCATGTAAAGGGTGTAAAATATTGCTCACCTCTACCGTAAATTCTGCTTTGCCGCGAAGAGTTTCCGAACCCTAGGAATTGGTTTGTAGAAGATTTGAACGTATACTATAAATGCAGTATTCAAATCAGCATTTCTCACAACTCGTATAGTATTAGGCGGCGAAGAATTGTCCAAACTGACCTAATTTTCTGTTTTGCGCTTGTTGCACATCCTCTTTGTAACGTTTATGTGTTTAAGTCAAATCAGTTAGTAGTTGAGTCTTATTGACGTAGTGTCAATTATTTTGTTTGTTTTAAATTGATAAGCTGAGTAAGTTCCTGAATTTGAAAACTGCAATATTGGAAATCTTCAAGAAACCGCTCGCTCGCTCGCTCTTACATTGTTACATTTTGACCGCCTAATAAAGAACGATTGATCTACACAGTTGGTGGAGAATTGGGCAGGAATTAAACAGCCGAAAAAGATCCGAGTTCCGAGAGCTTTTCGCTGTTAGCTAATGACCTTTGTTGGCATCCGGAGTGCCTCCAAATCACTCGAATAAGACGGTTGCGCAACAGTGGGTTTTTTAATTTTTAATGATTTTATGTTTTAAGTGAACTTCCTGCATTATTAACTGGCTCTGGCCCATTGTCCATTCAGCACTCTAGAAACTGGGAAGACAGTGTACAAGAGAAATGCAATCTATATATTTTTCTCAAGCCAATGCATTCAACTGCTGCCAAAAAGGATGTGCTACCTGCCAATCAAAGAAGCATGGCTCTTTATAAATACGTGTGCTACTGTGATAGTCAGTACGAAGATCGCAAAGCCCAAAAGCTTCAGGAACGCGTTAATCAGTATGTTACAAAAGCTATAAGGTAAAGAACCACTCCTACTCAGGAGCAGGGAACCTACCAACCCCAACCAACGAGAACACAGCCAAATAGAAAATGCAAAGCAAAAAGTAAGATTCAATTCAAACCAGAGAGCGATTCAGTCATCGGCGAAAATTTGTAGGAATCCAAACTGTGTGCACGCAATTATTCTGATTCGTGGTTTAAAATCCTAACCACAGCTCATTCGCAATTTCATTTGAGCCTGTCGGAAGTCACTTATATTTCACAAAAAAAAACAACAACAAAACAGATTTGTGCGGTCAAAAGCAGTTTGTATTTACCCTTCAACTGTTTTGATAACATCAGAGCCTGCTGTCACTATAGAGATTACATTTCTCTTTACTATTGATTGTGCAATCTCCATAGAATGCATTTCTCCTTATTGTAGATAGCAATTATTTTTAGTGCATTCACCTAAAAAACCACTAACACAGAATTTGCGTTGGTTTTTGAAAATCCTGCTCATCGCTGGTCACGCCAGACAGCAATATCAACTAAAAACTTTCTATTTGAATAAAAAAAAATTTTTATTGACACGCTTAACAAAGTCCAGAGCAGAGGTGGGCCATCACCCATAGAAGCATTTTGTGGTGGGCCAAAGAGGTGTTTGGGTAATTGAATATTCGGTTGGAGAAATGTATTGACCATTGGCTTTGTGGTGCCCGTCAGAGAGCTCGCATAAATTTAGCGGATTTTGGCGAAGACCGCTTTTTTTGAAGTTCAACTGAAAATTGCCGTTAAGCAGAAGATTAAGATGTGCGCCATGGAAAATTTTTGAATGGAAAATAGGCCACGGTGATGAAATGGTTGGTAAGCGCTGGCAACGATAGATAACCCAGAGCAATTGTATATATTAGAGCAAAGAACAGCAAGACAAAAGTCACTTTTACCACAAGCCTTTAAAAATATTTCTTTGCAAATGATGATCGATCAAACATTCACATTTTGAACAACGTTCGATATGAATGGCCAAAGTGGAAGCGGTACCCTTTTACAGCTTCCAGCTTCTGCTTCACATCCCTGGTTTCAGCATTTTAATTTCTTTCTCTGCGATAATATATTCTTGTAAAGCAAAAGAGGAGGGCATCAAAACCCCTCTCAAACTAAATTTAATATTGTATGACTTTTAAACATGATGTTTTAATGCTTGTTGTAATTATATTGCTAAGTACCTTTTGCCACAAGAACTATTCTAATATGGTGCTCTGTATAACCGCATAATCCTTGCAAAGTTTTTCATTTTTATTTTGCTGTACGTGTGTACCAAAAATACACGCGTGGATAGCAAAAAATTTGGAGCTTACCACATGCACAGACAAGCTACTAAAAAAAAAACACAAAATTCTACAAATGTGGACGCTTCGCCCCAGGGTTACCTACTGTAATTATAACCAAGCAGAGGTGGGCAAAGCGCAATTACTGTAGAAGCGCACGGCGCAACTTCCGCAATTGCGGAAGTTGCGTTGCGCTTTAATTTTTTATTCTGAAACATAGCAGAAGTAGCGTTGCTGACTAAAGTCTTTAAAACTTGTTGCGCTTTGATTGCGGTGTGCTTTCAAAAATTATTTCGGTTAATAGAGCAATTGTATACATTTTGTTCCATTTTGGTCGTAAAAATATTGATAAATGTTGGCCTTCGTTAGCAAATTATTTACTCTTTTTCTGTCTAAACTCGCAAAAAATGCGGTATTTGCATTGTGTTGTAAAATTTTAGTTGCCGAATATTGGTTACGATTTAACTTGTTACGAAAATGCCAATCCGCAATTTCAAAATTACGTTGCGCTTCAACTGAATCAGAAAGTTCATTGCGAAAGTTGTGCTACGCCTAGAAATTAAAAAAATTAAATTGCGCATTTTGCGCTGCGCTTTTTTTGGTTCAAAGATCGTTGCGCTTTGTTGTGCTGCGATTTTGATGTTATTTTTGCCCATCTCTGTAACCAAGTAAAGATTTGCGCTTAACAGCGCAGATGCAGTTAAAATAATTTATTACCCCGAGAGCTTGGTAATCCGTCCCAAGAACCCTAACAATCCCTAATTATTTTAAACTTCTGAGCGAACGTTCAGGGAAATTCACATCAACTGAAACATAACGACTTTGGCTTCAGGAGCAGTGCAAATCTGAATTTGTGACTGTGCCCAAGCACAAATTCTATTTCTTGCAATGATAAACCACTGAATACTATAATTGAATTTGGTTCTATAAGGTGCGTTTAAGATGATGAGAACAAAGTTGTTTTATTTTGACTTATGTGGGAAAAGTTTTTGTCAGAAAATCTTAAGATCAAAAATTTTAGGCAAAAACTATGTCATCAAGTGGTGGAAGTGGAAGCGGTAGAAACGGAAGCACTAAGAATGGAAGTGGAAGCGATTCGAGCATTGCTGCTTCCACATCCTGCTTTAAACTAATCTTTTAAACTGTAGTGGTCATTGGTGTTTGAATGAACAACGATTTTTGCTCCCTGGAAATGGATCATCAGAATATGCAATTACGCTAGGCTTATTCCTGGCTATTGAACACAAAGAAAATTGATTCGAATTTTTTTGTTGAAGTGTTTTTTTGTTAAGGAGTATTTCGGGAGCAGAGTATTCTTGTAAAGACAAAGAGCTAGTCGTGCAAAACTTATGCAAGGAGCCGCACTGAAGCATAATTAACGGTACGTCGCTTTCGTAAGCTAAAAAGCTGCTGCTATGTAATTGCTATCCCCTCAGGCTGGCATCCTTGCCCCAACCCTAACTGTAATGCAAAGTTTTGAAGCATAAAAAAGATAGCTTCGTGCATTTCCTTCCCAGTTCCTGCATACTGCATCACACATTTACTACCCAACCACAAATCGAACCCGGGTGCAGAGGGTTGGTAGCTTAACATGCTAACCACTACACTGCGCAGCTTGCAACAATGCAGTGACAAAATGTCGTATTTAAACCAAACGTACGAGTAAAAAATAATGGTTCGTGCGTGAGCGTTTGCATGACTAGCTTCTACTCTTGTAAAGTTTCGGAAATGGATTGGAGCCGGAGTCAATTCCAAAAACATCGGAATGGAGTTGAACTGTAAACAGTGCCGGAACCAGAGCTGTCAATGTGAGGGGGCCAAATTCTTCAGTGGGGGGGCCAAATTATTACGACCAATTTTAGCGCTACTTAGTTTTCATACTGTTTGTAATCATGTCATTAGTATATAAGCTATAACGAAATGCTGTATTAAAGCAATGCGATCGGCAATTATAAAGACAAATCTCGCAATGCGATCAATGCGATTGGCAATTAGCCTATAATCCTGCACCGTAAAAGTCAGTAAATATACTGCAAAAAAAAATTAAACGAAACCAAAAACACGATTCCGATACAATAGATCCGGACTGATACAATAAATCAGAACTACAAGCAAGGAACCAGGGGCCACGTGTTGCATTTGCAATTGCATAAATCCTGCCCTAAATATTGTGTAATACTGAAATCAAGACCAAAAGGCGAGCTAGCCAACAGTTTACAATTATTGCCTATTCAATACCACGGTTAGGGCTTATTGTTATCTTCGTTTTAGAACAGTTGCAATCTTCGGCTGCTATTATGAAATTTTCTTTAAACTGCTTCTTTCAAAGCGCCAGAAAGTCGTTTTGTTATATCGGCTTCAAACGCCAGATGGACATGATGGCATTTACGCTTATGAGCCATCGACAGACGGCGATATGAAAAAACATTCTTCAAAACAGAGAACGAATTTTCACACATTGCCGTCGAAGTCCCAACAGTAACAGCCAGTTTAAATGCAAGTAATACGGAAGGCATGGTTTTGAAGCTGTCATGATATTTGCTAGATAACAATTCACCGATAGAAATAGAGCCTCCAGTCTCTTTGTTTAGGTTTTCAACATATTGCTTAGCGACTAGGAACTCCGATTCCACAATGGGTGAATTTGTAAGTTGCATTAAAGGCTTTATTGCAGCAACATTCAACAAATTGCAGTTGTTAGGATCTACAGCTTGTACAGCAAGTGCAAGTTTCGTCTGTCTTTCACCAAACCTGTGCTCCATCTCTCCAACAACTTGATCGATTATGCTAAAATACAATCTCCGCAGAGCAGCTTCATTTCTTGCACTGCGCTGTCCTGTAGTTTCTACAACAACCTAGTCTTGGTGATAAATTGGTTGTGTTCTAGGACGTTTTTCACGAACAGTAGAAACCGATGTTGATAAGCAGCTGCTCCAAAGCTCTTTGAATTTATCTTCGGCGCGAAGGTCTCTAACACATTGCATTGATGTTTGAATAAGATGACCGCCCGCTGAGCTAATCGCTATGCTGAACTGTGTGCAATCAGCATACCAACCAACTCTATGATGAAGACAAGTGTCTCTGTGACGTAGCAAGCCACGCATGGTTACTTCAATTTTACGTTCAGACAGGGCCGAGTCAATTAAATTCTGGGGCAAAAATCTACCACAGTTCTGTTCCAGTGACTTTTGCAGTTCGACGTCTGAAATGTCTTTCTTTTTTGATTAAACCTACTCCGTTTTAGCTTTCCCTGCAACAGGTCCTATGCTGAGGCAACAAAACACTCGTCAGAAGTAGGGGGGCCAAGCTATCAAAGTAGGGGGGCCTGGCCCCCCTGGCCCCCCCTTAGCGCCGGCTCTGACTGTAAAAATTAGCTACTCCGCTCCACTCGAGTTGGTTGTTGGAGACTGGAGTCGTAAATCAATCAGTCAATTTAGTCATTGGAACGACCGACGCTCGCGTCGCGTGTTCCTTTGTTTTTACTCGGCCATTTTCCAACTAAAGAGTGCGAAATTTCAGACTTTTGCTTATAACTCAAGAACGGTTGAGTCTAGCTACATGAAATTTGGACTGCAGTTTGAGATCAATGAGTTGTATGTTTGTACCAAATTTCGAGGCAATAGGTCACGTGACTTCGGTTTTAGAACCCGAAAACCGCCCCGCAAGTTTGGTGAAAAAGCGGTCTCAGTCAAAAACGGCTTAAGTACGGCAAAAAATATTTCATAGGGTTGTATGTCTCAAGATACCCTTTTATCCCTACCAACCCACTTTTGGCCGCGATGAGGTTTATTTCTTTTTTTTCCTTTTTTTTCTTCCTAATTTTTGTACGCTCTTCTTCTCCTAATCCACAACACATCGAAATCTAATTTTTGTGTGAAGTTGTTGAGCTGCAAATGCAATTATTTCTCCCGAATTTTTTTGGGGCAACTCCACCGGGAATCTCCCCAAAATGGGGCCCCAAAAAATCAATTTTTTGAACGGCTGAAGCTAGGATGCTAGTTCTTTTTGATATCAGCAGATATTCAACAGACAAATATTTTGACATAGTTTGGGGGTGCCACCCCCTCGGGGACCCCCCAAATGGACCCCACAAAAATCAATTTTTTGAATGGCTCAAGCTAGAGTTCTACTTTTTTTTGATATCAGCAGATATTTAACAGACAAATATTTTGACATAGTTTGGGGGTGCCACCTCCCCAGGGACCCCCCAAATGGCCCCCCAAAAATCAATTTTTTGAAAGGCTTAACTTAGAGTGCCAGTGTATTATGATATCACCTGATATTTAACAGACAAATATTTTGACATAGTTTGGGGGTGCCACCCCCCTGGGGACCCCCCAAATGGACCCCCAACAAATCAATTTTTTGAATAGCTCAACTTGGGTGCCAGTCTATTTTGATATCAGCAGATATTTAACAAACAAATATTTTGACATAGTTCTGGGGTGCCATCCCCCTCAGGGACACCCCAAATAGACCCCCAAAAATCAATTTTTGAACGACTCAAGCTAGGGTGCCAGTGTTTTATGATTTTACGAGATATTTAACTGACAAATATTTTGACTCTACTTTTCTGGAGGTTCCATAATCAAATATTATTGAATAATTGCTGATTTTACGGTAGACAAAAAGTACTTTTGAGCGTCACCGCATTAGCTGTGCTTCGGTCGTTCACTGGGTTTGCTGGCAAACTCCCATCTAGTTTTATTGGTGATTTTCCTCTACTAGAAATAGAAAATCCAAAACTAAGTCGGCATGCGCCCAATGAAAACGCTAATTTGCTGATAAAATCGGCCTAATGGTTACAAAGAGTTGCTGTTGTGGTAAACAAGGTCTTATCTGTAAACTCCCGTTGTGCTAGAAATCTTTTGAACAGCAGCACTTCTGGTGCAGCTGTGCTGCCCATAGTTGGTGAGAAAGTTGTTTGCGCTAGAAGTTCAAAAATATGATGTCGGCATGTTACATACAAAAGATCTTTTTGCAATTCTTGTTCGATCAGGACATGTGCTCCTTGATACCTTCTAAAGATGGCGCAGATAACAAAAAATGCATCCGCATGCTGCGCTGCGTCCGCAAACCTTGTCCGCATGCTGCACCACACCTCATCTAAACACGACTAAGTTCACGCTGCACCGCGCCGCACTGCAAGTTAAATATCCTTTAAATTTCCACTAACATCAGAAAAAAATTAGCTCTCTAGCTTACGACATACAAAAAATTGATTTTAGGGGTATTATTTTGGAGAGTTTTCAAAACGGTTGCTTTCTCAAACCATGTCAAAATATTTGTTTTTTAAACATCTGCCGATATAAAAAAGTAATGCCGTAGCTTAGCCGTTCAAAATACTAATTTCTGGGGAGTCCATTTGGGGGCCCCTGGGGGGGAGGGTGGTACCTCCATACTATGTCAAACTATTTGTTGTTTAAATATCTACCAATATAAACAAAAAACTATCACCCTAGCTCGAGCAATTAAAAAAATTAGTTTTTTAGGGCCCCATTTTGGGGGGGGTTCTGGGGAGAAGCGTCAAAAATTTTCAGGAGACAAAATTGCATTTGCAGCTCAACAAATTTACACAAAAATTAGATATCGATGTTGAGTGGTTTAGGAAAAGAAGACTGCACAAAATTTAGAAAGCAAAAAAGGAAAAAAGAAAAAAAACTCAATGCCGCTAAAAGTGTAGGTAGAGATGAAAGGATATCTTACGTCATATACCATGTGAAATATTTTTTGCCGAACTTAAGCCGTGTTTGAATAAGACCGCTTTTTACACCAAACTTTTGAAGTAGTTTTTGGGTCCTAAACCTGAAGTTACGGTACTCAACTCATTGCCTTGCAATTTGGCATCGATAAAACTTATGAATCTCAAACTGCTGTCAAAATTTCATGTAGCTAGACCAAACCATTATCGAGTTATAAGTAAAAGTCTGAAACTTCGCACTCGTCAACTTTGAAAATGGCCGAGTAAAAACTAAAAAACATGCGACGTGAGATCAGTCGTTTCAATTATAGGCCTTTAGGTTTATTCTGCCTTATGTGTGCTTTTCAGCAATTTTTCTGCACCATGTTTTGGCAATCAAAAACAATCTATCAGTCTATCTGATGATTCATGCAACTACTGTACTAATCCTGAACCAGTAGCTCAAGTTGTGAAATATAAGGTATTATGTGCTCTGCATGCTGTCACAAGCTACTACACTTGTATGAAACTACTCTATGTATTATACCTTTGCCGTTTGCACGTGTGTTTGATTGTGGAATAAATTTTGCTACTACGTAGGCTATTCTGTCATCGAAAATTTGTGTAGCTTAGTCTTCGTACTCTACTTAGAACCCTCTAATCATCTGCTACTACCACATAGGCTATTTAGTCATTGCAACTTTGTGTAGCCTAGTCTTCTTACTTACCACGTACCATACAGGCTACAGGCATCTTCGGTAGAACTAAAAGCCTAATGCTTTATGCCATGACGTGTTGACGAATACTATAGGCTACACTGAACTAACTCTGTCACTCTGACATGCAAGCGTTGTACCAATACCATAGGTCTAATGCATACTGATCGAGTGGGTAACTTGTCGCCAGAGCCTGCGAGAGAGGCTTCAGGGGGAACGGTACATATCGTACCCGGGCCTCCTAGGGGGGCTTGTAAGAGTTCAGGTTTCCACGTTAAGTTTTGGTATCGCACCCAGGGGCATATTTAGGCCTGCACCCAACTTTGGGCAAAAAATCGGACCAAATTTGAGTGAGGACTTTTTTTTTTGCTTTTCACTTGATTTTGGGCAAACAATCGGACCAAGTTTAAGTGAAGCCCTTTTTGTTTTTGCTCTTCACATAATTTGGGCCAAAAAATCGGACCAAATTTCAGTTAAGACCTTTTTTTTTGCTCTTCAACTAATTTTGGGCAAAAAATCGGAAAAAAAAATTTGCTCAAGTTTTGCTGGATCGTTGATTTATGGGGCCCAAGAAGATTTGGGGGCCCGGTATCGACCTTCGTACCCCCTGGAAAAATTTCTCTCTAAGGCCCTGCTTGTGTCTAAGCTATGTGCCTCTGCTCTGATGCTTGTTTCACACAAACCTGCTTCATCTACATTTTTTTTGTCTGCCGTTGTTCCATCTTCTCACCAAACATTCTAAAGTTTTCCTAGTCTAGCCTACCAAAACAAAATCTTTTGCTTGGTGTCAAGAAACATGTTCAGCCAATCAAAACTAAGTTCGTTGTAGCCAAAATAGCTTACTTTAGAATGCTGCGAATTCTAAAAAAATATACTTCAACCGAAAGCACCATTGACTGTTTTAGTACCCTAAACATATGTAATAATGTATTGTCACAAGTCACAACATGATATTGTTATTGTCTTCAATTCATATTATAGTTGCATCATGACCTTCCATATTATTGGACATAACAAAATAATTCACTTGCAATAATTGTAAAAAAAATGTAAAAACTTATAGTACGCGGCGCTGCGCTGACGCTGTGACGTAATACAGATTTTGGTTGCCACGCTGCGCGGCGCGGTGCACCAACAACAGCGCGCGGCCGCGTACGCTTCGCTGTTGCCATCTCTAATTCCTTCCTCTGTTCCTGTAGCCTATTGGAAGATGTAGTGTCAAATGACATTGCAGCCACTTTTTCAAGCCCCGTTGTTCAAGCGTTTCTACTAGGCTACAGCTTTAGCTGGTTGTGCTGCAGTTCCATTGGGCAACTTGGCCACTTTCAACGACTGTGATACATCATTACCAGTAACAATAATTGTTAATCGATCAACATGCTCATTAGCCTAGTTGTCAAATCTTTTAGTAATTTACCATCCCTGTGGACAATCAACTTGAAATTCTCTTTCAGAGATGATGCAAGTGATTTACGGTGAAGATTTCTTATGCCATAATCTATCTTATGTGGTTATGCCATAACATACTTAACACGTACAAACCGATGATTAATTTACTGTATGCCCAACTTGTTAAATTGCAAATACCGGTATGGTATGCCACATGCACTATTGCACTTGTGCTTCAAACTATGTTATGCAATTAGAGCAGTGTTGCAGCTGCATTTAAGATTCCAAGACTTGAAAGGTTTGGAGGCTATGCACTATGCAGTGTGGTACAATAGAGGAATTCTGCAAGGTTTTCTGTTTAGAAGAAATTTAGTGGCCCCATGCAATTTTAAGTTAAAGCACAAAGGATGACAGGATGAGAATGAGGCTTGCATTCAATCTCATGGTGCTAATAGAAGGCCTAATAATAGGAACAACCCAAAATTTTTACATTTTGAAATCGGTTTCTGCCAGCTGTACTGTAGGTAGTTTCCTGAGCAGTTAGTGAGAATTCTACGAACAGTAAATTGTTATCTGGTTATCCTGCTCTGTTTAAAAAACGAACAAAATTGTAAGAAACTGATTATTTTGATTGATTTTCAACTATTTTATCAAAGGAATTTATTAGAATAAAATCAATCCTTTTTGTGTGTTTTAATTGTATTACTGTGACCATTCTGCAAATTTTAAGGGATTGTTTATGATTCTAGGCGCTTGGAGTTGAGAGTTGTGTTGGTTTTTGCATTTCCCCCCCTTGTGACAATCACCAATACCAGATACCCTTCAAAACTTCAAAGTCAATGTGCAAGTTCTAAATCTTATTCAAATTGACTCAAAATTATTTAGTAGTATTTTCTAATGCTTAGGAAAGATTTATGGGTTTGGAGTGTAATATGTATTTCAAAACAATAAAGAGTTTAATATTTTAAGGGCCACCCTAATGAATAAGAAGCAATTTTTGATTTTTCAAAATTGAAAGATCCTTCAACAATACCATTTGGTAATGAATAAATTTCTCAAAAAGAAGTCTAAAACTTTTTTATAAAGACATGTAGTTATAACTCATGGGGTACCAGTACTTCAATTATTTTTTAACTTTTTTTTGTAAGAAACTACAAAAATACAGTTCATAAAAATACACTATACAATCAAAAATATAAATAGTTCATTTAGTTTTTGTTTTTTTTTAACTTTATTTTCAGGTTAAGCCGGATTTTATGCCGGAATAGGCTGTTTATAATACGAAAACATTACTTAAATATCATGGCTGGCGTTGATTGGCATTCGATTGGTATAGGATCAGCGATGACTGCAGTCACACATCCTTTCACATATGCAAAAGTTTTAGTTCAAGTATGTTAAATCTCAGTTAGTACAAGTTAGTTATAGTGTTAATAAATAGGAAGTGTCTAGTGCACCAGTCAGTCGGTCATTACATTCTATTTTTTTTTTCTCATTAGTTCAACTTAAATATGACACTTTGACGCATTCAGTGCATCGCCTCGGCAGTGTAGTGGTAAGGGTGTGCATCTGCTGAATCTCATGTTCAAGTACAATTCTTGCTGAATGCGCCTGGCAAGTCTTGTGATTAGGTGGAATTGTGCCCCGTTCGTTTATTCTTTTCCTTCAGAACCTTGCATTTAGTTCTGAGTTAGGGTTCAGGCAGTGATGCCAGCCTGAGAGATAGTAAATCCGAATGTAAAAAGAAACAACCGGTGCAGCAGCTTTTTCATATTTGAAACTGGGCCGGTGCTCTAGACACTGCCTAATTAATACTTAATGTTAAAATTTCTTATTCTTTTATTTCATGTGCTACAAAGTTTCGGAAGAAATTGTAAAATTATTTTTTGAAGGTTGTTTAAAGACCAATTTTTTAAGTTAAGTAAAAAGTGAAGCAGGATAACTCAGCCAAAAAGCAAAATAATTAAGCCATATGATTTTCATGTTGCAATGATGGGATATTTTTGATTTTTTAAAAACATGTTAACATTAAAATCAACGCAAAGCATGTTTTGAGCTTTTTTAGTATGCTTTTGTTTATAGCATAATGGTCGGAGTTTCTGCTTAATCTAAGAACAAAAACGATTGCCAATATAGAACTAAGCATAACAATGCTTTAAGTTAAAGCGAAACGCGTCTAATAAATTGTTATATATGCTTAGTTCTATAGTGGCAATCGTTTTTGTTCTTTTGTTTATAGTTTTTAGTTTTCAATTATCAGTATCATCAACCCTACAACAAAATCACCTATGAAACATGCTGTATATGCATTAATTGCATTGCTTTTAGAGCAAGATTTATGCTAAAAAGATGTAGTGATTTATATTTATTGTCAAACTAACAATTGATTAAATAAATTGTTCATTGCTTTATTCACATTATGAGCTAAAATTAAGTTTTGACTTTATTGTTAAAAGTGTAATTTTATGCGAAGTGACTTGGCAAATGGAACACGCGTGGTTAAATAAACAAAGATGCCAGTGACGTCACTCATTTTCGGAAAATTTTATTTTGATTATTACGCTTATAAGTTTGGGTTAGGGCTAGGATTAGGGTTAAGGTTAGGGTTAGGGCTTAGGGTTAGTTTTTTTAGGCTTTATTTCAAAATGTCTGCGCGAATAGAATATTTGCCAAGCCTTTTCCAATTTTATTGCTAATAATGAAATGCGGGTGATAACGTTAGCTATTTTTGAGCAGTCATAAAAAAAAGAGTGTATAGCTTCTTGATCAGATCTGTGATTTGGTCAGGTCAAGCACTGTCGCTGGTCACAAAAGGTACTTCAAGTGATAATTTTTGTGTAAGCTTTAAAACTCTGTCTTTCAGCCAACCAGTGTACTCTCTGTTTGCTGCTGATGAAGAAACAAACCCTGAAATGGCAGGTCATGTAGCGATTGGGATATATAATATATAGTTTTGTCACTATGTATTTGATGAAATTTACTACGTTATCGAACTGGCACATGTATCTACAAATATATATCAAATTAAACAACAAAACTGATGCATGTACAATTGTATGCTTGCTTTTTTTTACTAGTACTTGTATGTTTGCTTTTAGTTACTCCTACTAATACTGTGCTTTGAAAAGGGTGAAGCATCCAGCTAGGATTATGCCAAACAATTATGAATCATCTTAAACATTTTTTCACTAAATTTTAGCTTTGTATGGCCTGTCATTTTTGAGATATTTTAAAGTTAAAATAACCTCCCTTGCAGTGTTGCCTTTTATATTCAAAACTTTTCTCAAATTTTGTATAAGGTAACTTTCTCAAGTGTTTTGAAAGAACATAATTGCAAGACTCAAGCAATGAGTCATTTCCTATAATCTTAGGAAAGTTGAGTAAGAGTCCAAAGCATGAAAAATTAAATTTTTACTGGCAACACTGTTGGGAAGGCCCTATCTAACTTTGAAATAAAATATCTTAATGATAAGTCATAAAATGCTCAAAGTTGGTGAAAATACGTTTTACAGACTTTTTGTTTTTCTGTCTCGTTTTTGCTGGGTGCTTCACTTCACCTCTTTTAAAATTCATAAGCAATTTTACTATCAAACTTGAGTAATATTATTTTTAGCTTGGACATGAACCACTCCCTCCTGTATGGAGAAGAAATATGTATTTTCGCAAGCAACTACTGTACCCAAATTTTTTTCAATATTGTAAGTACTGGTACATTGTTTTCCTGCAGTTTGTTACCTTTTTTTTGAATGAAATATGATTCTGAAATAGCATTTACAAAATGTAATTTTAAATAGCATTAATGAATTATGATTCTGACTCTGCTTATTTACATCTATATAATATTTTATTGCCAGAAATAGGCAGTAATGGATACTTTCATTGTTCCAATACTGCCATTACTTTTCAAAATTGTACCTAAGTACTGGTAACACCGTACTTTTTTTTAGCTTCATTCAATACTTTGGGCCGATACTTTTATTTTTTCGAAATGGAGACAATAATACCTACCTCTGGTCAAGTAGGATCAAGTATTAATTATGCATTTCAGTGATTTTACACATTGACCATAGTTTGTGAGTTGAGACCATCTGGGCAGTGTTGGGTGATCAGTTCAGGGTAACTATACCTGGTCTACAAGTTTTAGACGAGGACGTTTATGTGCCTGCCAGGACTTTTGCAAGCCAGAGCAAAAAAAAATTGCAAAATTTTTCTTCAAAATAAAATTTTTCAGAAAAAATTTTGATTTCAAATAGGTTTTTTTTCAAAAATTTGATTTTTTTTTTTTTGCCTTTGCCGTATTTAATTATTTTTTTTATTGCACGTGTACAAAATTTTATTTTCTAAGCCAGACATGTGCAATCTGCAGCCTGCATTCTGAAATTTTGCAGTGCACGAGCACGAGTTGCTTAAGTGTAATCTTGTCACACGCAGCAAGCTACATGACGTTTCATGGTTTGGTTATTTTAAGTCTACCTGTACCAAACGATACCATACAAAGTTTTTTTAGGAGCTAAGGATTCATCTCTCAGCAGATTCCTATTTATGATCGTACCACTTTATTGTAAAATACTAAATATTGTAAGAGCAATGTTTAAATGGATATTTTCAAGTTTAATCATTACAATTTTTAAGTTTAATTCAACTCACACTATTAAAATAATTCAAAAATACAACAATAATTTGAAGCAGTATACAATCTCATATAACTTTAAAAGTTCTTTATACAATTTTGAAGAAGTTAACTGCAAGAATTTAACATTGCTTTTATGATAAGTTATTTACAACAAGGTGTAATGATTAAGCTTGAAAATATCCGTTTATTTAAACATTGTTTTTACTATATTTACAACAAGGTGTAACAATCATAAATAGGAATCTGCTGTAGATGATTGCCTAGCTCCTGAAAAACTTTGTACTCTATTGTTTGGTACAGGAAGACTTAGAATAACCATGAAACGTTACGTGGTTTGCTGCATGTGTCAAGATTACACAAGCAACTCCTGCCCATGTGCTGCAGATAGGATATGTCTGGCTTAGAAAATAAAACTTTGCAAACATGCAGAGGAAAAAAAAATTTTCAAACAAAAATACAATAAAGGAAATCGAAATTTTAAAAGAAAGTTTTTTGCTCCGATGTATAAAAGTCCCGGAGCTTAACAGTCTCGGCACATAATCGGCAGCCCATAATCATCCCACTCATAATCATCCAACGCCTAAATGTCCGCACCAAATAGTAGAGGTCCGAGCCGTATCTACACCCTATGTTGCTTGTGCGTGCACCTTGTTGCTGCTGCTCTATGATGAATTGATCGCTGATCACATTTTGTTATGTTGTCCTAATTAGTTCTTAAATGGATGCAAAGCTACTACAGTTCAAAATGCAACTAACATCTTGGAGAGCACCTTAGTGCAGCATCTGCACTGATTGTTAAATGTGTCATGCTTTGAGCACAAACACTGGCGTCGATTGTGGGGAGGCAATCTGACACTGAAGGGGGCAAAATATGTCTGGCCCCCTTGGTTTTTGTGCAAGTAGTGCCCACTTATACGTGTTTTCAATCGGAAGCAAGCCCCATAATTTCGATTTAATAAAACTATTTCACCAAATCAAGATGTAAACAAGAAATCCGAAATACACCATATTGAGATAGAACTAGAATGCGGCAAACACCCTTTTTTTTATTTTGGTCTTTACCTTAATTTGAGGTAAAATTTCTGAAATTTCGGACTGAAACAAGAATTATTAAGTTTGACCAAACTTTGCAAAAGAAGTTTCGCCTCCTCGGAATTTATTGATTCAACAAAAAATCGACGCCTATGAGCACAAAGCACTCCGGCAACTTTTCATTAAATTTAACACTGCACTGCTTTGAGTACAACTGTTGAACTAGTGTTTCCCAAAAGAAAAGAAATCCAGAGGCCAAAAACGGATGGCTTTAGTGGCAGCCATTTTGAGGTGCTGCTGTTTTTTAAATCCAGGGAGCTTTGGTTGCCTACATGTAGTCTATTTTGTTTTACTTCACTTTTTTAATATATGCCAACTTTTTTTGTACCTAACAAAAAGGAATCAAAACTTTAACATGACAGTTGAGTTCAACTAATTTTTTCAAGTACTAAACCGAGTACTGCATTATGTTTTCTTAAAAGTACCAGTACCGACGGAACATTTTTATGCAAGCATCAATACCAATGGTAGCCAGAGCCCAACTCTGTTTATTGTTGTTTTATAAGTAACAGCCTGGAATGTTTTGTTTCAGGAAAAAAATGAAACATTTAACATTGTGCAAATGTTAGCAAAACATTGTGATCATTCATTTCGCCAGTGGCTTATATTAATACTGTTTTTGTGGGTACACGACAACTGAACGCAAACCAACTGACCGCCAACTAACCCTAACCTTTATGTTGGCACTCAGTTGCTTCATGATCAGTGTGTTCGTGGTCAGCTTGTGGCAGTCAGTTGACTTGGTTTGTGTATTTGTGGGCCCACAAGAACTAATTGCAAATCAACTGATTGCCCATTAATCCTAACCTTAATGCTTGCTTTCAGTTGGTTTACGTTCAGTTTGCTGGTATTCTGTTTGTAGCACTTGATCAGTTCATATGGTTTATTGTTTTCTGTATTGGTCCAATGCTCAAAGCTTGCAGATTAGATGAACCTTGCTACTAACTTAGAACTATTACAACTTCTCAGTTAAAGTTGCTATAGTAAGTTTGAACTATGTATGCATCATATCTAGCCACTGCCTAAAGACCTGTTAGGCATGAGTTGCCATCCAGGAGAAAGAATCTAATCTCAATGTAGCTGGTGACACAGGTTTTAGAGGATGAAAACAGTTCTCAAACGTATGACAAAATCAACAGAAGTAGTAAGAAAATAATGAGGTGTTAATCTTTAAAAATATTTTTCAGTAAAGCATGTTAAAAAAACAGACGGCTTCTTTGGCTTATATCGCGGCTTATTTCCTCGTGTTTTGGCAAATGCTTCAACTTCAATCACATACACTGCAGTGTCTCAAGTATGTTAATTTTTTCCATGAGCAGTAGTTGCTTGTTTGTACTGCTGTGTTTAACTTAGCCTAATCAAAACTTTTATTCCAAATATATACAAGCTCATAGTATTATGTTTTTACTTTCAACTCAGAAATGATTCTAGGTATTTGAAATTTGGACAGCCATTTAAGGTTCTAAAAATCTTAGAGTCAAATTGAGATGATACTGTGCTTTTTGATTAAAAAAAAAAGGGAAAAAAAAGTGTATGAAGCTCATGATCTTTTTATAAATTCGCTTTTTCTTGAAATCTGCGAGAATTGGAAACTCATAGAACACATTTTATAGCTTTTTTTAAAAACAAACTATTGTTTTTTTTAATCAATTCGAACTAGATTAGTATAAAAGCTTTTCCTATAATCACAAAATTTGGTCTTTCCAGTGTTTGAAAGGTTGGGTAAATGTACCATCAAAATTTATCCCTAACTTACCGAATGTCTTTCAGTCAAAGAAATATGGTATTGATATTTCAGCATGGGTGGTTGGGCGAGCTGCAACACATTCGTCTCTCGAGCGGGAGGTCTAAAGTTCAAACTCTTGGCCAGTCAAATCGGACGTAATGTTGCCAACAGCTTGCCACCGCTGCAATATTTCTTTAAAAAAAGCTGTGTTGCCCAGGCGCAATGACTGGAGATCAACTCGTTACACGCTTCGACGTAATACAGCGATTCGACATAATGAAAGATATGATTTGGTATTTCAATACCATCAGGTCTTAATTGTTGACGTAAGAGGTGCTAGAAGGTCTCATGTGAGGCATTCACAAGTATATAATTTGTGCTTATTTCGTATTAATGGCTGTTTGTTTTTTTATTTGTAGGCGTTGGCAACCAACGAAAAAGTAAGATAGACTGTGATATTAATTATTCGATTATATTATTATTTGAGCAACTACTCCAGCCGTTCGATTTACTTACGTCTTGTGTGCCCGCATGTGTATGTCAATGAGTGTGATTGATTAGACCTACAGTGTGCAATGTGCATATTTCAACTGGTGTGACAGGTGTAGCAACCATCAAATAAAAATCGCTCTTTTTTGTCTTCAATATCCTCTGCATGTCTTAACGTCTGACGTTGTGTCGCTACTTTCTTTTTCTAACTCTGCGTGTTATTATTGTGGTACTATGCATTCGCTATTGTTGTGGTGGTCAAGAATAAAAACAAAAGGAATGAAATATGCGAATAGAAATCTGGTTTGATTTGAATATTCGACGTTGTTTCAGCTAACGTGCTGTTGCAAGCAGTTTGTAAAGTTGACACAAGAAATTCTAATTCGCTAGTATTCTACAAATCGTTGTTGTTCACCTGGAAAAGTTTAATTTCTTCGATTCTGATTTTGTTATGTGCTTGTAGTAACCACTGGAACCTCGCTTTTGCTCAATTTGCAGCGCAAAAAGTAGCCCGAAAAACATTTAACAGACAGTTACTGACTGACTATGCACCAATTCTTTAAGTAATGATGATAAAGAACGAGGATTTGAATCGCCCAGATCTTTAGAATATGAAATGACTTACCTGCAATGTTTAAAGCGACATTGCTCTTCTATTCTGTATGAGCCTTAATTGTTTGCAAATTGCATCGTTGTTTCGTATCTTATAAATCGAACCCGGGACGTTAACGGCTCCGATGATTTTGAAAAAAACATGGGTATTTATGTCGCAGAATCACAAACTTGCAAGAAACAATACGTCGTATAATCAAAGAATGATAAAATGCTTGCATAGATAGGGCAGGTAGTCACTAGTCAGTGTTCAAATGTTTTAGGTTATTGAAGAAAATGAAAACCCCACAATGGCTGTTACAACATTGTGCGAAAAGGTACGTAGTAAACTTTGTGACAAGATCTTGTATTATTCAATATCGCCATAATTAAATGAAACCTAGCTTGATCAAAAGCAAAAAAAAGAAAACTTGCTATTGCTTGGTTGTTTCTCTTTAAGTTGAAGATAAGATTAAGAAAATAGAAGGGTAAGAAGAAAATCGTATCAAAACTTTGCATAGTCTGCTGAATCGTTACTACTCCTCTGTTTCACAGAGGTGTAGTGAATAGGCGATGGACTTTTTAATCATTCTTAATGTCAGACTGAGTTCGTTTCGAAAACAACTTTGGTATTGGCTTTCACTAGACAGAGTATGTGAATTTTAAATTGCTGCATTTTTTGAAAAGAAGTGGTTAGTTGGTGGCAACATACAAGCTATGTTCGAACTTCCACACGATAGACCATGGTTGAGATCAAATAAAAAAGGCTGTAGAACAAATCGCAAGCGTTCGTCATCATGCTATAGTGCTGGAATAATTTACTGCAACTCCGCGCGTATTGTTTGAGTAGCAGCCGGCATTATACTTGTTACACATCCATTTTTTGTTCTTTGTTTATCTCAACTGAACAACAGTTTTTTATGTCCGAGTTTCGAACAGAAATTGAATGTGGCTGTTTTGAGTTTCGAACAAATCTAACCACTTATACAGAGTATCGAACAAATTGCTGCTAATAAAAATATGAGGTAAATGCATTTAAGTCTTAAATGATTGTTTAATCACGATTGTTTAATTATTCAGACAGCCAAAGAAATGGTTGCAAGATGTGCAGCTGTTTTCATATCACAGCCCTGTCATGGTAAGTTCGGTATATTGCTATTTATGACAAATTTCAGTGACTTGCAAATTGGTATTATATTAATTCTACTAGTAACTTTGACCAGGAGATGGCGAATTAGCTGGAGGACCTTGCAAAGAAGCCTAGAGACTCGTGTTTTATTCAGGACAGAGTAGTGAAGCCGCCCACTTATCGGGTCGGCAAAGGTGACCACTGGGTACACATCAGCGATGGCTGCCTGTGCAGTCGTGGTGCGCCCACCTTTAGGTCGTGTACAGGTGTGGAAATGGCCACTTTTCTTGGTTCTCCGATTCAGCTGGGATTCTATGGTGTAGTATTTCTGCTGGACTATTCTCCCGTCCACAGAAAAGCGTCGGCCAGCACCACCATTATTGGTCAGTGTTGGTGGTAGTTCCATGGACGAGTGGACGTGTCTCATCTAGTGCTGAATGGCAAACAGTGAAGCTGTGAATGTAAATTTTGAGAATTTAGTTTAAGGTGACTGAGAATCGAACCCGAGTCTTCTGTGTTTCATTGCAAGGCACTTTATCTACTTGATCAGTGATCGGTTTTAAGGACCGAGGTCATTGTTGTTCAGTAGAGCTCCTAATGGTGGGTGGCATTGTTCTTGGACAATGAACACGAACATTCGAACAATTACTTAAACAGTAAAACAACATTGTAGAAGTGGTAAGATTTTGTATTCTTGCCTTGCTTGAAGTGGCAAGAGTTGCTGTGTGTGAATGCATTTGGCTTGGCATTGTTTGCATAATGATTGGAGTTGTATTCTGAATAGTGAGTGAAGTTAATGTTTGATTTTCTAGTTATCGCCATCCGAACAATGGCACAGTATGTTGGCCAAGAAACGATATACAGCGGAATCAAGTGTTCCGTGGTTGAAATTTACACAGACGAAGGATTTCTAGGATTTTTCTCGTAAGTTTTTTCAAAAGCTATTCAGGGTCATTACACCCCAAGGTCATTGTAAATTGCCTGTTTTGGCGGATTGAGCTCGTTGCTACTCTCAACAAAATCTGACCATTAAATAAGCAAAGGTGGCAGAATTTTAACTCTGTTAATAACATTATTCTGATATCATCAGTAACCCTCTTCCAGCAGTCATATCTATTAACGGTAAAACAGATTTCAGGGTTAGGTCTAATTCAACAGGGACGTATAATCTACGAACTTATAGGAAATGGTGTATTGTTATTCTCACAAAGATTACGGTTTTAAGCCAAGTGCAGACCAAGTCTGAGATCGTATGAAGGACATTAACTTTATTATTAGAGAAACATCTGTCTACTGCATAATTTTTTGCTAAATTTTGGGGCAGTATAAAGGTTACACTCATATAAAAATGGAATCTAAGGGTCTGTTTTGTGGCCCGGCGCTCATATCGGCTTGCTTTTCTGTCATTTTTTTAAAGAAACCATGCAATTTAGGCGCAATGACACAGATAAACTCACCCAACTCCTTGCCCGCATTAGTGCACAGACCACATTGAAGATTAGCATTAGAAAAAAAATTAACTATTGTTTTACCGTTTAAGGAACCGTTTATACCGTATACAATTTATTAATGTGTTATGATCTTTCAAATCAACCCTTCAGCTGGTCGAGCGGTGACGCATTTGTCTTTGGAGCGGGAGGTCGGAGGTTCAAATCTCGGGCCGTTCAAATCGGACACAGTGTTGCCGACGGCTCGCCACCATTGCGACGTTTCTTTGAAAGGGAACTGTGTTGCCCGGGCGCAATGACGCGGAGATGGGCCCCACAAACTTGTTACACGCTTCCGCGTAATACAGCGAGTATAATGAAAGATATGTATTGTTATTAGTGAGTTGAGTCTTAGTGTTCAAGCAATTCTAGGAACTCCTGCTGATCCCGACAACGGGTGAAACAGTCTGTACGGCTTTGAATTTTTACTGTGTTTTGTTATTTTCAGTGGAATTGTTCCACGGCTATTAAGCGAAATTATAAGCTTGTGGTTGTGTAATCTCCTCACCTACGCTGTCAACACGTACATGCTCAACGATTCGGTGAGTTACACTTGAAATTAAAAAAGTGTATGACATTACATCATAACCTGAGCCTATAAAGATCACTAGAAAAAAGGCTATGTATGGCATTCACGTTCATGTACGCAACAAGCAGAGACAGTTTTGAGAGATGTATTTGTTCTTCAACTACAAAGCTATGCTTTGTTGTAGTTATTTTAGGCTACTGCGTGACTCAAAAGATCAGTGGTCCTTTCGCGACGGGTAAGGTTAGAATAAATATTATCAACCTTTCCAGTCACATTGCGTGATCTAGCCAATTTTGATAAACCCCCATTTTTTCATTTATTTTGGGTTTGGGGGGATGAAGTAGAGTTGGGGGGATTAAATACACTCTATTTGATTTCCTCAACCCCAATTTAGACGAAAAAGGGTGTTTTTATCAAAGTTGGATTTGTCACGTGATTTGACTGGAAAGGTTGATAATATTACCCAAACTGCTTGTTGCCATATGAAAAACCAGAATATTAGGGTGTCCCACATTTTGGCGACTTCTCAGGAAAAATAAGCTCGGGTCAAATTCTGGTCGGATTTTCGTCACTGATTTCAATTATGACGTCATCTTGAAGTGCCACCTAGCGGATTTTATGCAAATTTTGATCTATCTCGAAAACGACAAGAGCTAGAGCGATGAAACTTGCATGAAAATGACCAGAAAGGTCGATTTCCTATCTCGACTCTTTACACTGTTAAGCTCTAATTGCAACAGAAAGCGAGTTATCTTGAAAAAACAAATGTTTTCAAAAAATTTCGATTTTTGCTGTTTGCCTACTTTTTCCTTACAAAGCAGTTTTAAACCTTGTGAGTAGTTACAATAGATGAAGAAACCGTATTGCTTTATTATTATCGATAGTAATAGTGGTTCATCAGTTAATGATCTCTGCGCCCAAAATGACGTCATAATTGATCGTGATGTTAAAAAAATGTTGCTTACAGATGCAATGCAGAATTGCTTGCAGATCTCACATCACAATGAGATTTCTAGGATGATGCAACATTGTATCAGGTTTTGATTCAAGTTGAAAAATGCTCATGGCATTGATCTGAGGAAAGCGCAACCTAAGTTATAAAGGATGCGAATTCATCAAGTGTAGGTGTTTGGAGCAAATCGATAAAGTGAGACGACTTGAATTTTTTTAGATGTTGAATAATTATTATTAGTCCACAGTTATTATTAGTAATTAAAGTAGCAGATTAAGTGAAATGACTGCGACAAGATCATCCGAGAAGTACATAAAAGCAGCGGAGTTGAAAGAAAATGTACTGCCTACAAACGAAGAAGTACTTCAGCACCACTTCTTTAAACGCAATGTTATTCAGCGCACAAACGCAAAGTTTTTTAAAAAAATTTCCACTAAGTTAACTGATTTGAAGTATGAAGTAGCTGCAGATGTTGCAAAGTTGTGGATTAAAGCTAGTTTACCAATCCTTTCGAAATCCAGAATTAAGACTAAGTTGTTTGATATTGTTAACAAATTAAGAGCAGCAAAGAAACGAGCAATTAAAAGTCAATCGCAGTCATTAACAGAAACCTGGCTATTTGAACTCTTTGACATATCTGCATGCAAATGCAAAAACAGTGCGAACCCTAACATGCAGTTTTAGAATGGAAAATTCGCTTGTTCCTATCCCTTTGAGCATCGGATACCAGCTGAACAGATAGACTTATTGAGAGATCAGAGAGAGAGTAGAAATATGATACTATACCTCAATGGTAGATATTGCCCATAGAAAGCAGCAAGAAAAAAAGATAGCTAAAAAGAGAAAGAATGAACAGCCGGAACTGTTGAAGAAGCGAAGGGGAAGACCTAGAAAAGTTTTAATCACATCTGAAGAGCTACCAACTATTGGTCATAATGAGGAAGTCGAATTAGAATTGATTGGAGATGACGAATTTTGTTGCCTGATAAACAAGCCAAAGATCCAAGTTGCAGAAATTGTAACGAAGACCAAATGTGTGCTGGCAGATCGACGTTGTACATCTCTTCGTCAGCAAGCTGATCAGTTGACTCCAGAAAATTTCGAAAATCCTGGAACATCAAAATCGTCGATTCACTGTTAGAGAGAGAAGTACAGAATAGAATCTCTAAAATCAGCTCAGTTAAAACATGTTACGGTGGATGCTTGGCAGTTATGCTATGACGGAAAAATTATTGATGGCATTGACAGATACATGTTCAATTTGTTTATCGGTCAATGTTTTGATCAAGAAAAAGTGTCAACACCGTTGCAAGTTAAGTCATTTCAAAAAGAAACGTCCGTTACTTCCGCTGCAGTGTTCAATTCCATAATTGAAACTATTGACAAGCCTTTACTTTCCCGAGTATACTCAATTATGGCTGATACAACTGCTGTAAACACAGGTAAAAAGTCGGGTGTGAATAAAAGATTAGAAGAGTACTTCAAGTCCAACATTGGACACCAAATTCACTCCCTCGAATGCCTATTTCATACCAACGAAATCTATTTTACATACGCTAAAAATTTTTTAGAAGGCAAAGCCAAGGGTCCTAATGCATACGAAGATGGTGCTTTGATTAATAAAATTTAACAAATACCACAACCCAGACCCGAAGACGTGAAAACACGTCAAGAGCGAGATTTCTGTCGCATCTATTGCTTCTAATCACTTGAAAACAAAAATCTTATGGTTTTCTGATCACAAAGACGAAATGAAACTTTCATTTCGCTGTGATCATATGTGTTTGCTAGCTCTAGTTGCCAATTTACTGATGGATGTCCCAGAAAATTTGAAACCTTTGCCTTTCTATCGCCAAGAAACCATAAGTCATGCCCTATGGTTGACAACCGCTAGTGGATATCTGCGAATATTTATTTTTGGATATTGCGTCGAGCCCGCGCAAATTTCTAGACTTAAACGTATGGTTTCGTTCATTGTATGTGTTTATTTGCCTGCGTTTTTAGCCATCCATCTTAAATCATCGGCTGCTGAAGGTCCTTCAGTTGTGCTGTTTATAAGAGATTTACTACTTGCATACAAGGAAGTTGATTTGCCAGTTTTCGAGGCGATTTGGAAGCATTTCGTTCAGCATGCATCGCAATGGTTGAGCCCTAAAATTATTGGTTTAAGTGTGCATGCTGAGGTGCCACCATATACGGTTGATGCCGTGAAAGAAAAGGCGTTTCCTAAAAATGTTGACATCCAGCAAGCGCTTTTGAAACGCATACAGTTACGAGATTTTTTCACTGAGCAGTGAAGAGAGTAAATTTTCTCCATGTATTGCATGCTTTTCGTCCCCAATGTTTTGGAAAAGCATCGATAATAACAATCGAAGCACCGAACGGTTCATTGGCAGATTAAAACTG
Source organism: Trididemnum nubilum (assembly GCA_963965965.1). Lineage (NCBI taxonomy): Eukaryota > Metazoa > Chordata > Ascidiacea > Aplousobranchia > Didemnidae > Trididemnum > Trididemnum nubilum. Next base: position 6,876,460 of record OZ014485.1, on the reverse strand, counting down.
ATTGTTAACGGCTTGGTTCGAGATGACTTACAGAATTTCGACAAAACTGACTTGCGCATTTTTGCTACTTAGCACAATGTCGCATAATAAGATTTGATTGCTTGGATTTCGTTTGAAAGTTTTGATTTTGATGTTTTTGTTTTGGTGTTGTTGTTTGCAACCGATCAATGAGTTCTAAAATTGTTAGAGCTAATACAAAAGACCAACTTATTATTGTCAATGTTTAATGCATCACTTGTTTGTTTAATTATTAATGCCATACAAGGTTTGAAGCTGCTTTGTAGCAGAAAAACGGTTAAGAAATTGCAAAAATCGTAAAAAATTATTATGTCATTATAAAATGACGTCATTTTGGGCGCAAGATCATTAACTGATGAACCACTACCACTGCCGATAATAGTGCAGTACGGTATCTTCATCTATTGTAACTACTCACAAGGTTTAAAACTGCTTTGACAAGGTTTAAAACTGCTTAGTAAGGAAAAAGTAGGCAAACAGCAAAAATCGAAATTTTTTGAAAACATTTGTTTTTTCAAGATAACTCGCTTTCTGTTGCAATTAGAGCTTAACAGTGTAAAGAGTCGAGATAGGAAATCGACCCTTCTGGTCATTTTCAAGCAAGTTTCATCGTTTTCTTGTGGTGGTGGTGGTGGTGGTACTACCCGACCCCTTCCGAGGGATGGGGGCGCGGAGGAACTCCGCGGAGACCCAACAGTCGGGCCACACCCCAAGGTCTGGACCATAGATCGAGAATAGAAAGAGAGGAGCCAAAGATAGATTTGCGAAGGGGTTCAGAAGCAGGACAATCGAGGAGGAGATGAATGAGGTCCTGTAGAGGGTGTCCACAGGCACTACAATCAGAATTCTCCTTCCGACTGATCCTGTGAAGATAAGAAGATAAAAGAAGACTGTGACCATGGCAGCGAAGACGAGAGAGCTCACTGCGTATGGAGCGAGAAAGAAGAAGTTCCTCCGAAGAGACTTCGGGGACTTGGAAGTTCAGGTGGGAGTGAGAGATGTGACGTCTCCAATTGCGGTATTGGGAATAACGGACTTTGGCAATAACTGGGAGGAGAGGGCTAGGGATCGCATTAGTGGGCAGAGAGGCACCAGTTTTGGCAAGTAAATCGGCTTTTTCATTTCCGGGGAGACCTGCGTGTCCGGGGACCCATTGGAAGCTCATCGTTTTCTTGTCGTTTTCGAGATAGATCAAAATTTGCATAAAATCCGCTTGGTGGCACTTCAAGATGACGTCATAATTGAAATCAGTCGCCAAAATGTGGGACACCCTACAGAATATGTTTTGCTAATTCGTGTTACTGCTGCCAAAATAAACTTTTACACAACGCTTGACCGACATCTGCATTCATCGTGTGACATGGTCTTCTGGTCATGCTTTTCTGTGACATGGTATTGAAATGTTTTTCCCAGGAGGCCACGAAAGGCGACCAATGGTCATTCTCTACCCAAGCTAACGCACTCGAGTTTTGGCACCTGCGCTGTGATGACATTCCCACGTAATGATGCTGTCGCACGATTGATATTTTTTTGATGTTTTTCAGAGTGAGTTGAAAGATCTGCGCAGATACACACACATGGTGGTAGGGTACTTCGCTCAAACAGTAACTTATCCATTGTCCGTCACTAGTACGGTCATGGCAGTCAACGGTACGAAGCTGGCGGCAGGACGACCCCCTCTCACCCCCATTTTTGACAATTGGGTGGACTGTTTGCAAATTCTTTATAAATCTGTAAGTCTTTTCTCTGCCTTTTTGGAGTATCCTCTTCCTTGTCTCAAGATTGCTTAGATAGACTCTAGTTCGATTCCATTGGGCCAAATCAAAGACGTTTACATTAGTATTCATAGCTTTCCCGTTTGTTGACGTTGTTGAGCATTTAACTGGACGACTGTACAATGTCGAAGTTCCACCCAGTGTTATGGACAAATGGGCAGCTCGGCTCGGAAGACCCAGGCTTCCTTCGCTGTCGTATGGCCAAATCATTTCAGTAAATAACGATTAACGACATTACCTATAATAACCGTTTATTTAACCGGCCAGTTGGTCGAGCGGTAACGCGTTCGCCTCTAGAGCAGAATGTCTTTGGTTTAAATCTCTGGCCCGCCAAATCGGACACTTCATTGCCGACAGCTCGCCACCGATGTAACATTTCTTCGAAAGGAGCTATGTTGGCCGAGTGCAATGACGCGGAGATGGGCTCTGCCAACTCTTTGGGGCGAGTATAATGAAAGATTTGATTTGAATTTTTTTTCTTCAGGGTCACGCCAGCAGAGGTTCCAGCATGTTTTTTCGAAAAGCTGTTGCGCACGCCTACGCAGCCAGCTCGGTATTACCGGCTCCGGCTCCAACTTTGTCATGAATTAATCGTAATCTTTTTGTCAATTTTAACCGTTTCAATAATATGTTGTATGTGATGATTTCGTGCCTTGTACAACACAAGAACTTATATGTATCGGCTGGTTGGAGCAGATGTGATAATTTAGCGTAGTGTGAGGTGCTCGACCAGTTGGCCTCAAGCAGAGAGTTTCGCAGGAAAATTCATGCTCGAATCGTTTCGAATCAATTCCCTCTTGAAGTTGCAACAAATCCGCGTCCGATTTGATTCTCTGCTACTCGGAGACTCCATACATAGTCGAATTTCTTTATCTCTGAAAGCGTTCAATACAAGGTCGTGTTTAGGTAGAGTTTGATGCAATTTTCTATTATTACTAACGATAATAGTACTGTCCCTCTAGCAAAATTTAACCTGCGACAGGGTTAGGCAAAGTGAAAGCGTGTTGCAAAGAAAAACTAAACTTGGTCATAAAAACCATCATAGTATAAAAATTGTCTACATTGTTTTTTTATCTGGTGCAAAATTTCTGGTTTTAATTATATAATTGTGATGTTTTTCGTTTTGCGAGGCCAGAGTTTGAATGCTTAGTCGTTTACGTGCTATCTGGCCTCCAGCGCGGAAGCCTAGGGAAGAGCCACCAGAACCACGACTACTTAAAAAACAAGGAATGCGAAAAAGTTGTTTTCCCAGAGGATTTTAGCCTGCAGCCTTTCCATCACTGGTCCACTGCTCTACCACTTGAGCTAGAGAAGACGTTCCCTTGTAGGCTTAGTTTTGGCTCTTTAAACCCAGCAACTTGCTTCTACTGTTTGAACAGCCAAAATTAAGCATGCAAGGAGACGTCTTTTCTAGCTCAAGTGGTAGAGCAGTGGACCGGTAATCCGAGGGCTGCTGGTTCGAATCCTGAAGGAAGGCAACTTTTACGCATTGCTTGTTTTGAAGTAATCGCCATTCTGGTGGCTCTTCATCAGGCTTTCGCGCGGGTAACTTTTAGGCCAGATAGCATGCAAGCGTTTTGTAACACCTTGTTGCAGGTTAGGTTATTGCGAGTGGGACAGCAATATAACTAACAACTAGCGTTCTCGATTATATTTTCCTGATAAAATCGGCAATTCGACATTTATAATTCGGTTCTTCATTGGTTAAAAAGAACTTAAATCTCAATTTTGTACAGCGTGCACACCTTGTGATTATCAGTAAGTTAATATCCAACGGCATAGTTTTTGATTGTATTCTCTGTAGGCAATATTTGTGGTCGATTGGTTACCAACATTGAATAACAAACTTTCAACCATTCATTTCGTGTATATTGGTGCGAAAACTGTAGTTAGTTCTGATAATGTAGCAGTTAAAAGGTCAAAAATAAATCTCTGGACAAAAGCTACCCAATGATAGTTTAATCCACGCCAACAGTTTAAGGAGCTTGAAGATAATTCTCCTGAGCCTCAAGGTTTGATAAATTTTATGCTTTTTCGTCTAACAGCAATTTTCAATGAACGCTTTTTTGGGATTTTGCCGATCAGTGGGATATAAGTTTCTACTAAAACGTTAGACTCAGGTTTGATTCTGTCTGGTCAAATCAAAGACTGAAAAAAAAACGCCTCAGCTTCCCTGCTTGACGTTGAGCATGGAAAGGGGCAGAGTGAAGCCTCCACCGTGTGTGGTAGACAGGCGGCAGCTTGACTCGAAGATCGGAAGCTCCCTTCGCTGTCCTGGCCAAGGCAACTAGATGAATAAACATGTAATTACAATTGTAGAGTGCAAGCCAAGTGTAAAGGTTTGTACTTTGAATCTTCTGCACTACAATCTGCGCCTATTAACATATTTGCTGGTTAAAAATAGTCATCGTGAAATTATGCATACATTCCTGTATGAAATTGTCCTCTTGAAGTACAATGCAGAGGCATAGTTCTCATGAAGTACAATGCTCCTACAACCAGAAGCTGAGCCCGCCTAGAATATCTCCCCTCAGCATTTGTGTAGATCTAGAGTTGGCAATTGCAGACACGTTAAGCCCCGCTTGTAAAATCGCATCTGAGCGGGTCCTTTCATATTTTGCACACCAAAAGTGCCACTTCTGAAAAGTTGCTTTACAAGCACATACACGCCAAAGATGTGGAAGCAATAAAAGGGTACCGCTTCCACTTCGAACATTAATATCGAACGTCAAAACTTAAATGTGGTACGATTTTGATCGATCATCATAGGCAAATAAGCATTTTTAATAGCGTGAGATTCTAGATCCGGGGCAGCACCCACCCAATCAACTCAAAGATGAACCATTTAGCTAACTAACTCATTTTTTAAATTTTAAGTCTTCAAAAATTCCCTACTTTAGACCTACAACTTAAGATTTTCTTAAAAATACTTTTAAATGGGCTTTGCCCAGTTTTTGCATGGGGCCATTCTCTTATAAACAAAGTTTCCAATTCCAGCATTATAATTTCTTTCTCTGCGATAATATAACACTCTTGAAATGCAAACAGAGTAGATCATCATAACGTCTCTCAAACAAAGTGTAATATTGTATGACTCTTAAACATGATGTAATGCCGGTCTCATTGCTAAGTACTGTTTGCGACAAGAATTATTCTAATATACTGGGTAAAACCGCATAATTCTGGCAATGTTTTATTATTTTGTTTTCCTAAAAATCCACGTTGCTAGCAAAATTTTGAAGCCAACCACATGCACCAACAAAAAAATAATCTTCAAATGTGGAAGCTTTGCCCGAGGGCTACCTAATCACAGTATAACCACGTAAAGACTTGCGCTTAACAGCGCAGATGCGACAGTTGAAATAAACTATTATCCCGAGCGCTTGAAAATTCGTCTCCTGACCCCAAATAATCGCTCATTTAAACTTCTGGATGAACGTTCAGAGAAATTGGCATCAGCTGAAACATGAAGACCATGTGATTAATTGGACTTTTTGCTTCGGGGCCGCTCCCAATCCGAATTTCTGACAACGCTCATGCGCAGATCCTTGCGATGATAATTATATAATTTGGTTCTATATGAAAAGGATGATAACAAAGCTGTTTTATTTTGACTTATCTAAAAGAAATTTTCGCCGAATAATTTTAAGATAAAAAAATTTTAAGCCGAAATTACGTCATCAAGTAGCGGAAGCGTTACGGGTGGAAACGGAAGATTCAAAAATTGCTACTTCCATAACCACATCCCTGATACGCGTCGCAGGTGGTTGCAAAAGATGACGCTAGTACGCCCGCCTATATTGAATATGTTACTGTAAAATCTAAGTTCCCAAATGAAACTTCCAAAAGAATTTTGGAAGATGCAGAGAAATAGCAAGCTCTTTGAGATCGAAACAAAATTTTTTTCGAGAGACTTGAAGAAGGATTTTCAGAAAGCAAAAACACTGTAAATGCTGCTAGACAACTGAACTGGAACGAATTTATAGAATTGAAAAACAGCTCCAGTGGGGATTCCATATAGACGTTTAATGACACCAAATGCGCAAGAAGGTTTCCGTAAGTTGGAGCAAAGTTTTGATGACGTCATAACACAAAAACTTGCTAGTTTGTTAAATCGAAAACACCAAACAAAATGCACATTTCATTTAAAGAACTTGCAACTACAGTATAACGGAGTAAAACACAACCACACACCAAACACTACAGTGAACATGTTGTACGAAATGTTTCTGAACACTTGCACCCTTACAACAAAAATTACTAGCAAAATCGTAAAAATTACTGGCCTATGTCATCAGTACTAGCAACCACGTTTCACTGTACAGTTGATATTTCTGCAACAGCGATTTCAAGTCGACGAATGCACGCAATTGCAGGTCACATTTAAAAATACTGTTTAGCTGCAAAACCTTAACGAAGTGGTTATTTTAGCGGAAATCAAGTCGAAAGAAGAAAAAATAAAGAAAGAACTCATAAACACACTTCTATTGCAATGTGGATTGCGGAGTTGATCCAGCCACAGCAAAGTTTTTATGGCGGTTTATGCACTGTTGCCAAAACCACGAGTGGTTTATTTACGATTGCCAAAACCATGATATGGTGTTATATGATATAGGCAGGTGATAAAATCAAAATTTTTATATTATGCCAAAATTTGTTTTCGCAATTACAGTAGCTGTTCATTTTGTCTTGATGTTTATGCTTAGCAAGATCTATTTATTGATAAAGCTTATCAATCTTTGAACAAGAAATCTTAAATTTACACTTTTTAAGGAACTTTTTTTCAAAACCTTTTAAAAAGAAACTGTGGGTCTAAGGCAAACCAAAAATAAAATATGATACACATTTGTTAAATTTTACAATACCGGTATATTAACTTGAAATCAGATTTATCAAAAACTGCACCAACCACGTCAACGCAGACCAATTTTCACCGGTACAGATAGACCTACATGACATGTTTTAGTAACTTTGAAAACAACACTTTCAGACTGCAAATACTTTTGACAATAAATCGAAGCGTTTCTAATTCAAATACGTAGAAAAAGTTTCCATTATCAGTCATAGGATAAGAAACGTAAATAACACTGTGCAACACAAAAAAAAAACTCAAAGACAAAAGGAGTTGATTTTGGTAAATTTTGGTGTGCTGAACACGAATATGACATTTATTTTTTTCTGTCACGTCAGGTTTTTTCAGCATTTTACATTTTAATTCAAAAAGAAAGGCCTGAATTTTCTCTGTTTGATTTATGAGCCATCATTGGCACTAGTGCTGAAAGCTGTTTAATCTATGCAAAAAAAAATAGCGATTCCGGTAACCCATGATCTAGTCAGTTAAACAGAAACAGACTGTCACAGTTGCTGCTTACAAGTAGTTAGAAATCAATATTCCTTGTGATTTAGCTACAGCAGACATTCTTTTAGTCATAATTTTTTCATTTACGTATGGTCTAAGCAAGCTATAAGACAAATATGCTCATAGTATTGTACCTATTATCGAGTTAGACATTGATTTTGCCCATAAGGAAGCTAAAATGCCTAAAAAGAGACGATCTTGTAAAAATAATCCTGATTCTTTTTGCTACTTTAGTGGAGAATTGACTTAGCTAAATATTTAAGGAACTTAACCGACAAGATCAAGCGTTTGTATTATGCTTACTTTGGATGCGCGGTTGGAGACCAAGATAAAGTTTGGTCTTCACACTATTGTTGCTTAGATTGTAGTGCTAAACTAAGCAAATGATTTTCGAAGAAAAAAAGTAGATATGGAAGTCGCTGTGCCTATGATCTGGCAAAAGCAGAGAGACCACATCACTAATTGCTATTTCTGTTTAACCACCTCAAAAGGCTATAACCAAAGAAACAGGAAGAAAATTTTGTATCCAAACCTACCATCTGCTATCCGTCCTGTCCCAAATTCTGCTGATCTACCCATTGCCATTCCTCCACCGTGTTTACCTGAACTAAAGGGCGAGTCTTCAGAGAACTCTGACAACTTGAGCAGTGATTCTCATAATACCTTTTAACTCAGTTAAGAAGCTACCAAACCACATTTAATTAGTCCGGAAGATTTAAATGACCTTGTGCGAGATTTAAATCTGACTAAGTCTAATAGCGAACTCTTGGCTTCACGCTTACAAGGATGAAATTTGCTTGCTCCAGACACAAAGGTAACGTTCTATCGTCAAAGAAGCCAAGATCTAATTTCCAATTTCTCTTCTGATGGCAAACTGTGCTACTGCAACGATGTTTCTGCATTATTTCAAAGTATTGGCATGTACGTAGCTTTGCCTTTGGTCCCTCAAAATAAAATCATATTGCCACCTCTGCACATTAACCTTGGGCTATTCAAACAATTCGTTAAAGGCTTAAGAAAAGATTTTCCTGCATTTGAAGTTTCCAATGAATGTTTTTCCAAATTGTCTAATGCCAAAATTAAAGAAGGTGTGTTTGTTGGGTCTTAGATACGAAAACTTATCCTGAATGACATGTTAGACAAAATGCTCAATAAAACCGAGCTGGCTGCGTGGAAAAGTTTTAAACAAGTATGTCTAAATTTTCTTGGTTTACATAATCCTGAAGACTTCGAAGACGTGGTGGCAACTTGTTATGCAACTACCACAAAATGGGATGCAAGATGTCACTCAAAGTTCATTTTCTACATTCACATTTAACATTTTTTAATGAAAACTTGGGAGCAGTTTCAGATGAGCACGGCAAGAGATTTGACCAGGACATTGCTGTTATTGAAAAGAGATTCAAAGGAAAGTGGTCAACTGGAATGCTCGCCGAATGCTGATGTTGGTCACTAAAACGAGGTAAGCCAGAACAAGAACACAAAAGACGACGACGTTGACCTTCTGTTCAGTTTTTTCACAAAGTGTGATTTTCTTGTCGAGTTTTTATGTTGCTCCATGTTAAAGCTTCATTTTCATATTAGATAATACTGAAACTTGTAATAAGTGGGAGAGCAAAAAAAAAAATATATATATATATATAAAAATACTAACAATGTTGCAGTAAAACCTTAATTAAATTTCTGCGATAAAACGCTTCTAAGTTGTTAATACATTTTGGTTGAAATTTGAATATTTTATCACTAACTATGCCAGGTTTTCCTAAACTTGGGAAACTGCATTCTTTACAAATATAATAGACTAGTTGCAACTCATAAAAAGACGTATTAGAAGACATATTAGATAAATTAGTTATGGGCAATAGTGCTTGACAATGTGAAGAATTTTCTTATCCCACCAGAAATTCAGATGCTTTTTTCAGAAAATCCTGACGTCTACGTAAAAAAACAAGTTCAAATTCGGACTCAGCGCCCGCAAACTACTCTAAAGCACATCTGTTTGTTCTTGAGTTTTTTTCAAACTGAAAATTTGTTGCACAGTGTAATCTTTGAAAATTTGAAACCAGATTTGGGTCAGTTACCGAGAAATTTGCTGCACAAGGGTTTGACAACATTTTTTGTACCGCAGACCTGTTTCAAGCGGAAAACTTTTCGGACTAGCCTTTAATGAGACATCGATACAGATTACAGTATCTAATTCATTGAATACCTATTTTTTGCGCAACATTTACACATATTGCGATGAATTCTTTGGCGCACCGAGAACTAAGTGCAGAACACAGTTACTACGATAAATAAAAACTAATACTGAGTATTGCTAAGTTCAGTTAAAAGTTCATTATTGAGTTCGGTTAATTGGATTGATACAAAGCGAAGAAGTTTTAAGTCTTGTCGCTTGGTCCATCTTGGCCGATTTCAGCCGACGTTAGTTTAAACAGAGCTTCGTCACTTTCGTCCAACGTAAAACTGTCCCAATTCTAAAGCAAAAGAAGATGTTAAAAAATACAGAATATGACGTCAGAAAAAAAAAACTAAATACAGATGGGATTCGGACTCACGCAAGTAAAGCTGCAACAACCAGAAATATATCTTGATTAAAAACAGTAAATCTATGAAAAAGATTTATTTTGCACTGATGATGGATGTAACGGAGTTCGAAACGTTTCGAAGTTTCACTGTCTTAACTAAGGCTTTACTGTTTTTAATCAGAATAAACAAAACTGCCAAACACTGAGTACCGAAGGTATACACCGATTTGGAAGTCGCGGCAGTCATTTACCACAGGACAGGCGTTAGACCGCTCTGTCACTTGATTTGCGCCTTGATACGAGGACGTTATCATGTAGTTCATCGCCACCACATCATTGAGACTAACAACTGAAAGCTGTACTGGGAAAATAAGTCGGACATTAATTAGATCGTAGTGATGGTGCTAGACAATAAAACCACACAGCCAATCCAAAGGTAGGTTTCGCTTTACTCGAGTTCACCAGGCGGGACTGGGCGCGTTATTTAGGTTTTGCGCACCATGCTACAAAAATCTATTCTTTTTTTTTATCTATTCAGTTCCGAGACCCTACTTCACCATTTTGACATGCTCAGTTTGCTGGCAAATAAAACTTGAACCTTTATATAAAGGAACTTTATTCATAAAATTTGAAACATTTAATATTAATCAAGTACTAAATTTTAAAATTGCTAAATTTATGTTTTTGTTTTAAAGGAACAAGTTACCGCAATTATTTAACACTTATTTTTATGATATTAAAGTTATGACCTCTCGCAAAACCAGGAAAGTGGACAAGGATGATTTGTGCTTACCCCATTACAAAACAAAACGTACTCAAAAATCAATCAAATTCATGAAGCTTTGGAATGATATAGCCCTACAGATCAGAACTTTACCCTTCAATAAACTTAAACAAAAATATAAATTGTACTTGCTTCAAAAAAGTGCTACTTCACAAAAATGAAAATGACGTTGCTTATACAAAATCGTAAATTTCTTAAACATTCAATTTGTCGATCTGACGAAATATCGGATTTTTCAACAGCAAAGACTAATAGCTACACCCACAGGTGACCGTAGACTCAAAGACTAAAAGGTCACTTCCGGTTTCCTGCTTGATTAACATGTATGAGCATTGTTGTATTGCGTTTTTTATACTGTTATCTTTTCGACGAAATAAAACCTCTGACTGACTGGCAGCGTTTTTTGCAGTTCTGGTTCTATTTTTTTTTCTTTTTCACAAGAAACACCCTAAAAATGGTGCCTGAAAGTGAACATGCAAAGGAGTGTTCGAAATATTTGACTTCATATTGAACTATTCAATACATCGAAAAAACCTTACCCCTAGCTCAGCTAAGACTTGATCGACGTAATCAGTAGGGTTTTGCTGGTAAGAATATGCTGCTTTAATTGCGTCTCGAAATAACTGAAAAATAAATAAAGTCGATTACTGATCAGTAAAGAGCTAATGATTTGGACAAAAAAAAAAAAAAAAAGCATAAAATAATAACCACACATGCGGTAATATCAGGCAGACCCGATAATCCAGCTCGTAACATACAAAGCTTCTAAGATTTCCAAACTCCCTCAATAACAATAGCAATAGGTTGTGTGGACGACCAGATCACTCAATCACCAGACCTACCTTCGATTAGGGTGTTCAGACCTCGGGAAAAAGAGCGCCTTCATCCCAGAACTATCATTTCAAAAGCAAGATAAAGTAATCAAGAACATTTCGAATTAAAATAATCAAATTTAAAACGCTCAAAAACTAGAAACTGTTTTTAACAGTATTAATGTCATTCTTTTTAATATCAAAGTTCCAGAAACCGCTTGAATAAAGGAATTGTAGCTTTAAAGCACACCGCACAGGATCTCAAGCTATCTTCACCTACTTTAACAACATTTGTTCCATCAGCGGCGGATACAAAATACTGAGGTAATCCGTATTTTTTACCGAACTGAAAACTTCGTTGAGTAATGCTTAGGTCAACTGAAACAAAATTTGAACCGTCAAAAATAAAATTCAGCGCATTTGAAGTCAACTTCAATTTTGTCAGAAGCTTTTTGGAGAAAACTCTTCGGTGACGTTCTTTGTATGATTTGAAATGCGGGATAACCATAAAATCAAAAAACGTTACTGAGGAGTTCTGTCCAAAAATTTTCCAATGAAAATAGTGTTTATTTTGCTGAAAGTCATCCTGTATTTAAACGCTGCACCATTTTCAAAATTGATTATAAAATCACCTTAATACCAACCCCGAGTCTTCCAAAGTATTTGTTAAACTCATTTTCTATCCGATTTACGTTGTTCCCGGTAAACATATTACGTTAAAAATATTTGTTTGAAACTACTTGCATTTGAAAGAGAAACATAAAGTACAACTACACATTGCTTACTTTCCTGCCAACCCTATTTGCATAATGATACATAACCTCGATTTTGTGCGTTTCAAAAGTAAACAGAAATTAGCGATAGTTTTTGCAGAAATTTGTTTTAATCCGCAACAAAATTCGTTCCATTTTATGTTGATAAACATATATGCAATAAGACCAAGTTTTTTAAACCTACTTTCAACTTACCATCAATTTTATTTGCAACTAAAACACAAGGAATATTGGGTCGATATTTGCGAAGTTCTTGGTACCACTTTGTTAAGTTTTTGTAAGTAATTTTTCTTGTCGCGTCAAATACAAGGATGCAAGCATGAGCCTGGTGGTAATAGGAAGGATGCATGCTCGCAAATCTTTCTTGTCCAGCAGTATCCCAAAATTCTGAAACAAGATAACTTTAGTATGACAATCACAAATTTACGTATGAATTTTCTGTTGTTTTTAAAAAAAAATAAAAAATTAAGACAGATGTTTATTTGGCCTTTAATAAAGGTCCTTGAATGAAGTAGGGTTCTAAATATAGGAACATGAAGCATACTGAATAGAAACACATTATACATCCCATAGATAGAACCATAGCTGAAAAAAATCAAGGCTAGCAAATACAGATTAAAAACTTGTTCAGTTGTTTTATTTTGGACGAACTTTCGGTTAGTATTCGCAGCAGATTTCATGTGAAGTCCAAATGATGACTTATGATCACCTCTAAGGGTAGAGGTGATTCATGAAACCTGCTTGACATATTTATTTTTTATTTCGTTCCATTCAAAATAATAAACAAACAAAAAACAAAATCTCATAGACACACACATAAGTATAGATAAATAGAACGGAAAGCTGCGAAGGACCTTTCGATCATCAAGATAAGCAGTAGGGTGGTTCTTATTTCAAAATTTTGGAAAACTATGCGGGAACCGGGTTAAATTTGTTCGTTTTCGATAAAAAACTGTACATGCAAAATATCTCGGAGAAAAATTAAAGTTTACAGGTTGCACATGAACAGCGAAAATTTGAGGTTAGTCATATGTTATCGTATATACAATATTACACATCACTAGAAGAGCACGGCCCTATCAGAACAGTTCTAACAAAATGCACCTTTGTTTGGAAGAAAAAATTGCAATACTACAAGGTAATCCGGTTTACACTCTCAACCACAGAACCAAAATTGTACAAAAATGTTGACACAAAGCCAAGTAAACCAATAAATCATCAACCTAATAAAACCACATTTAACGCAAATCGGTTGATCACTGTGACATAAAATGCCGCTTTGTATCTAAGACAATGTTTAAAATTTTAACAGTGTTTTCACAACGTTTAACAGACACGCAGTAGCGCATCAGCAGTGTTTGATTACGATGCTCAGCCTCCACAGTTAATGCTTACTGCGTTTTGTACCAGCCGCGGCTCCGCACCGTCGACCCTGGTTGCTGCCCCAGGCTGGTGCGTATCACAGTTAACCCGAGTGGAATAACCTGGACTCGCGCTCGCCAAAGAGCTTCCGGTGCGAGGAGGGGAAACCTTGGTGGTTTACTGCAGTCTTTTACTGTTCTTGTTTAGTTTCTACCCCACGTGACAAACCCATTAGGGGAAAACAGCTTGTAGTGTTGTTTTTAGTTTCTAATTTTTAACTGAACTTCTTGTGCGTTAACTTGGGGCCCATGTCCATTGAGCATTGTAGAAACTGGGAAGACAGTGTACAAGTCAATTATACATCATATATTTTCTATATGTCTTCTCCTGTATTCGGAAGTTGTTTGCCTCAATATGTTCGACTGGAATCATTTAACTTGCCAAGTATTAATTTCTGGATAAATTTCAAACCTTCATACACTATTTAAACTTGTTTAGATACTTAGCGAATCTTTAAGGCTACCACAAGCAACAAAAAAGATGACCTGAAAGATTTAGATGTGGACAGTACAAATGCTCTGATCCATAGACCCTCATGACAATGGTACCAAAATTTTCTTCTGCCTCGAAGGAGAATGTTAGAGAGTAGAATCAATGCTAAGAGGCAACTGGCAAGTCCAAAATAATAAACTGAGCAAAGAATTTGAAAGATCATCTTAAGAAAAATAATAGCCTCAACATATTTTTTTTTAAAGTTTCGATTAATAACTTAACCACTTTCAATCTTATTCAAATGTATTCTCACAAGTCCATCATCTGCCTCTCATCACCTCTGGCATCTGCATAAAACATCTGTTCAAAATTGCCCCAATTCCAAATGGAATCAGTTAGTCTCAAGCAAATGGCATTGTTTGAGCATTAAAAGAATGGAGATTGGCTTAGAAAGTTTTTGCTATGGGGTAATGTTTTTTGACATGAATGTCTCAAACACTAAAAGCAAGAATCTGGTGCTTGTATCTCCGTTAAAGCAAAACTTGAACAAAATCAGAAATTGGTTAGGGGCGCCAGAACTGATTATGGCGCCCCTAAGCAGAGGTGGAGTCGAGGACACAAGGCTCGAGGCCAAGGACAAGAAAAAAATCGAGGTCAGGAAAAGCCCTTCCGAGGACCGACCCTCTCGAGGCCAAGGACAGGAACGCTCGAGGCCAAGGCCAATGACCAAGGACACAACGCGGAAGTGATCTCCAAAAAGAAAGATCTTTGCTCAAAAATCAAAAAAAGAGCTGTCCTCGAGTCGAGGACAGGGTATTTTCGAGGACTTCCAAACTTCAAAGCCAAGGACTTCAAATCGTGTCCTTGAGGACTCCACCTCTGCCCCTAACTTATGCTGGCCATAATCAGTTTACCATACGCCACAACTGCATGGTAAACTGATTATGGCAAGCATAGACCAAAGCATCATTCCTTGTATCTGTACTAAACTTGCCAAAATGTAGAAAATATCCTGGACTTGCAAAAAACGTGGCAAAATCGCATTGACAAGAGAATGGAGCAACCATAATGAAAAGATTCTCTGGTCGGCTTTGGTAAACGTCTAAGTAACTAGTGGCTTAGGTTTTTTTGAACCAGAGGTGCATGATGGCATGAAGTGGCGAATGGTTGCAGCTCTTTACGAAAATGAAAACTTTACCATGCGTGCCATTACGAAACAACAATTGGATAAACTGGTTTATTGATCAAATGCAATTAATTGGATTTTTCTAAAAAATAAAAATTGATCAAAAATTTCTATCAATTGACTTTGATTCTAGGAGTGAATTATCAGGCTTATTGATGGCAGACCGAAAGTTGGTTCAAAGAATCCAAGTCCCGCATGCAACTGCAGAGAGGCAGTGGCAATTATATAGGAGTACGTCTGGTTAATTGAAAAATGTGATGAAGATCAGCTTCAGTTCCACATGCATTTCGTCTCATAGCATACCATATGCATGGTTTTTGCTGAGTGAGAATAAAGACAGTACACGTCCTACATGCCAATATACAATAAGTTGGGTTATACCCATAATATGACTGCTTTTGAACAGCATACACTCTGCCAACAGCGAAACTCTTATTTTTGCGAAATTGGGTATTTATGAAAAACTTTACTGCCTTTGTGCAACCTCTAAATGTTTTTCTATCTTGAAGATTTTTCACACACGATGGTTTTAGCCTAAAAGGAACACATTTACTTCGGTTCCCATGAAAATTTTTATTGTTTAATTTTTGCTATGTATTTAAGGACCACCCTAATAAGCAGCCACCCAAAAATTTGAAAAATTCGAATTTGCCTGCCGATCATGAAAGTGGCAAGCAGACAAACAAGAAGCCAATCAGTCAGAGTATCCCTCAGTGTGAATGAGATCCAAACTATTATGCTTAGTATTGTTCAGGAAATATTTTTTCAATTTAATGTTGAAGCTACGTAAGCTTCAGCATTTGTTAATTTCTGTTGGAGTTTGATTTCAACGTTTGGACCAAGTAAATAAATAAGATTGGCGGTAAACTGATTTTTTCACCAAACGGAAACGAATGTTGTCATCTCGTCTAAGGGATCTTCAGTGCACTGAGAAGTTTAATTTAATGCAGTGCTCCGCAACCTTTTTAAATTTGCAGCACACTTATAGAACTTGCTGGATTCGGCGACACACCGCAACAGACAATATCAGTAACAACATAAAAAATGCAAAAAACAATATTGATCTCAAAAAAAAAGGCCTTCAGTCCAGAAACCACCGATTTTTGCTATTATAGAGGTGTGATCTCAAAAAAAAAAAAAAAAGTCCTCGAGCCAGAAACCCACAATCATCTACTGCAGGTATTGCTAGAAAAGTTACAAACACTCTGCTGCATGCCTGACATGGTCTAGTGACACACCGATTGCGGAGCATTGATCTAATGGAACTTTCAAAACAGTTTGGAAGTTTGTTATTAAAAATTTTATAAACAGAACAACACACTTTAGTCTCTTTATAAACAAAATCTTGAATTTGTAGTATTCATACACAATTTTTATTTTCATATAAAAGTCCATCACGCATTTGAGAAAAGTGAAATATTTAATTAACGGTAATAATACCTCTTGAAGACGCAGAAGTTAAAGCATCTGCAAATCACTTACCTACTTTAACTTTTTTTCCATTAATTTTTGTTTCATAATTGAATAAAGTTAATGCATATGTAGACAGTTGTTGGGGTTTGCTGGGAAGTAATGTTGTTAAGAAATAAAATGCAAGCAATAGAGAACTGCAATTCCATAACCGAAGCAGCTGTATTCCACATGCCAATTAAAGCCAATACACAAACATAGCAACGTTTTCTGTGCTTCACAGCCTTGACGAAATCAAAACAAGTCAACTGACCACAAACAAACTGACTGAACAAACAAACAAACAAGCTCAACAAGCAATATTAGGGTTAGTAGGCAATCAGTTGTCATGGATCCTGATGAAATAGTGGTATAGTGCTGAACCAATATGCTGAAAAAGCAAACCGGAAAAGGGTGAAAAACTCGATAACAGTGGCCACCAACAGTGAAATTGATAATGCTTGGGAGAAGAGAATCACTTTTCACCCTAATTTAGCAATAACCATTCAAGAAACAAGCATTATATTTTGAACCAACTTTACATGGAATTAAATTTATTCACTTATTCTTTAACTTCTAAAAATTCAAAGCCATTTGGCTAGCGAAAGTTACTCTGACGTTTGCTGCGTAAACTTTACCAAAATTTATCATCATACTATCAACTATTTTTGATATCATCCCTTTTGATGAAGCAGTTTATGACTCATATTCAAAAAGCACACTCACATGCATAAGTTCACCACTTAAAACGTCTTTAAAAAAAAAAAAGATTGGCAAAAATCAGTCAAGACTCGTAATGTCACTGTCAAGATAATATCAAACCCTATCTTTCTAAAATAATTTTGGAAAAGGCTATTCCACATGCAAAATTTGGTTTTCCCATGATCTTTGGCTGCAAAGTTAAGTAGGAGATATTTTTGTTTCCTTTTGTTAAACGTCTGTCTACTAGGGAAACATCCAGTGTAAAATCTAGTAAATGTTTGATTATATTGGATTTTAAAAAGACATGTACTATTTATATTATTAACAGCTAGCTTTCAACATAAGCTGACTAATGCTATAAAAATACAAACCGTAATTACAGTTGTTTTTTGATCTATAAATGTTAAAAACACCATAATAATAATCAAAATAATATTAAATTGATTTAGTTAAAAAAGGATACTATCCATCCATTAAAAATCTTTCCACCAACCTGAAAAAATAGTAAAAATTAATCGATTTGTGCTGCTTTTAAAAGTTACTATAGTATGCAATTTGAGATTGATGAATTTAGCTACAACTTCTCAGTTTTACAATTAATTATATTTTTAGGTCTTGACACATTTGGCACTAGGCAGTTTTACTGAAAATAAACACTGCAAATCTGAAACAAAAAATTTTATTTTCTGTTTCTAATGGAAAAATCAAAATATTATTTCGAAATTACTGAGACAAACCTGTGCCAACTTTGATTCCTCTTTATTAAATCAAGACGCAAACAAAAATATTAATTAATACAACTATTAGAACATCAATTCTTACTTTGATTTTCCCACAGCACTGTCACCAAGACAAATGATTTTTATCTTTTCTTCTTTTTGTGACATAATAATGGACAGTATTCTTTTTAAGTATGATATCAAATTAGATTTCCAAGTTAAAAATTTGAAAACAAAATAATTGCCTACAGTTTCATTTTGAGCTAAAAATTATTAATATGCTAAAACTATTGCTGCTAATGCTACCTAAACATAAAAAAAAATAATAATAAATATTGACCATTGAGCACTTTTCAGCAACACTGAAAGCAAAATGCGATTTGCCCAATATTGTCCATAAACTTGGAGTAACATAAAAAGTAAACAAAAACTCAGCACATTTCAGGTTTACATTTACACTCCATTTCTGATTTTTTGCGTAACAGACAAAAACTTTGAACCTGTTTGGTTTTGAACTTAATGAAAAATAGATACGGCTACTGAAAATTTTCATGAAAAAGATCTCAAGTCTCGTCGTTTTTGTAACAAGACAATTCATGTCAACTTGTCAGTTGATGAATATTTTCAGCCAAACAAAATAATTTTATTTTGGAACATTTGTTAAATGATTGTGGAACAAGTTGTCAGATAGTCCAATAGTTGAAAAAAAAAGAAAACAAAGGTTATCAAAACGCAAAAACAAGTTAACATAAAACAAAAATTTTATATGTAGGCGTTGGCCTACAGTGAATAGTTGTTTTGTAGACTCATATGAAAGATGCACACAAGCGCTGTACAATAGTTTGAAACAAAAACATTTGCAACCTACCTGTTTCAAACAGGCTTAAGCCGCCACTAGCATCAGATGGACGTTTATCGCACTTTTCATTACGTTAACTACCTAATGATTGGAGGAATGTGCACCTGCACAGGAGTTTCCAGTGATCCAGTGTTACTGTGGATTTCTTCAAATTCTTGTTCACTAAATTTGCTGGTTGTTTGATGCCAACAAACAGATATAATCATCGTAAAGCATTTCTGCCAAACATGAAGCTAATGCAGCTCGTAGCCAAGAGCCTAGCATGTAACACTAGCACAAAGCAGAGTACTAGGCCTAGTCAATGCTCGGCCATTTGCTTTTAAAGACTTTGAGTTTGGTAGAGAATGCTCAACACACCAGGCATAGGCCTAGCTCACACCAGACACCATAGTGTAGCCTGAGAGAGTGTAACGCTTAAAAAAAGTTCTGTTTGGTTAGTGATTTTGTGATGCTAAAGGAGATAACTTGAAGAATGGCTAACAGTTTTTGAAAAATTTTGATGTTTTAGCCAGCCACATGGCCTGTTTCCATGGTGAAAAAACCAAAAATCACAAATTTGGTCTAACTCAGGCTACGATTATTGTACCGAGCTAAAATTAGAGTCAAAATGCTCAAAACAGCTACAGTAAGTTTATATTCAACTTCAAGAACTACTGGTCTAAATGTTATCTTTTTCAAGATAATTGCAAAAACGTCATATTTTCTTGTTTTCTTACTTGTCAGTGTCAACAATATACTGTTAAGAATGAATATTCATTCCATAAATGTCAGCTTGGATTTTGGGGTTAATATTCACTAATGTTGTAAAGTAGCACTTGATAAACCCATACGTTTGCAATTCTGCATAAGAAGTGTTTTTATAGTAAACCAAAACAAAGAGCTTGATGACGCTTGGTCAGAGCCTGTTAACAATAACATTTAAACACTTATATAATTGTTAAAATAATGTCCCCAACAGGCTGTTTCACCGTTAAGCTCTTCAGGGGGGTAACAGCAAATCTAAACAATAAACTTTAAGTAGAGTCTAGGCGATTGAAGAATTAGTAGAAGTTAACCAACTAGCAAATTTCTACTAATTCCAGAACGCAAACGGGCTGGCAAGGCTGTGGCAATAACGACGCTTCTGCCCCAAAAAGGTCTGCATAATGATTATGTAATATTAGCGTGGCCCTTATTTTAAAAAGTCTGAAAACTTGTGCTCTCCACCTCCAAAATGGATCCATTTCTTAAAAAACACACCACAAAAATTTTAAGACTTTTTGAATGTTTAGAGGTGGTACAAGCATATTCAAATATTTTCATTCTGTATTATTATAAGCAATGGCTTACTGCTAGTGGAAGGGCATTATTATGATTCTATTGCCAGATTACAAAGATGCATCAAAGTAGATTGGTCGAGCTTATTCTCCAACACCCTCTTTGGTACTGAAATAGTAGACACGTAACTGCGCATACATCTTATCGTATATCAGCACTCAGCTGCTCTGAAAGCATGGATTGCATAGGATCAAAAGAGCAATCCTGATGATAGTTCCGCCAAACATGACAGAAGATGTTCCACCAAAGCGACCCAACTTCAAAACATTCAAATAAGTTTCATGCCAAAGAACCACTTACAGCTCACCAGAATGATAAGCTTTTGGAAGACTTGACAACCAAAAAATCTGTAGATCGCTTTTCGATTCTTGTCTATGGGTTTAACATTAATCGGCATCAGCTTCTGAAACTGGTAAAGCTCAGGCTAAAGCTGTTGTCAATGCACTTGAAGAATAGGGCATATTTGAGAAAGTGGCAGCACTATTATATGATGCAACTGCTATGAGAGTCGAAACGGCAGTGGCATTTTGCTAGAATAAAAACTTGGTAAAGTCTCATTGTACTTAGCTTCTAGCCATCATGTTATGGAGCATCTTTTAGCAACAGCTTTTAAAACCATTATGGGTGCAAAAAGTTTCTCTTTTTAAAGGATTCAAAGTTCAGTGAGAAGCATTGGCACAACGTCTAATGAACCAGAAATCGCTTACAAAAGTGTATCCTTTCAACCAAGAGAAAGAAGATTTAAAGGAACTGTGTGTTTTTGCAATGTAAGTCTATATCAAAGCTTGGTTTACTACTACCCAAACAATTGAAGCACTTCATCGAAATTTAGCTTTACGAAAATCCATTTTTCAACTTTCCAATAAAAAAGTTTCCTATGCCACATCCCAAATGATGTTTAAATATCTGCATTCTTGGTTTAAAGAGCTAGTTGCTTTTAGCTTTTTTGATGATGCTGTTTAATCAGAAACAAAGCAGCATAATAAATGGTAACCAAATTATAACAAGAAGAAGATGAAAAAGATTTCCTGAAAAAGTCTCAACATCCACTTGGTTATCTAAAAGATAAACCAATCTAAAATTTTTTCACTCCCAAGACAAACAAACTTTTTGAAATACTTGGTTTAATCCTAAGTTTATCATTAACATCCTAGATTCTGGTCAAAAATAGAAAGCTTTGAATCTGCAAAATCGATTGCCACAAACTTAAGAGCTACTATGAAGACAATGGTGAGCTATTAGTTGCTTTCATGCAGCCATATAATAGACTCTTAACCAAAGATAAGATCAGCTATGACTTCAATACTGCAAGTAATTTTTGATCATCGAAATGGCTACACAAACGCTAAAAAAAACACTAACATAACAAATCAAAAACAATGAGAATTTGAGTATCACACTCTTCTGAATTACAAATTTTACCTCACAAACTGCTAATAAAGACAAATTGAAGCAATTGCAACATAAGATTATTGTACATTTAGCACTCATTGCTCATTTTATACCTTTATACCAATTATCAATGCCAGTTGATAGAGCATATAAGCATATTTTTGCAATTTATTGAAAATTATCCAACTTTTGCAAAAAATTACCACACTGTATCATCCCTAAACAATAATCAAAATGCTCTAAACTTCACTGGGGGTGTTTTTTGGTGAAAAGGATCCAATTCGAAAGCAAAGAGCTAAAGAAAACACAGTTTTACCCTTAAATAAGAGCCACCCTAATGTAGTATTGATTTTAAGGGAAGAGTATATTTAAATCAGAGTAAATAATAATATGGCGATTGCAGGTACAATAATTACTTGGCAAAGTATAAGTCAGTAACAATCTTAGTGTTCTTTTTATATAAAGTAATGCAGTGGTGTAATTACTTATTATACTGAACTATCTGCAACTAACTTCTTTTATTGATTTCAATTTTTAATCAGTTCTGATCAATCTTCATAAAGCTCTTTGTAGCAGACTACGCAATATGCATACTGGTACAGAATATTATACTCTGAAAAATAATCAAGATGTTTTGAATTGGGTGAAAGCATTTACATGATGTCTTTTAGTGAAGATAAAGCAACAGTAATTCCTGTTTCAAAGTCACAAAAAAGCAAGTATAACAATATGAAATCATACTAAATGTGTTGGCAATACTACGTAGCAGTTGATATTAACATGAATTCTCTAGATCTTTTTTAGATGGCAATGTTTTTAAAATTGTCAAAACATTTAAAGAGATAGCAGACACAGCTGTGATTAAAATCTGATATTGAGCAAATATGCAATTGTATGAATGTAGGTATAATTAAACTACAAAGAAATTTTAGCAATAAGCAATTGAGCATACCAGAAAAAACGTAACCACTATTAGTGGTTCCCAACCAAATAAATCTTTGTGGTTTTTGCCCATTTTGCTACACCACAAAGTAGATGATTAAGCTGAAGCAAATCTTTAAGAAATTGTGACATTAGTACAAAAATTTTTGCATGTTTAGTAGGCCGAAAATTCATGCATAATGAATAATTGAGTTTCTTGTTTGGGATTCAAGTTTTGTTGGAATACCATATGACAATGATGGTGAGGTACTTGACAGTTTTGGTGTTAACTAGAGATTTGCATTATTGAATATAATCAATCTTAAAAGCAGGTTCCATGAGAGCATTGTTGGACTTATTCCCTTTACATAAGATGTGTTTCATCACTTATCTTTTTTGCGTACATACTGACTGGTATTATTGTGGTGTTTGAATGGCATCAACAAAACAGTTATACCATCAATGATCAACATTTCTGCTGCAATAGAAGATTCTACTCAAGAATCCGTTGAAGCTGTTTGAATAGGATTTTGTTCTTGTTCATTCCACTAAATCTCAAACTTGGTAGCATGCATTCAACAGCTTATTGCAGCAACATTTGACCTTGCCTAAATAAAAATTCTTAATTTCAACTTTAAGAGTAGTTCTCACTCTAAGCCTAAATCAGTATTGTAAAAATGACAAGTTAGTTGAAATGCCTGAAAAGTACATAGTTAGGTCATTGAGATAAAATTCTGAATGAAAAAATACAACTACTCGTATTTTGGTAGATCCTAGGATCTTCTATAAACACATCAATTTACTTTTACTGAACTCATCAGCAGCTTATTTGCTCCATTGATAATTGATATGGGAAGTAATAACTTAGCCCCATAGCAGGGGTGGGGGCAACTGCTAACATTCTCCCAAAGGTGTCCTCTCCATGCATAAAAATTATTTTGTCCTCACTTATATTAGAACCCTACTCAAGAAAATGACAAATTGAATAGTTGAAACCCATTTTCTAAGAAAGCTTATTTACTCTAGTGAAGAGCTTGCTACAATTCCAGATTCTGAGTCATGGGTATGATGAAGTTGTGTGTTTTAAAGGACTTAGTCTAAGTGAGATAAAGGAGGGAGAGAAAGCCTGTGGCAGAAAAGCCTAATTTGGAGGGGCTGCTGTCAAAAACTTACATGAAATGAAGGGAATTGATTTCACTATCAATTGAAAATGACAACAAGTGCTAAAAAACAAAAAAAAATATGAGATTTTTTAAATTATTTTTAAAAACAAAAGATTTAGATCGATAGTTCGTCTTGAAGTTGAATATAAACTTGGCTATTCCAAGCATTTTGACGCTAATTTTAGCTCGATACGATATATGTAGCCGAGTTTGACCAAATTTGTAAATTTTGGTTATGTTGCCTTGGTAGCGGGTCGTGTGGCTGGCTAAAACATTAAAATTTTTCAAAAAATTTTGCTATTTGTCAAGTAATCCCATTTGGCATCACAAAATCACTAACCACAACAAATTCAAGAAAACAACTCAAAAAGTATTACACCCTAGTAGCCTAACCTAACCAGGCAACTTTTTCTACATCCATCTCCACAGTCTACTCATAGAATAAGTCTACCCTTTCCTGGTTGCCCAGATATAGCCTGATAGCCTACTAAGCCAACAAAAACAGATGAATTATATATTAAACCTGCCACACCTAAAATTGACCAATGTCTTAACTCTGAACTTACCAGTCCCTTTCGCTCCTATAACCGATAGTCCTACCAACGCTGCCATAGACTCTTTTCCAAAAATTACTATAGTAGATTTCATAAAAAATCACCAAATTAAATATGTTTCCAAGTACGCCACTTTCTGGTTTAAAAAGTATCAATTAAGTATTTTGAAAATGATTCCACTAGGCCACTTATTAGAATAAATCATTTTGACGCCGTCAAATCTTTTTCCAACTAAGTTTGATTTCTTTTCAGAACAATTGCAGCAAAATCAATCGTTTGATGATGATCACTAAAACAGTAAAAGATCTGTTTTGTGCAGTCATTTTTTCAACTCATGTCGGCCTCGGGCTAAGATTCAGGCAGGCATGCAACCAGGATTTTGCTTAGGGTTTGAACCAAAAGTTCAAAACTTTTTTGTTCAAAAAATATCACAATTGGGTAAAGGGCAAGCAAACTAGTGCAACTCCACATATTGCAAATGGGTGTCTGGAGGCAAAGACCCCATCCATTGGACAATTTTTGTGATTCTTCGAAAAAAAATAGCCATGTAAACTCAATTCGGAACACACTTCAAACGTTTTTATAGCAATTTGAAAAAACTTAATTGCTAAGATTTGGAAGTGAATAAAAGAATTAAATTGTGGAGCATTTTTAGCAATACTTTAGCCCCCCCCCCCCTTTACTTTCAAGCCAAGTCCAAAACATGTTTAAACACTTGCATTTTGGGTTAAATTTTTTAAGTGGCTTGGCTTAGAGGGAAGCTGAAGCCGCCTCAGCCCACCCTGGTTGTGCCACTGAGTTGTTGCATTCAGTTTAGTTAGTAGATGCACTTTAATTCCAGTTGCCACAGCTCAATCCACAAGCCAACATGATTTTGACTTCTGAGTAGGGCATTGTATTAAATGAAAGACAATTTTTCCATATTCTGTATTGGTAATTTTCTTCCACTCCACACTCAAATTTTCTTCCACACTTCCATGTCGCGATATGTTTAGACTGGAACCAATGAAACGCACAATTTGTATCTTTGCTACCAGTATGTTAAGGATATTATAGCGAGAGGTAATTCGCAAAGGTAAGCAACCACTCGCAAAAGTGTGCATAAGATTGCAAAGATGCAAACTACACAGTACGTTGCTTCTGGTCTAAACATACCGTAAGACCACTTAATTAAAAAACAATAATTATGTGGCTATTTGAGAAGATTTGTTTTTATAGTTTAAGACGCCCTCCAAGGATTTAAGTGAGTGGTAAGGTTTACTTAACGCCAGTGCTTCTACATATATAATACAGTAATACAAGGCTGAAACATGATTAAAAAACTTATACAAAGCTAAAATCAAAATAAAAAATTATATTCTACATATACTGGTTTCCTAAACCATTATTCTTTACATGCACCATACTAAATATTTATATAATTCATCACGGCAAGCCAATAGCTATATTATAGTTGTGAGTTGCTTTTGTTGTCATTTCATATGATTTCACTTATCTCATTCCATATTCAAAGCTCTATCATAATGAGCTACCATAAAAATATTACCGTACCCACTAAATCAACAGACAGAAGAGGAAAGACCGACCAGTATCTGGTGCATACTCAGGGTTTAATGAATGCAAGTTTGGATCCACAACAACTATAAAATTTGGAAAAAATTCAATTCAATTCAATTTATTTACTCACCTGAGTTCAATTTCCAGAAACTTAATACAAAAAAAATACGCACACTCACAAATAGAATCAATATAAATCCCAATCATGGAAATAAATGTGAGCTAATTTAACATTTAACAGAAGTAATTATTGAAGAATGTGTGGAAATTAATAGTCTATTCCAAAATTAGGAGTATTGTAGTTTACCGTTAAGTCATTTACCGTCAGCCAAAGAGAACAGTGAGATCTTTTTTCAAGTAATCGAGTCAAGCTGCCTTTAAACAAACTGCCAAAGAACATTTATCAAACCAGAAATAAAAATATCAACCTTTATCACAAAAAGAATTATAAGGATAAACCAGTAAGCACCAAAAATCAAAAGAGTTACCGGATACCGGTATGCTCAATCAGGGATTACACTGTACATAGGCTAGTAAATACGAATTTTTGAGTTGATGGAATAAAAAAATTTACCACTTTAGACTTGTCAAATTGTCAATCTCAAAAGTAATGAAACAATAAATTATTTTAAACAAACTAACTAAAACTGTCAAAACTGTCAGCTTAGAGCTACAGCAACAGCATCAATGCTGCAAATTGCAATACCAGTATACAGAGCACTTTTTACTATGATGCAATACAAACCAGTAGGCCTATACTTTTGCCCAAAGCACACAACACAATCGAAGTAGGCTACCATGATTTGTCGCCAAAAATTAATAACAATAAAAGTTGAACACCAGTAAAAATATTATTTATCACTAGGACTATCTGTATATTATACGTTTTTTGTAAAAAATACCATGCACGAAATCTAGTTCGGTATCTCTGATCTGGCATTGAATTGGTACAGGTATGGAATGGAAGCACGGAAGATTGTCTACCATTCCATTCTTGAAATCTCCATTCCCTTCCATTATGGCATCTTCCATACCGAAATAATAATAATATGGTATTGGTTAACAAACCTTTAACTCTAAGATAATGCTGGAACTGGAAGTCACCAGCATGCCTACCAAAGGGGCATGGATATTTCTATTCCATACCACTGATAACGGTACCGTACCATGCACTGCTTTTCACCAAGTAGGCCTACCAGTATTCTGAGTCATAACGGACCATGTCCAACTTGTTTTTTTAACACAAAAACTGAAAAAGCTAAAATTACTCATACTGTACCTCTGCATACTGGAATGGTGCATGCAGTACATGGCAAGTTGCTTTGCTGTCTACAGGTCTAAGCTTTTTCCTGAATTGATTTTCAATATACAGGTTTAAGCTTTTTCCTGAATTGATTATCAATATATAGGCCTAGCCTAATTACCGGTATCACAAGGTGACATTTGACAAATTCTGAATTACAAGAAGACACCAAACACTATTCTGCATTCAAACATTTTTTGGAACCAACCTGGGGGCTCTAGACTCGAAGACTGAAACAAAGGTCAATTCGTTGCCTCCCTCCTGTCTGTCTGTCATCAGGTCAATGGTCATTGTCAAGAATTGTCATTAATATTCTGAAACTGAAATCCTTGAACAAATTTTCATCTTGTTATTTTTGACTGTGTAAATGAACTATTGATTGATTTACTTTTGGCAAAAACTAGATTGATTCACCAGATTGCTCCCTAAAATCACAGTGAATCCTATTCCGCCCGCGTACCGGTATTTACGTGCAGTGTTCAGTTTAATTCCAATTTTTTATTTAATACAAAATTCCTTCAAAATTGAATGAAATTCAACACTCTGTGGCGCACAAAAGTTTATACGATTTCTTTTTTAGAATTTTGTTATCTAGTTTACTATAAAAAGGTCTAAAATTGAATACATCAATAAAAAAAGAAATCAGCCTCAAAATAACGGATCACAAACTTAAATTCCGTCAAAAAGATCAGAGACGCCAGACGCAGTAATCTAACTCAATTGAAAATGTTAATCAAAGAAACAACCAACTGATAAGCTAAAAGCTCCACAGGGAGTGAAGCATCCTTCTACGGTTATGTGCAAAAATATAGAATAATCTAAAAGATATCTTCACCAAATTTTAGGTTTTTTAGGTTTCTATGCCAAATACTGCTCGAAATCGATTTTGTTGAAGAAGTGAGAACTACTTGAGAAAAAGGTGCCTCAAACCTTTTTCCACAGTTATCCTTATTCGCGAAAATACGATTTAATACGTTTGAATCCGTGCCATTGGCAATCTCTGCATTTCGTAATTTTGTGACATCACAAAAGATCTACTGTAGATCAGTAGGCTACTACAGTGGAGTCGAGGACACAACCTTCGAGACCAAGGACTCAAAAAAAGATCCGAGACCAATGACCGACTTTTCGAAGATAGACCCTCTCGAGCCAAGGACAGGCCAATTCCATCATTCAATACGTTTGCTATCTCCAATTTCCTTTAAGGTAAACTTGAAGAATTTTTTTGTGGAATCCAGTGATGGAGTACTCGAGTACAGTACTCGTATTCGAGTACAACTCGAGTATCATTTCTTGAGTACTCGTACTCGGAACCCCAGGTACTCGGTTGGTACTCGTTCTCGAAGGTCAATGTACTCGGTACTCGGCCAAAAAAGGCGCCGAGTACACAAGTACATTTGGCCTTCTCTAAAAGCAGGAATCCCTGGAGTGAATAAAGAAAAGCGAGAACAAAACCACATTAATTAAATTCCTTTTGTCCCGCAATATCCGTTCATTACGCAATATCACCAATAGCAATGAGCGATATGTGCCAATAAGTGGATACCGCGTACAAAATTACACAAGGACAAAATATATTAATTCACTCGATCACCACACACCTCCCCTCAGAATGATGAGTACGATGGACGACAAAGCCCCAAAAGACTGTCCAGCATACACA
This sequence comes from Trididemnum nubilum, assembly GCA_963965965.1. Lineage (NCBI taxonomy): Eukaryota > Metazoa > Chordata > Ascidiacea > Aplousobranchia > Didemnidae > Trididemnum > Trididemnum nubilum. Next base: position 6,847,772 of record OZ014485.1, on the reverse strand, counting down.
TCAGTCGACAAAAAGAAATGTGGATTCGAGTCAATTCCAAAAACATGACAAAAAAAGACACGTAACTCTTCAAAAACTGCAACATAGAAAACCGATAATGGGTTAACAAAAAAGCTAAGCAGAAACATCAAACCTGGGGATAAAATGTTTAACGCATTAAAATCTGAAATATGACAGGAGAAATGCTATTTTCTACGTCCATGCGACCAGAAATAATTGACTTGGTCATTCCTCTAAGGATGACATAGCGCATTTAAGCGCGGAAAATGTAAACAACACAATATAGAGGGCTTTTCCCTTGCCCTTTAGCAGTATAATCATCGAGTCTTTGCTCGAAATAAAATAATATCAAAAATGCAAATACAACAATACGAAGTAACAAATCGAGCCTTTGCTCGGAATCAAATAATATCAAAAATACAAAAACAAGAATATGAAATAAACATTTAGTAACTCTGCTGGTCGCACGAGATATATTTCATTGAGTCATGACTACTGCTTTTATCCTTCAAACTTCTTTTACTCGAACAGAATTAGAGTAGCCGTAACATTGATATAATAACGCGAAAAAATTTAGCTAAAACAAAGGTCAGAGGAAAATGCGCAAATGCAATTCATACGTTGGAAAGGTCAATTATAGGACACCCATTATCAGTTCAACTACGTTTACATTTCTTGCACAGCTTAAGCGTGGCACATACGGAGTCAGGATTGATCACGATAAAATACTCTTGCTACATACTTATTCACAGGGCCGGCGCCTGGATAGCCTGACTGCGGGAGCAGAAATAAATTTTAATTGCAGCATTATTTTATGCTCACTTTACTTCGTCACCTCCTTTGAAATGCAGCATTATTTCGAAAACTTTTACTACTACGTCATTTGCAGTTTAATGTTACAAGTTTTAGATAGTCTTTAATTAAATGCATAGGAGGGCACAAGTCCGTTAGTCGTTACTCCGTTAATTACGATGCTAACTTTTTCATTAACTTGTTAATCCGTTAAAAAGTTTTTTCATGTTAACGGACTAAATTAACTTCCGTTAAGTTCTGTTAACTTCCGTTAAAGTTTTTATCGTTAATATCTTGCACCATTCATTTATCATAATGGTACTAACCAGTTTACACTGGTAACACATGTTGCGTATTAGCATGAGCTTTATAGAAGAAAGGGGAGAAAGGAGTTCTTTTTTGTGGCAAATAATAAACTGCAGCCTCATAGGTCTATTAATTATTGCTGTTCGCAACTTCCAAAGATTTTCCAATCGCAGCTTTATTAGTGCATATAAACTTACTTTTGTCTTGAAATTAGATTAGACTGTAAAATGTAACTTCCAAAACACAAAAAGACCACCAGAGCAAAAAAATTTTCCTTACAATCAGCTCAACAACGTCAATACGTGCTCTAAATTTACAACGTCAATACGTTGCAAACAGGAGTGACATTGTTGGCATAGCCACAGTATACTGTGGTATAGCTATCATAAGCAAATCTTGGGTGGTTCAATTTCTTTAAACAAAAAACAAGACGATTTTTTTAGTTTGAAGTATTTTTTTTAGTTTTTTTTAGTTTGAAGTTCCGTTGCGCTTTAACTTTTCATTTTGAAGTATTGCGGAAGTTGCGTTGCGAACTAACATATTTAAAGTTTGTGGCGCTTTAATTGCGCTGCGCTTTTAACTTTTTTTCGAAAAGTGCAATTCTATAGACAGAGGTGGGCAGCGCAAGTCATAAAAGTTGCGCCGCAAGCGCACGCGCTGCTACTCTAAAAATCTTGCGCCGCAAGCGTTTCCGCAAGCCCAAAAAATAATTGCGCCGCAAGCGCAAGTGTGACGTTTTAAAAAGTATAAATCTAATTGACTCACTGCTCAAACTGCGCTAGGCTACAGTACGAAACCAATATTCAAAACCAATCATGCACGCTACCAAATTAGTAAACAAAAGATTAATGGTTTGATTTCCTTTAAAAAACGCAAGGATTTGAAATTGTGCATCGCTTAACCTCTTTGGGCGAAGAACGTCTTTATACCGAACGAAAAAATGCTCTCAACACCCGCACTTAAAGAAACCGGGGTGTTAAAAAATTCCACTAATAAAGTCATTATGTGGTGGTAAGCGAACGACTTCGGAGTTCGGAGTCACTGTATTTTTTCTAGTGGCTCGTTAAGGGAATTCTTTACAAGTTTCGATACAAATGTTGTGCTTCTGGAGCAATTAGCATCACTCTCTGACAAATGGAGCTCACTAAAAAAATCGGCTTGTTTTTTGTTTAAAGAAATTGAACCACCCAAGATTTGCTTATGATAGCTATACCACAGTATACTGTGGCTATGCCAACAATGTCACTCCTGTTTGCAATATCTTTCAAGTTTTCTCGGACTAGCAAAAAAGTTGTAATTAATAGTTTTTGTTGTTTCTTGTTTAAAAAGTCGGACTGTTGCGAGTAACGCGTTTAATGTCTAAAGCAAGAATAAGGTTTTTTAAAAACGAGTAGCGTATTTCTAGAAAGACAGCTACAAAAATAATTTTTCAGTTTAAAATTTGATTTTACAACCATTTTTTAAATTACACAATCGGAGTTGTTTTTTTTTTTTGAAAAATCGGCAAAAAATATTTTAGAGAAAAACGTTTCAGCGAAAGAAGACCTCTGCTGTAAATCTAATAGAAGTTTTGCAAGCAATAGACGAATGGAATTTCCCATGACGAGGTTTTTATGAACCTACTACCCCGTCATAGGCGTAGCCAAAGGGAGGGGGCAAAGAGTTCGCTCCCCTCTCAATTAAAATGCCACCAATGATAAAAATAATAACAACAAAGCCTTATGGATTTTCAGTTTCTTTTAGCATTTTCGCGCATACAACAGTATACGAGTACAACAGATTAATATTAATATTGACAACCAGGTGGCCTGAGCCCCCTTCAAATCAAATTTTAGCCATTCATTTTAACTGTATATCCCGGGAGAAAATCAAGATTTTTGTTCGTCCTAAAAGCTGCAACCTTAGGCCCTCATCTAATCATTTTGTGAACTTATCGCAATTACATGACTATTTAGTAACACCTATTGCACCAATTTTAAATCACAATCCACCTCGCCAGTTTTTATGCGACAAAATACTTTTGACAAAAAAAAAAAAAAAAAATAGCTGGGCAATATGCTTATTGAATAAATTACCGAACATGTACTCCTAAACCCGGTTATTTTCATGACAAAACAAAGATCTCCAAAGCAAATACTCGAGTGATTATTTACAGCTAAAACGTGGCAGCAGGCAATGTAACTTGCTTCTTTCACCTGGGCCTAGTCACTTACAAAATTTAACCCTCATACTCAAGAATTTGCACGAGTTTTGGATTTGATCTGTAAGTAAAGGGAAGACTCACAAGTTTGATTTTTTCAATTGGCTTTCAAATCTTCAAAATTTAGTTCTTTCAAATGGCTCTAAAAGCGTGCAAAATATAATCCAAATGGTATAAAAATAGCTGTTTTTTTCTCCAAAAATATTACAAAAAATTGCCCAAAAGCCGGCCTCCATACACCAGTATCTGATACCTTTGGGTTAAACTAGCTTGCTCACCACGTTTCCAAACTTGGACAATTTTGGAAATTTTTTCAATTTTTGGTTCAAGTCCTTTCCCTTTAGCAAAATTCAGGTTACATGCCAACCCAGACCCCGACTTCTGATTCCCCATTTTACGATATCTTTGTCCAGGCGCGTAACCAGAAATTCGCAATGGGGGGCTGTTTTCGGGGTCTGGAAGCGGAGCCCCCAGCCGCTGGAGGCCAATGGGGGTCTGGGGGCGAAGCCCCCAGCCGCCAGAGGCTAGGGGTTTGGGGGAAAATCCCCCAGCCACCGGAGGCACGGGGGTCTGCGGGCGGAGCCCTCAGCGCTCAAAAATTTTGCATTTTTTTGCGAAAATAACTTAATTTGAGGGCTATTTTGATTAAAACAATAATACTTTTAAAACGTGGCTTAGAAATTGGCAGTGGAAGCATGATTATTGATTAAACTGGTTGCATAAATGTGCTACTTGGGAGGTGGCTAATGGTAAAATTTTAGATCTCTTATTTAGATATGCTGATAAATTGTAATATTGAATAGTTCAATAAAACTCACACGGAGTAATCTATTTCGTATACATTTTATAGAGAAAAATAATTTGGGGGGGGCTAATGAAAAGAAACTTGAGAGAAATTGGTAATTAACTAATACTGAATAGCCCCCCCTATTCCTTAGTTTATAGTATATTTGTTGATGACACCTATGTTTAGCATTTTTGCACTTGCGATCAAATTTGATTGCATATTTTTGAATATTTTTCAAGGTTTTCATTTATTTGTTAGTTTTATTTTCAACAAATTAGCCCCCCCCTTAAATATATGTTTCAAAAGATGCTTTAAATCACTATTTAGTCCATTCTAGTGCATTTAACGGTCTCAAAAGTGCTATAAACGTAGTGTTTTTCTCATTCTGCATTTTGGTCTACATGCCAATGGGGGAGGGGGGCTATAGCCCCCACCCCGCTCCCCCCCTGGCTATGTTATTGTCTTTGTCCCATAAGAAGTCCCTCGCTTTGAAAAATTTTGATTACGTCATTGCGTGTGATTTGCGGTTAGACCCTCCCTTCCAATTAAAAATCCGGGCTACGCCTATGCACCTCACAAATGCTTTTTTCTTGACTTTAATCACATTTGATTGAAAAACAATCATTCCATTTGAATTGCGCTTGCGCAATTGCGCTCAAAAATGTCAAAATACTTGCAGCGCAAGCGTCAGTGCAACCGTTTAAAAATAATTGCGGAGCAAGCGCTATCGCAAGTAAAATAGTTGCGGCGCAAGTGCCCACCTCAGTCTAAAGACTGAACTTAATGTTGTTCCATTTCGATCGTAATATTGATAAATGACGGTCTTCTTCAGCAAATTATTCACTCTTTTTCTGTCTAAAATCGCAAAAAATGCGGTATTTGCATTGTGTTGTAAATTTCAATTGCGGAAGTAAAGTTGCGCTTTAACTTGGTGCGAAAATGCCATTCCGCAATTACGGAATTGCAAGGTTTGTTCATGGGAATGGGATTCCCATGGGATGGGATGGGACAGCATGCATTGCATTTCCAATGAATGATTATGAATGCCAGAGTGATAATGAATTGTGAACTTTTTTGAACTTTAAAGTCAACAAAGTCAATAAATTTCGTCGTTTTTTATCTCTCTTTGTACGTGTAGTCCTATTTAGTATACATTATACTTAAATTTTCATTAAATTTAATATTAAGTTTTATTGAATTGTATTTTGATGGGAATCCCATGGGATGGGATGGGACTGGCATGAACTGCATGGACAAATGCATGGAATGGGATAGAAAAACATGTGTCATGGACAAACCTGGGAATTGCGTTGCACTTCAACTGAATCAAAAATTTCATTGCGGAAGTTGCGCTGCGCTTCGGAAATTAAAAAAATTAAATTACGTATTTTGCGCTGCGCTTTTACTGGATGAAAAGATCGTTGGGCTTTGTTGCGCTGCGCTTTTGATATAATGTTGTTTGTGCCCATCTCTGGTATTGGCAGAAACAAAAATAACAATTTTCTGCAAGGCTTTTTTTGCCCCCTCACTCTCCGACCAGAGCTTTCTCACAATGCCATTTAAAATAAGTTTCAGTATGGCTTGATTTAGTAGGCTATCACATTGTATTATTTTTCATATAAGGAACGGAAACGACAATGACAGACTAGCACACAGTAGCGTAGCCAGGGGGGGGGCTCGAGCTTCCCCCCATTGGCCTAAAAAGTATGCAAAATACCATGTTTTTAGTGCTTTTGAGGTCGATTTTTGCTCCAAAAATGAAAATAGCCCCCCTCCAATGGAATTGGCGAGAAGAAGTTGTGAAAAACTTGCTGCTATTTGGACCAGAAAAGTGGAGTTTTTTTCTGGAATTTACCTAAAGTTGGTTAGGAAAACTGAGTGAAAACCTTTTTTTTGGGAGGGGATCACCTAATTTTAACAAAAAAACCGCCTCGATCTGATGCAAGTCTGACAAAAATTTGGGTCAAGTTCGTTTACGGTTGTTTTCAGCTTGCAACCCTCCCCCCCCCCTTTGCGAATTCCTGGCTACGCGCCTGCTAGCGCAGAGTTGTAACACGGGCCGGGATTTTTAGGTCAGGTTCGGGCCTAAAGTTGACAAAATTTTGGGCTAAATTCGGGCCTGAGACGTGCTTTTTGTCTTAAGTGCACAAAAAATATAATCAAAATAACTCAGCAATAACGCTTACGTTTTTCAGACTTGACTTAACTTTCGAGTTTTTTCGGACATGATTTGGGCTTCAAATTAGTTTTCGGGTTCGGGCTTATATTTTCGGCTTCGGGCCAAAACTAGTCGGCCCGTTTACAACTCTAGACTAGCAGTTATGCTGTCTTTTGTTTGGTTATTTTCCTTTTTAACCAATCATAAAATAATGTTATCCTCGAGCCTAGGACAAAACATTTTCGAGGACTGAAGGCTTCGAGGCCAAGGCCAAGGACTTAAGCCTCGAGGCCAAGGACTTCAAAACGTGTCCTCGAGAACTCCACCACGGTTGGCTTAGTGAAAAAAAGTTGGCTATAATAGGACTGGCAGGCCAGGATGGTGCTGCTTTAGAGCTGCTACAGCAGGCAACCACTTAAAGACTGCGCGAATTTTTGTAAAATGAGCCAATTGTGATGTCACAAAAATGCAAAATGCAGGGTTGCCAATAGTGCTGAGTCAAACAGATTAAATCCTATTTTCGCGAATAAGGGGAATTGTAGGTATTACTCATAGGCGTAGCCAGGGGAGGGATCCAGGAGGCCCGGGCCTCCTCAATTGAAATGCTTCTATGATAAAAATGTCACCAAAAAGACTCGCATTGTTTCTTCAGTTTCAGTTTCTTTTAGTATCGTCGCGTGCAACAGTAATTAACAATAATATTGATCCAGGGAGTTTGGGCCACCTCAATTTAATTTTTACCAACCAACTTAAATGGGCCCCCTACAATAATAATTAAATAGCCCTCAATTTAAATGGGCCTTTAACAATAATAATGATCCAGGGGTCCCATTTAAATGGCCGCCAATTTAAATGGGCCCCCTAAAACATTATTGATCCAGGGGTGCCGGGCCCCCTCAATTTAATTTTTCCAACCAATTTAAATGGGTCCCCTACAATAATATTTAAAGGGCCCCCAACAATAATATTGATCCAGGGGATCCAGGCCACTTCAATTTAATTTTTAACAACCAATTCAAAATTGCCCTCTACAATAATATTTAAATGGCCCCAATTCAAATGCCTCCTCCCCCAACAATAATGTTGTTTCAGGGGGCCAGGGCCCCCTCAAATTAATGTCACCAAACAATTTAAACGTATAACCCGAGTGAAATGAAGGGTTTTTATTCCAAAAGCAGCTAACTGAGGCTCCCATCTAACCTTTTTGTGAACGTATTGCAATAACCGTTAACCAGGGACGGATTTAACATACGGGTCACTGCCAGGGGCCCTGTACTTAGATAAGACTTTTTTTGGTCTTCACCTGCATTTGGCAGGAAAATATTGCAAAAATCCCAAAATGCCAGGGGCTCAATTCAATATAAATCCGGCCCGGGCAATAACACGGTTTGTCGGCGTAACTATCTACTGTATATTTTTCAGTTACAATTGACCTCCACCTCGCCAGTTTTTAAGCAACAAACTGGCTACAGTAAGAGAAATGCTCATTGAACAAATTTTTGAATTGAAAGGGTCTGGGCCCTCTGGCTGTATATGTACTCCTACAACTGGTTGTTTTCCTGACAAAACAATAATCTCCAAAAAAAAATATTCGTCTGGATTTTTATTTACTGCTAAAATATTGCAGGAGGCAATGCACTTTACTCCCTCCTACCTGGACCAAATCACTTACAAAATTTAACCCCAAAATGCAACATTTTAAACGTGTTTTGGACTAAACTTGCAAGCAAAAGGAGGACTGAACAACTTAATTTTTTCAATTGGCTTTCAAATGTAAAATATGTAGTACTTTCAAATGGCTTTGAATACGAGCGAAATGTGATCCAAAGGTATTAAAATAGCTTTTTTCCAAAAAATTACGAAAAATCGCCCAGCTGCTGGGGGCTTCGCCACAAGACCAGTCTGTGATACCGGTACGTTTGAATTGGAGTACACTACCCAAACACGTCTCCAAATTTAGACATTTTCGCATTTCAGCTGTTGGTTTCAGCCCTCTCCCTTGAACGAGTTCCTAGTTATGTACCAACGCCAGGCCACGGCTTCTGATCCTCCATTCTGCGATATCTTTGCCCCCACAAAAAATTCCTCTTTCGAAGTTTCTGATGACGTCATTGCATATGATTGGAGGTTTGGGACCCCCCCCAATCAAAAATCCTAGCTAAACCTATGGTATTACTTCAAGTAACTTTGTTCTGGTTTCTTCAATGAAATCGATTTCGAGCAGTATCTCTTTAAGACAGTAAATTAATTATGCTCGGCATACTGGCTGCTCCCACAAATTTTGCGACGCGCATTAGTAAAATTTTTAATGAAGAATTTTCGGCCCACGCTCTGTGAATTTGATAGTTAGCCGGTTAAACATGTCCCCTTTGCAGGCCGGTTTTTGCTTCCAGTACCTGCTAAATGCTGAGTCACGCCAAAACAAAAAAGGCCAAAAAGTACCGATAAAAAATGAAAAAACAGATAAGGTCTAATGTACACTGCGTGTAAAATCGCGAGCGTACCGGTTTGTTTATTTTAACCAAATGGAAGCTAGTTCGCTGATAAAACGGTATGCCGGCCAAGCGCACCGAATTTTTATTTGAAATAAACTAGAAATGCGCTTGTAGCTCACGATTTTACTTTTACCAGATTTTGTGCAAAGTTTATGCGTTTGCGATTCTTTTGGTGATATCAGTAGCGTGGTCAGAGGGTGGGCTGTATAACCCCTATTGGCCTATCTAACAAAATGTGAAAAGGGAAATACCACTTTTTTTAGAACTTTGGAGACTTTTTTTTGCGTTGAAATGGACTGAAAAATGATTTAAAGCAATTTTTAAAACATTTATTTAGAAGGTGGGGTCTAATTTGTAAAAAAAAAAAAAGAAGACTCACAAATTAGTGATTACTTTGAAAAATGTCCAGATACAAGCATCGTTTTGTTGAAAAAAGCTGAACATATGTTTCACCAAAAAAAAAAATTAAAAAAACATACAAGCTTAGGAATATGAGGGGAAGGCTATTCAGTATTAGTTAACGATCAATCACTTTGCTCAAATTTCGTACCATTAGCCCGCCCCCAATTATCCCTCTCTATAATGTTTAGACGAAACGTATTACTTCTTGTGAGTTTTTTCAACTATAAGATTTCATGATTTACCAGCTAGTAAATAAGAGAACGGAAATTTTACCATTAGCCAATAGCCACCTCTCACAAAGCCCACTTATGCAACCAGTTAAATCACGTTATTGCTCTGCTAATTGCCATATTATGTTTTAAAAGCATTAATTTTTATCAAAATAGACTTAAACTTACGCAATTTTTGCAAAAAAATACAAAATTTTTGAGCGCCGGGGGCTCCAACCTCCGAATTAGACCCACCAATGCTGGTTTCTGGCTACGCCTGGGTGTTATCAAGTATACTTATTGAGATGAGATGCCCGGTTCTTTCAAAATTTGGCACTTTTTTCGGCATGACTTCAGCACTAAGCAGCGAGATACCTGAACCATAAAAACCGAATCTAAATTCTGGACGCGTCCCAATGCGGTTGACCGGCTTGGTTGGACAATCTCTCGAGCTATTCTCCGGGTTAACTCAATAACCAATTGATCCGATTGAACTTTAACTTGTGGCTACGTTGGAGCTGAGGTTACAAAACGTTACTTCGTAGTACGGTTGCAGGTTTTGATCGAACGACATCGAGCTCTCCTTTGAAACAGAAGGTCGATGGTTTAATTCCCGCGCCAGTCAAATCGGAGCAATGCTGCAACAGTTCGCCGTGTTGTGACGTTTCTTCAATTATAGCTGTGTTGTCAAAGCATAGTCGTTATAGTACCATCAATTCTCTAAATGCAATGATACAGAGATGAGTCTCGCCACTCGTTACAAGCTGCGACATAATTCAGGAAATATTTTATTTAAAATTTCTGTGCTTCGCAATACATACACCAGCGCTTCCTTTCTGCAGTCCAGTAATATTTTTTCGTAAGGATATATACCGGTAGTAACTTCATTTTACTTTATAGTATGCTGCATTAAAAATCTTTAGTAAACTGAATGCCTTTGTTCAGCATGTAAGTAGGGCAAAGTGCGAGGGAGTGACTACAGTGTATTGTTACATATCAATGGCATTGAATGACACGCAACACGCCTTGACAAATGAAGCAAATCGTTACGAAAGTTACGGAGAAGGACCAACCTTATTTGTTTCGCATCAACCTAACCCACCTACGCATATTTTCTCAAGATTTTTACATCCAGGTCACGCCTTGCAAAACAAAAGACCGGTTCAAATGAATTATGAACGAATAAACTAGCAAATTATGCTGAGTCACACAAGGTTTTCTTCTACGGATCCCCTTACCTGTGGCTCAAACAACTTCATGTCTTAAAATTCATTAAAAGGATTAGCCATAGAAATAGGAATTACAATACTCATCAAACATACCGCAGCCCGGCCGACTAATACTAGGCGTAAAATTGTAAGTGTAGTGTGTATCCCTCGTTTACGTATTAAACCCACTGGCAGCTTGTACGCTGATAAGGCGGTACGCCGGGCGTACGGAATCATAACCGTCGGCAAGGGGTGGGGGGGCAGGGGTAGGCCATGGCTAACCCTTGGATTTTCACACACTCTCTCTTATACCTCCTAAATTTCAAAAATTCTTTCATTTTTAGTTGTTAATACTGGCTCAGTTCTTATTGTCACCCCCCTGAAAATTTTTCTGCCGACGCCCTTGTACGGAATTTCTCTTTAAACTAAACTAAAAATACGCTCGTACGCTCATGATTTTGGGCACAGTTCAGACTGGTCCGAAATTGGCAGAAAATTAATTCAATCGCACGTGTTGGAAAGAATAATCAAACGGATCAAAACATCTTTTGGAAGAAATTACTGCGTAAAAAGAATAAATCGAGGAAAACACGTAGAAATCCATAGATTGAAATGGTTGTGATCGATCTTAATCTAGTTATTTTAAATACTTAATTCAAGATTGCCAGCAAGAATCGGAGTTGGGATTTAGATTAACGGAATCGATTTAAATTATAATCGAAACAATGCAAGAACACTCCACAAAAATGGAAGAACTTAAACCAAAAACTACACTAGGTTATACGCAGCACTTAAACAGTAAAATATTGGATGGAAGGACGCTTCCGCAACCTTAACCGGATGCAATTGGAACGAAAATAATTCAGGGCAAAAAAAAGACTATTCACGTTCGTAAAAGGTCTCCAGCACTTTCAAATTGGCCATTTTTTGTCTAAACTCTTGGAGCAAACCAGAACAAAGGTCTTGGCTTTCAAATATATACCAGATTGCTTTCATAAGAAGACGCAGAATTTCGATGGGGGGACGCGTTCCCCTGCGTTCTCCTACAACTTAAGTACTGGTTTTACGTATAGCTAATTAATGATAATTTTGAATCATATTTACTTCAAGTAAAAAATGATCTTTTATTATGACTGGAAAATCATCCTCCTGCATTGCTGTTCGAAAATACATTACTATGATCCCTTGTTTGTGAGGAAAAAGTTCACTGGACGAAAATTAAAAAAAATTTAATCGCTTACGGTATATGAATTTGCAGGTTTGTAGGCAATTGAACCTCCTCCTCCTCTAGTGAGTTCAGTTCCGTTCTTTACAGTCCGCTACTCCGAAGGGCTACAAGTTGGTGTTTTGATTGTACATCTTAACCCTTCGAAACCAGTCCGAATTCTGTTCCTGAAATATTTCTGGTAAAACCTCAGCATTACGAACAATAATGACGTTGCTTCTGATCACATGCTTCCGCCTGTCTGGGTCTCAACTGCCAATAAGTAAATGATGCCACGTAATTAAGTAAGATAGATTTTTTTGAATTTCGGTAGCAAATTTCGATTACGAGTTCGCGCGACGCATTGGTTTCGGGTCACCCGAATCGCGATTTAACAAAGACAGCGTAACTGTTATACCGAAAAACTTGAATTTTGGAAAGTTAGAAAAAAGGAAGATATTTTAGTCGCAAATTTTCGCTTAGGATTTCCAGAGTTTACAGGTTAATAAAAAACAAAACATTTTTTAAAGACGAAACTTTGTAAAAGTGCGATTGAATAGTTCATATTTATCATTTGAAGATTATTATGTGAAATAGTCACTGAGTCGTACTTGAAATAAACCAGCCTAATACGACAACAAAGAACTACACATACAAAAATTAAACTCCTGACTAAATGGTTTTACCCTTAACATTATTGTGTGTGTGGATTTTGCAATAACTGCTTGCCATTGTACGTACGCAAGCAGTAATGAGCAAAGTCCAACACCAGGCAAAGTTTGTGATGGAAGGTCACACAAGAGATAAAGTCTAGGTACGAAGGGAAACTTGTTACCATTTATGAAAACCAAAAGCCCACTGAAAACTTTAGACCTTCTAAAACAACTTTTTTTAGCTCTTTTCACTTTCTGCGTAAATTTTGGAGCAGTTGAGCCAAGAAGAATAAACATCTGGCCTTTCGTTGCTGTTAACTATCCGATAAACTTGCTGTAATATGCACTATTAGCTGTATAGGTTTTGAGTACTGGTACAAAATCTAACTTTTATTATTCCGACTGCACTACGCCAAAGAGTGTGATAAAACTTGACCGTTTATCTCTTTGCACCAATACTAAGGAAATAAAAAGCGTCAAAAAAAAACAAAAAAAAAGCCAACTTCGTAACACAAAATAATCGCAACGATGTATTGTACAGGGTGGGCCGTAAGTTGCGCACCAAAGCATTTAAAACAATTCTGATAAACTACTTAGTACTTACTCACAAACCATGCTTCATTAATATTATATTCTACAAAAGAACCCGTATTTTACACACAAAGAAAGGGGAAATATTTCACCCCGCAGATTTTACATCGTTTGACATCACAATTCACGTAATTCTTTGGTGCGCGACTTATGGCCCACTACATGAACCTTTGATCGAAACAGATTGTTGCTATACTTGCTTGCAAAAGATGACTATTTGCCAATAAAGTACGTGAGCAAATAATTGCAACAAACTTGAAAACAAGTGGTATTAGCTTAGTGGCCGAGCAACCAGCAAGAGTGACTCACGTAGTTTTGCAGGCACTGCAGAACTGATAGAACAAAGTTCAAATAAATATTATTCTATATTTCAAATAAACAAAACACAACTGTTCACCACCTGTTCCACTGTAAGATCCCGGTATAGTGGAAGTAGAAAAATGCGGCTTTAACCTTTCAAAGCTAGAAGTGATCTTGATTACAAGAAATTAGCCTCAAAATTGCAGATAGATCCGGAATTCTTTACCGGGGATACCTGTAGCTGTACCCCTAGGGGGAACGAAGCACCAAAACAGGGGGTACTTGATGAAGCGTCCGAATAAAAATCATTTAGAACTATTTGCTAAAAATTGGACCGCTGGAGTGCTGAATTGTGGTCCGCAGTCCGAATTCAGAGCTCCGGCGGTCCGCTGCACCCCACCCGGAGTCACTTCTTGCTGGGGCGGAACACATTGTCTGCTTGTATCACGAGGAGCGCGTAAACTTTATCAAATTGCGGAGATTTTTTTTGGACTTCAATAAATTGGAAAACATTTTTTAAAAAAGATCATGGGGTACGAGAACATTCTACAAAATTTTAAGGGGTACGAGCGCTAAAAAGGTTCAGAAACTTTATAATAGATGGATAAAAAACTGTTAGTTTTTGGTAAAAACCAGTTTATTTTGAGTTGAGGTTGGTTGTCCCTGAATTTTGACAAATTTTTACTCCTACTTGCTCTTAACTTCATTAAAGAAGGTGAAAAAAGTTTATTCTTGCTCGGTTAAAATCTGTATTGGCTAGATCATGATTACTGTTGGACAAATCAACAGAGATGGGCACAAATAACATTAAGTACCAAAACCGCAGCGATCTTTTCAACCAGTAAAAGCGTAGCACAAAATGAGCAATTTAATTTTTTTAATTTTTGAAACGAAGCACAATTTTCGCAATGAACTTTTTGATTCAGTTGAAGCTCAACGTAATTCCGCAACTGCGGATTAGCATTTTCGTAGGTTTAAGCGCAACGTATATCCTGCAATTAAAATTTAACAATACAATCCAAATACCGCATTTTTTGCGATTTTATACAGAAAAAGAGTAAATGATGTGCAATTGAAAGCCGACATTTATCAATATTACGATCAAAATGGAACAAAATGTATAGAATTTCGCTATTAACCGAAATAATTTTTGAAAGCGCGGCGCAATTAAAGCGCAACAGATTTTAAAGACTTAGTCCGCAACGCAACTTCCGCCATTGCGGAGGTTGCGCTTTGCCAATCTCTGCAAACCAACAATAATAATCTAAAAAAGACCAGTAAACTCTACTGATTAAGAAGTACAAATGCATTGTACTAGCCCGTGTTGTTAATTATTTTTCATGCTGAGGCTGACATTATTGTTAAAATTTGAGCAAAGTTAAGCCTCGTATTCTTACAAAAAAATGTGTAGTTAGAGGTCTTTGCAACATTTATAAATTTTTTTCGTAGAACTTGCCAATCGTCAAGACCAGTCTCCCACAGCCACAGGCATTCATTAAAAACGCAAACCAGCCTGCTTTGTTGTGTAGTCAAATTTCCATTATTAGCACGCTTAGCTCACTATTAGGTCATTAACCTATTTTCGATTCCGTATTACTTTCAACGCAGCAATACTTCACACACACAATACCTCATTATCTATGCAATACATCAACATGAACACAATGAACGAGATTTGACAGGAGCAGTTCTAAAGCAATCATCATTAATCTTGCTGTATCATGTTAACAATAAGTTGCTTATGATGTTTTGACGTTGTGGGGGCCAGAGCTTTAATGTTTAATCGTTTTGGCGCTTTCTGACCTACAGGCTACTAGCGCGTAAGCCTAGGAGCCACCATTAAGGCGACTACTTTAAAACACGCAATCTGAAAAAGTTGTTCTCGTATAGGATTCGAACCTGCAGCACTTGACTAGTACAGAGCACTGGACCGGCAATGAATAGGTAGCAGATTCTAATCCTGGGGGAGTACGACTTTTTTAAGTAGTCGCCATTCTGGAATAAATCTTCCATAGACTTCCTCGCTGGTAATTTATTGGTCAGCAGTAGCGTAGCCAGGGGGGCTGTAGCCCTCCCCATTGGTCTGAAAAGTATGCAAAATACCAGGTTTTTAGTGCTTTTGAGCCTGATTTTTGCTCCCAAAATGAAAATAGCCCCTCCCCCAATGGGATTTGCTAGCAGAAGTTGTGAAGCACTTGCTGTAATTTGGACCAGAAAAGTGGAGTTTATTTTTTCTGGACCTCATCTAAATTTGGTCAGGAAAACTGACTGAATTTGGGTGAAGACATTTTTTTGGAGGTCACCTAATTTCGGCCGGAAATACCGCCTCAATCTGATTCAAGACTGATAAAAATTTGGGTCAAGTTCGTTTACCGTTGTTTCCAGCTTCCAAAAAAGTTACCCCCCCCCCCCCCCCCCCCCCCCTTGCGAATTCCTGGCTACGCACCTGTTGGTCAGAAAGCACGAAAACGATTAAACATGATGCTATATCGTTATACGTAATCATTTATTATAAGAGACGCTATTTTACGGTGAAAATAATGCAAAAGCTCCACATCTGCAATCACCTATCACGCAGTATATACATCATAATCGAATGGTGACTAATTAAATGGTAGCCGCGATACAGGAAATTCTAAACAACACACAGATTTATTTCCACGGCTTTCACCAAGTGAAGCCATTAACCACAATGTTTACACTTCACAGTGTTAGCAGAACGTTTCTGACCGACTGAACAAAAATGCTTGCAGAAGAGGCTCATTAACAAACGAGCTGAAGCAAACGCACATTTTTTTCTTTGTTGGTAAATTTTTTTTACAGAGCGTTTCTGATAAATGACAGAAAAACTCAATTTCCGCCAAAAAGTTCAAAGAATTCCAGTTTTTTTTTTCGTAAACATCAACAAAGCTAGCTAGTTGGTATAAATATACAGAAGTATCTATGAATTGTTTTTTGAATCAAGCAAATGTACATATGAGCGTCAGAAGAATCACAAGACAATTTTTCTATACAGCATTCACGTTTATGTACAAGCGGAACCCGAAGTGGCAAAAAAACCTTGATAACTTATGCCTAATTTTTAGTCAACACGCGATCCAAGAACTGAAAAACAATTTATTACTGAACATCTAACCGAAAATTTGAAGCGGAAAATGGACCTTATTTGTTCCTTAACTGGAGAGTTACAAACGTTTGCACAATCAAGCATCGCAGATGGTTTTCGAGCGTAGGCGAAGATGGTCAATACAGATTCTGATAACGGTCTAATAAGCAAATAGTAATCCAGTGGCCGAGAGGCAATTTGACCTAGTTATGTTTTACTGCATTACAATCAATGACGGTTTGGCAAGCATCTCAGCCCAATGATCTATTAAATTATGTATGTGCAGAATCGTATGTCCTTATTTTTGTTCTCAAACATTTTGCAACATCTAGGCCAAAAACTTTCCATTATTTATACGTTAACCTATATCCAAAAAATATTTTGATAGACTGAAGTTAAAAATGCAACTCGACAAAACAATCCAGGAAAAGAATTCGACAAAAAGTAACATGAAGTAAATGAAAAAGTGATGAAAGCATGGGGTTGTTGGAATTACCGAAGTGCCATTGTTGACAATCCGTCAAACACAGAGTCAAATTCCCAACAAAGCTAAACAATACTTTTCTTAGTCCTTCGCAACATAGCGAAAGCATATTGTTGTTAACACCAGCTATTTTGGCAATTTTTGAAGCAACTAAGTTGTTCATCATGAAGTCAAATTCTTGCTCCCAAAAACGTTTTAAAATTAAATCAAAATTTTCATTTTACTCGCTGTAATACGCCGAAGCGTGTAACGAGTTGGCAGGAAATATCTCCGCGCCACTCCGCCCGGGCAACATAGCTCCTCTAGAAGAAATGCAGCAGCCGTGGCAAACCAGTGGCAAAAAAACGTTTTATAACTTTCGGAAATTTCGAAAAGCATGTGATGTATTGTAGTGAAGTGGATTAAAGTAAATTTTGGTAAGGCTTTCTAGTATTTTCCTAAATGAAACTGCTAAAATCTCGATCTGTATATAGAAATGAGCATTAATTATTAATGAAGACGAAAACGCACTGGAGGATTATATCAATAATTTATGCCAAACTAGAATGGGCTTTTGACAATACTCACTAAACGGTTCTACTACGAAAAAGCAAGCATACAAAAACAATTCCCGTTCATTTTCAAAACAACAGATACTATGAAACGGAGCCTCTGAAAATTACGCCAGAAAACATCTAAAAAAAGCCACTACAACAAAGAATTCGAATTAGCAGTTCTCCTATGACTGAACATTACATTTGATTATCCAAGCAATAGCATGTATACATTAGTCGCTGTGTCCGTAACTCTAACCATAACTACCGTACGGTTTAACGTAAACGTTTTGTGCATTGTAGAAGTGCAGTAATCACCAATCATAACAGGTAACTATGTTTTCCTACAACTGTAGGGAAATAGGAAATGTTGAACAACGCACTACATAACCTAATTGACAGAAATTTGTATCTTGTAACCACACGATGTCAAATTTGTTGAAACAAGTTGTTCACGATACCAAGCACATTATTTTCATGAAACTGTAAATAGCTGATTACCGAAACAGGAATTCGTATTAGAACAAAGTTATTCATACCACGATAACGTTTTAATTATGGGCAAAAAAAAAAGCAGGAGACCAAAACCAATTAAAAAGTCGAAAAATGATTATAGAAATGTTAATTTTCATTCCAAAAAGGCTTGTTGATAAACATAAATATAATCCACCTACTCTCCTACTAATGATATAAGTTTTATGGAAGTTTTAAAGCTGATCCATTTTTACTCTCTTATTTCACGAACTGATGAATGTGAGTGCAAAAAAAAATTAATTACATTTTCCAAGAATTATCCCTCACGCATCATTCCTGACTTAATAAGCGAGTCATTACGTCCGTTTCAAACAAAATATTTCACTAAGAATGCACAGTGACAAATCATCTAATTTAGGATTCTGAATTAAAACCAAAGAAATTTGTAACAAATATGACAACAAACAAACAATAAGTCGCATGAAGTCATTACCAAACTACTTTTGGCAGCAATAAACATTAATATAGCATTCCTGAAAACACTGAAGCAATAAATGAATGGTACAAGGTCCTAATGAGAAAATGTGATGCAAATGTAACAAAAAATCCACCCTAGTTATAAAATTCAAGCTCGGCCTCATTGAGCAAATAGAAAAGTTGTTTGTACAGTTTAATGTCAACATTTACACACCTATGGTCACTTTGTACCCTAAATATGCCATGTAAATATAAGGCATTGCGTTGGTAATATCAATTATTTGTTACTGTTTTATAGTGGAACGCGCCTCATCTAAAAATGCCAACAAAATTTCGAAAAACCAAATAGACCCGCAAAAATATCGCAGGTGACTTTTTTTGCAGCGTCAATACTTACCTAATTCATTGAGAATGTATTTTTAACCGGCCTTTCACAGTCTTCAAACCCAAATTCTACATACGCTGGTTTAGTTGTAACTCACTTTTTGAAAAGAGTCGTTTTACTCGTTTTAACAGTGTGTGATTGGGAAATTTTGTTAATTTGAGAGCAATATGTTTCGCTCTAAAAATGACAGTCGACTAAATGATTACTGCAAAACGCCAACTAAACTTATTTCAGAATTCACTATTAAAAAGTTTGAAATTACCGATTTTGGGCTAAGATTGTAATAGCTAAAGCTAAATGTGATGCACAAATATAGCAGAAAAAGAAGTAATTTAAAAGAGCTTTATTGAAAGAACGCTGCAGACTCAACTTTCATCAACACAACCCATCAACCATAATTATGCTTCTAGTGATTAAAAAAACATGCAGTTAAAAGAAATATGACGACAGTGGCATATTCGGGACGTAGCCTGTGCAATTTGTTGAAATCTTTTCGTTATACGTAACATGTTGAATTTGCATTTAGTAGTTCTAACAAAAAAGGGTTTTGCGAAATAATAGGCCCGAAAGGCGCATTTGTTTGACATGGCAAGACCCTCTTTTATCATTTTTGATGTATTGAACAATCACTTCTCTTTCAGATGTTTCAGTTGTTGAAAATGCATTTAGAAATATGAGAATTTCACGAAATTTTATATCGTACTATTTTTTAGGTAGTGACTATTTCACCGAAAATTTTCAACTTAAAGAGAATAAAACGAGAATGAGAAATATTCATCCGCGCTTTTTTCATTTGCTTATTTAGGGGTTAAGATTAGGGTTTAGGTTAGGGTTTGGGTTAGGATTCGATTTGGGTATAGTTTTAGAGTAAGCATTTGAGTTTGTGTGAGATTTGAGTCAGAATTAATGAAAAACTAGATAAAAATTTCCGGTGAAATAAAGCCTTCCTATTTTTTAAGCATACTAGAGCCAATATGGTAAAGTGAATTACTACGGCGATAATCACCAGCCTTGGGTCACAACTTCAACAACATATCAACGAATTTACAGCACGACTAGTCGAAAATAACAGGCATTTTTGAACAGAAATTACGTCGGCTACGCCCCTACAGCCTGTAACACTTCATTAGCGAAGGAGCGGTAAAGCAGTACCACACAGAATGAACGTATCAAAGGTTGTTTACAAACCCAGAAAGTATTCATTCATATATCAAGATTTTCATGTGGAGTACTGTCCAACAGCTCCTTAAGGCAGTGCAATTACCACTAAATAGAACACATCGGAGCATATTAAATGGTGTAGTTTACAAATAGATAAGAGTGAATTAAATTTTCGGATGCGCTTTTTACTTATCACAAAACCCCCGTTAACTATCGATGTGGCCTAGATATTTTCCAGGCTGAAACTTTTGTTAAAGAAAAATGTTCGCATTGACATAACTAAGCACAGTCGATAGAGAACACATTGAAAATGGGATCTAACTCGTCTTCCATTAACGTAATTTCTTCTAAACAGGCAGAGTGTGACATTAACCCTTTTAAAACCCATGTCATGTCTACCATAGTTTATAAATTATTATGTCATCTATGCCTGTTTGCAACAGATTACCGCTACACCGGCTTCACAAAAACCTGAGTTGCATAACTACAAGATGTCAATAGGAATCTACCACGGTAGAATAACGATTAAGTGGTGCATTTCTGTAAAACAAATGCAACGTGTAAAAACTTTTGAAATGCTCAAGCATCATTTCGCAATACCATTGTTTCACCTTGCTTTGTAATTTTCATGTACACCTTGTACCTACACGGGACAATTTCAATTTTCAAGTTCTTTCAGTTCTACATTAGCTTAATAATTGAAACAAAACTGGGTCTACGCAAAATTTCCATATTAAAAACGCAACAAACCTCATTTTTCACCAAAAAATTGTGCAATTTTAAAGTAAGAGTTTTTGTGATGAAAAATTTTGAATATAAAAATTTCTAAACTTCGGCCATCATTACTGTCTTTGTTATTTGCTTCGAAATGAAGTCATTTTAAGCAAGTGCTCAACTGCCCATGTCATATGCATTGCAGAAATTTGCCAACATAATAACGTCGCATATATGATGCTCAGCCAAAAGCATTGCAAAAACCTTTCTTAAAAAATATATATTTTGAGGTAGAATTTAAAACACATTTGTGCATTTTTGAAGTCTTGGTATTTTGTAACTTCTTTCAACCTCAAGAATCAATTTGTAATTTTACGTCGCCGTTATCAAAAGGTTAAATCATTTATCAGAGTGAAAAACATGCAGTACAAGAATGTTTGGACTTTAGAACGAGAGAGCAGTTAATATTTCAAAAGCTTTTACACCGAAAACAATTTTTTTCCAACAAACAAAAACATTTTGCAAGGTACACAAATCAAGTCTTTCATTATACTCGCAGTATTGTGCCAAAGCGGGTAATGAGTTTGAAGGGCCCATCCCCGCGTCATTACATCTGGGTAACACAGCTTTTTTCGAAGAAATGTTGCATCGGTGGCAGGCCGTTGGCAACACTGTGTCCAATTTGACCGGCCCGAGTTTGGAACCTCAGACCTCCCCCTCTAGAGACCAACGCGTTACCAGTCGACCAACTGGTTGGTCGCAAGTGTGTCTAATTGGCAGCATGTGTGTCCAGTTGTCCAACATTGTATCCAATTGGCCCGAGATTGGAACCTCAGACTTCCCGCTCTAAAGACCAACGCCTTACCACTCGACCAACTGGCTGGTAGCAAGGTATACAAGTCTTACAAAGCTATTGGTTTTGTTAAATTCACTTTTTTCTTATTTGTGTCAATCTTTAAACATTTCACGACAAAAGCCTTATTATGCATCAACTTAATGCTGCATGAACCTCCAAAATTGCGTTGAAAGAAAAGAATGCGGAACGTACTAAGGTGCTCGTATATCAAACGCTTCGAGGTAAATATTTTTATCAGCAGTGGTTAGCAGCTTTTAATTTCAGCGGCGTGACTGTATGATAATCTGAAATAATCTGGCCCAGTAGGTTTACAAATGAAAATACTACTTAACTGGCACGGCTTAATCGAGATGACATCGTCATTAATCAAATATTCAAACAACGGCATCAACAGCTCGCACGCTAAAAAACAAGATCTATTTTGGAACACAAATCGATTTTTGGCTACCAACAACAAACACAACCGCCAGCACTTACGTGAAATTACATTTTAGGTTGATTTCGGTTTTATTCATACCTATTTCCCATCAACTTTTGTGTAACTGGCAGGAATTATCGCAACAGACCTCATTTTTGCCCCAAAACTGTGGAATTTTGGAGTTAATGCGGTATTAAATGATTTTAAATCCATAAAGTTAGAGAAATTGGCTGGGATTTCGAACGTCCTTTCTTTATAACTCAATTGTCAACTCGGAAAATCATTTAGTGGATTCCACCGCAATCACTGCATCCCACCCTTGTTAAGAAATGGACAAACTTAATATCTGCTCTTTGTAAAATCCAAGGATATCTATTTTATCCGAATTGTTTAATTCAAAATTCCCAAGCGAGTCCAAAGCAAATCAAAGTGCTCGTGCAAGTTACTAGATTTCACGTTTTATAACAAAACATTTTGGTCATGTGTATGACGTTGCTATTCTTTTGTGCTGCAACAAACAAAGTCGTTTTCAACCAATATTAATCACATATTGGATGAGCCAAGCTTGAAAGTGCTTTTGAAATTAATTTGCTCATGAAATCCCCACATATACCAAATGTCACGTTTTATCGATGACATCAGCACACGTTAATTTCCAACCCAAGAGAAACAATGTTCGCGCTCGACACTAAACGAAGAATTAGCTGGGTACCGAAAATTTCCATCTGCTCTAAGGCAGATCACAATGCAAAACTAAACAACGTCACCCGATTAAGCTGATGCTAACCGGTTAAATTAAGCGCGTGGATACGGAGATATTTACTTTTCTAAGGATAGGAAACTACTTCAAAAATGTCTCGAATAGTCGACATTTTTTTTGAAAAATTTTCTTCTGTGCTGATAAAAGGATCAGCTCAATATTACAAATACCAGGTTTAAAGTTATAATTAAGCTTGTTTAGCGGCATGATTTAAGTATGGCTTTGCTCCTATGAATGCCCAAAACATAGGCTTTGTTGCGCTAAATAGCTACGCAAAATGCACTAAGTATATTTTTTGTGGATTTTGAAATAAAAAGTCCCCATAACTAAATAATAACCAACGTTACTGGTGGAAATGCTTCGCACAACTACCATTGCCTGTGATGAGCGTTGTAATTTTGGTTTGCAAATTATTATCTAAGGTAAACAGCATCGCTCATTAAACCCACGCAAATGAAAAGGTCGGGCAACAGCATTCGCTGTTGCTCTTCCCACCTGTACACTAAAGTTTTTTGAAGCATTCGAACAAATGCAAAGGAAATGGTCGCATTACACTCATTGCACGGCCAACTTGGCATGCCAGCCACTTTCGTGACAAAAAGCACATTGTTGTACAACAGAAACACTGCAAGCTTGCATTAAACAAAGCATATTAAATTGCATTGCAAGTGCTCAAACACATTAAATGTTGATATTGACGTAAGTCACTTAAAGTTTGTCAGATCACTCGACAAATTTTAGTAAATATCAATTGTGACAGAGTAGAGTTAAAAAGTTAATTCCTACTAATAAATCCACAAGTTTAGGAGTTCGATCTTAGGGAGATGTAAATTCTTTTCTCGCAAACAAACAACGTCGCAACGATATCAGTTATCAAAGCATCTAGCACCAAAAGGAACGTGTAAAAACAAATACAACCAGTTAAAAGTTAAAAACAATTACGGATGATTAAGATATAAAAAGCAAGCAACAACAAGCGAAAAAAGAAAACAAAATACTCTAATACATTTCATAAAAAGAGGTGTGTGTAGAGAAGATAAGACAATTTTGAACGGAGGAACTCAAAGGTTCACACGACTTCCAAACATTCTCACACTCAACTAGGGATTTTGGTACATAGCGCCGTAATACAAGACCAAACTTTGAGCTCAAAGCAAAAAACAATCTTGCAAATTTAATTTGAAAACTTACTCCACATTGGGGGTAAAATCGTGAGCGCAAGAGCGTAAATCAAATCTTTCATTAAACTCGCTGTATTGCGCCAAAGCGTATAACGAGTTGCGGGTCGTTGCGCCCGGGTAACACAGCTATACTTTCAAAGAAATGTCGCAGCGGTGACGAGTCGTTGGCAACAGTGTCCGATTTGACCGGCCCGAGATTTGAACCTCAGACCTCCCGCTTCAGGGACGAACCCGTTACCGCTCGACCAACTGGCCTGTTCCTTTGCTTATTTTAATCAACCACAGATTGTACGCCGGTAAGTCTGTCGTACTGAATTATTTTCGTAAAATAAACTACTGATAAACCGGCCAGTTGGTCGAGCGGTAACGCGTTCGTCTGTGGGGCGGAAGGTCTGAGGTTCAAATCTCGGGCCGGTCAAATCGGACACAGTGTTGCCAACCGCTCGCCACCGTTGCGACATTTCTTCGAAAGGAGCTGTGTTGCCCGGGCGCAATGACGCGGAGATGGGCCCAGGCAACTCGTTACACGCTTCGGCGTATTACAGCGAGTATAATGAAAGATTTGATTTGAACTACTGATATAATCGAACGCTCACGACTTTACACAAAGTTTAATTTGAATAAGGTCTAATCTTTCCAACCAGGGATGTGGAAGCGCTACTTTTCTAAAAGCTCTCGCATCCGCACTTATCGCTTCTGTTTCTACCACTTGATGTTGTGCTGCATTAAACAACTATCACCCATTAGTTGTTTCGGCAAGTGACTTATCTCTTGATAAGCTAGAGGTAGCCCAAGAGGCACAATTATAACTTTGATAGAGACATACTGTTTAGGGATCTTCTTAGGTTGTTAATCATAGTTTTGATTGTGACTCCAAAACTAAAGTGTGTCGAAGTCTTTAGCTTTTCATTAATTTAGTCGTACATTGTTGTAATAAATTTATGCCTTCGATACAAATTTGAAACTGTTAAAAACGACATACGTCATCATCACCTTGGAGATGATAAACAGCCAAATTGAAAAGGTTGTTTTGTTGTTTCAGAGATCTATAACAAACCCAAATACAGTTCAAGCTCAATTAAGAATAATTTTTAGTCACACGTTTCCAAAAACGATGCACACAATCAGTTTGATAACCGGTATAAATAGCCAAGGTGAAAGCGGTGCATATTTAGTGCTTCCAGTTTCCGTTTTGCTCAGAAAATATCACTTCCACATTCTTGTTCAAAATTCACTAATTTTAACGCAATAAGGTCTGGCTCAAAGTTCGATCTTGTGGTATGGGCTTATAATATTGCAACAAGGAAAGCTAGGAAGCAACTAAGTGAAGCGACAGTTGCCAATACTATGCTGGTCTGGACAGTTTACGACATCAGAAGATACGTCATAAGTATTTGTGGTCTACATTTGGCATAAAACTGCGATCGTAACGACGCATTTTGTTCTTGAACGAGCCGCAGCACACGTTCGACATGGAGCCGTAACAGCAGGCGATGAACATGCAAAATTTAGATTAGTACCTGGGTATATCTTTTCACTCAAAATTTTTGGTCAAACGCCCGTATTCGGAATTATCTAGGTAGTAATTTAAAAAAATGTAACTATTGCAAACATGGTTTTAACTTTTGTATGGAAAAATACGCCAATGTTATCGGTGATATCGACTAAATTGCAAAACCTTTTCGCTCGATTATCAAAAACCAAGGTCACTGACCGTCAAATGCCTCGAAAAGTAAACCTAGAAAGGTACAAAATTGATTTTATGCCAAACCCAGCTTAAGCTAATCTAAATAAATCGTCCAGACCAACAGATAATAAAAAGTGCTTTAAAAAAGCAGAATCAACGCTATTGTAGTCTCAACCAAAAACTGGTTGAACTTGACTTTAGTAGTGTATTGACACGCTTCAAGATGACAATAAATAGTACCTCTAAGTGAATGCAACAATTGACTACATACACTCTTCAAATCTGCAATTGCAGAGAATTAAGCACAAAAGATTTAAAGCAAGTTTTTATACCACTATTTCGTCAAATTTTTCAATGAAAAATTTAAACTGAAAAAATTTGAACTAATTTTGTAAGAAAATTTTAACACGTTAATTCTTTGCTTCAAAAAGTTTATAATTTAAAAAATAAACCTATGCTATTTATGTACAAAACACAATTAGTGAAAAAATTTCATACATGCTTCTCATATTAGTTTAGCATATTAAATTCAGTTCGATACGAGGTGTTAGTTTCGAACACGACTGGGTGGTAGACTCCCGATCCGACTCGATTGTGAAGTGTTTGTCCTCCTAAAGCTGTCGAACCATCGCTAGCTACAAACAGCTGCAAATTATCATTATCGTTTTCGTTTGAGCTGCGAGTAAAATCTTGGCTTTCAATAAGTTTATTAACTACATCATCAGCACAAACCCGTGTTTCCCCCATTCGATTTTCCGGTAACTTAACGGTGTTTGAGTGGGGAGGAGGGGGCCTGGGTGGCGGCATTTTACCCACGGATGAAACCTTTTGAGGCGATTTGTGAACGCCTGTATTTGCAAGCGCGGAGTCTGTCTCAGTTATAGTGTCGAGTGAGTTGCTCGCTTGGCTGAGATTGCTCGGAGTCCGCGAGTGCTGTGAGCTGTAGTCGGACCTTTTCGATCGTTGACTGATTGAACTTGCATTTCGAGAATGTCCCGGTTCAAAGGAATCAGTGACATCATTCCTTTTTGCTCTTGGTTTGCGCGATAGACTTCCAAACCCACTGCTGTCACCATCCCGCGCTGGAGTTGACATTTCGGGAGAATTGTTAGGGAGTTTAAGAGCAACATCACGCTGTACTGTGGGTACTTTAAATAAAGGGTCTCCTGACAACAGTTGCATACCCACAACAATTTTCAATATGGAGTTGTCTAATCGATTTTTGTCATCATAACCTTCGAGAAGGCAGTGGCGACATGTTTGATTGGACCCAGCAAATTCTGCTAAATTTAAGTCCACGAAACCGATTTTATTCGAACTTCTACCGCCGCGCACTTCCTTTCGTACTGACAAACGGGCTACGCAAGAATCTAATATTCCAGTGCTAGGGTCAGCTGACATTTTACAAGAAAACTCAAAGCGTTGGCGCCAATAAACACAATGGTTTTCCACTTTTACCCTTGCAGTGCTGTCAGTATAGGTCCCATTTTTCAGACGCAACTTGCAATACAGAACACCAGTCACGAACGGAACTGCATTGAGCTCATCAATCAAGACAGTCACTTGAAACTTGAACCTTTTCTTCGTCATCACTAACGGCTTGAAAAAGCTCATGGCCAAGCGCCACAGATTGTCAATTTATAAACAGACTGTCAATTTATAGATATGCTACTATTCAAGCCACACAAGTCAACCTAAAAACAAAAGCTATTTTTCAGTTTCACTAGCGTGGGTTTTACGGTAATTCTTGCATACCTATTCTCAAAATATCAGTTTAACAGTCTACTGTCTAACATCTCTAAATCTTGCCAACCAATCTCGAAATTTTACCAACGAATTATCAACAATTCTATTGACATAAAGTTTGTGCTTTAGTAAAAAGTAATTTCCAAAGTACTTGAATTTTTGACGTCTGTAAGTTATCTAAATTTACAGCTAACACATTGGCAAGTAATGAGATGCACATTATTTACATTGAAACACACTAATTGCTCCGAACACTGGCATAAGACATGTAATACCAAAACCCTATCATGATTTTTGAATGATAGTAATTGTATTGATGCCTAGTTATCTATTCGACAACTGTAGATCCAACAGCAGTGGTTTTTACGCAGTGATGTGAGATGAGTGTTGTAGAGGAAGCATGGGTGCTGAATTATTTGGGCTTGCTATCGAACTTCAAAACATTTTGGTGGTTTAAATGTCCTTATTTAAGTGTCACTGCAAAAATATTTTTAAGATTGAAATTTTGTAAGGGTTGCAGGAACTAGTTGGTGATTTCAAAGGAGTGCCTACATGGAAAAAATGAGCCACTGTCTTTTACAATTACATCAACAACAAATGGGCTCAAATCCAGCACTTTAAGGTAAAATCCCCAGAGTATTACTTAATACGACGACTTAACAAAGACCAAACGATTATAGTTTTAAGAATAAGAATTGAAGAAGAATGATTAAAATACCATAATAATTAAAAAGATTCTCTTAACCAATCAAACTTATTTAATAAAAAAGCAGCAGAGAAGTCACAGCTTTTAAAATCAACACCAACACTTCAATATTATGCTGCTACAGCTACAGCTCAACCTGCATGTGCTTGTACGTAAGATTTTTAAAACTGTTGGATCAAACAGATCAAGATATTTTTTAACTTTTAAATCAATTAGTGGAGTTACATAGATGATAATAAAATGTCTCATTTTGTAGTCTCAGTCTCACTCACGGTCCATAAAAAAAAAAGGGCGACAACGTTTAATTACGTCTTATTTCAGACTATGATGCACTTTTTACTTTCTGATAATCACTTCCTGAATGACAAATTAAATTGCACTATATATTGTACTAAATAATTAAAACAAAAAACTCCATAAATTTAAAAATCTTAAAAGCTTTTCAAAAACATACTGTAAAGTAGGTTGGTTAGTGTGCCATAAATGATGTGAGCGTTATTGATTACGAATATAATACGTGGGGCAACATCAATCATTTATTCATGCACCGGAAGCGGCTTAAACATGTGATATACAGTAATTAATGATATCAAGAATACTTTGTGAAAAAGATAAACATACTATAACCAATTGAACCATACATAAACAAAAAAATTCAAACAGTTTGCAGGCATTAGAATAGAAAAAATCATCCATTTTGATATTCCTTTAAAAGTGATCGCTTACATGGGCTGTGGTAAGCATGACATATGCATACCAGTTATTCTTAGTCTATATGACCTTTTTTAAGAGTTATACATCCTGTAATGCTGCCCATTAGCCGATTGCTTCTGCATGAAGATAAATGAATTATTTCTATGCCAATGACTGGCACATGCATTGCAATTACTAGGGCCTGCAAAAGTCATAAAGTCAAAATTTTTTCATTGCTTTATTATACCATCAAACGCTTACCAACATTCGATTGCTCTGGAGCCAGTTAGGATAAATTACATAGGTCAAAACAAAGTCAAAATTTTGGGTTAGATTAAAATTTGTCAAAATTGCACGTGATCAAAAATTCTTTTTTAAAGGCAACAAAATTTTCTTTTTCTTCATTTTTCTGGATATCTGAGAACCAATGAAACATTATGATAAATTTTATACATGTTTGAATGAACTTTTGCTACTCAAAATTTCTGCAAAGAGTTACAATATGCCGCAATACAATTGGCTGGGGTAACTTCTTTATAAAACCAATTTTATATTACCTCGAAACTCATTTTTAAAATTAAAAACAAATTAAGAATGCCAGCCTCGCAACGAATAAAATAACTAAAAATATTATATGTCCAACTTCAAAAAACAAAAAGTTAGTTTCTATTATACAGTACTGTATATACAACAAATTAACCAGATTTTTAAAATCGTAGGACTGTACTGTTTTGCTTTCACAGTTTTAGCAATTTACACAACTTTTACACCATGCAACTTTTTACCAAGCAAGATTGAAATTGTGTCAATGCATTTTCCAATAAAAATTTAAGAACAAATGAGGCCGAAAATTCGTGAAACTTTAAGAAAAGCAAATTTCTATCCAAAACTTACTGGGTATTAAAGAAAGTGTAATTGACATGGAAGAGTGTGCAGATTCCTAGGTTTTTGTCCTGCAGCAATTTAGTTATTTTAATCAAAAGACTGACCAATTAATATTTCTTTCTAAATGCAGTTAATGAAAAGTCAAGAACGTAACCTGCTTCTAACTTACGTGCAGTGCAAAAAACAAAACTTTTTTTAATCAAAATTTGGAGCTCACTTAGGACAAAATGATTTAGGTCAAAACAAAGTCAAAATTTGGCTAAAATAAAGTACAAATTAAATTTTTTTGGGTCAAAATAAAAATGGCTCAAGCAATTACACTTTTTTTTTATATACAAACCAGTAAAATTTGGGTTGAGGCTGGTTGTTCATAAATTTTCTTCCTAATTTGTTCTTAAGTTTCTGTCTAATCTGTTCTTAAATTATGTCGAAGAATAAAGGGAGACAAAACATTCTTGCTTGGTTAAAAGTTGGTTTTTTGTTATTGATCATAATTAACAAAATAATCTTGAAATAAATCAACAATGGCACTACACTAAAGGCCAAAAAGTCCAACAGATTGCTAACAAATGCATTGTACTGGCCCATATTCTTACATACTTTTTTATGCTGAGGCTGGTATTTTTCGTAGTACGCCTTAAACTTTCAGCAAAAGTGAGTCTCACGTTCTTTCAAAAAAATAAGTGTCAGCTAATACAAAATATAAATTACGTAAAACAAAACTGGTTCTTCAGCTGCAAATTGAGATTAGAAAACATAGTGGCTCAAACATCTTTCAATAACTGTAATAACATTTTATTCACAAAGTTGCATCGGCCAGGAGACAGCAAAAGAACTGTTTGGTCTTTGAAGTCATTCAATAATCTGCAGATTCCACTGATGCTTAAGATTTTTAGTGTCAATCAAATCCTTCACCAATGCTCAAACATGTTGAGGACTTCAAGTGTAAGTAAGGAGAGGGGCTTGGCAATTTAACTCTTGCAAGTAACTTATGATTTTGACAATTTATCTCTTTCAAATGTCACTAAAAATGTGCAAATGTGATCCAAATGACATTAAAACGACCAGTGCAGTGTTTCCTATAAGCGCAAAAAAGTGCGAAATTTTTTCCAGCATTTTAGCACTGAAGTTTTGCGAATTCCGGCGTTTTTTCTCCCGCCAAAAAATGGTTTTTTTGTTTCCCGCCAAAAACCGTAGACAGCTGCAGTTCACGGCGCCTCGCTCTAGTATGTCACATGAAGCGCATAGAAAACTTGCAGAACTCAGATGAAGGACATTTTTTTTTTTTTGAAGAGCAACCTAAAATCAGAAAAAAAGATGCCTCCGTCAGCGTGATAACCTTTTTTTTTTTAGGAGATCACATTAAAACCGGACAAAACGATGAAAAAATTTTTCAGCACAGATCAAAGACACCGCAAGAGTTGCGGCATTTTCAGATTGAGTTTAAAACGTTCGCATTATTTCTGGTATTTTTGCAGGAGGTGAAAACTTAGAGGGAACACTGGACCAGTGTTTCCAAAAAATCACAAACATTGCCAAGCGGATGGGGGATTTGCCTCCAGATGCACTTACTTGCAACAGCTTGCTCAGTACGCCACTTAATACACATTTTTTGAACAAAAAATTTTTTACTTTGAAACCAAAGTCTCCCCTTAGCAAAACCCTGGTAAAGCGCCTGTTTGTAGAAACTACTGTAACCTTCAACTTTTATGTGATTTTAATTTATCTAGCAACCATGTTTGATGTTCAATTGAAACATCACTTGGTAAGCAAAATATTGATGATAGCTCTTTTTTTCGAAAAAAAAAATTGAAAAAAAAAATTATAAATCAAAAAATCCAATTTAACAATATTTGCATTCTACTAAAGAGTACTGAGTACTGTACAAAACAGCACTTTCATAATTTTAACACTGCTATTCTCCATTCAGAAAACTTTTCAAGTACCGAAAATGGTTTTTAGTTTAATTATTTATTTTATATAGGGCTTTTCACAGTTTTTGGGTTCTTTGGTTTTTGAAGTCTAAATTTTTTTATGAAACAAAAAATTTAACAATTTTTTAATTAATAAACTGTAAAACCTACCACAAGGTGAACTATCTGAAGTTAGAACTGTTTTTCCTAGTACAGCAATGTGCAATATTAGAATACTCTATAGGGTTGATAAAAATTGCTAGTTACAAAAAAAACAATCAAGTACGGTAAATGTCATATTATTTGCACTCAAGTCAACTGCAATTACTTTATGATATCATGTGCTACTTGAGGTTCTAAGATCAATTCTCAAGTTTGACCATGGCATTGATACTAACTGAACAAGATTGTTATTTTTGTTCAAGTAAGGGTTATTGTTAAGTTAAAAGAATAAAACAAAAATAAGGAATTTTCATCACATTTTTATTTACTTTTTTTGTAAATTTTAAGGGTTAAGATTGCACCTGCCCACCTGTTTACCACACATGATGGAGGTTTCAATGACACTGTCCCTGTTAATGCTGAAAGTCAAGCAGGGAAGCTGTAGTATAAACACCAATTTTTATCATCTTTGATTTGACCCAACTGGGAATAGAACCCAGGTCTACCATTTCAGTTGCAGATGCTTTACTTATCCATTTGACTATAGATTGGTTTACTACTTGACCACTGATTAGTTTTAGACTAAACTTAGGACTATTGTATAGATCTAAGATATGAAATGTGCAATTATACATTGCTTATTTCACCATTGCTCCTTAATTTTTCACTATTTTTATTAAATAAGATAAACAAAAAATGGCAGTACTTAGCACGTTGACTGCCAAACATGAGTAAACAGATGGTTTAGTGTTTGTTTATTCATGCCAACTACAAGTATGCTATGGAACTTTGGTTGACCACCATTTGGGTAACACAACCACCCCAGTTAAACAACCAGTTTTTGATAGTCTCAAATTATTTCCTACCATTTTAAATGCGTTGGAAACTCGCTAGCGACAACGCTACTAGTCGACCACCCCAATTTTTGAGCTGCACCACCATTTTCAGTTCTAACTAGCTGTTTTGGCTTTGGTAATGTGACCAACCATTCTGCATAGTGCTTTCCTTGTTTTTAAGTTTACTGAATGATATGTCTATTGTGGTTCAATCAAAACTATTCGCTAAAGCAGTAAATGCAAGTGAAAATAATTGCATAATCATGAAAAATTAACTAAATTAAAAATAAAAAAGCTACCGGTACTGTTTATATTAACTAAACCAAATTTTATTTGTCTATATTTAACTTTGATTACATTTAATCGTTTCTACAAAATTTACCTAGAAATTTCTCATTATCATGAGAAAACTAAATAAGTGAGCTAAATAAATGAGCAAAATATACAAATGGAAAGCTTTAACTAATAATCTGTACCTTTATGCTTAATTAAACACAGCAGTACTTTGAATTCAAATCATGGTGCAAAAAATTGTTTCCTATACGCAACCACCTCAGTTTGACAACATGCTTTTTATAGTCCCAATGGTGGTTGTGTTACTGAAATTAACTGTATTCATTTTTTTAAGAGACAAATGCAAGAAAAACTATACTTTTTTAAGAGACAAATCATAAGTACACTCGTGATTTAAATGCATGAAATTGATCCTTTGGCATCTGTAGCAAAATACAAAAATTACTTTGGCACTTAAAGCTGCAATAACTACCAAAATTGAAAATTTATGATATGCACAGAGAAATTTTAGCACTGCTACGTTTAGCATTTTCAAGCAGCTAGGTTTAGCATTTTTAAGCAGTTTTGGCAAAAAGTGATTGAAACTCACTGCAGAATGTGTTAAAACAGTAAAGCATAAATTTGACTTCTAAAAAAACTTTACTAAAAACCTTTTGAATGAAATACACTAGCTTGGTTCAGATTTAGCCCTGAGTTCATTGACAGTTGATATAAGATATGGAATTTTTTATTTGTACAGCGTACAAATCAGGGCTGCAAACTTGAACTTGAAAAAACTCGGTTGTTTTGCCGAACTTGAACTGAAAAAAATAATTTTTCTGAACTCTAATTCAATTAAAACTATAACTGTTTGAGTTCAACGAAAAAAATTTAAAGATTAAAAATTGTCCACAAAATATTTTTTGTTAATCATGCCATGCATTGAGATTGTTGTTCATTTCTTCATGCCATGGTGACCTTGAAAAACAGCATGCCAGATGTATAGGCTATTGTAGGTACAGCCTACAAAAATAGAGCAATGAAGCCAAAAAGTATACTTAGCATTTTTGTCAGTCTGAACTCAAACTAAAAAACTTGATATTTTTGCCGAACTTGAACTCAAAAAAAATTTACAAGGTGACTTGGTGAATGGAACACGTGCAGTTAAATAAACAAAGATTCCAGTGACGTCACTTGTTTTCGGAAATTTTTATTTTGATTATTACACTTAGGCCTATAGGTTTGGGTTAGGCTTTGGGTTACCGGTTAGGGCTAGAATTAAGGTTAAGATTAGGGCTTGGGATTGTTTTTTTTAGGCTTTATTTCAAAATGTCTGCGCAAATCGAACATTCGCCAAGCCTCTTCCAAACATTTAATCAAAGAACTTGGACTAAAATAAGCTGAACCTGAATAAAAATCAATTCAGAATTGAGTTTGCAGCCCTGGTAGTGATACTAATTCTGAATTGTTCTGGTAGTAGGCCTAACTGAGATGCCCATTCAGGCATAGGCTACTACGGGCATCTTAATAACTCAATTACAGTAGTTTACTGCTTTAGAGTTAAACAGTTAGCCTATAGGCTTAGGCCAATTAGTAACTATTACCAGTAGGATATTTAGTACTGGAATTATTCTATCCATTAACTAAAGGTGTAAGCCTAGGCTACCGGCATACGATAACTCCAGGATAGTCTGTAGTCAACTAGTTTAGACTAATACAGTAGGCTATGTACAACACTAACTTCAGACTGGAAAATGTAAGTTTGTTTTTTTAATGTTTACAAGTCAACTTATTTTAAATGTAAGTTAACTTAAATGAAGTTTATTAGTTCAACTGGTGGCTAAACTTGAACTAATAAACTTCATTTAATTTATATCTCTGGTGACAACAATTGAGATGTACCGGTAAGTTAACTTATTTTCAATATCCCTCAGAGTTCTGCTCTAACTGCACGCTGCCACAGTACTGAGTATGCTAGCCTATAGAAATAACAGCATGGTTTAACTGCTTGTGCTAACTGCACGCTGCCACAGTACTGAGTAGCCTATAGAAATAACAGCATGGTTTGTCCGTCTGCATTTTCGAGGGCCAAGCTAAACTTTGGAGTCAATAGTGACACATCGTGAGCACACAAAAACCACATAAACCCAGAGAGAACACAAGGATGTATTACGTCACGTCACGTCACGTCACGCATGAATGAAACATGCGAATTCTTCCAGCCAAGCATGTGACTGCATAGAAAGTAAATGAAAGCAGACAGAGTCTAGGCTAGACACCGAAATAAAGTTAAATATAGAAAAAATTATGGATGCATAGGCGACAAATGAAGTAGAATTTGAAAAAGTTGCTAAAGCCAGTGATTTAGAAGATTGGTTATTCAAAAAAAAAGTATTGCGATATTACCATGCTAAAGCTTTCTTTTGGCCTTTCCACCAAAAATTTGCACTAGTCTATTATTGCAGTCAGTGTAATGGTTTACACCTTTTAATCCAGAATAAAACAACGAAAATCAGAAAAGCACATGGTCACATAATAGACTCTTTATTAGTAGACTAGAAACTGACGCGCGAAGAAAAAATGAAAAGAATTGAAGAGAAAAAGGCTCCTCTCGTTGCGAAGTTTTTTTGGCCACACGTGAATTATTCGACACGATAAGGTTTTTCACAGTAAGTTCAAATGCACAGTACAAGCAGATTCATAAGAAAACTTAGGCAATTTGAAGCTTACAACTGAAGCCATGGAGCTAGATCAGCCGACTAAAAAAGCCAAAAGAAGTTTCCAGTTGAATAAATAAATCAGCACAAAAGAAGATAGATCCAGAGGTGGTCAAAGTAGCAGAAAAACAAAAGTATTGCTACTTACTCTGAAATCCACTTCAAGTGAAAATAGAAGTACGGCGAATTATTTTCATTTAAGTAAAAGTCAGATGAGTAAAAGTAGTCCAAATTAATTGCCTGTAATGAAAGTAGCATTACTCTGACTCAACTGCTATTGTTTGTACCCACCAAAAACAACAAATTTTTGAAATAACTCGCCATACCTCAAGATTTTATCTACAGTACAAACTTCACGTTCGAGACCTATACGAACATATTTTCATAGGTGGGCACAAGTCCGTTAATCCGTTAACAACGAAGCTAACTTTTTCATTAACTCGTTGATCCGTTAAAAAGTTTTTTTATGTTAACAGACTAAATTAACTTCCGCTAAGTTCTGTTAACGGACTAAATTAACTTCCGTTAATTTCTGTTAACTTCCGTTAACGTTTTTATCGTTAATATCTTGCACCATTCATTCATCGCACTGGTACAAACCAGTTTGCACTGGTAACACTTGTTGCGTATAAGCACGAGTTTTATAGAAGAGAGCGAAGAAAGGAGCTCTTTTTTGTGACAAATAATAAGCTGCAGCCTCATAGGTCTATTAATTATCGCTGATCACCATAGGTGGGTACAAGTCCGTTAATCCGTTAATAACAAAGCTAACTTTTTCATTAACTCGTTAATCCTTTAAAAATTTTTTCATGTTAACGGACTAAATTAACTTCCGTTAAGTTCTGTTAACTTCCGTTAACGTTTTTATCGTTAATATCTCGCACCATTCATTCATCGTACCAGTACGAACTAGTTTGCACTGGTAACACTTATTGCGCATTAGCACGAATTTTATAGAAGAGAGCGAAGAAAAGAGCTCTTTTTTGTGGCAAATAATAAGCTGCAGCTTCATAGGTCTATTAATTACCGGTTCGCAGTTCGCAATTTCCAAAGATTTTCTGATTGCAGCTGCGTTAGTGCATTTGAACGTATTTTTATTTTAAAATTAGATTAGACTGTAAAATGTAACTTCCAAAACACAAAAAGACTACCACGGCAATAAATATTCCCTTACAATCAGCTCAACAGCGTCACTACATGTTCTAGAAGCGAGTCAATACGAAAAAATGTCAATTACTCGCAAAATGTTTACGAATTAACGGACTTTGTTAACTTCCGTTAATTAAAGCTAAAAATAACGAATTAACTTAACGGAGGTGTGAAGTTTACTAACGGACTAGTGGTTAACGAAGCTAACGTTTTGCATTAATTTGCCCATGCGTACATATTTTCAATAAGCAGTTTTGCCCGATAGAATAAGAATAACTTTTTTTTACGTCAGGTCGTAGTAAAATTATGGTAATATCACCAAATAAACAACTTCGTTACTGACTACCTCTAGATATGTACTATGAAAGAATCTCTAACAAGGTAACTGGAAAATCGAAATCCAATTGAGTTTCAAATTCGACAAAATATGTATTTTTTTTCTGTTTTGAACGGTATCAAAATGTGTAAGAGTATGCTTATAAGGACTTGCTGATAGCGCAGTAGAAAAAAATTGACCCGCAGCGACAGCCAGACGGGGCAAGGCATAGCTCAGCCCGCCTGGAAATTTTTACTTGTCGTATATGCCTAGTGGCGTAGGCTTAGGTAAGATTTTCCAAAGGGGTGTGCATGAGTCAAAACTTAAAACTGGCATCATGAGTTTGGGGTCTGGGTCAAAGTCCCCAGCCGCCGGAGATGATAAGGGGGTCTGGGGGCGAAACCCCAGCGCTCAGAGATTTTTACGTTGTTTTACAAACATAACTCAGTTTTAAGATCTTTTTAGATTAAATTTCGGATTAAAAGGTATGCTTTGAACAGTGCAAAACATACACAAAAAAAGTATAAAAACAACTGAAGGGCACAAGCTAAACAATATACTTAGCCATTCTTTTCCACAAGTATTACACGTAAGGCCAAGAAAGAAAGTAAAAATTTTGTACCTCTTGGTGACAGATTTTTTTGAAACATGCCAAGCATTCAGTAGCGTAACCAGGGGGGTGGGAGGGCTCGATCCCCCCCATTATCCTGAAAAGTTTGCAAAATCGCACGTTTTTAGTGCTTTTGAGGCCGACTTTTGCTCAAAAAATGAAAACAGCCCCCCCCCCCCAAAGGGTTTGGGAGCCGAAGTAGTGAAGGAGTTGCCGCGATTCGGCCGGAAGAACCGTTTGAATTTGTGATTTCGGCCGAAAAACTCTACTCAATTTCGGTGAAGACCTTTTTTTTTGGAGAACATCTGGTTTTGGGCGGAAAATCCGTTACAATTTCCGATTTCGGCCGATAAATCCGACTCAACTTCGGTGAAGACCTTTGTTTTTTGTTTTTGGGCGGAAAAGTGGTCGAGTGGATAGAGCGTCTGCTACTGAAGCGGTAGACTCGGGTTCGATTCCCAGTCGGGTCAAACCAAAGACTATAAAAATTGGTATTCACAGCTTTCCTGCTTGACGTTCAGCAATCAAAGGGACAGTGTGAAGCCTCCGCCGTGTGTGGTAGACAGGTGGGCAGGTGGCAGCTTGACTCGAAGACCGAAAGAGCTGTCTCCTCGCGGAGGCAACTTTGCTGTCTCCTGGCCGAGGCAAGTTGGTGAATAAAATGTAATTACAATTGCAAAGTCTATTTCAACCTAGCCTGTTGTATATCGTTTTTATGAAGTCCATAAGCCACAGCATTAACCTAATTGAGTCTATGGTCTATAAGCATTTTGCTACTAGGATAGCTTATGACTGATTGCAAAGAGTCTATGATGCAACCAAAGCAGACAGAAACTGAGACTTGGATAGCGATATCGAGTCAGTGAACCGTGAAGAAAAAAAGACAAAACTGTCAGTTTCTAGTCTACTAATAAAGAGTCTATGGTCACATCACACAATTCTAGCATGGCCTTATGGGAGTTTTTAATACAGCATTGTGGGAGTTTCTCATAAACCACTGTGGGAGTTAAGCTCTAGATGGTGCTATATAAATATATTAACACCTTCTTTTAGAAAACACTCAACTAAATTGAAACGTTCATAACTTACAAAGAATTCGTTACATTACACAGTATTCAATCATTCATAATCGTTAAATCGCTGTGGTGGCCGAATAGTTCTACCAAAGGAAGGTAAGCTCTAGATGGCGCTATATAAATATATTACAGTCGGTGTTTCATTGCGAAGACATAAAAAGTGAGAAGCAATTATCAAAATCTTTCTTGCTCAAGGTGTTTACTAGTTTAACAGCAGTTTTGAAACGCTCGCATCACATCCATCTCCCATCATATCTGATATTAGACCTATGTTGTTGACGTAGGCTACCGGTATGCATAGCACAGGCCACCATAATTGTTTTTCATTGTGATTTTTCTTTTTCAGAAAAAGCCGTTATGGCAGTATCGTCGTTGTAGGGTATAACCGTGTGCAGATGTTAGTAGTCCACTGTCATCTTATGATACCTCTAATAGTAAATTCAATTCTAATTAAAGCTGGATTCACCATCAATTATATAGAAGAATTTTTGCTAATTGGCAATGGATTGCTGCGTTAATTGCTGAAATATGTTTTATTACATGCGTTATGCTTCAGCAAAAAATAAAGCAATTTTTGCATGATTTTAGCTCTTTTATCGAAAGTCAAGATAGAATTTAGCGAGAGATGACGAACCTGATTAGAAAGTCAGCCTATGACAGTACGAGTCCTGAAATAATGTTCGATTATATCCAGTGGTGGGCAAGTTACTTTGTAAAAGTTACAAAACTTTGTTTTGTAAAAGTAACTGAGTTACAGTTACAGTTATTTGGCAAAAAAAGTAACTATGCTACAGTTACCATTTTAAAAAAGTTACTAGTTAGAGTTACAGTTACTTTCAATAAATTTAATTCGGACTTTGCGCGCGTGCGTAGGACCTTTGTTTTTACTCGGCCATTTTGATAGATGAGCAGCGAAATTTATTGATTTGCTTATAACTAGAAAACGGTTCAAAATAGAAAGTTGAATTTTGGACATAATAAGACAATAATTAAGAGCATCATGTATGCCAATTTTGAGGAACCTAGGTCTCGTGATGGTGATTCAGGAACTTTAAATTTGAGAAAAAACTGCCATTTTTGTCTCGAAAGTTTATTAATTCGCTTATAGCTATAAATTTGCTGAACATGGAGCGGTGAAATTTGAACACAACTTGGGTGAAGATAGAGACCGTATGCGCACCAAGTTTGGAGGTGCCCAGTCACGTGATCGCGATTTCAGAGGCTAAAAATCAACAAAAAGTGGACAACTTTAAACCGGTATATCTCGGTAACTACCAACATTAGCGAAAAAAAGTTTGTGTTTTTTGAACATACTACTTACGACCTCTTTGGATAAAATTTTTCCTTAAATTTTTTTTTTTTCGATCACCATCTCCTTTTAAACCACAAACCGCACATGGGTCATACTATGAGGTATTATAGATATCCAAAACTGGTATTATAGATATCCAAAACTGGTACTGGTACCCGCCTGAAATCGGGTTCTCCAAAACTTAATTTTTTTATCTTCAAAGCTAGATCAGTAAAATTTTTAATGTAGGTAAATATAAAAGAAATATGAAATTTGACAAAATTTGGGGGTACCAGAATGAGAGGGTCCCTTTTAAACAAGGTCACCAAGATTTAGATTTTTTAACCTTTTAAGCTAGCCGCATAAAATTTTCAGAGTAGGCAAACATAAACAATAAATAAAATTTGACAAAATTTGGGAATAAAAAAATGAAGGGGTCTTTTTCAAACGAGGCCGCCAAAATTCAAACTTTTAGAACACTTAAATTAGACTGATAAATTTTCAGAAAGGTAAATATATGTAAAAGATTTATCATAGGCTATGCCAAAATTTGGAGGTACCATAATGGGGAGTCCTCCTCAAACGAGGACGCCAATATTTAAGCTTTTTAATTGCTTAAGCTGGACACATGAAATTTTCAGGATAGACAAATGTGTAGAAAAGATAAAATTCGACAAAACTTTGGGGTACCACATTGGAGAGGTCCTCCTCAAATAGCACTGCCAAAATTACTAGTTTTTATCCTCTTAAGCTAGACGCATGTAGTTTTCAGGATAGATAAATATAACAGAAAGTTATAATATGACAAATTTTGGGGGTACCAAAATGGGGGTCCCTCAAATAGGTCCTCAAAAATTTAAACTTTTCAACCAATTAAGCTAGGCTTAAGAAAGATTAAAAATAAAAAGGAAAGATAAAGTTATGACTAATTTGAGTAATTTCACTTGCCACAAATTGGGTAGTCCTTCTCAAATATGTCTTTCTAAAATTTTAATGAAGTTTTCAACATAGGTAATAAGATAACATGAAAAAATTTTGGGATGCCATACTATAGAGGTTCTCCAATTATGTTGACACCTGCCCTCATTAACTACAAAAGCTAAACAAATTAAATCTATTGAGTAGGTTAATATGAATCCAAGATTAAAGGTAACAAAATTTGGTGGACCACGTCGAAAAGACCATGCCAAATGGGCCATGTAAGCTAATCGCATTCTAATTTTTCTGTGTATAACTTATGTAAGCATTATGGTTTCCCAATTATCATGCTTGTCTGGAGTTTACTAAACCGATCGTTTTACGCCGGAAACTTTTCTCAATGCCTTCATTTTGATGCCCTCATCTGTCAACACGATTGTAAATAGACAGTAATTTGTAGCTTTTATCTGAACAAAAACACATTACCAATCGAAGTTCGAGCAGAAAAGGCATATTAGTTGACGGCAAGAATAGCTTGTTAGTGATCGACAATATTTTTGTGTTAATTTACTGGTATCCTGGTAGTTTACTAATTAATCGTGTTTTAATTATAGAAAGTAATTATGGAAATTTAACGCACAATTTTGAAAGCCGTTAACCACAAACCTGATCAAGTTTCGAAAGCAGAGTATTTCAGATCTGACTATCAACAACCATAAACACGCTTAACGCCGTTGTAAACTTCTTTACTTCAGTAAAGTTAGACATTTTCGCGAAGGCCTCGGATATCGCTTGCGATGTCACATTCTAGTTACCGGTATGAATTAAGTATCGAAAATGTTGATTTTGTACTTTGGAACTGATATTAACAGATTTCTTTCTCTACTTATTTTCTAATTTTCATATGGTGCCTCTGCACACGCTGCTTATGGCTATTATTGCTGTTTTTGTAACGAAAATACACAACGTAAGACATTTACCACGTTTACACGCAATCGATTCAAAAGTTAAATCGATTTATCTTTTTGTTTCTTTATTTTAAGTTTTTTTTGCTCTTTTTATCTATAATAAAGAAACAAAGGAAAAAATCGATTTTGCTTTTGAATCGATTGCATGGAACTGCACTAATTGATACACTTTATTTAATTGCCTTTCAAGAAAGCAAGCATCTCAAAATGTTCATCGCTGAGATCAGAACATTTGGGTTTCAAAATGTGTTTCCCCATGCTGTCTTCGTGTTTCAAAATGTCTTTTCAAAACGAAAAGCAACAAAAAGGGTTAAGCGGCTATATTAACAACAACGTTATCTACTGAACGAAAACTACACGCTATTGGTAAAAATTACAATCCCTGCAGAGAAGATATTAGAACGTAACTTATTAGATCGTTAAAAGGTTTTTAATTTAAAAACGTTCTAATATCTTTTCACAGCATGGTTAGGGTTGCCACGTTAGTGCACAACAAAAAATCCGTAATTCGTAGCGCCAACAGGGATTACATTGAAATGTTTCATTTAACCAAAATCTAACGATTAAAGGATCTTTCTTAACAGGACCAAAACTAAAAGTAACTGTAACTAGTAACTTTTTAATATTTCCAAATAGTAACTAGTTCCCACTTACGTTACTTTTTTGAAAAAGTAACTAAGTTACAGTTACATTTACTAAAAAAGTAACTAGTTACTATGGTAACTAGTTACTGCCCACCTCTGATTATATCGCATTCATTTGCAAACAGAATTCTTTGAGATTTTGTTCGGTTAGGTATCGGTATTCATTTGTGAACGAAACGCTCTGAGATTACGTCGGTTTGGTAGCCTATTTATTCGTTAACAAAACGCTCTGAGATTTTATTCGGTTATTTACCGTATTTGCTTGTAAAGTACTTATCGATAGTTTAGCTGCTTGGCGTTAGATTGGATGTTACTCAAAAACATTTTGTTAGCTTTTAACTGTCTTTCTGTAC
This sequence comes from Trididemnum nubilum, assembly GCA_963965965.1. NCBI lineage: Eukaryota > Metazoa > Chordata > Ascidiacea > Aplousobranchia > Didemnidae > Trididemnum > Trididemnum nubilum. The sequence goes on along the minus strand of OZ014485.1, from coordinate 6,804,975 downwards.
CAGTAGCTACTTATCTATGCGTTTCTTCTGCATCCATTCGCATTAGCCTTGCAACTCATTCCTATCTGTGAAAGGCTAGTTGAATTTTTTTCCGAGAAATTCTAGTCTTGCACATTGATGCACCGGCAGTTATTCAATTTTCATTTCTTACTTCATCACTTCTTAATTCAACGTAACCACAAGTAATGATTTATATTTCAAGCAGATTAAAGGAGGCCTTCATTTGAAATAGGCTATTATTTAAATAATCCGGAATATTTTTCTGAACACGTTATCGAAAGTTCCGTCCAGAAATTCCTCACCGTTCTTGAGATATCCTCTAAAATCCGCTAATACTCCGCTAATCCGTGACGTCACTTGCCCGAGTTTGGCTGAGTTTGTATGGGCTGTGTAAGGTATAGAGTAGGTAGGCAACAGTTTTGAATAAAATAGGGTATAATTCATTTAATTTAGACTAGGATAAACATTAAAAAAAGGTTTTGTGATGCAACTGTTTTGTGAGCTAAGAACAGATTAGGTGTACTAGTGCATAGTTGTGGTACCGGTAGACTACTGTAACCTGGTACCGGTAACTGTGTAATCAGTTGACAGGTTGATGGCAGTGCAAGTGTCTTGCAGTCTAGTTTATAGTTACCAGTGAAGTCAGAAAGGGTTTATAAAGGCAGAAGGCTGTCCGTTACCAAGTACATCTAGGCTATAACCGCTGATTGGTAGCCCTGTGTGGCCAACCGGTACTGTATGGTACCGATAGCACTAACAGTCGAATCAATATGGGGTACCGGTATAGGTTTATACCGGTACTTGAACTCTGAACTAGTGTTTAAGTGTAACAACAAAAATAAACCGTTCTGTTCTGTATGTACCGGTCATCACCACCTTTAGCCCAAAATTGAAAATTATAGCCTACTTACCGGTAAGAAAAAATCCTCAACCACTAGCCAGATAGCACAAAAGCAGGTGCATACTGGTGACCACTGCGCCACGCTGAGTTCGGAACAAATGTACACTGCTACAAGGATGCAAACTGGCAAATCTAGCAGTCTAGTCTGTACCGGTACGGTACTGTCAGACTGTACAGTTGTGTGGTACTGGTAGGCTACAGTAGTGGCTACCAGTAACCTACCACAACTATTTTTGTTGCTGCAAATTACCAGTATCTGTAGGCTACCACAACCGTACCAGAAAGTTACAGGCTACCGGTATAAGATGCCAGTTGTCAACCTCTTAGCTTTTTTAGTTTCTAGGGCTTAACATACAGAACAGAACGGTTTATTTTTGTTGTTACACTTAAACACTAGTTCAGAGTTCAAGTACCGGTATAAACCTATACCGGTACCCCATATTGATTCGACTGTTAGTGCTATCGGTACCATACAGTACCGGTTGGCCACACAGGGCTACCAATCAGCGGTTATAGCCTAGATGTACTTGGTAACGGACAGCCTTCTGCCTTTATAAACCCTTTCTGACTTCACTGGTAACTATAAACTAGACTGCAAGACACTTGCACTGCCATCAACCTGTCAACTGATTACACAGTTACCGGTACCAGGTTACAGTAGTCTACCAGTACCACAACTATGCACTAGTACACCTAATCTGTTCTTAGCTCACAAAACAGTTGCATCACAAAACCTTTTTTTAATGTTTATCCTAGTCTAAATTAAATGAATTATACCCTATTTTATTCAAAACTGTTGCCTACCTACTCTATACCTTACACAGCCCATACAAACTCAGCCAAACTCGGGCAAGTGACGTCACGGATTAGCGGAGTATTAGCGGATTTTAGAGGATATCTCAAGAACGGTGAGGAATTTCTGGACGGAACTTTCGATAACGTGTTCAGAAAAATATTCCGGATTATTTAAATAATAGCCTATTTCAAATGAAGGCCTCCTTTAATGTTTAAACTTAAAAGCAATTGAAAATTACAATCAAGTACTGTATATTCACATTTTGGATAAAAGCCACCATGCCTACTCATGGTAATAGTAAAAAGCAAGACAAAATTCACAATATAAAGCTTTTAATTATTTTGCTTTCAGATCTAACACCTATCAAGTCGTGGTTAAAACACTTGCATACCCAGTCGCGTAGCCAGGATTTCGCAAAGGGGGGGGGGGGCTTTTTCGGAAGCTTGAAACAATAGTGAACAAACTTGACTCAAATTATCATCAGTCTCAAATCAGATCGAGACGTTTTTCTGCCCAAAATCAGGTGATCTCCATAGAAAAAGGTCTTTACAGAAATTCAGAGGTTTTTCTGCCCAAAATCAGGTGATCTCCAACAACAAAAAAAAAAGGTCTTCATGTGCACTTAGGCCCACTTCCACTTGTCGACATCACCTCAGGATCTTCTCCCACTCTCACCCCAATTTCGTTTGGGGGGGGGCTATTTTCGTTTTTTGGGCAAAAGTCAGCCTCAAAACTGCAAAATACATGCTATTTCGCATACTTTTCAGGCCAATGGGGGGCTACAGCACCATTTGCCCCCCCCTAGCTACGCTACTGTACATACCACTGTTTTCCAACATACGGAAACAAATTGGATCAAACTTGGAATGTCTTGATTATGATTGAAAATTGTAGGCTGTGATGACTAGAAATTGTATTATGGAACTTTTTAATAAAATTTTACGCAGCTACGCAATATATTGTCGTAAAGAAATGGTAAAAATTTTTAAATGTTATCTCATTCCAAAAAAAAGTTATGACACTTTACCCAAGGGTGCAATTTTTTTTGGCCAACCCTGTATAAATTCAGCAAGTAGAAAACAAGCTATTCTTTTTTGTTTTTATTTTTTGTACTTTGCTCCGAATCTAGTTCGCCATGGTAAATTTTGTAAATTATGGCTTCCAAGAAAAAAAAAAAAGAGGTACAAATTATGAAGTAAGAAGTAATTTCACATCCAACTACAAACTAAGTTGAAGAATTTACTTTGGAATTAAAAGGAGTCATCTTAATTTACGGCGAACACAATGATAAGTTGAATACGTTAGTTTCGAGTTTTCTTGTAAACGATGTAAATCATGAACAATAATAGTTTACGCAGTCAAAGTTTTTCGGCGTTTTCTTTTGGTAAGTTAATTTTGACGCCGTCAGCAAACAAACAAACAATAATTGCCATCAATGGATCTCCAATAAGCAGATTGTTTATTAAGTTTAGCTTCTTTGAATTCAGGCAAGAGTAATTTTCTTTGTTTTTGAAATTTTGCCGGCAGACTGTTTTTGGCTTTTTTTGTTTTTGAAATTTTGCCGGCAAATTCTGCACCACCTCAAAATTGTTTAAATAAATATTTCCTTACAATCAGCTCAACAACGTCAATATGTGTTCTAGAAGCGAGTGAATAAACAGAAATGTAAATTGCACGCAAAATATTAACGAATCAGCGGACTTCATTGACTTCCGTTGATTAAAGCTGAAAATAATGAATTAACTTTAACGGAGGTGTGAAGTTTGTTGACGGACTAGCGGGTAACGAAGCTAACGTTTTGCATTAACAGTACCAATTACGCAATTCAAATCAATTTCAATTCAATTTAAAGTCTAAGCCCGAAACCAGTGTTTCTCAAACTATGAGTCGGGATGCACAACGGGCGGATTTAGCTGTTGATTTAGTGGATTTAGTAGATAATAAATGTTTGCGGATTTAGTGGCAGAACTACGAGGGCAAAGGGGGCTTCAGACACCCTTCCCCAGCCAAGTCACTCAAAAAATTTAACCCTAAAATGCACGCGTTAAAACGTGTTTCTGAGTAGACTTGTGAGTAGAGTAACGGTTGAATGGGCTAAGCAATTTAACTTTTCGACTAACTAAATATGATTCGAATGTTGTTGAAATAGCTATTTTTTTTTCGAAAAATTAAAAAATCGCTCAGCGACAAAAACTTCGCCCCCAGCCTCCGTTTATACGAGATTATTGAGTTGCAGCACTTTGCTCAGCTCGCCACCCAATCGAGGCATTTTTCAAACGAAGAACTTTAACTTACAAGCCCTATCTTTAAGCAAAGTCTTGGTTGCACGCCTGTTTATGGGTGTGTCGTAGAGTAAAAATATAGACAACAAAATCATTTATTTCGTTTTTTAAAAGACCAGCTGTTTTTGTTTGTTTAGAGCACACTCAAGGTTGTTTGGGTCGCAATCATGGCTGCAGATAAACTTTTTAAGTAATTATGGGCCGGAGACGAAAGGAACTAAGAGACGCTACCGGACTTAAATGTCTTTTTTTAAACATGTTTACAGAATTTTGAAATTGCTCATAATTTGCAGGGGTGCAAGATCAGTTTCAATATGCAAAAGTTCAGTCTATTCTCGTGCCCATCACTTCGTTTGCTCTGCCAACGGAATTTGACAAATTGCCATTCTCAAAGCAACAATTAAGCCAATCAGCATCAATGCAGCTGCAAATTGCAATGAACGTATTCTATGATCTGATGATGCAATGCCTACACTGTTTGCGCAATGTTCATGAGAGAATTGCCCTTGTAATTTGTCGACAGATGATTAGCTCCTAAATGCTTCCTAATATTTTTAGTTATCACAATCCGTATATACTTTTCTGTAAATGCCACGAGCGAAATCTAGTATAGAATTGGGATGGAAGTATAGAAGATTGTCTTCCACTCCATTCTTAAAATCTTCCATTCCATTCCATTCTGGCATCTTCCATACTCCATACCGAAATTTCCGTTCCATTCCATACCATGCCATCCTGACTTCATCATCAGTGTGAAGAGAAATCGACACCATGCAAGGAATTTTGATCGCTGAATTAGGCTAACTCGACTGGTAAATTTGATTAACCAAGCTATCGGTATACTGGGCTATCGTCTTCATCTCCTAACTTCAGCTACTAAAAAGGCAGATCTTTTTTTTTTATTAAAAAAACAAAGACATCGAATAGGCTACTAGCCTACTACAACAATGCTATTAGTATTTTCTTGTATTTTTGTACAGCAAAGATATCTGCATTTGTTTAGTTAGTTAAATTGATTGTGATGTGTCGGAAACCTGGAAATCTTAATTGGTTCAACTATTTAACGGCGAAATGTTGAAAACTTTAAAAAAGAATTTTTGCAGAAAATTAATTAAAACAATTACCGTGTTTGCTATTAGACTCCTAAGAAGAAAGCGAATTGCTTTGAGAACCATTTGCTGTTTCGACTGAAAGAAATATTGAGTAGCGCCAGTTGACAAAAATAGCAATACGATGCACTTCTTTTATGAGAACAATTTTCTAAGAACACAAACCTAAGAACTCAAGAACACAAGGCTCAACACAAAATAAACCAAAAAAAAGAAACGAAAAAACAAAAAAAAAAAGAAATCAAAGATAGAAACTTAATTTTTGTGCTGATTCAAAACGATAAAATTTTAGTGATTTTCTTGTGGTTGCAAACAAAATTGCAACTATTTAATATCGTAGAGTGCTGTTGCTGTGCGCTATTGAGAAAATTTTTGGCAGTAGTTCAATTTGAAAACAACTTGATTTTTCTCTTTTGCAATTTGACGATGACGCAAAAGTAGAAAAAAAGCTTTCACTTAGACAGACAGAGCAATAGGAATTGAACAGTTTTACAAACATCATAGGCGTAGCCGGGTAGAGGGATGTGGGGAGGGGGGCAGAAGGCCGACCCCCTCTAATGAAAATGCAAGCAATGATAAAAATGTGAAAAAAAGCCTTGCTTCTTTGTTTTCAATTTCTTTTGACATCTTCGCGTCCTACAGTACCAGCGTACAATAGTAATTAACAACAATATTGACGACTAGGGGGCCCAAGCCCCTCAATTCAATTTTTGCCAACCAATATGAATGTATAGGCTAACCCAGATAAAATTAAGAGTTTTTGTCCTGAAAGTTGCTTCCTCAGGCCATCATCTAATCTTTTTAGAAACGTAATGCAATAACTAGGGCAGAATTTGCCATAAGACACAGTGCCAGGGCCCCGAGCTCAGATGGTAAGACTTTTTTTAGTCTTCATCTGTATTTGGCAGGAAGATGTTGCAATGATTCCCTACGTAACAGGGGCCCGCGCAATGCAATTCGTCCCGGGAATGACATGGTTAGTAAGTGTAACCATCTATTTGTACCATTTTTCAATCGCAATTCGCTTCCACCTCGCCAATTTTTAAGCGAAAAAATACTTTAAAAAAAAAATTAGCTAGGGAAAATTCTCAATACTCAGTGAACAAATTATTGAATTTAAATTGAGGGGGCCTGGGCCCCCTGGCCGTATACATGTACTCCTATAACTGGTTAATTTCATGACAAAACAAAAATCTCGAAGGAAAATTTTCGAGTAGATTATTATTAACTGTTAAAATATTACTGGAGCCAATTCATCATGCTTTTCTTTACCTGGGCCAAATCGCTTACAAAATTTAACACCAAAATGCAAGATTTTAAACGTGTTTTGGACTTAAATTGCAAGTAAAAACGGGATTGAACAATTTAATTCGTTCTAATTGGCTTTTAAATGTTTAAAACCTAGTTTTTTCACTGACTCTAAACGCATGCAAATAAAATCTGAACCAATGCAAAATGTGATTCAATGACATCAAAATAACTTTTTTTTTTCAAAAAATTACATAAAATCGCTTAGCGGCTGGGTGCTTCGACCCCAGACCCATGTCTGTGGTGTGTTTGAGTTACACTATTTTGCTTACACAGGTCTCCCAATTTAGATATTTGCACTTTTTAAACTATTAGTTCAAGCCTTCTTCCTTTAGCAAAATCTTAGTTAAATGCCGAAACAGGTTAAGGCTTCTAATCTTTTATTCTACGATATCTTTTCCCAAAAAAAGTTTCTCTTTTGAAAATTTTAGATGGCGTCATTGCACATGATTTGTGGACAGCCAGTCTCAACTCGAGATTTACTGGTTCTAAAAAAAAAGAGTGTACTTCGACTTGTTCACTTTTAAAAAATTTTGAAACCTAAAGTTATTGTTAACATATAAGTTTAGTCACGAACAACCACAATAAAGGGCGCTTTACGTCATTAAAAAAATTGTAGTGTGGAAAAAGTTGTTCTTTTTTAACATTGATCCAAAAATATAATTAAATTCTGTCGCCCATTGACTAATTGTTTCAATCGAGGAATTTGCAAACTTAGAATACCGTATATACTCGTTTTACCGCCCAATCTTGATTAAGGGCCCGTTTGAATAGCCACCCTTGTGAACAGAACATAAAAATAAATAAGGACCCGTGCTTGAATACCGCCCGATGTAAAAGCTGATTTTTTAGTGATAGAGAACATACAACTTGCTGAATAAATATAATTTTTTGATCTGTTATTTCTTGTGAATAATACAAACTAATATGAGGGAGTTACTCTTAAGACGTGAATAATTTGCGTTCGACGTGATTAAATTGACATGGAAAAAGGATTAATGTCGTGAAATATTTGTCTTCAACGATAATTTTGTGCATAATTTTACTTTGAAAATAACAAGCTCCCGTGCTTGAATAAGGGCCCGTTTGAATAAGGGCCCGGTAGTAAGTATGGTTGAAAAAAATAAAGGCCTGGGCTACAAAACGAGTGAATACGGTAATAACGCATAGTCCATAGTATCTTTTTTCATAACAACCAGTACATAGTACAATACGCTTGAACGCATCATTTTGAAATAGAAATGCATCTGACTTTACAATCAGATATTTATTACGTACTTCCACTAGTAACACAGGTTACGAACATCTCGCGAAGAAACTCAAGCGAGCAGTTTTAACGCATGTTGGGCGAGGCGGTTCGAAAATCGCAGTTTGTGTACGAAGTTTTTGTTTGTTAACGCCTTTGAGCGAGCGAGAATGGCCTTTACGACCTCGCTAACATGTTCTGTCATGTGGTCCCTGTTTATGTGTCGCCATTCACGAAGCGTTATTGCAATGCAATTTATTAGCACTTTTCTGCTCAATAATACAAATAACCTGCGCAAAGTGCGAAAAAACTGGGATTTTTAAACCACTGCATATTAAGCTAAATTGTCGCAGTTATATCCGTTCAAATTTTCTTCAATATATGACATGCCACCACAGTCCTATAGGCTCTTAGCTATAGTTATGACATCATCATAGGCCATACTTGTGACTGTCACTTGCGACTTGATGATATAATTGTATCGACAAATTTAGAAGCTATAATGATTACTTGAGAATAGCTACAGTATAATCATAGATGGGCAAGTTAATGCAAAACGTTTGCTTCGTTAACCACTAGTCCGTTAACAAACTTCATACCTCCTTTAAGTTAATTCGTAATTTTCAGGTTTAATCAACGGAAGTTAATGAAGTCGGTTAATTCGTTAGCAGTTTGAGTGTAAAAATTTTCATTTCTTTTTATTCTGTCACTTCTAGAACACGTAAAGCTGATTAAAAGAACAAGTTTATTGCAATGGAGGTCTTTTTGTGTTTTCGAAGTTACATTTTGAAGTCTAATCTAATTTCAAGATGAAAAAGGTTCAAATGCACTAACGAAGCTGCGATCTGAAAATCTTTGGAAATTGCGAATGGCAATAATTAATAGACCAATAAGGTTGCAGGTTATTATTTGCCACAAAAAGAGCTCCTTCGCTTTTTCTTCTATAAAACTCGTGCTATTACACTACAAGTGTTACCGGTGCAAACTGGTTTGTACCGGTACGATGAATGAATGGTGCAAGAAATTAACGATAAAAACTTTCACGGAAGTTAACAAAACTTAACGGAAGTTAATTTAGTCCGTTAACATAAAAAAACTTTTTAAGAAATTAACGAGTTAATGAAAAAGTTAGCTTCGTTATTAACGGATTGATGAGTAAAGACTTTGTGCCCACCTATGGCTGTAACGATTACTTAAGACTATGTGTACTCCGGGTACGGTTGCACGAATCTTTATTGACGGCCGCACGTTGCACATAAAACGTTTACTAGGAAAATTCAAACAGCGTGCCAACGTACCGTACCCGTACCATTGCAAAAAAGGCGTACCGTACCAACGTACTGTATCCATACCAGAGGTGGAGTCGAGGACACAAGGCTCGAGGCCAAGGCCAAGGACACAACAAAATTCCGAGGCCAAGGCCAAGGACACCCTTTCCGAGGACAGACACTCTCGAGGCCAAGGACAGGAATGCTCGAGGCCAAGGACCAAGGACACAGCCGCAAGTGTTCTAAAAAAAAAGTTTTCAAAAAAGTTATTCAGGCGATCTCCAATTCATAGGCGCACCCAGAATTTTTGATTGGGGGAGGCCTAAACCACAAATCACATACAATGACGTCATCAAAATTTTTCCAAACAGGAAGTTTTTGAGGGACAAAGATATCGTAGGATGGAAGATCTAAAATCGTTGCCTGCTGGCACGTAACCAGAATTTTGCAAAAGGAGAGAGCTTAAACTACTAGCTAAAAAATGCAAATATTTAACTTTGGAAACGTGTTGAGAAAGCTAGTGTAACTCAAAGGTATCACAGACGGGGGTCTGGGGGCGGGACCCCAGCCGCCGGAGGCTTTGGGGGTCTGGGGGCGAAGCCCCCAGCCCTGGGCGATTTTTTGTAATTTTTTGGTAAAAAAGCTATTTTAATGCCATTGAATCACATTTTGCAAGTGTTCAGAGCCATTTGAAAGCACTAGGTTTTTGATATTTGAAATCTAATTGAAAAAATTAAATTGTTTAAACCCCCTTTTTCTTGCAATTTAAGTCCAAAACACGTTTTAAATCTTGCATTTTAGAGTTAAATTTTAATTGTAAGTGATTTGGTGCAGGTAAGGGGAAGTAAAGTGCATTGTCTCTTGCAACATGTTAACAGTAAATAGTAATCCGCTCGAAGATTTTCCTTAGAGACTTTCGTTTTGTTATGAAAATAACCAGTTATAGGAGTATATGTTCGGCCAGGGGCCCAGGCCCCCTCAACTGATGTTCAATAATTTGTTCAATGAGCATCTTTTCATGGCTAATTTTTTTTTAAAGCATTTTGTAAGTAAAAACCGCCGAGATTGGAGGTGAATTACTGTATTGTTATTGAAAAATGGTTCAATAGATGGTTACGCCCACTAACCATGTTATTGCCGGGCCGGATTTACTTCGCGCTGGGCCTCTGGCACTTTGGAGATTTTTGCAAGATCTTTCTGCTAAATATAGGGAAGACCAAAAAAGTCTTACGATTTCAGCGCGGGGCCCCTAGCTAATACTGCGCCATATTATGGTAAATCCGGCCCTAATTAATGCATTGCGTTTATGAAAAGGCTAGATGTGGGCCTGAGATAGCAACTTATAGGACGAAAACTCTCCATTTCTTTTGGGTCAACGTTTAAATTGGCAGGCAACAATTGAATTGAGGGGGGCCTGGGGCCCCTGGTCTTTAATATTATTGTTAGTTACTGTTGCAAGCAAAAAACGCTAAAAAGAAATTGAAGAAACAATAGGCATTTTTGGTAAAATTTCAATTTTCAATGGTGAAATTCCAATGGTGAAATTTCGGGAGGCTGAGCCCCCTCCCTCCCCCCTCCTTTTGGCTACGCCTATGCTCCAAGTGAGGAAAACAAAAAAGTTGTTCGCAAAATTTCCGCGAGGTTTCTGGCGTTTTCCAACGAAATTTGAACTGTTCAAAAAATAGTGCTGTCTTCGAGCCGAGGACGGGGCAATTTTCGAGGACTTGAGGCTTCGTCCTCGAGGACTCCACCCTTGACCCATACCATTACAAAAAGACGTACCGAACGTCTTAGCAAAAATTGAGGCGTAGCGTACCGTACTTACGTACCGTATTGCCATCCTCGCTTTTCGTATCGAAATAAAATTGGTGCCAATAAATCCGTTTAAGCTCGAGCTTTGATTCGCTCTATTTGTGACGTCACTTGTGCATGACGTCACAAAGTCACAAGCGTAAAAATAACCTAAAATTTGAACTATTTGTTCTTTTGGTCAATTTAACTTTTTTTGGGGAGGGGGGTTGCTCTCGTTTTACACCCAACAGTTTTGTTTTGCCCGAAATTTGCTCTGTATCGTCAACTAGCTTTCCAGCCATTTTCGTTTCAATTGCTGAAGGATTTACGAAAATATCGTTGGTTGTTTGCATGACATGGAAAAGTTATGATGATAAAATGAAGCATTTATAGCCTTTGTGCTTTAATCTCATTACTGGTACAACCTAATTGTCACGTCATTGTTCTTGAGTAGAAGCAGGTTGTTGTTAAATTTTCACCAATTTTTAATCTCATTTGCTCTCAATTTTATTGGAGAATAAAGCGGCAAAAATTCATTCTTGCTTAGTTGAAAATCCCTGATTGTATTACCTTTTGGTGCAGGTATCAAAAATCAGCGACTGCATGTTACACAAATTAACAATAATAATATAGAACAAGGTAAGAAAAGCCTGCTGATAATTTACAAATCCGTTGTACAAGACTGTATTCTTTTTTTTTTTTTTTATGCTGAGCCTAGAATTTTCATAATTTTTTCTTAAATTTTGAGCTAAAATGAGCTTCGTATAGCAAAAATGAGCTTCGTGTCGCCATCTAAATCACACTTCGTATAGTTTTAGACCATTTGCAAGCAGTAACGTAGCCGAGGTGGGGGGAGGGAGAGCGATATCTCCCCCCCATTGCCTTTCGACCGAAATGCAGAATAAGGAAATACCACGTTTTTAGCACTTCTGTGACTGTTTTTTGCTCTGAAATTCTGAATTAGACTTAAAAATGGTTTAATGCATGTGTTTAAACGTTTGTTTGTTGGGTGGAGGAAGGCTAATTTGTAAAAAAAAAACTCATAAAGCAGGAAAAACTTTAAAAATTGGTAATCAAACTTGATCGCTCATTGAAAAATATTTAACATAGGTTTCATTAAAGTATATATAAGCTCAGAAATGGAGGGGGTGAGGCTATTCAGTATTAGCTAATTACCTATCACTTCTCTCAAACTTCCTTGTATTGCCTTCCTAATTATATCTTTCTCTATAAAACATAGACAAAATAGAGATTACTCCTTGAGCGTTGTATTGAACTACGGGTATAGGATTTTATAATTTAAGCAGCTTGCAAATATGAAAACTAAAGTTTTAGCAATAGCTACCTCCCACGTAGCCCATTTATGCAATCAGTATAATCATGCTTTTGCCCTTCTAATTTCTCGGCAGCGTTTCAATAGCATTAATTTTTATCAAAACAGGCCCTAAATTAAGTTATCTTTTCCAAAAATACAAAATTTTCGAGCGCTGGGGACTCCGCCCCCAGACTCCCGAAACAGCCCACTCCATTGCAGATTTCTACGAGGAGCTAGTTGTGCAAAACTTATGCAAGGAGCCGCACTCAAGCATAATTAACGGTACATCACTTTCGTAAGCTAAAAAGCTGCTGCTACGTAATTGCTATCTCCTCAGGCTGGCATCCCTGCCCAAATCCTAACTGTAATGTAAGGTTTTGAAGCAAAAAAAGATAGCTTCGTGCATTTTCATCCCAGTTCCTGCATACTGCATCACACTCTCAATCCCCGACCGCGAATCGAACCCGGGTGCGGAGGGTTGATGGCTGAGCATCGTATCCACTTCACTGCACAGCTTGCAACAATGCAGTGACAAAATGTCGTATTTAAACCAAATGTATGAGAAAAAGGCAATGGCTCGTGCGTAAGCGTTTGCATGACTAGCTTCTACTCAGATTTCTAGTAGCAGCTAGTCATGCAAAAGTCACGCATAAAGAGCCGCATTTAAGCATAACCCTCTATTGCCTTTTTCTCATACATTTGGTTTAAATACGACATTTTGCAACTGCATTGCTGCGATCTGCGTAGTGAAGTGGTTAACGCATTCGTTTCCAACCATTACACCCGGATTCAATTCGCCCTTGGGTACGAATGCGTGAAATGGAAGTATACGTAGTATAGACCAAGTTGGAAATATGGATTAGTAATCGATATTACATTCTTTGCTTTTCTGCTATCGATTATCGCTGATGCTTTGCTTTCAATTTTTTCTATCGATTATCGCGCCTTTTCTATGGTTTTTGCTTACATTTTATCGATTGGTAGAATCTTTAAACTTTACTTTTGTCTTTGTTGAGTCTGCCTAAGCTTACAACGTTTCGTTTCTCTTATGCTTAATTGCTCTTTATAATATTATCCTAAATGTGTATTTTTTTTATCCTTGATAGTACCGGTAATAATAGTTTTTTCACTCACAAGTTTCATTTAATGGTCAATACGGCAAAATTTTTCGTACATCCATATGAAAAATAAAATAAAAATTTTTGTTCGCGTTTTGGCATTGATTACTAATCTTTGATTTTGTTTCTGATATCTTAGCTTTTTGTTTCTTTACTTTATTCTTTGCTTTTTGTGTAAACTATCGATTCGTCTTTGCTTTTAAACAGCATCGACTTCCAACCCTGGTATAGACGCAGTACGCAGGAACGGGAAAGGAAATGCACGGAGCAATCTTTTTTTTGCTTGAAAACTTTGCATTACAGTGAGGGTTGGGTGAGATGCCAGCCTGAGGGATAGCAATTACGTGGCAGCAGCCTTTTCGCTTACGAAAGCGGCGTACCATTACGCTTTAGTGCGACTCCCTGTGTAAGTTTTGAATGACTAGCTTCTCGTCAGATTTCTGGCTACGCGCCGGTTTGCAAGAACCAAATTGCCAAAGGATTTACGAAAAGCAATTAAAACGAAAATTGCTGGAAAGCTAGTTGACGATACAGAGTAAATTCCGGGGAAAACAAAACTGTTGGGTGTGAAACGCGAGCAAAGCCCCCCATAACTAAAGTCACCGAAAGAACGAAAAGTCAAATTTTAGATTATTTTTACGCTTAAGGCTTTGCGACGTCATACACAAGTGCATAGGTGGGCACTAGTCCGTTAATCGTTAATCCGTTAATAACAAAGCTAACTTTTTCATTAACTCGTTAATCCATTAAAAAGTTTTTTCATGTTAACGGACTAGATTAACTTCCGTTAAGTTCTGTTAACGGACTAAATTAACTTCCGTTAAGTTCTGTTAACTTCCGTTAACGTTTTTATCGTTAATATCTTGCACCATTCATTCATCGTACCGGTACAAACCAGTTTGCTCTGGTATCACTTGTTGCGTATTAGCACGAGTTTTATAGAAGAAAGTGAAGAAAGGAGCTCTTTTTCGAGGCAAATAATAAGCTGCAGCTTCATAGGTCTATTAATTATCGCTGATAGCAATTTCCAAAGATTTTCCGATCGCAGCTTCGTTAGTGCATTTGAACTTATTTTTAACTTGAAATTAAATTAGACTGTAAAATGTAACTTCAAAAACACAAAAAGACTACCACAGCTATAAATATTTCCTTACAATCAGCTCAACCGCGTCAATACGTGTTCTAAAAGCGAGTGAATAAACAGAAATGTAAATTACTCGCAAAATGTTAACGAATTAACGGACTTCTTTAACTTTCGTTAATTAAAGCTGAAAATAACGGATTAACGTTAGCGGAGGTGTGAAGTTTGCTAACAGACTAGTGATTAACGAAGCTAACGTTTTGCATTAACTTGCCCACCTATGCACAAGTGACGTCACAAATGGAGGGAATCAAAATTCGAGCTTAAACGGATTTATTGGCACCAATTTTATTTTGATACAAAAAGTACGACAAAAGGTACCGCAAGTTATGTCAGGAGTATAACAGTTGTCAAAAATGCTGTTCTTCAACATTTAGGGCTGTAGAAAAAGGGGAAGGACTTAACGCCGTACGGTGGGAATAAAATTCGTAAAATTTCTGAGGAATTGCTATCATTTGGCATAATTCGAATCTGCTCAACGTGTCACTATTATGAGGTCAATTTGACTCCAAAGTTTAACTTGAGTTCCAAACAGTGCGGACAATCGCCACAATGGTTTTGTGCTTGGACTAAACTTACTGATGTTATTTTTATGCAGTGACACTGCTCAGTGCCACTGCTCAAAGCCACTATTGAAAAGTTGGTATCTTGCGTCGGATTTCTCCACGAAACAAAAAAGCTTTGGCCTGGCCCAAAGGCCTCTCAATAATGTAAATTAAAGCTTCGATGGTTGGAAACTCTTCCCGATATTCTTCCCAAGAAGTAAAGACTTTTGTTAGCGATAAATTGCAAAGCATGGAAAAAGGCGGGATAATTGGAAATCAATTTTATTGCTATAACCGGCGCAACTTTTGCACTTTGATCGACGTGGCACAAAAACAAATGAGAGCTAGGTTGGCGCAAAAAACTGGGGTATCGGATTTGAATCAGGGATGTGGATGAGAAAGCGGCTAATTTTCTAGGAAAGCTGAAGCGCTTTGATGAAAAGCCGCAAGCGAAAGCAAACGCAGAAGAGTACGTTCTTGGAGGAGCTGGAAACGAAAGCATTAATGTTAAAATTGGCGTGCATTGCACAACACTTTTAACATAATTTTCATTATAATCGGGTCACGTTTGTGACGTCATAAGGTAGCCGACTATATAAAGGATTTCCCGCACGTGGTCAGCCTTTTCCTTTTTGTGTGTCTTTTGCTGTAGAGGTTTGTTTCCAAACGTACAAAAGGATGCAAGCGAACGTAGTATTTCCCAAGACAAAATGTTATTTCTGAAACATCTTGCCCAACAAGCACAAAAATGCTTGCTCGATTTTTTTGGAAAGATTTTGGGAAACCTGCGTCAGAATGTAAAAAATACATTTATTATGAGGTCAGATGTACTACTACAAGTAGATAATGCTTAAAGCGTAATTGCTTTGCAAGGATTATATCGGCGATGTGAAATTATGGCGATCGTTGTTTTACTATTGCTTTTGCTGTTACAATAACCAAGACAGCAAACGCGGCAGCATTTTGGAATTGATTGGAAAATATCTGAATTGCGAGATCCATTAAATACTTGATATGCGAAGCAATTGTATTATTATAAGCAATTGTATTATTATGAGCTCATACCGGTAATCTTTATGTCATGCTTGGTAGCAAAAGTGTATGCAGCAATGCTATTCTACTGTAATTCAACAAAAACAAGTCCTACTTTAAAACTTCCGAAAAAATTACGGTTACCGGTTCTCAGTTTTTTGCATAGCACCAAGACCAAAAATGGTCTTCAATTCTATTCGAGATAATAGTTATTCAATGTGTGCCACGGTGCCAGAAATTCCAAATTTTATCTTCCGTCTTTTGCATTCTCAAAAAAAGTATTGAGTTTTTTCAGAGCCTAGATTTGCTTTGAATTGGACTAGAAATCTCGAATTTTCCAAAACTCTTTGAACTATTTTCTTCCCATTAGATTCTTCCCTACAATAAGTCGTATAATCACAAGTTTGGTGGGTCATCCTTCTGAACCACGCGCTTCATCACCACCAAATTTCAATAGACACAATCTCAACTACAAGCCTATTTCCATTTCGAATTTCCAGTTTCAATGGTTTTGGAGTTAAACCACATACAAGATTTTTTGCAATACAAAAAAAATATTTAAATTTTGGAACTCAAACATTTTGAAAGTGAGAACTGAAACTACATCCCCAGGCGTTTCGAAATCCAAAATTGTTAATCTCCTCCCGCAAGTTACCTTTGGTCTGTTTATACAGCTGTTAAAAACTCTGATCAGGTTTTCAAATTAGCTGCTTGAAAACTCGTATCACGCTACCGATAGCCCCTAAAATTTGCAAAGGTATTGTTTGAGCGCCTTTTCGTTTTCACGCACGATTAAACTTTGCTGCCAACTCCTAGCGGTAGTATTTCTGACTTGGCTTCTCTCTTTTGCGCAATCTGCGTCATCACTTTATTTTTGCGCAAGGCAGAGGAGGTAAGTCTGTTTGTTTGATGTTGTTTAATTCACATTTTCTTTGTAAGATTAAGTAAGCTATACCAGTAGTATATTTTGCAGATAATTGTATCATTACGGCAGTTTTGAAGAGTTTTATTTTTTTCTTGACTTGCTAGGTTAGTGTTTAGTGTTTGTTTTTATTTTCAGATATTCCAAAGTTTTCCTTTGAATTGCCCGCACACTCGCACACACTTTGTTCCCGCATCTTGTCGTCCCCGCATTAATTTGTTGCTCACGCTCTCATTGTCCATCTTAAATTTTCGGGTTGTTCATTTACAATTGCAGGCAAGGATGGCAGTACGGTACGGTACGTTGGTACGGTTCAGTACGCCTCAATTTTTGCGAAGAAGTACGGTACGCTGGTACGGTACGCTTTTTCTGTAATGGTACGGGAACGGTACGTTGGTACGGTACGCCTTTTTCGTAAAGGTAGGGGTACGGTACGTTGGTACGCTCTTTGAATTAAAACTCCCACACTTTTTGCACATTGCGCCGGCTTTTTTGTACATAGCGGCAAAAAACAGCTGAAACTGACGCTAAATGTGTGAATTGAGATCGCTGATTTATAGGCTAGTAATTTTAAAGACAGTTAAAGTTGCGAGTAGTTAAAAGCAAGAATGGCAATACGGTGCGTAAGTACGGTACGCCTCAACTTTTGCTAAAAGGTGGGGTACGCTGGTACGGTACGTTTCTTTTGTAATGGTACGGGTACGGTACGTTGGTACGGTACGCTTCAAAAATTGAACTGAAGCACGATACGATGATACGGTACGGTTCAAGGTGCGAGGTACGGAGTACGTAAATTCGAAACGTACCGTACGGTACTGCCATCCTTGGTTGCAGGTAGAATAAGTTTATTTTACCACCTGTTGGGAGCATTGCTTGGGCATTAGGTTTGTACCCCCTTTTCTTCTCAAATTTGTTGTCTGGTGGCGTTTGACCTTTTTTTCTCTCTCCACGTATTTGCTGGGAGTTGCTTTATTCTTTCCTTTGTGTTGTAAATTTATTCGCCCCTTTGGAACGTTTTTATTAAAAGCTATCGGTACTTAAACAGTTTGTCATTGTTAATTGCTAGCGTATTAAGGATTGGATTTTCTCCTCTTTGCGTTACCGCTATGTATCGTTTCATGCGTTCTCCATTCAATCAGAATTTCATGTTTCCACCTTCAACCGTTCCGAAGTTATAGCATTTTGACTCTCTGGAAGCAGAAAAATGGCTAATTGTGCCGAAGTAACAAAAAATCCCCTCAAAATCTGCAGTAGCTATTTGTGAGCTAGGCCAGATATACCGGTACTATCCTATCCCTGATATACCGGTACTGCTCAGTGCATAATCACTTAATTAGCTCGTTAGTCGTTATACTAGTTTGAGAGAGCAAACCTTAGTACCTGACTGTCCACAGCCCGCACTGCGCGGTAAAACTAGTCAAAATTTTACACTGTTTCTCGCGGCCGCGCGGTTGACATCTCTGTGGCGCACCCTTCCCAAACGTAATCGCGTATGAAATATAGCTAGCTTTTTCTGTTGTTTCAGATACGTGCTCTTGAGTTTGACAGTTTTTAAGGCACCCAAAATACAAAATGTGCCCCGCTTCAACCCACAAGCTAATTGAAGAGATTTTAAAATGCTAGGTAATGAACAGTAGCGTAGCCAGGGGGGGCGGGGGGGGGGGGGGGGCTATAGCTTCCCATTGGCATGTCGACCAAAATGCAGAATAAGAAAAATACTACGTTTTTGGCACTTTTGAGACTGTTTTATGCACTGGAGTAGACTAAATAGTGATTTAAAACATCGTTTGAAACATATATTCAGGGGGGGGGCTAATTTGTCAAAAATAAAACTAACAAATCAACAAAAACTTTGGAAAATGGTCAAAAATAAGGAATCAAATTTGATCGCAAGTGTAAAAATGATAAGCATAGGTGTGATCAATAAATTAAGTATTATCTAAGAATTAGGGGGGGGGGGGGGGGGCTATTCAGTATTCGCAAATTACCAATCATTTCTCTCAAATCTCTTTTCATTAGCCCCCCTCCCAAATATTTTTCTCTATAAACTGTATACAAAATAGATTACTTCGTGTGAGTTTTATTGAACTATTCAATTTTATAATTTACCAGCATCTAAATAAGAGAACCAAAATTTTAGCATTAGCCACCTCACTAGTAGCCCATTTATGCAACCAGTTTAATCACGTTTGCACTGCCAATATTTATGCCACATTTCGAAAGCATTATTTTTTTATCAACATAGCCCTAAAATAAGTTGTTTTTGCAAAAAAATGCAAATTCTCGAGCGCTGGGGGCTTCGCCCTCAGACCCCCAAAACAGCCCCACTCATTGCGAATTTCTGGCTATGCGCCTGGTAATGAAAGACTTTTTCACATTTGAAGAGTTTAGAATTAAAAATGACTAAGTCACATTTTATCAAACTTGAGATTTCACCCTCAATGCATTTTGCTTTGCTATGTATTTTTTGGCAAAGAACTGCCTAAGTCCATTTACTAGAAGTTGCACTTTCTCAGAGAGCAACATTTTTTGGGCTAGAAATACTCAAGTCCACTTCTTTTGGAGAAAAAATGACCAAGTCCAAATCAGGCAATCAAAATTGCACAATCATGTGACTCAGCAGCAGTTTGTGCTTAGTCATCAAAAACCGAACACAAGTTCGGAAGATGAGATTGTTGACAAATGTGCAAGTGGGCTTATGATTTACAGATTTGGGGACGAGGTGTAGTTGAGTATAGCTAGTGATACTTTAATATTACAAACATGAGACAATGTCTAACTGATTAGTTTTTCTAATTAGAGCGGGGATGTGTAGGTCTAAAGCTTACGGTACGGTTCGTACCAAACTGTTTTGGTCTAACAGTATTCTATTTAAAACAAAAGTATTTCAGGTTTCCTATTCTTAGCTACATAAACAATTGGGGCAGCATAGGTAATAGCAAATTATTTTAAGTATTAGTACTACACCATTTTTTGAAAATGTAGAATTCGCAGTACATGATGGAACGGAAAACCTTCCCATATTTAAAATAAAAATGCTTTTTCAGCTATCCACATAGTTAAAGCTGATAGGGAATTTATGAATTGATTGAAATTGCCATTTGGTTTAGAATAAGAAATTAAAAAAAAACTACACGGGAACTTGCTGAGGAGCAACCTCTTTGAACGACCGACGCAACTATTTACTGTCTTCAAAAAACTAGCGCCCTAGCTAGAGCCGTTCAAAAAATTGGCCTTGGGATAGGAGGTCCATTTGGAAGGATTTCAGCAAAATGGTACCCCGAAACCTTGTCAAAATAATTGTCTTTTCAAAATTTACTGATTTCAAAACAATACTAGCACCCTAGCTTAAATTGTTCAAAAACGTGATTTTTGGGGGTCCATTTAGAGAGGGTTTCGTTTTAAGGGTGGTAACCCAATATTACGTCAAAATATATGTCTTTAAAAGGTTAAATGATATTAAAAAAAACTAGCACCATAGGTTAAGCCGTTCAAAAAAGTGATTTTTTTGGGATCCATTTGGTGGGTCTTAGGGGGGTGATATCCCCCAAACAATGTCAAAATATTTGTATGTTAAATATCTACTGATATCATAAAAAAACTGGCACCCTAAGTTAAGCCGTTCAAAAAATTGGTCTTGGGGGTGCCCATTTGGGGAGTTGCTGGAGTAGGGGGGTGGTACCCCAAATTATGTCAAAATGTTTGTCTGTTAAATATCTACTGATATCAAAAAAAAACTGGCACCTTAAATTGATTTTGGGGGACTTATTTTGGAGGGGTTCCTGTAGGAGTGGCCCCCAAAAATTTCGGGAGACAAAATTGCGTTTGCAGCTCAACAACTTTACACAAAAATTGGATTTTGATGTTTTCTGATTTAGGACGATAGCGTACAAGATTTAGGAAGAAAACAAACGAAAAAAAAGCAACAACAAAAGAATAAACCTCTTCGCAGCCAAAAGTGGGTTGGTAGGGGTGAAAGGGTGTCTTCAGACATACAACCACGTAAAATATTTTTACTGTGCTTATGCCGTTTTTAAATGAGACCTATTTTCACGCAAAACTTTTTGGGCAGTTTTCGGGTTCTAAAACCAAAGCCACGACACATATTGCCTCAAAATTTGCAATAAAGATACAACTTATTAATCTGAAACTGCTGTCAAAGTTTCATGAAGCTAAAACAAACCGTTTTTGAGTTCTAAGCAAAAGTCTGCAACTTTGTACTCGTTGGTTTGAAAATGACCAAGTAAACACAAAGAAACACGCGACGCTAGCATCAGTCGTTCCAAATAGAGATAAGATTGTTTTACCTTCCTGGCAGGGCCAGATATAAAGAGAACAAAGGATTTCAGGGCCCCCATAACTTCGCGGTATCACGAAAAGTAATCTCAAAGATAAAAGAAACTTTTTAGGTTGGTCGTCGGGACCTTCAACAAAATCTTGGTCACTGGGTACTACACATCAAATCTGGCCCAGCACCCTTTTCCTCAATTTTTTCCAACCGTAGAAATGATGCCGGCAAGCATTTAAATAAAAACAAAATGTTGTTTGGGAAATCTTTAAAAAGGGCGCTATCATTTTGTACCCCAAGTAATTGATTTTTTTGCAAAAAATGACCAAGTCCACAGTTTGGGACAAAAATGACTAAGTCCAAAAGTTTATTTGTTTATTAAACTTTTTTATAAAAGTTGATCGAATGATTATTGTTGATAATATCTCTTCAGCAACCAATACCAATAATAAAAATCAGTCAAAACATAAAAAATGTGATTTCGCAGTATTTAAATCCTCACTTAAAAACTTTAAATGCTTCTAACTCAAAACTGTTATTTTGTGACTTAGTCATTGTTAGTTCTAAACGCTTCATTTATACTCCATTTAATTTCAATTAATGTTGCTGATTTTAAGGTTTGTTGTTGCATTATATTATGTTTTAGTATTTTGCGATGGCTCATCGGGAATGGGGAGCATAGCACAATTCCCCCTGCCTAATGGGGAGAATTAACAGCAGCTCTGCAGTGCACGGAGTGAATGTTCAAATCTCGATACTGGCTATACGTATATGTCACTAGCTGTGAGGGGCCAATTTTGTCTGACGACTGCTGAGGCAGATTCAACCTAAGACATGTATTCATCGATGTTAAAAAATGTTTCAAAGTGGAAGATCGATGATGATGAATTAAAAAGGATAGCAGAGTTCTCTATTAAGGGTTGGTGAACTCTTTTTCTCTTTTTGATTATTTTTTTTCTTTTTCGTTTCTTTATTTTATGTCCAGGAGTTCTCAAACCTTATGCGTGATGGAGCAATCACATGATCAGGTCTACCAATGAAAACATTAGAAGTCCTTGATTGAGTTATGACGTTTTTGACGTTGCTTAGGAGTGTTTCTGCGTCAAAACGAATTTGACTGACCCCTTGTAAAGAACTCTAATGATATTGTTGTTTTACTGGTAAAATGAGTGATAATTTTTAACAAAATCTTTCAGAAGTGTAAAAAAATTATTAAAGTCATAGTCGCTGAATGAAACTTAATAGAAACAGGAAAACTGCAAGCAAGAGTCGATTTTGTTTTCAGCACAGTGCTGCACTTTCTCGCACAGTTTCGATTTAGGCCTGCTGGGTTGCCAGCAAACGACGAACAAGTTATTGTCTTTTTCTCCAGCAGATTGTTTGTTACAAGGTGACTCTGGTGAGGAGAACAAACGTGGTTCTATTCCAATTTCCGCGTGTTGTATTCTATTCATTGCATGGTCAATCAAGCGTAAAATTGCTTTCTGCACTTTTGTGTCTTTGTAAGCTGAAGTTTCCTCGAATAACACATCCAACTTCTTCGCCAGTTTGTATCCATCGTCAGCGCACACTGAACGTTTTTGACGCAAATCTAGTTTGTTGCCTATTAGCATAATGACAGGACAATCACTCCCCAGAGTTGAGCGCAGATGATTTATCCACTTCTCGGCATTTTGGAAAGATCGTGTATTTGTGATGTCGTAAACAACTACTGCACCAACAGCTTCTCGATAGTTCGCTGTAGTGGCTGCTCTGAAAAGTATGAAAGTGTTTAAATTTATCAGGAATTCTGAAATGACAATTACATGATTGCAGTTGAAAATAGAAATGCTTCTTACTTCAACTGACTCGGTCTATAACTTGTGTAAGTTGAGTTTATTTTTTTGTTTTTGGGTAATAATCAGAGGTGGAGTCCTCAAGGATGTCCTTGGCCTCGAGCACGTCCTCTAGAACACATTTTGAAGTCCTTGGCCTTGGCCTCGAAGGTCGAGTTCTTCGCTTTGGCCTCGAAGCCTCAAGTCCTCGAAAATTGCCCTGTCCTCGGCTCAAGGACAGCCCATTTTTTGAATTGTTAAAATTTTGTAGTTCGCGTGAAAAAAATTTTTGGAGAGTTTTTTTTGGGATATCGCCTGAAAAAAGTTTTTGAAGACCTTTTTTTGGGAGAAAATTTGCGCCTGTGTCCTTGGTCCTTTGCCCTGGCCTCGAGATGGTCTGTCCTTGAAAGGGCTGTCCTTGGCTTTGGGTTCGGATTTTTTTGTATCCTTGGCCTTGGCCTCGAGCCTTGTGTCCTCGACTCCACCTCTGATAATAATTTAACTGTAAGGTAACACAAATGCTACAAAGTGGGGTTCAAACAAGATCTTTGAGGTATGCACTCATCAAATGAAATGCTTTTGTAAGTTTAGAAGAACATAAACTTAAAAAACTGATTAGACTTAAGAACTGATCCGGCATAATTATGTACATAAAATTAGACTTTAATGTCCAATTAGAATAACCCCGCGACAAAAGTTCTTTTCGGTAACGGAATGGTTAGGAATTGATTGGTATTTTTCTGCTAGCTATTTTTTAGATGTTACGAATCATTCACGGACAAAAAGTTAACATAAGTGTATTGGTCGTGTCAAGCAAGGCTGGCAGTACCGTACGGTAAGTTCAGAATTTGCGTACTACGTACCTCGCACCTTGAACCGTACCGTACCAGCGTACCGTACTTCAGTTCAATTTTTGAAGCATACCGTACCAACGTACCGTGCCCATACCATTACAAAAAAAACGTACCGTACTTCTTTGCAAAAGTTGAGGCGTACCGTACTTACGTACCGTACCGTACCGTATTGCCATTCTTGCTTTTAACTACTCGCAACTTTAACTGACTTTTTAAAATCACTAGCCTGTAAATCAGCGACCTCAATTCACACATTTAGCGTCGGATTCAGCTGTTTTTTTCCTCTGCATACAAAAAGCCGGCGTAATGTGCAAAAAGTCTGGGATTTTTAAACCACTGCGTATTTAGCTAAAATGTCGCAGTTGTTTCCGTTCAAACTTTTCTTCAATATATGACGTGCCACGATAGTTCTAAAGCTCTTAGCATTTATAGGCAATACTTAAGACATCACAATTGGCCATACTTGTGACTGTAACTTCTGACATCATAATACAATTGTAACGACAAATTAAGAAGCTATAATGATTACTTGATAATAGCCCATAGTATGTGCACGCTGAGCACGGTCGCACGAAGCTTCATTGACGGCTGCACGTTATACATAAAACGTTCAGGAGGCAAATTTAAACAGCGTATCAACGTACCGTATCCGTACCATTACAAAAAAGGCGTACTGTACCAGCGCATCGTACTTCTTAGAAAAAATTGAGGCGTACGGTACCCTATCTACGTACCGCATTGCTACTCTTGGCTATCGTGTATTGTTATACTTGTTTATTTATTGGTATTTCTTCTGAATTTGCTGCGCTGTTTTTATTTGTTCTAAGTGGAGCTGGTTTGTGTGCTATCAAGAATTTATGCTGAAGATAAGAGGTTGCAGACTCTACCACCTCACCTTTCCTGGAAAGAGCCCTGAGCTATTCCCAAGAAATGGCCTATAGTCTTTTCGCAACCTCTCATTAGAAATGATTATTCTGTAATTTTTTTGCTCCATTTTGCTGCGTGACTTTTTATGCTTGTTTATTTTACAAAATATCTTTCTGCACAAAAATAAATGCCAATTTAATTGAATTGAATTGGTGTCAAGTATCCTTGGTTGCAAATAAAGATTGGTAATGAGAAATGATCTTAAGCTAATTGCATATAGACTGTAGCATTTTGTGCAAAATTTGTTTTGTTTTTAAGTTAATGAATTCTTCATTGGCTACCTCGTTTCCACTAGGAGTGGTCCGAACTACAATTTTATAATAACAACATTTTATTATTTTCTTGTTTATGCTACAGTATATCAGTAATTCATCCCTCTACATATAATTCGTAATTCTAATCAACGTGATTGTTGATGTGGAGATCTAGAGAGTCAAACCCAGACCGAAGAAGTACAAAATGAAGACGTTTCGTAATGATGAGATACTCCACGTAACTTTTCATCGTTGATTCTAATCAATGGATCATAATCAAAACGTTTTATAATTTCTTTATTACCTAATAAGCTGGATAAACTTGGCTAAAACAACTGAGTAATTTTGATTTATTTTTTAAATAACGCTAAACACAGGACAACAAGAGATATTTTATTCTCTTCACTGATATTTTTTGGAATAATTGGTTTGAGAAGAGTAAAATTTGTCCTTATTTGCTTTGAGACGTGAGTTAAGTTATTGGGCTGTAGCATAGTGAGCTACGCAGCCATACTTAGTGGGGATTCGAGTTCGCACCGAGGAGATGTCACGAATAGATGTAGCTGAATTAGACTAAAGCGTGTAACGAGTTATGAAGAAATCTCCGTGTCACTACACAGCTCCTTCCAACCAAATGCCGCGTGGCGGCAAGCAGTTGGCAAAGAACACGATTTTACCAATTTTACCGGCCCAGGAATTTACCGGCCGGTAAACTTAACACGATTTTACCGGCCCAGGAATTGCCCCTGATCGTTTGTTATGGAGGCAAACTTGCGCTTCACCGCTTCACAAAGTGGCGAATTTTCAGTAATTTTTTACACGTACCTATTTGCTTGCGAATACCCTGGTTAAATCATAAGTAGCTATTAGGACCCAATGACTCGAAAACGCAGTCCTACTTCCAAACTTATGGTCATAGGTCTTGTTTTCACACCAAATGAAATGCATAGCAGGTTACCACAGTATTAAAACAATAACTGATTAAATTCCTATTTTTAGTTGAGCATTTTAATCAAAAGTTTTAAGTTCACCAAGGAACAAGTTGATGTACAACTTTTAATGTTTAGTGCTGTGGTAATCCCTGAGATATTTGCTCCAACATTTTTGAAACCCTGACATCAACCATTGATCAAAGAAAGTGAACATTGTCATTAAAATGGATATTGATTCATTGCTAAATTGGTCTTATTGTTCTTTTTTATTGCAATTCTTTTCAAGCCAAAAGCTAACGTTTAAAAAAATTCCCGTTTTTAGCAAAAGTTAACCGATTAAAAAAGTCCCAGAAAGAGCTTCTACTTTTGCAAGCTATTTTTAAAAAGCTAATGTCGAATACGTGACATTACCGTGAAAGTAAAATTAGTTATGTAAGCACAAAGCAAATGATATTTTTGAGTGGGATACCTCTGAATTTGCTAGAATACACAGAAAATATACAATGACGTGCATATTGCACAACATACAATATACGAAAGCAGTTGGAACAACTTTCTTTTGTGAATCGTGCCATGAGACCTTTGCAGATGCTAACATTAGCCTTGATAAAGCTTAGTTATGTTGATCCGGCTTAGAGACGTATGTGGGAATAAATGCAGAGCACTTCACACTATTTTTGATATTCTATTCTGTGATGTTTGCGAGACGCACCTTTAGACAAGCTGCAACAGACCATGGCATTTTATTATTTCCTTCATTTCGGTTGAGTGAAGTCCTAAATGTGGTTCCAAGAAACGCAGTTCTATACACTAACATCGAAACCCCGGTTATATGACCACCCATGAGATCACATTCAAGCGGTCTGCGGGCGGGGTGGTCTTGCTTTTGAGGTTGAAACGCATCAAAATGATCCTGATTGGGACCACATTAAAGTGGTTGTGATAACGAGCTAGTTGCCAGACGAGGTTCCACTGTACCTTATAGAAACCCTCTAGCTCATGGTCTTCCTGCAGGTCTTTTAAATAATGCAGGTTACATCATATGGAATGCAAATAGGTTTCACACAACCTACTACCAATCAGTAAATGTGCTTTGTGTATAGGTAAGGCCAAGTTTGGATTCAAGTTTAATGGAATTCAGGTCAAAATTGAGTCGTATTTTGTTGACTTGTAAAGGAGCGGCCATTTTTATCTACTCACTGATTTTCACAGTAACAAAACTAAGCTTGGGTTGAATGATTTTGGCCAAATCAAGTTTTTTTAATCAAGCGTATAGGTCACCAGAGTTGTTGTTGTTGTAGCGCATTTTTATCCTACTGCCACTGGAAAGCATCAAGCGCTATATATTGAATAATATACACACTTTTCATTGCGTTTACTACTTTGTGCTTGTAGAAATCCACACCTGCTTAGGACACCTGCTTAGGAGTTTCCAATGATCCAATGCTCCTATGGATTTCTTTGAATTTTTATCCACTGAATTTGCTGCTTGTTCGAAGCCACCAAGCAAACATAATCATCGTAAAGCGTCTTGTCGAATGAAGCAACTACGTGACCAGGGCGCGTGTTGAGCCAGAGATCTTGCGATCAGGGTCGTCGTAAGAACGACGCCTTTACCCTCTCGGCCACGCTGCCAACAATCTCGAACAATGAAAACAAACATATTTTGTCTTAAGATTTTTACTGATTTTACAGTTAAATTTGTCTATGTCATCATTCGATTTGTCACTTCACCTACTTCGTCACATTTTTTTTATCTATTACTATTAAAATTAGGCGAATTGTGCTGTATTTTTTCTTTGAGTTTTACTGGTTGCTGCGGACAAAATTAACTTACTTGAACATTTCTCTGCCAGCCATGTCCCAAAATTGCGCTAAAATCCGTTTTTGATGAAGAAGTTTGGTCGAATGTTCCATTAAAACTGTCGGTTTCGCGGATTCACTAACTTGACCGTGGCAAAACCGAGACACCAGTTGAGTTTTTCCGGTGCTAGAGTCACCGATTACCAGTATTTTGTAAGTTTTTTCATAATCGCTTTGTCGCATCCCTGTTTGGTGTTCATTCGTGTTAAGTCTACAAGACAAATTTATACACACAGTTTATCAATTATTCTATATTCTAAATGCGGCAGACGGCAATACACTTTTTTTCTAATTACGTTAGAACCATTAAATTTTGGTTGAGGTTGGCTGTTCTTATATTTTTACAAAATTTCAGCTTCATTTTATATGTAAATTTTGCTTGAGAATAAAGGGGCCCAAATTCATTATTGTTTGGTTAAGGATCATCTTTTATCATTAATTATTATTATGTAAATAGTCTCAAGACAAATTAACACTGGCGAAACAGAAAAAAAAACAAAACAGAAAAAATTTTCACCAGGTGTTCATGATCATTTTTTTCATGCCGAAGCTGGCATTGTTCTTAAATTTTGTGCAAAATAAGTGTAGTGTTTTTATATAAGGGTTTTCATGAAAAAAAAAGTGTAGTTGAGTTGGTATGAGCGCCGGGTTAACTATCAAAAAGTCACTGGGTCCCGATTCAATTCTTGAACTATCAATGTGGCATTGTGTCCTTAGGAAAGATACGGTACTTTACGCGTATTTTTCAGTAGGGCCAAGCAGTTAACCGGTTGTGGTGGCCCGTCCAGACAAAAGACTTAATCAAAAACATAACCAAAACAAACAATGCTTATTGCTTTGATGTGTTTAAACAGATGCAAATTGTTGAGTGCTTGCCTCCTACGCATGAATCATAAATGGGATTGGTTTCGATTTTGAAGAGCTTATTTTTGGAATGAAAAGCTTCAGATTCTAAACTGAATCAACAGACCAGTTGGTCGAGCGGTAACGAGTTCGTCATCGAAACAGGAGGTTAGGATTCAATTACAGGTCCGATTAAGTTGGATGCCTCGTTTTTTTTGCCACCACTTCGGAATTTTCTTTAAAAAAATCTGTGTAGCCCAAGTGCAATAACGTACAAAAGGACGCCTAAAACTTTAAAAAAAATCTCACTCAAAACTCTTACCTTAATGCATTCATACTTTTGGATAACCAGTAGTTGAGTACATTTACATGCGCAAGCAAATAGAAAGCCTATAGGCTATTGTTTTTCTAAAAACAATGTCATTAGTTGGTTGAGCGATTGCCATTCTCCTACCTTCGGAGTTACTTTGCAGGGCGGTCAGATTTGTTCAAAATTTTACAGTTGGCACAATGATTAAATTGAGTTGTTGTGGGGGCGCTTAAGGGGTTTGGGTGTAGAAGTAAATTTCTACAAGTTTATTGTCGTTGTAATTACATACTGTAATGCATACTCTTCCTCCTGTCTCCGGACAGCATCACACGCTAACTGTTGGAAGATACGCAACTTTGCATTGCGATGAGTACTTCGTGCTTGGAGATATCCTCACCTTCTTAGGAGTTTCCAGTGATCCATGTTCTTGTGGTTTTCTTCAAATTTTTGTTCACTGAATTTGCTGCTTGTTAAAAGTCACCAAGCAGAGATAATCATCTTAAAGCGTCTTATCCAAGGACGCAACTACGTGACCAGGGTGGGGGGTTGAATCCAAACCTTGACCTCTCGACCACACCGACAATAAAAATTAGAAAAATAAATTAGGATAATTGGGAAAAATATTTCTGGTACCTTGGATATCTGTACAAATTTTAATCAAACTTTTTTTTTGTCCAGAAGTGAAAACGTATTTATAGCTTACTAAATCTTGGGGGAAGAGGAGAGCTTACTTTCTTCGTCAAAACGAGACAAAAACGACCATTACCTTTACACCTCTGTTATTAATTCAATTTTACTGTATATCACCAACAGTTCAAACATAACAATTGGCGGAATTTTGATGTTTTTGCAACACATTCATTTTCCATAACACAACAACCAGGCATCAAACTTCACATTTTTGGGTTCACTATTGTGTATTACGTTGCTTTCAGAAGCAGACAGTATAATATTAAACACCTTCGAGCGAAGCTACTACTTGCCTAGGACTTGATTGTGCAGGCTTCAAACTGATCTTTTTCAATGCTGAACAGGCGAGCTGCAAAGATCAATTCTGATTTTTGTATTCTATTTGACGATTTGACTCGATTAATACTAATTCACTACCTCTGTCACAAACACTTTGTCAATTATACCAACGATGATATTCTCCCTTTATTTATTACCTTGACAATGATTTTTTATCCCCAAATATTGCAATATGAATATACGAAATGCTTGCACTTATTCTTTACTTTAAAACTTCTAAAAGCTTACCTCAAAATGCATATTTTGAACAGTAAAAGTTTATCAGCTTTTAAAGTTTTAACGATCCAGTTTAACTAAGCCCGAGAAACTTGAGTATGCCACTTATGCTCTGCTGGTGTCAAAAAACGCATAATGTTTAATCAAAACGCCTTTTTTTTTACAATACGCGGTTTCAAGCTAAAAATGAGGAAATAAGTTCTAATAATACAATATTTGTAAACGAAAAAAAAGCATCAAATCACAAATTCACCATTATAGGAGTTTAATCGCACGACAATATGACGTCATCTGAAATTAGTTCTTCCGTCACGTGATAGAATATCATAAAACAAAAAACAACACTGGCATGCAAATTTTTACATTACTATCACAGCAAAAATTCGTTCTATTTCGTACGTTTTTTATGTCGTGTCGTAGTTAAATTTTTTGGTAAATTTATAGTAAATTTTTGGAGGTTCCAACTCAATAACTTTTGGTTATTCGAGGTCTCCAAGAATTACATGTTGTGCTTTTTATTTTGATGTTGAATGTAACCACACAAAATGTATTTGAAATGGTGCATCTGCTAAATTTATTCTTACTGTCCAGAATTTTTGACCTTTAATCTTATAATGCAGATTTGCCTATTCCAAAGCCCGCATTCGAATTTTGACAAAATCAAGGTTTTACTAGAGCTGATTGATTGGATTTTTGTGTACAAGGCAAAAAACAGAAAAAGTTTTTGCATACATGATTACCAATGTTCCCTCTGAATTTTCGTAGTCTGTGTGCGCAGAAATTTTGGTCTGTGTGCACTTTTTTGGAAATGACTTATATTTGTAAATTTGGTGAAGACCAAAAAAATGTCTTCACCCAAAATTGGAATGGTTTTTGAGACCGAAATTACATGAAGACCAACAAAAAAAAAAGATCTTCACCCAGAATTGAAGCGGTTTTTGTGCGCGAAAAGTTTATTGCACTGTGCAAAAACATGTCTGTGCAACAATATGTCTTTGCGCAGTAAATTTATGCGTGTGCGCAGTCTATGAAACCTGTGTTCGCGCGCACACGCGCACAGTTTAGAGGGAACACTGATGATTACCACCTCAAGTAAGTTGACTTTTCTTTTTTAAAACATAAGTATTGTTTAGCATTATCTCTATTACGCTTTTCCTGCATTACTATACAAAATCTTTTAATTTCTATTTTCTAGCAATCCGTAAAGCATTTTTCTTCAGTTTCGTAAATTTGTGCAAATTAAAAAATTTCACATAAATTCCAGGTTGTAGGTTTAGCTGTGATAGTAAAAGTAAGGTGGTAACCGGACGTGAGTCCAAAATGCACAGTCCCTGACGGACATGAGTCCTAAAATACACAAGCCCTAACGGACACGAGTTCTAAATTACACGAGTTCTGCTGAACTCAAGCCCTAACGGACACGAGTCCTAAAAAACACGGGCCTAAAGATACAAGTCTTAACGGACACCAGTTCTCTTAAAATGGGAACTATCATTCAGTTACTGCTAGAGTACAGTATTTATAACTAAAAACAGTAACTTAGTTACTTTTCGGAAGAAACTTTTTCATCACTTTTGTATAGCTTATCATAGAAAAGCAACTAATAGAAAACACTGCAACCACGTTTCTGAGCAAACATCTTTCCAAGACAGTATTTTGCCCAATCATGCTTTCACCTAAAGGGGTGCGTTTTTAGCGACTCTAAACGCAAACCTGGCACCACCTTGAACCTCAACCCAAAGAGTTTTGTCCTTGCACAAACGTTAAAATTGTTTATTTTTTGGAATAAAGTTTCGGGCTATAATATGATTTCGGGGCAGAAGCGCTTAATATGGGGCAAATATTCAAAATTACTAAGCATTGTGAATTAACTAGTCATCGGCATTCGATACGTGACACAGAAAATTTTCGGCTATTCGTTGAAGAGGCTTGCGCGAAGTCTCCGAGCATCTTCATTCGATGAGATCGGATTCGACGCTTCCACACCACGCACGCGGCTGCTATCGGCAGAAAGACGCAGAAGACCAGCCCGAGGACTATTGAAAAGGCAATCACTCCTCCTCCTTCAATATTACAAACATTTGATTAATGAAAAAAATAAAAATCCGATTTATTTTCGCATGATCTTTGTATGCCTCAATCACTCTGCATCGGTTTTACCACATTTCAACGCTTAGTACCCTTTTAAGGTGCTGTTTGCTAGTTTTTTTTTTATCTCGTTGGGCACCACAGCGGGAAGGCTGCAGTTTTTAGCTCCAATGGAAAATATGCGCTAATGTCGTTCCCGAAGACACAACGTCGCACTTCCGAGTTAAGACGCTTTAGCCTGTTCTGTAAATTAATCGAATAAAAACAAATAACAGGTCAGATGTTGCAGTTAAGAAGAGAAACTGTCACAGCAGATAAGGATTAGGGTGTCCCTTATTTGGTGTCAAATTTTAAAATACACATTTTTGAGAGTTTGACCCTCTCAAAACTTTCCACTACACCAAAAACTGCCTCATGCAAAGTTTTGTGGCAAAATTTTGATGTTTAGAGGTGGCGCAGAGATCTCAAAGTTGGCTTAACAAACACCAATTTATGCATATAGGAAGTTTTCGAATCTGTATTAATAGTTATGTTTACAGAGAGTTATTGCTGCAGAAGAGTATAGGTTTCTTCACATTCGGAATAATCACATGGTTATTTTCAACAATCTGTAAAGCATACGGCATTTTTTTTATGTTTGAAGCGGCTTGATTGAATGGTGGTGCTACCCAACCCCTTGAGAGGGATGAAGAAGCAACGGGACTTTGCAGAGACCCAACCGTAGTACTACACGCCAGGGTGCAGACTGCAGAGCCAAAGATAGATTTACAGACAGGCTCAGAAGTAAGACAGTAAAAAAAAACGTGGTTAAGGTTCTGCAGAAGGTGTAAGCGCTACAGGAAGAGTTTTCCTTACGACTGACTTACGACAATTGTAAGAGGCTTTGACCTTGGAAGCGACGGCGGAAAGCTCAAAGCATACGGGGCGTGAGAATACCAATTCCAATGGAGAAACTGTTGGAACAGGACTGTTGAAATAGGAGGGGAAATGTGACGTCTACATTTGTGACACTGGGTGAAACGAGTTTTGGTTATAGCTGGGGAGAGGAACTACGAACCATCGTAGTAGTCAGGAAGGCTCCAGCTTTGGGAAGAGAATCAGCATACTTATTTCCAGGGATACCAGCATGACCGGGGACCCATTGGAAGTTTAAAATGGCACTGTTGGAAAGTGAGGAGACCTGAAACCAGACATTTTAAAGGGGTCTTGGCCAGAGATATAAAAGGGCCTTTGAAAGTAGGGAAAGAGCCGATTGGGAGTCCGTAAAAGGACTTACTGAAAAGGGCAAGTCGTCTTGTCGTTGTTACACCAGACAAGCCCGTTTTCCTGGGGATGTGCTTCAGCTGCGAAACTGGAGGAAATTGGTCCAGCAGAGAAAAAGATTTGAAGGTATTGCATTTGGACAATATGGCATACACTCCAGTGCCAAAGCCTAACGAGGAAAAAGACAGATCTATCGACCCATGAATACGCGTCTGAAGGAGGGAGAGCAATTGATTCTTGGCGTATTTATGTTGCTGGGATGGACTTGGGCAACTGCAGTTAGGTATGGAAGATAATACTGTCAACTTGATTTGAGTCCAGAGGGAATTGGGGGACATATAATTAATGGTTCGCGCAAGAATAGAAGGGTTTCGTCTGTGGATTAGCAATATGATCATCAGGAGAGTTTCTTCTTGAACAGGCTGATTGCTGATTTTGAGCCAATGGCGCTGAGGTTAAGTGATTCTTGGAGGAGACGCAGATCACGTCCAAAGCAAGAAAGTGCTTGGTATTGAGGATTCAAAAAATTTGTATTTAAAAACACTCAAAGCAATTTTCAAAAGGAAAAGGTGGGTGTCAAAGAGAAGCAATGGGATAGGGGTGAAAGAGAGGCATCCACTAAAGACCTTGCTCGCAGATCGTGGAGAATTTCTAATGGGTCGGTCAGACATATCAACCTTCCACTGTTTTTGTGGACACACTCAACAAGTGTTTTTTTTGTGCGTAGGTCGTATCCATTCGAGTTTATGCAGAGGTTCATCTTCTACAACATTCTCTGAAACTTTCACCATGGCAAATTTTGTAGTCAAACCTACGCTACGATCAAACTAACCAAGCAAATTTAAATCCTCTGTAAGATACCACAGAAGACTAGCCAAGAGCCACCTTCGGTGAGAAGCTTTTTTTTGTTTTGAAAAATTGGTTGATAATAATACTAGCACTGAAAACTGCACCTAATTACAGTATGTCATAACCGATACGTCACTGCAAAAGTTAACTCTCAGAAGATTTTAATAAACGCTATTGTTATGCGTGTTAAGGTCACAATAAAATAATACAACTCTATTGTTCGTAATGGTGGTATTCCTGCATAGGAATTAAAAGCACCCATCCAAACTTGAAAGGCTTTGCGCCACCTCTAAACTTCATTTTAAAAGTTTAAAATTTCATACGTATCATTTTTTCATGCAATAGAACCATTTGAAAGGGTCAGAGGTGAAACTTTTCGAAAAGTCAAAATAAGGGACACTTTAATGAGGATGAAGTGATGGACGTACTTATCGATGGAGGCAGTGGCGGATCTAGAAAATTTTGGTGGGGGGGGGGATTTTAAGCACAAAACCTCAAAAATTCGGATGTCTTCACCGAAATTGAGAGTGATTTTTCGGTCGAAATCGGAAATTCGAACGTTTTTTCTGCCCAAAATCAGGTGGTCTCCAAAAACAAAAAAAAAAAGGTCTTCACCGAAAGTGAGAGTGATTTTTCGGCCGAAATCGGAAATTCAAACGTTTTTTTCGCCCAAAATCAGGTGGTCTCCAAAAAAAAAAAAAAAAAAAAAAAAAAAAAGAAAAAAAGGTCTTCACCAAAATTGAGACTGCTTTTTCGGCCGAAATCATTAGGTTTAAGCTGGTGGGGGGGGGGGGATGCATCCCGAAATGGAGCCTAATTTTTCGAAATAGAGGCTGATTTTTCGGCCGAAATCGTTACTTTTAGGTTGGTGGGGGGGATGCATCCCCCCCATTCCCCCCCTTAAATCCGCCACTGGATGGAGGTGTATAGAAAATTGAGCCCCCGTGGGTGAGGGCTTGTACATTGTGCGTGTACAGTACTTGCACACTTTATCAAAGAATAAGGTGACTTCTGTACGAGTTTTTAGATAGACCGATTTTTAGAAATATGGTTTTGGGCTTCTGTTCGAGTTTTTTTTTTTTAATTTTTAGGTAGATCAATAATAAC
Source organism: Trididemnum nubilum (assembly GCA_963965965.1). Classification (NCBI taxonomy): domain Eukaryota; kingdom Metazoa; phylum Chordata; class Ascidiacea; order Aplousobranchia; family Didemnidae; genus Trididemnum; species Trididemnum nubilum. The sequence continues at coordinate 6,769,564 of OZ014485.1, read as the reverse complement.
TAATTACAATGCCAAGCATAATTTTTGCAAAATTGCATCAAAACATGAGCTCAAGTAACATCGAATTCGTTTTCGAATTCGACCTATATCAAAAAATGCAAGCGTTTAATAACTAAAACTTCTAACATTAAAAAATAACCAAATCTTACTTGAAACTCCTAAATAGCTGTTGTTAGAATTGATGAAATTATTTTGCGTGGTTGTGGTGTCTTTCCATTTATATGTGTTGTAATAATTGACGGAATTTGATTCTGACACAACTAGCACGTCACTAGCTGGTTCGATTGGACCTAGTGACACAACTATGTCGTCATTATAGACGTCACGACGCTTGCGAAAGGATGACGTCATCAAAGCATTGCACATCTGCTAATACTGAAGAGTTTAGTATCTTACTGTTTATTCAAACCAAGAAGTAACTCGAAGAAGTTTTGATTAATAATGCTGAAATTGTCGATTAAATTTAAATGCTTATTTCTTTCTAATTACATACGATTGATTTGACTGGAGTAAACGAAGAACACTTTTTTTATTGACAAGAATATGAAAAATATTAACTTTTTACGAGAGCAACATTGGACCAATACTACTGCATGTGTCATCTGCAATTTGCTTCACTTGTAGATACTTCCTATTACTGTTGTAATCTTCATTCTGCAGTCAGAGTTGGATTTACCATATGGCATTTTGGCACAGTTCCGGCTGCCAAGGGCCCTGCACTTGGCTGGTAATTGCAACGAAAACTAGCTGTTAATAGCGAAGACCTTGTTTTTTTTTCTTCACTTTAATCAGGCAGAAAAATGCAGCGAAAATCAGACAAAGACCTTTTGGGTTCGTATGTTTCATCTTTCCAGAGAGTCAAAAATGTCAAGGGTTGTTATGTAAATCGCGCAATGTAAATCCGACTCTGTCTACAGTATTCTAGGACAAATGGATCTCGGATAAATGGGTCCCGTACAATTGAGTCTAGGACATCTGGGCCCTAGATAAATATATTCCGGACAAATGGGACCGAGGACAATTGGTTTCTGGAAAAATGAGACCCGGACAAATTGGTCCGAACAATTGGGTTCCAGGAAAATTAGTTTCGGACAATTGGGTCTCTGGCAAATGGGCCGTTTAATGCATCTTAAACTACCTATAAATGTTCAAGCTTTTTTGTATCTTGCAATATACATTAATTGACCTAATTCGGAAACAGAAAAACAAAAAAAATATATAAAAACGAGTAATTACAGTACCCTGATGGCAGTGACAGAATTTTTATCTTAAATTTTGTAGTAAACTTGAAAAAAATGGATTCTCTGAAATACGATTTTATGAGTTTTCATTTTACTTGTCGCAACTCTCTGCTGTATTTTCACTGCTTTACAAGATTCCAAAAAATCGCTCGAAGTTTTACGACAAAACCCCAAAGCAATTTAACCGATCAAGCTTTCAGCCATTTATAGCAGAAACAATCTAATACCACGTACCCGCCCTCGCCGCCAGTGATTAGTTTTCATGGACGCCGTAAATGCAAATATTTCATAAAAATTTAGCAAATAATACTATTCTGTGCTTTGGCTATGAATAGTGCAATCTACTACACAGTGCACATTAAATTTATAAATTTTTAACTTTTGGAATGAAATTAGATTCCTGGGTATGAAATCAATTAACTTTTATCTGTTAAGTATTTCTACACTAATATTTCATTCCGAAACGAGAAAAGCTGGAGCACCTAATAGTTTGAAATTTTACGGAATTTTGGCAAATTTTAACATGTCAATCTGATCAATTTCACCGATTGATTTTTAAAACCTTTTGTTTTTTTAAGAGAAACAGTACCCAGAGAAGTAGAGGCAGGGCTGAAACTGTCTCAGAAAAGCTAAAGCTATTCTTGTCGTGGTAGAGAAGCAGACAAAATTAACAAGCTCAAGGACCTTTCTTTTGTCCCAAAATTCCGTCTGACTGACTGCAGGTGAACTCTTTTTTTAGCTTAGTGTTTACCTGCTCTCCAACTGTGATTCGTGAGTCCCATCTGATAATAGGCTGTGTCTACGAAGCTGGTAAATATTTTAGTACAAAGAATCACAACTAAGCTCTAGCAAACGTTGAAGACTACTAATACTGGCAATGGAGTTGATCTGAAATTTTTGTGGAAGCAAAAACTTTTCTTCCAACTAATGCAAAACAAAAAGCACACAAAATGTTTAAAAAAGCCCACTTTTAGGTAAACTTGCTGGTACTATTGTTTACATATTAATAGCCAAAAGTTTAATGCGTTGATATAGTGAGATTACTATTTCAGCAATACATTTAGTAGGAAGTGATACAACGGTCCAGTACAGGTGTAGTTGCGAACAAGATCCACAAAATAAGGCTGAATGTTGGCTGTTGAAATCTTCTTGTTCGATTCTCGCGACAGATATTTATTTATTGGTAAAGCACAATTTGCATTGCATAAGCGCTGTAAGAAATTATGTAACTGTTTTATAAAAAAGCTGTGGTACATTAAAAAGCCAATTAAATGGCAGAAACTTTGAAATATGAAATACGGTAAACAGAAGAAATTTCCTCCATAAGAGGGGCTTGAAAGGTTTGTACAGAATGCCAATCAAAAAGCAGATCGTTGGCAGATAATTGGTTTAACATGTTTGGATTGTAATCGATTGTGAAAGATCTTGAGAGTTGAGACTAAAAACAAAAGCTGAAAGGTTTTTATGTGTGCTCCTCTTCTGGCCGAATTTCTGGTCAAATTTTGATTAGTAAACAAATCGTTTGTCCTAACTACTAAAGAGTCAAAATTTTTAAGAAGAGACCATTTCATTGGAACATTTTATCGACTTTTTGTTCTTTCTGACCAAAATCTCTAACCGAAACTCAAATCCTTACTTTAAGACTAATCCCAAGCCTAACCCAAACCCAACTCAAATTTCAATCTTAATGCTTGAAAAAGCAAATGAAAAATTTGCGAATGAATATTTCGTATTTTTGTTTTTATTCCCTTTAACTTAAAATTTTTGGGTGAAATACTCACTCCTGAATTCTTAACCATAAGTGAAAGCATTAATTCTTAATCTGATTTCTATTCCCATATTTAAGCTGCGAAGCTACATGTAATTCTGGGCCAAAAGCAATTTCTTGTTTGAACATTAAAAATATATCCAATAAGCAAGGTAATGGTGCATGTAACAATGTAAGCAGGGCATGTGAAGTTAGCAAGGTAATTGAGTTTTAAAACTGTCTGCTTATCGGCAAATTCCTTCCCCCCCCCCCAAAAAAAGAAAACCATTGAATGTTTAACGCTACTGTACATACCAACTTTTTGTAAGTTTGAAATCGCAAGCCGGCACATAATTATAATTGGGCTTAACATGATTTATATTTTCGAAATTTTCAAACCTTGTCAAATACACTTACTAAACTAAATTTCTGAGCTTAAACTGTTTTACAAAGTATAAAATAATCATTTAAAGCTTCTTTCGCGGACAAAAAAATCTTTGTTTGTTATTTGTAAGTTCTTCGTTTCGCTACACCAATCGTAAGTGAAGTTCATCAGTCGCCAAACCCGCAAGAAGCGTTTACTGATCTTGCATTATGATGGTGACCGATTGGTGGCAGAAATGTGCTGATAATTGCAGCAATTAGGAAGACCCAATTAACAACAAAGTTTTATGCAATCTTTTTATTTAAAGGGTTAGAACTAGGTGACAGTAACAAATTATAATTTTTCACAAATGGTTTGCAAACTTCTGCCGTCACGCATGAATAATAAACAAGATCAAACACGTCATCATTAAATCAAAGATTTCCAGTACTTTAATTGGTCAACTTCATCACGTATGACTGCTCCATCGTGATGAGCAACACTGCAGATACAAAAAAGAAACAAAAAAAGGAAAAATAATAAACAAGCAAAAAAAAGAGAAAGAGTTGACTAACTTATTGTAGAAAACTCTGATCAAATGTTATTGGAAGTGACTATTTCACCAAAAATTTTGAAGTTAAGGTAAAAAGAATAAAGCGAGGATGAGGAATCTTCATCCACGCATTTTTCATTTACTTTTTCAAGGTTAAGATTAGGGTTTGAGTTAGAGTTAGGGTTATGTTTGGGTCAGTTTTAGAGAAAGAATTTGAGTATGGTTAAATTTGGGTCAGAATTAATCAAAAAGTTGATAAAAATTCGGGTGAAATAGTCTCTTTCAATGACGTTCTATTTGCATCCCACCTTCAAACACTGAGGCCCATCGAAGCAAAGACGAATGTTGCAGTGCAAATACACTTTCGTGTGATTCGTAAACCGAAAAACTTTTGACTCCCATTTGACAAAAGTTTCTTTTCCATTTTCCTCAAGATAAACTTCAGCATCGGATATAACTGGGCAGCTAAAACATAAGATAAGGAGGCTATTAAAAAACATTATCTACAGTAACTCCAACCGAAATTGGCTACCTAATGAAAGAAGTTAATGGTGGCTGCACCAAAGTAATGAGATTGTCTTCAAAACTGTACTTAAACACAGGTACAGTGATAAATAATAAGTCAAATTTGGTTTGGATATAGTTATGGCACAGCGCGAATAATAAAGTGTCTGTTTATCTTTAGAGCAAAAAAAATCAAAAAAACAGGCAATGTGAAAAGCTTTGACTAAAAAAAAACAACAAACAAACAGAGCCATGATAAAATGAAACATTTTATTTTATACGAGATCTCATCTAAGTAGGAACAAATTTCAAATTTAATCATTCTCTTTCAAAAAGATTGAAAATAATTTGAGTTCAAATTGAAACCTCTCGCACTAAATAAGAATCTTTTATTTTATCTTGTTTTTTTTTTTTTGTTTTTTGTCAAACCTGCAGTATATGTCTATCCTTTATAATGCATGACGTACTGGCCGTGTGAGTGTGTGTACTTACTAATCCGTGATTAACGGATACTGTATCTCCGAAAGAGAATTTTGTTCCGGAGTAGCCCAGCAATTGAGAACTTGAAGGTTTGTTAAAGCTGGTCCTTCCATTAGCTCAACTTTGACACGAACTCTGTAAACAAGCTTCAGAAATAATATTGTTTTTTTGTGAATCCAATGAGTTGTGGCAGTATAGTTTTCGCAAAATTAGTCTGAATTATAAACAAAAATACTCAAGGATAATTTCTTTACTCATTTCTTAATTACTTAATTTGTCATTCTAAATCACACATTTATTTATTCAAGCGTTTCAATCAGACAGGCAGTCTAGGGTTACTTCCAATGTACAACCAGACCAATGCACAAAATCTAGATTTTTTTCAACCCGAGAAAAGCTATAAAATTTAAGAAAATGCCGCCAATAAAACCATTTTTTTCATTTCGACCGTGTCTGTTTATTCCATGTGTAAAAGTTGAAAGGTTTTGGTTGAGACTCTTTAGAGGTTTCAATTGAATTGATCTGAAATTACATTTATTTTTGCACCTTTTTGCATTTTTTTAACTCATACGTTTCAGTTTACTTACTGATCTTCAGCAGTAAGATGAGGAGGAGTCTGGTAGGCTTCCTCGTAGTCCACATCCTTATACAAGATCATGATCACTTGAAACTCTCCCGTTCCAGTTTGCCGGCCGAGAAACTGAGTTATCGGACTGAAAAATTGAAATAATTTAATAATTCATTCAATATTGATTATAAACTTATTGTTTTTGACCCCATATAATAATTGATTATTATTTATTAAAATCATTTAGTTAAGCACTGGTCAGTTGGTCGAGCGGTAACGCGTTCGTCTCAAGAGCGGGAGGTCCAAGGTTCACATCTCGAGCAGGTCAAATCGAACACAATTTGTCATGATGCGGCAATGGGCCCAACAAACTCGCTACAAGATTCGGCGTAATACAGCGAGTATAATGAAAGATTTGATTCGGTTAAGCCTACCGCAAATCTTCATAAAGCAGGTTAATTATGCGTAATACCAACCGTGATATCATCTTTATTAACTTAGTTGCCTTGGCCAGGAGACAGCGAACATACCTTTGCCGTCTTCGTGACAAGCTGCCACCTGACCACAGACCCACATACTGTCCGTTGTAGGTATGGGCTGCACTGAACGTATAACTGTGGGCGAAAGTGCATAGTTCTAGTTCTAGCCTACTGACAGTTTGTGCGATGGTAAGGTGGTATGCTACCGAATTCCTCTTTAAGATAAACCAAAAACGTGCTCGTATGCTCACTATTTTACGCCTAGTGCTGGCCCGATGTAAATCTTTATAGGGTTCACGTTTTTGTCACCTTTTTAGGTCTTTGATTAAAAACAAAAAATTTAAAAAAAAGAAAAAATACAAGAAAAAATAATTTAAAAAATGCCAAAATGGACCAGTAAAAATTAATTAAAAACTGAGAGGCAATCAGTTATGACTTACACTTCTACACCCTAAAATTTCATTGATTGAGTGGGAGAAATCATGCATTAATTTCGGCCAGTCTACCAGGCGCGTAGCCAGGATTTGGAAAAGGGGGGGGCTATTTTGAAAGAGTGAGAAGTGTGCAAACGACCTTGACTCGAATTTTCATTGACCTTGAATCAGTTTCAGACGGTTTGTCCGAAATTTGAGACGAAAAGTCTCGGAAAAATCGGAAATTCAAAGGTTTTTTCCGCCCAAAATTAGGTGATCTCCAAAAAAAAAAAAAAAAAAAAAAAAAAAAAAAAAGGTCTTCGCCGAGATTTTTCAGCCGAAATCCGAAATTCAAAGGTTTTTTCCGCCCAAAATTAGGTGATCTCCAAAAAAAAAAAAAAAAAAAAAAAAAAAAGGTCTTCGCCGAAATTCAAAGTGATTTTTCTTCCAAAACTTCGCAAGTTCAAACGTTTCAGGGGGGGCTCTTTTCGCATGGGGGGGGCTATTTTCCATTTTTTACAGAAAATCGGCCTCAAAAGCACAAAAACCATGCGATTTTGCAAACTTCACAAGTCAATGGGGGGGGCTCGAGCCCCCCCCGCCCCCCCCCTGGCTACGCTACTGCAGTCTACACGTGTCGGATTATCATCATGAGCGTACAAGCGACGGTGTCTTTTATACGTTTCAATAAACTATAGCACACTTTTGCCCGCTGTGTTTAATTCTGTGTCAAAAAAAAAGAATACAATAGTAGGCTAACACTCTTCCGCCAACTGCAGAGCTGGGCTAACTTTTAAACCTGGTAAAAACAGGACATAAGATTGCCGTGAGCGCGCATGTGCAAGCATTTGTTTTATTTCATTTTAAACGGAAATTCGTTGCAGTACGCTCGGTGTACCGCCTTACCAAGTGCAAGTTGATTAAAATAAACAAAGGATACACTGATACGCTCACGATTTTACTCCGGTTTAGATCGAGCCGTGCTCGTAATCAGCACTACATTGAGATTGCAAACAGAATCTGTAACTGCGTCATCAGCTGCATCTGACTTAGCTACAGTCAAAAAAAGGCTCCAAACAAGATTTAGGCTCTGATGTTCACAGCCACACTCTAATTTAGTGTTGATTATGCAAGCAGTAAGCTCATGAGCTAGCCTTGGTTGCACTTTCCTCGACACGTAGTTAAGATGGGATTGTTGGCATATAGACCTAAAACGGGGCTTGACGCTGCTCAGACAACCGAACTGGTGCTCGACAATTAAGTTTGAAGAACATTCAAGAACTGATCAAATTTTTTTCCTGGTTATCATGACGTAGGTCGGACGTAGGTTGCCTATAGATCATTGATAAACGTTTACTTGTTGAAATTTTTGTAACGCTGACGTTTCTGTTAATCTTTAATGCCAATTTTAAATAATGTAATGTTGTTTCAAACTATCAGAAAAAGTAAGTTGTTCATCATTAATGCGATTTGCTAAAACTTCCGCTAGTTTAGAAGCAATTGTCATAAATTATTCAAAACTTTCTTTTAACTAAACTTGATACGAGTATTTTTTGCTTGAGGGTATAATGTTCACGCTCACCGCTTGAAAGGAGGAACACGCCCGTTCATAATTTTGTGCATAATGCTCTGTGGTAAGCATCACAAAAAATCAAAACTTTAAAATCTCAAACGATTGTTTTGCTTCTAGGCTCATCAGAAGATACACTAATTTAAAGTTTTTTTTATTTCTTTAATTCTTTTTATTTGTTTAATAGCTTATCGGTAAAGCAGCTGGCTGTGTGTTTGAGATCTCTTACAATTTTATTGCATTCTACTACAAATTGTGATTGAGTCCGATCATTGTTACTCGAATCTTGTACATACAATTTTATGCGGTGTTTAATTGTTACGTCAAAGATGCCTTATTGAGTCAAAATCACTTCACCTGATTTGTGGTAGAATGTGCACCCCGACCAAAAACCGGATTGGGAAGATGCATCTCCAGCGGAACCAACGATTGTTTTGAATCTGTGACGAATTCAGAACTACGTCACCGGAAGAAGATGATTGCAACGTGACGTTGTTGGAATAGATCACGTGCGTATCGTTCTAAACAGTTAATAATTGCTTAAGACAAAAAAGCATTCAAATTTAGAAAAATGAGAAAACAATTAAGATCGATTTTAAACAGATTATATCAGCCCTACACTTACTTTTATTGGCGATTGCAGTGGAATATAACAATTATATCAGCTTCCAAAAATATAGCAATATGATGCAATGCTATGTAGGTCCGTGTTTGTGCTGTGTGGATTCTACGGTATTTGAATAAAATACCCTTATGAAGCGTCGAAAGACGAAACAGACTGTAGGGAGTTTTAAGTTGCTTTTAAACTGTAAACTTTATGGTCTGTGAATGGTTGATTCTGTTAGCAATATGATACTGTTCATTAATTTTAAATTTACAGTCACTCTATCAATTAGCTTGGATAAGTTTGTTTAAATTTCCTAATCCTCCAGCAAAAGTTTCTTATCTACACGTAATTCGTTCTTTTTTGTTTCTTTTTTGAACTGTTTGTTAAGATTGCTCAGTTAACATTGATTTCGATTCTGTCGTTGGCCATTGTTACTCGCACAAATCACCATATTTGGAGTTTGGCAGGTTGTTCTGTTACAACCAGACATCAGCTAAAGTACAGGCCGAGCCCGACCCTTGAAGATCTTAACGATTAATTGCATTGGAAGAAATTCTGCCGTACAAGCTACACACAGCACAGTGCACCAATCTTGAAAGGGCATTTGGGTCGAAAAATTTTGCTCGGTTTTCTCTAAAAAACTTTGACAGATCTGAAGACTAACTTCACCACATTTGAGCTTTCTACGGCCTTCCGTTCCCAATATATGACAATATAAAGTTCCCCTTAGAAAGACTTTTTTCGCTTAAAACTTTGCTAGGGTTGCCAACTCAAACAAAATTTCAAAAAAGCTACAGCATGTTTGTAACTATCAATAAGTGTTTTCGGCAGTGTTGTAAATGCAAAACAAAGTAAAGGGTCAGAATTGTAAATTAGTTGCTTTTCAAGTACAGTAAATTCAAGTCAACTTTCCAATTGCTAATCTTCTGCTACAATACTAGCAAAAAAGCAATACTGAACTAAAAAGAAAATTGTTAACTTTGAACTGTAATATTTTAAAAACGGCAAGAAGTAGAAAGTTCGAATTTGTTAAAAATACATTTTGGGATTTTCCCAACATTTTGGTTAACAGCCAAAAACTTGGCTTGAATACCCTTTTAAATTTCCAATGAAATAGGTCTAGATTAAAATCGGAAGCTTTTGTCACAACAATTTTGAGAACGCGAAGTCAGTCGTACTTTACGACAAAACTTACTCAAAGATATTTCCTCAAAGAGCATCATCAGCTCTTACTTAAATCTTTAATTCATTCAAATAAAAGTTTATTCAATTAATAATACAATTGGATATCTAAATATTTATATCTTTTAGAGTCTAGCAGTGAAATAACTGTAATGATTTTAATTTTTGAATATTTTATGTATTTTTAGTTGCAGCCTGTGGTTGATATCAGGGTTTGAAAAACCGCTCGATTACGAAGAGTTGGAGCAAATATCACAGTAGAAAACAACACATTATTAAAACATTAAAACCTGTCTTGATTATTTGATCTAACTTTTCGTAATTGAGCACGTTTTGAAACCCTGATATCAACCTCAGACTGATTTAACTCCTTGCCCCAAGCCAGTTGAGCAATTTGATCAGAAGTTTTTAGTTCACCATGGAATTAAGAGAGGTTTTAATGTTTTAATTGCATGTATTTAGAAGTTATATAGAATATTCAAATCGATCTTGGCCTTGCAGTTTTTTGAACAAAATATGCTGACGTAAATCTTAATTGAGTTAAAAAATAGAGCTTTTTTCCTCACAACAAAACTTACCAAATCATAAGTGGTTCCACATGAAAGCAGAAAGCGATTCCTAGTGCACAACGTCACATGGGTGTTGTTCGAGTCAATGGGGACGTCACACGGTCCTCCTAATCCCAACTCGTTGATGTTATTTACTCCCCATTTTGAAGACAGCCACCCTCTCTGTAGTGTAATGCACATTCGTGTGGGAAGACATGACACAGAAACTAAAAAATACAATTATTTTCAACGTAAAGATACACGCACTAATTTAGTAACAGTTAAAAAAAGTTTCAGATCGGAAATTTTTTACTCGGTTTTCTTTCCCCCCCCACCAAACAAAAAATTGAAAAATCTAAAGATTAACTTCACCAAATTTGAGCTTCTTACGATTTTCCGTTTTCGAGATATAACAGCATAGATATCTCCTTCGAAAAGCTTTTTTTCTCAGAAATTTTTCCAGGATTGTCAATAAGAAACAACATTTCAAAAACTTACTGCATGTTTCTGATTCTCAATTAATGTTTTGCATCAGATTTTCAAACAAAGTAAAGGTTCGGAACAATAAAATTAGTCGCTTTTCAATAAATGTGAGCCAGGTTTCCAAAACTTCATCTTCTGTCACAGCACTGGCAATACTGAAGTAAGAGGAAAATTGTTAATTTTGAACTGCAATATCTTGAAAACTGCAAGATGTAGAAATTTCAATTTTGGTGAGACTGCATTTTAGGCATTTTCTAACAATTTGTTCAACGGGAACAAACTTAACCTGAGAGCCCTTTCAAAGTGTCGCCTCACCTTCACTTGTGTTTGTTGTTTCTTGCATTGTTTCAATCTGCATATTCCTGTCCGGATTTCCAACTATGACTACATCTTGTGTCACAATGACCACGACAAGATTACATAAGCAAATCAAGAAAAATAACATAATAAATTGACTAAATTCAATGATTCTGTATCAACAAAAATGGTTCTAGTAATTAGTAATATTCTGAGAGCTATAATAATAAAAGTCGTTCGATATTAACCTTGGGTGTCGGTCAGTGGTCGAGTAAATAGATCATCTGGTACTGAAAAAGTACCCGGGTTCAATTCCAGGTAGGATGAAACCGAAGACTAAAAATTGGTATTCACAGGTTCCTTGCTTTATGTTCAGTAATAAAAGGGACTGTGTGAAGTCTCCGCCGTGTGTGGTAGACAAGCGGGCACTAGGTGGCAGCTTGATTCGAAGACCGCAAGGTCCCGTCTTTGTCTTTTGGCCAGAGCAAATTGGTCAACAAAGATGCAATTATAATTGAGGCTAGTTCTTTTTATCTTAAATGTTGAACAATGCTGCATTGTTCACCGTAACCGAAAAAAATTATCTTATTTTTAAACTTTTTTGCAATTCAATTTGACACCTCCAAAAAGTATTATTCTTTTTCAATCAGTAAACGTAAAATTTTTGGACATTTTCTAGCTATTGAAATAAACTTAAGAAATATTGAAAAACGAGATGCGAGTTTTTTCGTTTTCACCATCGTTGTGTTTTACGACTGCTACGTGCTGGATGATATCATAAAATACACGTCATAAAGTGTGCTTGTGACGTGGATTATCAGTACTGTTGCAGCATATTTAGTTTCTGTTGGAAACCGTAATTAGTATACCGCAAATTACCGCAGCATAATTATAATTTATGGCAGAAATTTGCCGTTTTAGTTTCGCGATTTTCAACTGTTTTATCTGTTTTTTTTTCTCATTTTTATACTTTGATATTACTAAAAATTGCATCATTCCGACACTAAACATACCAATATTTGAAAACCTTCAATACGTTTGCTGACGTATTCAACCTAGTCTAATCAAAACTTGTATTTCAATTGTATTTTATATATTGCGGCTTTTCTTTTATCAGTTTTTATGATGAGTTCTCATAGCACTGGCAACTTCACATTTGAGGGGAGTTTTAATTTTGAGGCATATTTTTGTACACAAATCCTTAACAATTTTTAAATTTTAACGTTACGACAAACATTTTTTGACATCCTGAGACAGTTTTATGCTACATTCTGTAAAGGTTAAGATGTCGTAATTTTTGTTTCAGGGTTTACAGTTCGTAACGCAGTACGATGCGTTACATAATGCCACCCCAGTGTATAATTTCGGCACTAGCTTGCTAATTAGTTTATAACTTTTAAATGCTTCATAGCAATATTTACTGCTAAGCGATGATCTTCAACAGTTGCTGCATGTGCTATCATAACCTTTTCAAGCCGTTATCGCAATGTTTTGAACGTCTAAACTTTCTGCCAAAAATCTGCATGAATTAGAACGTCTAATGTCATAGACTTTCTTCGTTTGTTTTTCACTTTTTCAAGTCCATCAAGCGACCTCTCACTTATACTCATATCGCCATTCAATTTTAGAGAGATTCTTTACGTCAGAATTAGAAGGTGACTGTTCTACGCGAAGTCCAACAATCACGGTCGACTAGGAATTCTCAAAAACAAACAGACAGAAAAACACAGTTGACTTTAAGAGGATTGAATGCACAAAACCCCAAAATTTTAATGAATTATCTTGGTCTCAAACACAAAAATAATTGTGAAGAGAAATGCTTCTATAGCCTATGATGTTTCTTCATTCGTCTGTATTACTATCGAGTTTCTCAGCCAAGCAAAATAATTTTCGGAATGCGCTAAAAAAGTATTTAGGATCGATAAGAAAAGATAATTATAGCTCATAGGAATACTGCTCTAATACTTTTTCAATTTTAAAATCTACATGTTGTAAATTAAGAATAAAGTAAATTGAAAAAATATGATTAAACTTGTGCATAAACGACTATGAAAAGAAGTCAGAAAATAAATGAACCAACTTATGAGCTTTATTTTTTCACTTCTTTTCAAGATTTTTCCTTACCATTTATTGACATAGTTAAGGGTCTGTCATCTTGGAAAAAACAAATAAACGACTTTGTGCGTTTTCAACCCTAAAAATGCTTTTTTTTGGTAGTTAAGTCAGGGTTCTGAAATCAAAACTATTTTACAATCTAAGCAAAGTGTTACAAGACGTCAAAAAATATTGCAAATATTTGTTACTTTTTAAGTGCAAAGATATTTTTCCTCGAAGTCAAAAGTTCATAAACGCAAAATTCCTTGCGTCTGCACTACACCACTTAACTCTAAATTGCTCCATTTATAGTTTTCAACTTAACTGGTTTAACCTATTTTACACGAGCTATTTCACCAACGCATTTTACACAGTGACATCTATGTGACGTCACGACCATATTTTCGAAAAATGACTTTCAAATTTTGTACGTAGTTTTTTTTTATACTGAATCATAAAATGCTTAAGTCAAAGTATTCACGTCACAAAAAACGTTTTATGACGTCATTTACGTTAAATATTGGCCAAAAAATGCTTAGATGTCGGAAAGTAACTTCGAAAAAATTAAAAATTGGGAAATTTCCCTTGACTTAGCACCTTCAAATTTTCAGGAATTATTTGTGAATAAATTTGACTCAAAGTCAATTTAATTTGTAATAAAAAGCTTGTTTCTGAAGGGATTTATTACGAAAAACCGAAAGAGGGGCTAAATCACCCTCCATTCTAAAATTTAGGGTTAACTTGTACTGACAGCTTTTATGATATTGATATGCAATATTAATGTCAAGGCAAGTCAAGTCAAGTTTATTTTACCATAGGCTTAAAAGTAAGCAGGCAGGAAACAGCGATAAGACCATGCAGTCATCTAGGTCAACTGCACCTATTTGCAATTCTTAACAGTTACAGGCATAAACTTAAGCTTGTCATTGAACATAAAAAACTCAAAATATCATTAACAATGTAACAGGTAACAATAACTGTGTTGCCAGCTTTGCACTAAATATTTAGAAAAAAAAACACACACACACACACAGTCTAGACCTGTCCAAAAAAAGGCGAGTTTTGAAATGTGAGGAGGTCTGCACGTTTTCCCGTTGCATTACCTCTAAAACCATCACATATCAATTTTCAATCGGATTCATCAACGTTTACAGGTCGCGCAAAGCGATTTTTTATTTTCAAGAATTATGAACAGATTTTTAGCAACCGCTAAATGGCGCAACAGGTAGCAAAAGTTTAAAACGGTGTTTAGACGCGTTTTAAATCAAGGAACGTGATTTAATGTTACTTGGCTCAATTATTTAGCAAATCAGGCACATCAATCAACTTAACGACACTTACAATAGCAATAATATTTGCCAAAATAGCAACTTAGCATTACTTGCAGGCCCACACACACAATGTAGTTATTATGTAGCTCTGCGGAAATTGCAATAGCGTACAGTACACAAATATATTAGCTGTGGTGACAAAGGAGTCCTCCCAGGCAAAAGATTATAGAGGTGAAAACTTTTACAAAACGTATGGTAGCTGTAGAACAGGGATCGGCAACCTTTTGAACTAGTAGGCCACATCCAGTCTTAACAAGGTTCCAGCGGACCAAAAAAAAAAAGGTCTTAGCCAGAAATTCACGCCTTTTTTTAGCCTAACTGATGAGGAGATGAGGATCATTTCAGCGGTTTACTGCTGCATAACTATTATTGAAAAAGAAAAAAGGTCGCAGGCCGGATGACAATAAATGGTCGCGGACCGGGTAAAATGCCTCGGCGGGCCGGATCCGGCCCCCGGGCCGTAGATTATTGACCCTTGCTGTAGAATTAAAGTTGATGAAAAAGGCGGCTCTCCAGGCAGGATTTATTACCGCACTTAATAATAGGAAAAACTGGAAACAGTGGTACACTTGTGCCATAAATGAGATTTATTATGTTTAGTATTGCGGAGATAAGCATCTTAAAGTGATATGTTTATACCAGCTGCTATTGAGTGAAAACATTGACAGCCTATCACGAAAGAATATTGGTCAGTTTAACCTTTGTTCGTAGAGTTTCAGTGATTTTGATTTGCCTTTTAATTTATCAAGTATTTGTATTTTAATCAGTAAAAGTTATGTCCAGCATTCCATTCGCCAGTGGCACTTCAAGAAAGAAGATAGTTTAGCGGACCAGAGACAAAACAAATTTTTTCGTGATTGGATATCCAAGCAAATCTATTATTGGCTGCAAGTTGCCCACTCTAAAGCAGGTTTTTAAAGTGCTCTTGCACGAAAAAAATATACCAAAGAAAACAACAGGAGGACAGCATGGTCTCAAGCCGAATATGTAGTGGATCGTGTACTGGAGTTTAGAAGAATGCCGGCATTAAAACGATTACAAAAAACAATTGTGTTATGCGGATGCAAAAAAAGTACAAAGAAAGGTGCAATTTGGCGAAAAGCAAGAGTCAGATTCGAGATGTCGGCGGAAAACGAGCGTTATTTATTTCGGAGCTTGCCAAACTCTGGGATATTGGTGCCAAAGATGGTGTTGGAACTATACGTAAAATCGGTTGTTGACAGTTTCGGATAGATGAAAGATATTGCTTTTTATGCCGAACAACAAGGCATGCGGGAAGCTGTACTGTCAGGCAAAGACAAGATCTTTTTGCAAAGAAGTTGTTTTTGTTGTAGCGCTGTTGCTGTAGCGCATATTTATCCTCCTGTCACCGGACAGCGTCAGACGCTAACTTATTGGACGATCTGCACACGCTTCATTACCAGGACTACTTTGTGATTGCAAGAATCCGCAACTGCTTAGGAGCTTCCAATGATCCAATGTTCCAGTGGATTTCTTTGAATTCTCGTCCACTGAATTTGCTGCTTGTTCGAAGCCACCAAGCCGAGATAATCATCATAAATCGTCTTATCAAAGGACGCAACAACGTAATCAGGGTGCGGGTTCAACCCAGATCATTTAATCAGGGTCGTTGCAAAAACGACGCCTTTACCCATTCGGCCACGCTGCCTAAGTCAGGTGATTTTTGTTGCGCTAGAGACGTTGTGCGAACAGTGAAAGTTGTAAACAATGCAGCGGAGAGGGGTGTGAAGCTCAGTATTGACTGTGCCGCTATAATTACTGATGATGTTCAGCAAAAACACGATCTAGTGCAAGCGATAGAAGCTCATTGAGAACAGTTTCCAGAATTCGCAAAAGCAACTCTTGAAAAAACTTTTAGTTAAAATGTTGTCAATAATTAATTTGTGAAACAATAAGGTAGCCTATAATTGATTGACTGAGCAATTTGCACAGTGATTGTAGAGAAACAAACGATCACAATTTTTTGCTTGGCAATACGATTCTCCAACACAATTTTTGAAATTTTGTTTATGCAAACCACTGCATCCTGTGTTTAGAAGAAACCTTTGTAAATATTTTTTGGTGTTTGAACGCTTTATGCTTCATAGTTTTATCTGGCAGGGTGCCAAAGATGTCTGTGCCGCTTGCAGAGCTCTTTTAAGTGTTTGGACCTGCTAAACTACCATTTTAGCAAAAACTAATGCTACTTCTTGTCTCATTGCGTTGACTGATGTGCCTCAGTGGTTTAATAATGGAGTCAAGTAACATTAAATCTCATTCCTTGATTTAAAACGCGTCTAAACACCGTTTTAAACTTTTGCTACCTGTTGCGCCATTTAGCGGTTGCTAAAAATCTGTTCATAATTCTTGAAAATAAAAAATCGCTTTGCGCCGACCTGTAAACGTTCATGAATTCGATTGAAAATTGGTATGTGATGGTTTTAGAGGTAATGCAACGGGAAAACGTGCAGACCTCCTCGCATTTCAAAACTCGCCTTTTTTTGGACAGGTCTAACACACACACAAAGCAAAAAAACAAAAAAAACTGACTTTTGCTTAAATAAAAAATTGAATTATTTAGACATTGAGCATTGTTAAAAGCTCAACTTATTTTGTATCACAGAAGGCAAGTCAGTTATAATTTAGTTTAAAGTCACATTCTTATACAGCAATAACATTGAAAAAAGACTGAATTAAAGTCTGGTATCTTGGATTGACAGAAATAAAACTAAGTAATAATCTGAAAAAAAAAATTTTTGGCAATACTGTAAATTTTCCACTATTTACAGTAAAAAAACAAAAATTTTTCCACTACTTACCCGAATAACAATTGGATAATCAAGACAATGACTGCAGTTACACGCAAACAATCCAAAAGCCACAACAATGCATTTTTCAGTTCGTCTAAATTCAATCGTGTTTAAGAAAACCAATCGATATAACAAAACAAACCTAAGCATACATTTGACTCAGTTTCCAAATCGATTGTATACTAACGCAGTAGATGACTGTTCATATTGCATCAAGCAAATCTGAATGCCATCAACCTTTAAAAAAAACTTTTTTTTCAGTGGCAACCCAAAATTAGGGCCACCAACTTCTCCAGATTTCCGGAATTTCGATATTTTACGCTTTAAATAGACCCTTAGCTTAACTGGACCAAACACGAACACTGAAGTTACGCTAAAAAAAAAATAATTTTTTTTTAGACAATCATAGATAAGGTATGGAATAAAATAAATATCTTGGCCGTACCGTAGTCAAATTATACATTGAAGCCTTTAGAAAGAAGAAAATGAGGATCTAAAGCACAAGCACTGTAGGCTACGATTTTGAATATAAATTTCTGGAATTTCAAACACACTCTACAGTAGGGTGTAGTAACCGCCCCATAAATTTGAAAATTTTATCGTGGCAACTTCTAACTTAGCTCAAGTTGGAGGCTTCGCACAAAAACCCTTTTGGTCAAGTTTCGTAAAAATTTGTCAATGTTTAGGGGTTACACAGTGACATCAGAATTTTGGCAATTTCAAAAAAACAGTTTTTTTGATTTTGAATGTTTTTGGACTGAAAGTCGAACCTGTGATCACTTTTGATCATTTCTAATGTTTTTGGAGTTGTTGTTCAGTACACAGCCAACAAAAGAATTTCTTGAATCAACGTTATCAAAAGTTGCGTTAAAGACCTACTGCCACAAGCATAAATAATATCAATTTATTGCATATTTTTCTAATTTAATGATTAGTTTCATATCTGGCTCTAATTTCAAACCGAAAGCGCTCATTATTGTTATTTACCCAATGTCAGTCTTTTTTCCTTTTATTTTAGACTGCTGTGTTAATCTTAGTGATAAGCTCTTATAATTTCCGTCCATTATCTTCTATCATAATTATCAATATATCATAATGAACTTCATACACTATCTTCTATCATAATTATCAACTACTTTTGGAGACAAAATGTTCAGACAAAATCTATACATTTACTGTACCTGTAAACTGCAATAGTCGAAGTTCGGCAATGGTTGAGTCTGTAACAAACTTAACCAGCCGCCAAAGGATGGCAGTACGGTACGGTACGTTCAGAATTTGCGTACAACGTACCTCGCACTTTTAACCGTACCAACCAGCGTTCCGTACTTCAGTTCAATTTTTGAAGCGTACCGTACCTTGGTACGGTACGTTTTTTTGCGTACCGTACCTTCAATCAATCTGATTAAACAACCTTTCATTAATGACATATGCAACCTTTGTTCACGTGTTTTTTGTTTATATCTGATTCGTATTACACCGAAAGATAAGCTTAAAATAGCGTTTCTTGAAAGGGTGAATGGTTCATCCAAAGACGATTAAATTTTTGTGAGGTTGAAACAGTATAAAGGGTGAACCAAAAAAATGGAAACTGGTAAGTTAATACGAGTAATAGTGGTAGCACACTTTAAATGTCTTGAAGCAACAATATGTACAAAAATAGTCTAAAATATCTATTTTTATGAGAAATTCATTCAAGATCTCCGAGCCTTGATAGCTCGCCGTCATGTTCCAACCCTTTTGAAATTATTTGGATTAATTAATAAATGTATTTTCATCAGGGGAGGATGAAATTAGGAACTCTTTGATAAGGGTGAACAGAACCGAAAAAGTTAAGAAGCATTGGCTTAAGGGGTACACTTAACATATGCGAAAAGACTGGGATTTGTAAACCACTGCGTAGTAGCTTAAGTGTAGCAACTGTTTCTGTTCAAACTTTTCTTCAATATATAACATACCACGATAGCCCTAGCACCCTAACATTCATAAACATTAGCTATGACATCACAATTGGCCATATTTTTGATATGTGATCTCATAATAGAATTGTAAGACAAATTAAGATGCTACAATGATATTACTTAAGAATAAATACATCACGCAGTCAACGCAGACAAATTAAATAAAGTCTGGACACAAATACGGTCTAGCAACAGGTGCCGTATTGTGTATTTTTAATCGTACGTACACGGTCGCACGAATCTCCATTGACGGCCGCAGGTTGCACATAAAACGTACCGCACCAATACCAATAAGTACGAATCGTATGGTACGTTTAGTACACAAATTCAAACAGCGTACCGACGTACCGTATTCATATCAATAAAAAGAACGCGTATCGTACAAGCGTACCGTACTTCTTAGCAAAAATTGAGGTGTACCGTACTGCCATCCTTGCCAGTTAAACAATTTTTTGAGTAAACGCAGAAAGCGCATAAAACAAAGAGCTCGATTTCTATACATCAGGAAAAATTGTAGATTGATGTTCTCCGAAAAATGAAAATTACTCATGGTATTCAAAACTATTTTAGTTACTTTTAGCAGTTTTAGGCGGCTGTATGTATAAGTTAAAGATCAAAAAATTGACATTCGAACATCAGCCAATACTTGGCTGTAAAATGATAGCTAACATGTCGGGTTTAACCAGGGGGTCGAATCGAACCTGAACCCGAACCGTAAACCCGAATGAACCTTTTCATTTTGCTGAACCCCAACCGAACCTGAACCGGCAAAATTTTACTTCAGTGAACCTGAACCAAACCTGAACCCTCAAAATTGTGCTCAAGTGAACCCAAACCGAACCTGAACCCCTAATAAACGTAAGAATATATTTTTTCCATATCCAGATACCTCTGGCGCTGGTACACGCACAATAAAAGCAGTGGTGATCATCAACAGGATCAGCAATTTCTTTTTTTTTTTCTAGGCGAAACGAGTAACGAGAGTTAAATTTTAAGTCAATTTACCCGAACCGAACCTGAACCAGTAATATTTTACTTGAGTTAACCTGAACCAAACCTGAACCTCGAAAATGGTGCTCAAGTGAACCAAACCTGAACCGCTAAAATATTTTGAGCAGGAGCTAAACCTAAACCCGAACCGTTATTTGAAACGGTTCGACACCCTAGGTTTAACTGTTAAAGTAAGCTTAATGGTTAAGTGATTTGGATCATTGCAGCAGCCACTAAATAGGTTACAAAATATAATAGCTAAAAGACCGCCAGAGAAAATACTCATTTGGGCAGTAATAATTCACCCCTAATTTTTTTTTCTGGAAATTGAATGAACTTCGCACCATATCATAATTGTATCCAGCACAAAAAAAAATTAACAAGTAAACACAATACAATAAAATAGAATTTTAGAGACATTTAATTACTTTACTTGAGACTGGATTTAAAAACAGTCCAAACAAGAGCGGAATTAAGATCTTAAAATGAACAGTAATGTACTTAGAAGTGAAAAATACTACAAAACACATAAAATTGAGAACATCAAACATGCAAATTTATGGTAAAATGGCTAATACTTAGAGAATTTTTGCAGTGGTTTTTCCAATAAGGATGTTTCTTTTACAACTATTTAAAAATGAAATTTTGAGCAGCACTTTGTTTTAAAAATTAGCAAAGTGCTATCATGCATCTTTTTCCCATGATTTCTAATAAATTACTACATTGTGAAATTGTCCTTTTAAATCTAAACTTTGTCTTTCTTAATTATACCGTTAAAAATTAGGTAAAAAGGTCCCTTTACAGACAACAGAAAATGATGAAACAAATTAGCCGAAATTTTGCTAAATTTCTTTTGAGCGAAAACCGTTTACTAAAATTACAGCAAATGAAGCATGTCAACTCCTACAAAGTTGCTGTGAATCTATTTAATTTAGCCTTATAACGTTGAAGTAAATTCACTATCAATAAATAAAAACAAATGAATTAGGGTCATCATGCTGAATCGAAACAACGTCGTTTTACTGATTTTGGACGGCTGTAACTGTTGAGTATGTGACGTAAAGTATTTAATTAAAAGAAAAAAGCTACAGCAGACTTCTGAAAATAAAAACCAGAAAAAAGGCAGCTTTCAATACGTCAAAAGTTTTAATTACCTATAAAACCGTTTGATTGACCCTTATTTTGTACTTTCCAAATCATGACATAATAATTGTTGTTTACGACGATAATTACTTAACATTCTAAATAATCCTGAACAATTTGGTTCGTTCAGAAATTACACATTACATAATTTTCAACCATAACAACATCACGACAACTAATAAAAAGAGAAAAAATGTCCACGTTTTAGGCTGGTTCTTGCTTCCGGTACCTGCGTTATGCCGAGCCATCGTACAAAATGACAATTACCAAAGAAGGGTGCAATCAAAGAGGTGATACGTTAGGGATGTTTTTTTTGGTGACATATAAACTTTTCGGTTGCCACAGTTTTATCATAATTTGACCTCTTTTTGGCATGATCCAGTAATAGCAGAAACAGAAATCAAAAACCGGGCATGAATAGTGGACCTACAAAGCGCTAATTATTTACTGAACTCGATATGGATGTCGACGGGAGATCACCGAGAATCAAGCCCAGACCGAAGAAGCACCACATGACAATTTTGTGGATACGATTTATAGTAGGTGGAAAAATTCGTCTCTTTCAAAAAAGCAGTCAAATATTTTAAAATCAATGTATTAAAAACTAATGTTAAAGTCAAAGGTCGCAAAGGACCATTATCACTATCTTATTCAAACACATTTGATTTTAAAATATTTGACTGATTTTGTAAAGGCGCTGATGTTCCAACTTTTACTGATCTTAATATTGTCTGACCCAATCTTATGTTTTGCTTATGGCTGTGCTGTATGACATTTATGGAACATAAATTTTTTGTTAACTAATTAAAATTCTGTTTATTGACGTCATAAAACATTGGCAATATTGGAACGTGAAAACTCTGTGATCGAAAACATCACTAATGCATAGCACTCTCAATAAAACATCTCAACAATAACACTTGATGAACCACAGATGTACAAATTGACTGATATACCTATATTATGTCAATTGGTTCACAGTACCACTACAAGAATTTGTTAGGATAGTGATTGTCAATATTATGTTGTTTTGATGGAGAATCTGCCAATTAGTAAGACCAAAAAATTTTATATAATATATTTAATGTAAAATTGATGTCGACTGCGTAGCCATCTTCAATAACTGTATTAAAACTAAAAACATGCTGTATCTGCAAATAAAAACAACATAATATTATTATTATCTCGATTATACGGATGACAAATCGCCAACATACCATTTTGATTTTAATATTTTACCGAATTGTCGCTCTGAGTTCAACTCCTAAAATCCCGCAAACCGTGATTCCTAACCTTTTTTGCGCCACTTCGAGTTTAAAATCGCTAAAGAGTTCTCGCACCTTGTTCTCTATTTAAGACTGCAGCTTTGATAAAAATCATTTTTGTGAAAATGGGCTTATTTAGAGCATAAAAATTGATCTTGAGAAACAGTTTCACTAAGAATAAAACAGCCAAAGCTGTCGTAAACATTTCATTTAAAAAGAGACGTTTCGACTAATTACTTAAGTCATTGTCAATGTGTAAATAATGCACAAGAAAAGGTGGAGTAATAATAGGTGACCAGCGAAGTTCGGTTCAACAAAACAGGCAAAAAATTTCGAAATTAACGCAATACAGTTTTACAGTGTGAAGATATTTATTGCTTTCCAGAATGTGCTCAAACCAAGATAGTAAGTATTGCATTAATAATGGCGTATGAAAACTAACCAAGCGACACTCATCGATTCAACTACCAAAGTGCATCCCGAAACCGTCTTATACAACTCAATTTTATTGAAGACAGTTTGAAAGCCAAACCACAATGACAGAACCCGAGCAGTCACTCATAAATTGATAAGAAACTAGCAACCAGCTCTCCTTTTAATCATCACCATATACTTCTCTATTGACTGTACGTAGTAATGCTTGTAATTAGCCAGTGTACCCTTAATTTCGTAGGTTATCTATTACTCTAAGTTTTCTTGTGCATTATTAACAAATTGACAATGAATTAAGTAATTACTCGAAACGTCTCTTTTTAAATAAAAGGATATATTTAGATTTTGACCTTTGAGGAGCAGTTCTGGGTGAAACAGGTACTGCTGATGTTTTTATTTTTAAACGTAGTCATTTTGCTGCAGAAATTGTTTACTTTTTTGAGAGCAAATTAAGCATCTAGTTCTTAATAATTTGGCTTGTCTTTCTGCCGTTAGGATTTAATAGAGCTGTTTTAAGTTTGTTTTATTGTTATATGGACTTAAACAGATTACTCAAATGCAAGAATAATCCCGTAGTAAAGGATTTATCGTACGCCCCCAGGCTTCGGCTAATTGCAAGACGCGAAGATTTGTTGTCAAGCGTTGATCTGCGATTGATTTAAACAAATACAACTTTTGGCAATTATGACGTCTGTTCACATTGCTTCTATTCGTCAATTGCAAACTCTTTCACGTAAGATAATCTCAGTTTACGATTAAAAGCTTAGCAAATATTTGTTTACAAAAAAGAATGTTGGATTATTGACCAAGTGAGAAAAGAAGCCAACCACTTCCTCTGGCCTGGACAAGAACTATTCATGTTCTCTTTATTTGATGGGCAAGGGTAAGTGTTTTTAGGAGTAATCGTAATTATTGCGATTACAATTTTGGTTAACAAATAGCCTTGGCCAGTAGACAGCGAAGAAATCTTTAGGCCTTCGGATCAAAATGCCACCTGTCCACCTGTGTACTACACACAGTGGAGGCTTCACACTGTCCCTTTTAATGCTAAACGTCAAGCAAAGAAGGTGTGACTACCAATTTTTATAGTCTCTGATATGACCAACCGATAATCGAACCCTCGTCTACCGTTTCAGGAGATAACGCTCCATCCACTCAACCAGGAGATCTACATGGGGTGGTTATTGTTGAGCTTTTTTAATAGCCTATGTAACATTTTCTAGAAGGGAATGTGACAATGGTTGACAATTTCAAAGAGGTGTCAGGAAGAAAAAGGCTTACTGCTAGTACCATATTTCGCAGTGGCTGGGATACACGGACCACTGCCCCATGCATATTCGTGGCAAACTTGTTACACGCAGGACTAGCTTAATATCTTGAATTTTTTCCTAATGTCAAAATATTCATGCATTATTGTATCTTTGACTGCGAGATGGGATTGCAAAGCGTAAAATACATCAAGCGCTGATGCTATAACTTTCAGAATAATAGACGACTATTTGCACATCAAAATCATTATGATAGCTATTATTCTATTTACATTTTACTCACCAAGTTGCATTAACCAGGAGACAGCGAAAGTACCTTTCGGTCTTCGAGTCAAGCTGTTACCTGCACACCTGTCTACCACACACGGCGGAACTTAACACTGTCCCTTTTAATGCTGAACGTCAAGAAATACTCATTTTTATTGCTTTTGATTTGACCCAACAGGGAATCGTCGTCGTTTCGCTCTTTTTTTTTTGCTGTAGGTGTAAAAAAGTTAAATTTTTCATTCGCGATGTTCAAATTCATGTGAAAAAAACTTTTTATTCGAAATGACAAACGAGTAGGTGCAGACTCGGCAACCTCCCGGTCTTGGACCGGACTCCTGGTCTTTCACGTCTGCTCAAGTGACTGATGGCTTCTCTTAAAGTAATTTATATTTTGTGTAAATTGTGTGTGCTGTGTTGTGCGTCGTATATTGTCATAAAAAATCAAATCTCTCTCTCTCTCTCAACCGGGAATCAAACCTACGTTACCGTTTCAGAAGCAGACGCTCAATCCGTTTGATCACTGATCAGTCTTACCTTCTTGTGTAACCTAGCACTTTTTCAACAACACTTGTGACGAAGAATAAGTTTATTAGCAATGAGAAAGTGTGGAATTTGCTATATTAATGACTAATAGCCAAATTGCTTTTTTGGCAAATCTGAGCAAAAAATGGCCGATCTGTAAAAGTACGCCCGGGTTTAAACTGGTCCGTATAGCAAAAAGTTTACCAACCACTGTTATTTCTAGGGAAGTGATTTTAGCCAATCAACCTCCACAAAATGTCCGTTTCTATTAACTATTTGGTATTCTCAGCGTGTTTTGATGCCATTTTACAATTATGAATTTGGTTTAATGCCGAAATTCAATAAACGTTCTTTTTTTAATTTTTAATGGCTAGTTAATGAATTTCCGGAAAGTAAGGGTAAATATAACTGGTTAAACTTGAAAGCATAACTCATACGACTTTAAATTACATAATGGTTTAATTATTTCATAATAAGGATAACTATTACTATTACAGCATTTGTTTATGCATAGACCCGTGGTTTATGATATCAATTATGTCGTTTTTTAATTTTCTTTACCCAAGATATTGCCCATTGTGTAATTGCGTAGTAGGTAACTGCTGCTAATTGGCCGATTATGTTGAATGTGACGCGTAGTAATTAATGACATCACAACGCCACGATATGAAAAATTTTGAATATAAATGCAATTAGATCAAGGAGACATCAGTCAGAAACTTAACTGAACAATATGTCGCGGATTGTGGCACTGGCATTTCTTTTCATTGGATTGGCTCAGCAGGGCTTTGGTAAGTGTTTCAGGGACGTTATTCAGATTTTAGCTTTGTTGTTATTTTAACACATAATCTTCGTCTTCCTTTAATAGCGTTAGACATGCTCTAAATATCTAAGTTAGACCAGTAGCGTACTGTATATAGGGAAGGGAGTTTTGTGCCGTTCTCCTCTTTTGTCTGTTTTTCCCATAATATTAGTTCAAATGACCCTTTATGACCATTGGCAACCATCTTATTGCATCGAGTGGAGCAAAAAAACATTTAGGCTGAAAACAAAACGAAATTTGGACACTTTTTCTTTAGGAGTTTTTGCGCTACATTTGAAACAAAAATATACTTGTTTCAATTGTTTTTTTAGCATTATCAAAGGCATTTGTTTTGGATTTTGTCTTAAAGTTTTTTTATGTTTTTTTTTGTAAATCTTCTGCTGTTACATTGTGATGTTACGGAAGCTAAAGACTGTAAACTCCTCAGCCTCGCCAGTGTCTATCTATGAAAGTAGCATCAACAGCATATTTTGCAGAATCTCACAAAAAGACGCAATTTTTTGATATGCTGAATCAAATCAAGTCTTTCATTACCAGAGGTGGAGTCCTTGAGGACGTCCTTGGCCTCGAGGACACAATTTGAAGTCCTTGGCCACGAAGGTCAAGTCCTTGGCCTTGGCCTCGAAGCCTGCAAGTCCTCGAAAATGCCCTGTCCTCGCCTCGAGGACAGCAGTATTTTTTGACTTGTTGAAAATGGGCCAAGGTCATGAGCAATTTTGTTACGTCTCGGAGAACGCCAGAGAGCTTAGGAAAAAAATTTTGAAGACATTTTTTTCCTAGAGAACACTTGAATTTTAGACGAATTTTTGGAGCGAAGACCTTTTTTTTTCTATCAGAAAACGCCTAAATTTTCCGGAAAATTTACAAATTTATGGAGCGAAGACCTTTTTTTTTGGAAATGACCTCCGTGTTGTGTCCTTGGTCCATGACCTTGGCCTCGAGCATTCCTGTCCTTGGCCTCGAGAGGGTTTGTCCTTGGCCTTGGCCTCGGATTTTTTTTGTGTCCTTGGCCTCGAGCCTTGTGTCCTCGACTCCACCTCAGTTCATTGCATTAGCTTAATACGTCAAAGCGTATAAGGAGTTGGCGGGCAATACCCGTATACATCATAGCGCCTGCGAGCAACACAACTCCTTTCAAAGAAATGTCGCAGAGTGGAGAACCTTTGACAACATTGTTTCCGATTTGACCTGTCCTCGATTTCAATCTTTGACCTCCAGCTCCTGAGACAAACGCAGTACCGCTCAACCACCTGGCTGGTAACTTGCGCTATTATTTGATACGATGAACATGATTGCTTTGCTGTAAACAGTGCACTTTTTTTGCGTATGGCCTGACCAGATGGCCAACAAATCATTTGTATATCGCTTGCAATACTAAGTTGCGTGCAAAAACTGTTGTTTTCGGAATGAAACAAGATTTAGGAGAAAGTTTGCTGTCTTAGTTTCTTTCATTGTTTTATATAAACGTACATCTAAAAACAAAAAACTATATGACGATGTGACAATTGTGTCATTATTCATTAAAACCAAATATGTGAAAACAGGTAAACAATGTCCAGCCCAGCTGAAAGAATTGGAAAACGGAATTATAGATGCAGAAATAAAAGATTTGTACGACCCGAAAGATAGAATCTGGTATGAATGTATTCCGCCATACGTGCTGGAAGACGAAAGAACAAAGGATGTCACATGCCAAGACAATGGGAGATGGGATTATCCTCCTCCGAGATGCGTTTGTAAGTACATTATGAATTTATTAGCAGAGAAGGAACCTTTATATTAAGGATAACTTGCTGCTGTCCTTAATCATATAAGAACCCATCGGTTTTTTACTTGTCCTTTTTGTCTAGTTACCATAAGTGAAAAATTGATTATTTCCCATAAAAACTCTGCCAATGTGCAAACCATTAAAATTTTCCCAGTCAGATTATGGGGTGGCTAAAAAATACTCTTGGTTTAGATGTTCTGAGGGTTGCTGATGAGAGTTAAAAGCTTGAAACAGTATTGTTCATCTTTAAGAATATTAGAGTTGACAAACTGCTGTTTAAGATTTTATCGTTTATGATTGCAGTTTCATTAAAGGATCAGATATAAAAAATGTATTTTCAAGCATAATTGTCATGCTTTTAGTACAGTAAAAAGAAATCAAAGCAAGTAAATTGTAGTCAAAACTGAGAACATTATTGAGTCGAATGTAAATTAACAACATTCGATTCCCGAACCAATGTGGAACCGATACTTAAAGTTATTTACCATTAGATACAAACTTGAGTTTGAAAGCTAAGCTTGCCCAACCCTTAAAATTACAAAGCTTTTCAACGAAAAAATACATTTCTCACATTATGTCAAAAAAGTTTTGCACTTACCAAAGCTGGTGGTGTCTGATTTCTATTGTACCGGTACACCAATCGGCAATTAATTCTCCTCGTAGCACAAAACAAATGGCTTCAAATAATATTGAATTCCTAATCTTAAGTAAATATTAATTATTTTCAGTTAAAGTCTGTGCTGGAAGAGACCCACCTGTAAACGGATTTCAAGATCCAGATAATGAAGAATACCCAATTGGTGCCCCTGTAAAATATTTCTGCAATGACAATTTTAATCTGGACGGAGCTCCGCTTGCAGTTTGCTTGCCAGGTGGCATCTGGTCTGATCCAGTACCTGAATGTCGAGGTATGAAAACACTGGAACTATTTTTTTCTGCTGATTGATTCTAGATAATGCAAAACGGTGGAGTAGACATCCTTAATAAAACACGTTGGAGGCACGTCTGTGCATTGTCCGAAATTGACGAGCATGTTTGCATATTGTTTGAAGTTTTTCACCCGATACTTTCTTAAAAAACCAAGGCTTGACAATTATCATCAACACCTTTATTATTATTATTATTAAAAAAGCCGTACTGGTTAGAATTATCATATTTATAAAGTGAGCATTTTTAGTGTCTTTTCAAGGAGTTTTTCGTACCACTACTTCATAAAGACTTTAAACGCAAACTTGTTTAAATTGCAACCAAAAATTACTTTTGCTTGCTGGTTTGAAATTTAAAAAATTACATAAGTTATGTTTGAAAACTAGATATTATACAAAAATTAACAAGAAAACTTATGTGAAATATTTCTGTTTGAAAGCTATAAAACAGCAAAATAAATTGAAAAAAGTAAAGGTAAAACTTGACTTGAGTTACTATTTCAGCTTCGAATTTTTTACTCTTGTTAGATTATGTTTTCAAACTTTAAATTTTTAGTTCTGAACATTTAAAAACAATTATTGCACCAGCTTCCACATTATGCTGCGCATATGCAAATTATTATTTTTTGATTTTATTGAGCCTGGTTTCTACGTTTTCTATCGATTGATCTCTTAAAAAATAACTTTATAGCGTCCTGCATCATAATCGCTCTTATCAACTTTGTCTACTCAGTTCTTAAAACGTTGGCAGTTAAATATGAAAGTGGCTAAAATTACGTTGTGTGACGTCAATCAAGAGAATAAGCGAGCAAGGAGAGCTATGCGCTTATTCGCTCATTTACTCTTTGATTTTGCTAACTAACGTTAGGGTTTGGCCTACAGCAGGTTTTAGGTTTCGGCTAGGATTAAGTTTAAAGTCAGGGTTTGAGTTTGGGTAGGTTTAAGGTTGGGCTGTGGCTAAAATACAATTTTTTTTTTCATTGTTACTTAACTTAACAGCTGTCTTTGCCTAAAACATTTTCAATTACGTCATACTTCCACCTTTGCCCCTATTCTGACTTTGATTATAATTTTAAGTCCTGGGTTAGACCAGTAGTCGGGCTTGAAAAATTAACATCAACACCTTTCAGCAATCACTTGTCCCCCACTTGAGCCCCCTGTAGATGGCACATTGAGGCCACAGCAAAGAACTTACCCCGTTGAGAGTATTATCACTTTCAAGTGCAACACAAACTTTGATTTGGTTGGAAGCAATCAAGCCGTCTGTTTGGGAAGCGGACAGTGGTCTGACGAGGTTCCAGAGTGCCGACGTAAGTTCGTCTAGTTTTATTGGATGTCAAGCCTTGGTTTATTAATTCAAAAAAGATTCTGTTTGAATAAGATCAATGGTAATGACCCGCTGGAAAAGAAATCAATTTTACCGCTAAAAAAAACAAAACTAGATGTTAATAGTTTTATAGAGGCTGGTTTCTTAGCTTTTTTGAAATTAATAATTTTTTGAAATTTTGAATGAGGCTTTGCAGTGGTGTTTATGAAAAAAATCAACACCGTTTCGGCATAAAGATCTACGTGGTTGCTTTAAAAGCTTTTATTGGATAGTTTTATTTGTCATACAAGCTTTTGTGAAGCAATAGTTGTTGCTTAATTATGACGAAATCATGCTGAAAATTTTCATCAACACCATTGCAAAACATAATGCAAAAGGGTTGAGTGTGAATTTTTTGTTTGCTTCATTCATACTGAATGCTGCAACAAATAAAATGGTTAACTTTTATGCTAGCCTCAACATTAAATACTATGTTTCAGCATGTCCGTAATTTTTAAATACAGTAGCAACAAGTGTGCTGTGAAAACTTGTGCGAGTACACTTTTATATATAAGAACACTTGTATAAGAACAATTTTATAAGAACACGAGTCTCATTTTTTCTCAAAATTACGAACAAATTAACAACAATTCCAGTGTCAGCTTGAAAAAAATAATTAAGAACACTGTCTAGTACAACGCATGTGTGAGTCTCAGCAAGTTTTCTTGGCTATTTATGCATTGCTGTTGTTGGTTTGTCTGACATTAATCATGATCTATGTAGCAAACGACAACTTTTAACGAAGAAAAAACGAATTTTTGTGACATTATTCTCCAATAAAGTTTTCTAATTAAGAACAAATGAGGCTGAAATTTCAAAAAAATTTAAAAACAGCTAGCCTCGATCCAAAATTTACTGGCTCTTAAAAACAGTGCACTTAAGAAGTTTTCTTAAAGGGGGTGAAGCATCCAGATGGGATTATGTGCAAAAAATAAAGAATAATCTAAAACATATCTTCACCAAGTTTCGCCAGTTTACGTGTTAGCATTTCTGAGATATTTGATTTCAAAGTAAGGAGATCTCCCCAACAGTGTTGCCAGTTAAAATTTTATTTTTCTTAAAATAATGTTTATTGTAATCTTTCACATTGGTTTAAAAACTCCTAAATGCCAGACTTATGCATGAATTAGTGTTACAACAGAAATACTAGTAAAATTTAACTAGTATATCCCAATTCCTACAAACTTGGATTTCAACTGGCAACACTGTCGGGAAGATCTCCCAACTTTGAAATGAAATATCTCAGAAACGATAAATCGTAAAAACCTCAAATTCAGCAAAGAAGTGTTTTAGATATTTCTTTAATTTTTGCCCATAATCCCAGTTGGATGCTTCACCCCCTTTAAGTGAGAGAAATTTCTTAACTAAAAGCTTTATGCTTTTGCATAAGCCAATTAACATGCTTTGATTTCAACATTTCTTTTCTTGTGATATGATTATTGTAACCGTATTTAGCGAGGCAGTGTGAACGACCAGTCGACCCAGCAAATGGAGAAGTTGTGAGTAGAAACAATAACCAGCAGCTTTTCAATCCTGGTGACAAAGTCTGGTTCAAATGTGACAATGGTTTCAGATTAGATGGAAAGAAAGACTTTGTTTGTCAAAGAGATGGAGGTTGGGGACGTGATCCATTCCCACGATGTGTCCCAGACAGTAAGTATTGTGACGAAACAGAGTAAATAAATTTATTGCAAAATACTTTTGCGTTAAATGAATAAGTTATAATTAAAGTTTTCGTATTTCTTTTTTTTTTGCATTAGCATTACGATAACTTTAAACCGTGATTAGAAAATTTAATCAGAAAGTGTAAAAAACAAAATTTTGAAAACGAAATTTTGCACAAATTTCTAAGGTTTGATCTGGAATATTACTTTGATATTTCTACTTTGATTTTTCAATCGCTTCAAACAATTTGCAAAAATTAGATTTAAATTTTCATCCCCTTGCATTGCTGCTCTAAATTAACTTTTTCTCAATATTTTATGATTTCAGTTAAATAAATGATTTTTTTCAAAAAAGGAGATCCTTTTAAGTTTTTATGTCGAAGTGAAAGTACATATTGAAAGGAAAAGTTGAATGTGCAAATTTTATGTTCGACAAACGTTATTTAGTACAGGCTTTCTAAACTGTTCATGAATCACATTAATCCTGCAGAACTTAATAAAATGTTATTAGCATTGCCAATAACTAACTTTTGATGATAGTGTAATGCAAAACTGCAAACCTGTAAGGTCTTCGTCTTACTTCATATAAAAGCAGTAATGGAAAAAACTAATGCAACAAAGTTCCTTGAACAAGAAATTGGCGTTCTACCGGCTATTTTCAGCAGTATGACAAATTAGTCCTATTTGTGATTTTGCGCAAAAAACCTATGCGCATCGACCACAGAGATAGGTCCGTTTACAAAGTTGCTGATTTGTCAGTTATTTCATTTGACTAAAAATATAACTTGTTCTTAGGAAAACAATGCAAACGACCAGCGGACCCGGCAAACGGAGAAGTTGTGAGTAGAAACAACAACCAAAAACTTTTCAATCCCAATGACAAAATCTGGTTCAGATGTGACGATGGTTTCAGATTGGATGGAAAGAAAGACTTTGTATGTCAAAGCGATGGGGGTTGGGGACGTGATCCATTCCCAAGATGTGTCCCGGAAGGTGAGTGTACATTTTATGATATTATGAAGTCTCCCCAAACTGTAAATTGATTGTACTTCTGATATCAAATAAAGAGTAACTCCAGTAATATAGTATTCACTTTTCAGTCTTAGTTTTTGACACAAGATATATAAAGCTGTTTCTGCCGACCCAAAAAACTGTAACAATTTTTTTTTTTTGCTGATGACTGTAACACTTTTTTAATCTTAAAACCACGAATCGTGGTTAAAACGGACAATTATTTATTAACGTCTAGTTTTTTTGTTTTTTACTTTTATTTTATTACTATTATTTTTTTAACGAAAAGGTTCCTCAATTGATAACATTGTTTTGTTTGGGTTACTTTTTCGCCAAGTTCAAGTTTACCCCTGTTACTGTTTGCTTTTTGGTGCAGTTGACGTGGGTGAGCGCATGGTGTTTTGCTGCTTCCTGCCTGAGTACTTTTCAATAAATGGTTAAAATAAACTTGACTTACTTAGGCAATGGGCAATTTTTTGATCCATTGCAAATCAAATTTAAAATAATCTTCTATAAGTATTGTATTTGTTACTATTGCACACAAACAAAACTGCAGAACATTGAGAAAATAAAAATGATAATAATGATGATTGTGCGGTAACAAATCAGATTTATGAAGCAATTAAGCGATGTGCAGGCTTCAAATTAAAAAAATCTATCATTTCATAAAAGCAAACTTGCTATAGCTTAGATTAAAAAATTTTATGGATTTTTACGGCCATTGTCTGAGTTGTGATATCTTTTTGTTAGTTGTGGCGTAAAAGAACTTTGAGGAAATGCAACTATTTTATTCATTTATGGGTATATACAAGGCTCTTTGCATCTACCTTATTTCGACAATGCAGTACACTTTTTTCGAGTTCAATCTGTAAGCAAGTCTTTTGTCAGGCTGGGCCGCCCAAGAGGTAGACTGCTTGTTTTGAATGGAAAATAAGTTAAGATGCTTTTCCCAAAGACGCAAAAAAAACGCATGCACAATTTGGGATTTGAACTAAAAGCCGGCGATCGTTTGATAACTAGTCGGGCGCTCTCGATTGATCTACACCGCTTCCCCCCGTGGTAGTAGTGCTAGCCGACCCTGTCCAAGAGACAGAAGCACCTTGTCCAAGAGACAGAAGACCTTACGGTCTGACCGCTGCCAGTTGCAGCTCTAACCACCCGCAGGCCACCTTCCACAAGAAACGTAGACCAAAAATCATGTATCAAAATCTCCAAATTATAAGTACGACAATAACGTTATACTGTATCTACGAATTTAGCGCGGCAGTGCAAGCGGCCAAATGAACCCGCAAATGGATTTGTTGTGCCCCAAAACAATCAGCAATTCTTCAAACCCGGTGAAAAAGTATGGTTCAAATGCGACGATGGATTTAGACTGGATGGAGGCGCTAAAGATTTTCAGTGTCAAAAAGATGGAAGTTGGAAACCTCAACCATTCCCAAGATGTATTCGTAAGTTACACATAACAAGTGACTCTATCGCAAATACTCTTAAATGCTATGGTCCACTGTCTGAGAAATCTTAAGAAAAGTTCCAGTTTTCAAAAATTAGAAAACGTCATGTCTTGTCCTGCACTTCCTGTTGCTGTTAATGCTCCTAAAAAGAATTTGATAACCCATCATCAAAATATTTTATCACGCCAGTGGCGAAGCGAAGGCAAAGTCTTCTTTTGCACTCCTCTTTCAAGAATTAATCTTTGCAGTATAAATGGGCCAACAGAGCGTCAGGACGGAATGTGATCAATTCAATAATTAACTCAGAGTCACCATTGTGACGTGGAAGATTTTGACCTAAAGCACAAAAACCCTAAATCTAAAATAGCTATCAGCTAAATCAAAAGCTTCGATTTATACTCAAACTTTTCTCCTCTCATAATTTTGTAAGTTATTCCACTAAGCAGAAATAAACATAGATTAAAAGCGGAAATCGACTCATTAAGGAGGCTCTGCAAAAGATTTCACCTTAACTTTGAAAATTGTGAAAACACGTTTTTAAGGTAGGCTAGATCAATGGATGAAATAAACCATGCACAGAAATGAATTCGTTGGTCAACAGGGCTGTAATCAAGACCGACTCGTTTAAGACCTAGACCAAGACCGCAATTTTTTTCCGAGACCAAGACCGGTCTCGGTCTAAACTTTGCCTTTGAGACCGAAACCGCCAAAGCTCGAGACCAAGACCGAGACCGCAAAAAACGACGTCATCATTGATTGCTTTGAGTTTTTGAGAAAATTTTGGGGCTCAAATTTGCTCAGAAGTTGATTTTATGAATATATGAATTGAGTCAGATGACAAATTGCTTTAGTCGAAGTGATAACATTTCTTGACGTCATTTTTAGTAGATTTTCACCGAAATTATTTTTGAAGAGTGCCTTCAACTAAAATTAATACATCTACATGAAGATCGATATATGATCACTTTTATTTTTTTCAGGAATTATATGTCAATAAAACTCACTAAGACTTAGCTTAAAAAAAAATTCATAAACTCTTTTTGTATATTTGAAGTACCGTATATTCGTAGCAACAAAAATGCAGCCTGGATTTTCGATTGGGGGGGGGCATTTTTAGACGCGCAGCTATACGATTATGCTAAGAAGAAACTTAAACCGAACAATAAAATTTTTTGCCCGAAAAATATCTTATCTTGTCATAATGCTGAGCAAACTGCCAAAAGATTTCTCAGTTACTTGCGCAAAGCACAATAGCGGTCTATAATCTCGAAATAGTTGCAATTTTGCTTGCAAACACAAGAAAATTACTAAGATTTTATCATTTTGACTCCGTACAAAATCGACAAAACTCTTAACCTCTTGCGAAGCTATTTAGTTTAATTTACAAAAAATTGCCCGGTCTCAAAACCAATTTCAATCTTTGAGACTGAGACCGAGACCAAGACCGAAACCAAGACCACAAAAAATTAGTCTTGAGACTTACAACCTTCCTGTTTAAAAACACATCCTCAGTCTTATTCGAATAGAATTTATTCCATTTGACTTTCGAATAGTTCTGTTCAAATAAAACTACATTTAGTATTCTGACTATATTATTGTCGAAAAACATGACCTTGGCTGGTATGGGTTATAAAACTACCGTGCAGTAGGTATTCTGTTTTTCTTTGCAGGAGACAAACCAGCATCTTGTCCAGACGGTAGCTGGACTGACTGGTATGATCGCAATAGTCCAGTTGGGAAATGCGACTGCGAAATTCTTCATTATCTTAGGAAAATGAATGGAGTACATATTTGTGAAAAACCAACTGATATCCAAGCAAGAGTGGTCAAGACCAAGGAGCTTTACAAAAACAACTTGCCAAATGTCAAATTCAGCGCAGACTATGGTTTTTCCTGTTTCCATACTCGCGATCATTACTGCCAGGATTATGAAGTACGCTTCTGTTGCCCAAATCAAGGTATTGAAGCATGTTGATAGTTATATCATTTTTGTTCACCAATTTGACTTAATCAGAAGACAGCGAAAGGGCCTGTGCGGTCTTCTAGAGCAAATTTTTTATTATACTTGCTGTATTACGCTGAAGCGTGTAACGAGTTTGCGGAGCCCGCAGCTTCTTTCGATGAAGTATCGCAACGGTGGAAAGCCGTTGGTAGCACTGTGTTCGATTCAGCAAGCCCAAGATTTGAACCTGAGACCTTACACCCCATCGACGAACGCGTAACCGCTCGATTAACCTGTCTTTAAGTCAAATTGCTTATACTGTTGTCGATTCAGGGTAGTCATACACGTTAATTTGATTACCCTAACTTCTTTAAAAAATGATTGCTTTTGATACTTATCATTAGGTTGGCTGAAAGAGCAAAGACGTCGTTTGGACAACATCCGTTGTCGTTTGATTTGGTTTCACCCTATCCTGGTCATGTTGTTGCGTTCTTTAATAAAACGCTGTACAATGATTATCTCTGCTTGGTGGCAGGGCAAGATTTACCATATGGTACAGTGCCAGAAGTTTCGCGCTTGGATCTTAAACCCTTTTTTGGGGGGAAGTTTTCACCTCTATTAGGCAGAAAAATGCAGCAAAAATACCAAAAGTGTCAGAGGCTACACGCAGCGTAAATCCGGCACAGCTTGGTGGCTTTGAACAAGCAGTCAATTCAATGGAAAGGAATTCAAAAATCCACTATCACATATTGGATTACCGTAAAATTCATAGCAGAATACGCATTGCTCCACGCACTTAGAATTATCCTAAAAAAAACTCCGGATCATCTAATAGTCAGCGTGTGAAGCTATTCTGTTACTCAATAAATGTTACAAAAACTGTAATTTAACGACGCCACAAAACAAAATAAAACTTGAAAAACATCACGTCAAAATGAAATAAGTATCACATTTTTAAACAAAAGAGACAAAATTTGCACAATAAACGATGCAATAATAGCTTGGATTTTTTTTCAGCGAGAAAATGCAGGCGTCCGCGTGAACCAGACAACGGATACATTGTGAGCAGGGAAAAGGGTCAAACAATTTTTCATCCTGATCAGAAGATCTGGTTCAAATGTGATGATGGTTATACTTTGGTTGGCGATGCTAAAGACTTTGTTTGTCAAAAAGATGGAAGTTGGAGGCCCCAGCCATTCCCTAAATGTGTTCGTAAGTTGAATTGATCTTCGAATTAGCAAAACTATACCTACGATTTTTCGAGTTTTGTAAAAATTTGCTGTAGACTTAAAGAAATTGATTATAGCATTAGCAATGCTTTAAAAATTTTTTGCTTTAATATTTTTTAAATAGCAATAACCTTTACATCCTAAAAAAGATTCACTTTCAGAAAGTTGTTAGTAAAGGCTTTCACGATAAGTGTCACTGCTTTGTTACACACTGCTAGAACAATCTACAGTAGGCACAGTAGACTTATTCAGTATTTTAATTGTTTAGGTCCTCAATCTACAAAGTGTTCATCTGGAAACAGCTGGACTTCATGGTTTGATCGCGATGATCCTTCCGGCCGATGCGATTGCGAAACCCTTAGAGATTTGAGAAGCGAAAATCGAGGAAAGATCTGTGAAAGGCCGGTCGGTATCGAAGCAAGAGACAGGCACTCCAAACACCTGTACACTGCCAACGATCAAAACATTCATATCAGTCCAACCAAAGGTTTTGCTTGTTGGAACACACACAGTCATCGTTGCAGAGATTACGAAGTCCGATTCTGCTGCCCAACAGGTAGGATCCCACTTCAAACATTGAGGCAATCAATCAGATTTTATTTGTCCATTTAAAAATTTTTAGCAAAGAGCATAGAAATAATCCAAACTATAGAAGGACCGCGAAGTGACCTATGCCGGTACAGTTCAGTTTTATTTTGGAGAACAAAGATACAAAATTCAAGAAAATTCTAATTTAATATTTGCTGCAGGCGTTATTAGAAATCTAAATGATGATTTATGATTACCTCTGAGGATAGAGGTGATTCATGAAACTTGCAAGGACGAACACACACAAAAAAGTGAAAAAACAATTAAAAAATTCACACAAACATAACCAAATCACACGAACACACTCTTACTGTAGGTAATATTTAAACTTTGACTTTATTTGATCTGATATTGTTTTGGTTGTTGATGTTGCTTAAAATATGGCAAAATTTTAAAGTAAGGAAAATAAGTAACCGATCAGTGATCTAGCGTATAAAGCGTCTGCTACTGAAACAGTAGACTCAGGTTCGTTTCCCGGTCGGGTCAAACCAAAGACACTAAATTTGGTATTCACAGCCTCCTCGCTTGACGTTCAATTATTAAAGAGCAATGTGAGGCCTCCACCATGTGTGGTAGACAGATGGGCAGGTAGCAGCTTGACTCGAAGACCAAAAGGTCCATTCGCTGTCTCCTGGCCAAGGAAACTTGGTGAATATAATGTAATAACAATATTACCATAGGTGGGCACAAGTCCGTTAATCGTTAATCCATTAACAACAAAGCTAACTTTTTCATTAACTCGTTAATCCGTTAAAAAGTTTTTTCATGTTAACGGACTAAATTAACTTTCGTTAAGTTCTGTTAACATCCGTTAAGGTTTTTATCGTTAATATCTTGTACCATTCATTCATCGTACCGGTACAAACCAGTTTGCACTGGTAACACTTGCTGCATATTAGCACGAGTTTTATAGAAGAAAGCGGAAAAAGGAGCACTTTTTTGTGGCAAATAATAAGCGGCAGCTTCATAGGTCTATTAATTATCGCTGTTCACAATTTCCAAAGATTTTCCGATTGCAGTTTCGTTAGTGCATTTGAACTTATTTTTATCTTGAAATTAGATTAGACTGTAAAATATGACTTCGAAAACACAAAAAGACCACCACAGCTATAAATATTTCCTTGCAATCAGCTCAACAGCGTCAATACGTGTTCTAGAAGCGAGAGAATAAAAAGAAATGAAAATTACACGCAAAATGTTAACGAATTAACGGACTTTATTAACTTCCGTTAATTAAAGCTGAAAATAACGGATTAACGTTAACGGAGGAGTGAAGTTTGCTAACGGACTTGTGGTTAACGAAGCTAACGTTTTGCATTAACTTGCCCATCTATGAATATTACCATAGGTAGACAAGTTAACGCAAGTTAATAAAGCCCGTTAATTCGTTAACATTTTGCGTGTAATTTACATTTCGTTTTATTCACTCGCTTCTAGAACACATATTGACGCTGTTGAGCAGATTGTAAAGAAATATTTATTGCTATGATGGTCGTTTTGTGTTTTGGAAGTTACATTTTAAAGCTAATCTAATTTCAAGATAGAAATAAGTTCAAATACTCTAACGAAGCTGCGATCGGAAAACCTTTGGAAATTGCGAACAGCGATAATAATTAATACACCTATTAGGCTGCCGCTTCTTATTTGTCACAAAGAAGAGCTCCTTTCTTCGCTTTCTTCTATAAAACTCGAGCTAATACGCAACAAGTGCTCTCAGTGCTAACTGGTTTGTACCGGTACCGATAAAAACTTTAACAAAAGTTAACAGAACTTAACGGAAGTTAATTTAGTCCGTTTACATGAAAAAACTTTTTAACAGATTAACTAGTTCAAGAAAAAGTTAGCTTCGTTATTAACGGATTAACGATTAACGGACTTGTGCCCACCTATGAATATTACCATTGCAAAATGTAAAAGCCAACAAACAATGAGGTCTTGAAATTGATCCCGACGGCCGACAGCCTATTCTTGTGCTACAAATTTTTGGGAGAACAAATTTTGGGAAAATGTACAGTATTTTTGGCTGAACAAATTTTAGTTACAACCCACAAGAAATATTTGAAAGTAATATTGTAGAAAATGCTTTGATCTTAACCGAATAGCAACGCAGGCTTCAGGTTCAAGAACCAAAAAAACAACCATTATTATTTTTGCGCTATTCATTAACAATAAGCTTAATTTGTCTCGGCTTCAAACAAAAATCCTAATGCGTCATAAATAAATTACGTAGCATATTTTCACAAGACTAAAAAAGTAGTAGCAAAACTTTTTAGGATTTGGAGCAGTTTGTTTGCGATGAAACCTTGTTTAAATCGGTGGAGAAAAGTTTTTAGCTTGGTTGAAATAAATTGTAGTTTGCTATTAAATTGGCAACTACTTGTCTCATACATTTTCAAGGCCGTTAAGCAATAACAGCGATGTTTCGAGTTGTTTTTGTTCAATTTGCTAAAATCTTGATCATAGAAATAGTGCATAGTATAGGCCTATCTACGGTCAAGACTAAAAGCAAATTGAAGCATTAGCAATGCTTAATGCTTTAATATTTTTTTAAACGGCAAAAGCGTTAGTTTGTACCCTAAAAAACATTTACTTTAAACAATTCGGAAGTAAGAACTTATTTCAAGATAATACGCATTGCTACTTTTTTTTACAGGCCTCCAGAAAAATTTACAGCAGATAAACCTTTAAACGGGTTATCTAGTTTAAGCCCGAGCTCAAACATGTAATCCAACCTGGCCTGGACCCGAAAATAATAAAATCCAAACCATGCTCGAAAAGCTCGAAAGTTAACTCGAAAATATTATGTATTAATAATTATTTGTTTCATTATTATTGTTATGATTACGTTTTTATACCACCTAAGGAACAAGACACATATTGGACCCGAATTAAGCCAGAAATCTTGTCAATATTACCAAGAATCCGACCCGGAAAGCCTGGCCTGCTTAAAACTTTGGACCTACTCAATATTTAATTTTTAAGGTCCTCAAACTACAAAGTGCCCACAAGGCAGCAGCTGGACTTCATGGTTTGATCGCGATAATCCTTCCGGTCGATGCGATTGCGAAACTCTTGGCGATTTAAGAAGGGAAAATCGAGGAAAGATCTGTGAAAGGCCGGCCGGTATCGAAGCAAGAGAAACGCACACCAAACGTCTGTACACTTCAAACTATCAAAACATTCATGTCAGCCTCACAAAAGGTTTTGCTTGTTGGAACACAAAAGATCATTCTTGCAAAGACTACGAAGTCCGCTTCTGCTGCCCATCAACAGGTGCGACCCCAACATAAA
Organism: Trididemnum nubilum; assembly: GCA_963965965.1. Taxonomy (NCBI): domain Eukaryota; kingdom Metazoa; phylum Chordata; class Ascidiacea; order Aplousobranchia; family Didemnidae; genus Trididemnum; species Trididemnum nubilum. Next base: position 6,728,383 of record OZ014485.1, on the reverse strand, counting down.
CCAGAGTTGAAAGTCGGGCTGGAATTTTGGGATAACCCGTCCTATTTGTGTTACGGCTTTAAGATTGTCAAAAATTTCGGGCTTAATTTGGGTCTGATACGTGTCTTGTGCTTTAAGCGCTACAAAACATAATCAAGATAACTTAGCAACTCCGAATAACATTTGAGCATCATTTACTATTATTAATTAGGAAACAATTATCATTAATGCATCACAATTTATCAATAAGTAATTTGAATAGTCACAGTACACTCGAACTGTAGTATTTAAAGCCGAACTTCAGCCCAGCCAAATTATACATCAAAAAATAATACAAAATATTTCAACTTCCAAGTCCACAGAATTAAAACGAACTTTCAATTTTATGTTTGAAAAAACGCGAAAGTCGTCTGCTTATTTATGACGTACTTTGAGGAATGTACGAATGATTTTGCATTGGTTTGCAATGAAATTTGTGGGGGGAGATTTTAAATCCGTGCGAAAAAAACTAAGCTTTTAGATCTGTTTATAGCGGCTGCATGAAAGTAAAAAACAGGCTTAGTGTAAGAGTATAAGTAGCCGCCAAAACCTTCCAATGCTTCTCACACTATAGGCAACATAAACGGAGCTATAGCTAATTAATTGTTATCTATGCGTGGTTTTTTGTATTATTATGCAACCATTGCTAAATTGTGATTTTAGAGTTGCAAACAATAAAAATTTTATCATCAGATTGATCCTTAACCAGCTTATTCTTGAAAACATCGGTTTTGACTGCTAATTGCAATTTTACACTAAGCTTAGTCTTTCTAATCGCTCAAAAGCTTAACTCCATTGAAAGTCTTTGTAAAATCATTTGGTGTATTCCACAAAGGTGAGTTTGCACTAAACAAAAAGCAACGCGAAGTGAAGGTCGGCAACCTTCGCGAGTGGTCGCTAACGTCACTTGCTCAAAATAGGCCAACCATTTATCAACGATTTTGTCTAAGTGAAGTTAAGCAACTGCTAGCTAAGGTTGTGACCAGTTGCAACCTTTCGTAAACTATCAATGACGTCAAATTTTGGTTGCTTTGCGTCGCTTCACGTCCGGTGTAAACGCACCTTATGAGAACGTCGTAACGTAAACCAGATAGTTTTTTGCTTGTTTTTTCAAACCTAAATGATATTGAAAGGTCATTTTTTTCTGTTATGTTTTTTGATATTTAATTTGACCAGACCGGAGTTCGGTTTAAAGGCCAGGAGCAATAACCGTATACGTTTTCTAGACCTAACTTAATTTTTTGACTTTTTTGGACCGGGTTCAACCCTGACATAAACATTGATCTACGTGGTATAATTTTGGTGAAGATGATGCGGATGCTGCAAATCTAAAAGTTTATATTCACCTAGCTCCAGTGTAAAAAATTAGTAATGATACATATTGCACAATTATGTTGACGTTATCATCACACGACACAGTCTCTGCCTACAACACCTGGGCTCTTGAAGGTGGTTCACTATGAGCAAACTGGAAAGTTGCCTCGAACGTGCAAGGCTCGCATATGTGGTCCAAAACAAAATGACTTCCCAGACAGGATGACTTTCTGATCTTTTTTGTCAAGACCCTGAAATTCTAGGCACGGTCCAAATTGGCAGCATGGCCGTTTTGGACCGTGTAAAGACGTTGTTATTAACTTCATTCTGATCTCATGATTTGGGCTCAACCCGCACCCAGGTCACGTTTTTGCTTTCTCGGATACAACGCTCTTGGATAACAATCTCTGCTTGGTGGCTTCGAACAAGGTGCAATTCAGTGGATAAGAATTCGAAAAAATCCACATAAACATTATTTGGATCCCTGGAAACTTCCAGTGGATGCGACGTACTTATTGCAATGAAAAATGTGCAGATCATCCAATAGTTAGCGTTTGACACACTCCTGTGACGGGAGTGTAAACATGCATGCAACTACAACAAAAACAACGACACGTCACTGTTTGTTGGGCCCGGAAAACTTATTTTCTTCAGACCTCACAGACTTCAAATCGGGCCATGAGTATAACTCCCTGCGCCATGTACGTTAAAAATAACAATATTGATCTAATCATAATATATTTCAGTTTCTAACCCACATCATCAAACTGTGGTTGCCTGTGAACGCGATTTCAGCAAATACCTGAGGTGTCCACGTGGCCACAAGATCGAAATTGTAAAAGCATTTTACGGAAGAGATGACCGCACAACGTAAGTGCTTTGTGTTTGACTTTGACGTTAAAGTATCATCAACAGGTTTGAGGCGGTATGGTTCATAAAGTATTTCTGTCAACTTGCCGCCATTTTTTTATGGATTTAGATTGTAATTTTTGAAAACTTGAATTAATGATAGACATGGCTGGCATCAAAAAATGTCAGTGTTCTACTCTAGTTTTGTTAATAGTAACAGTCATATGGCAAAAGCCGAGATACTAAAATAAGGCTGAACAGAATTTTTCAAAGGGTAAATTCATTTTAAAAGCAAATTCAAGTTTTTCACTTTTGACCAAAATGTTGGGAAACCCTAAAATTCATTTTCATTAAATTTGAGCTTTCTGCGTTTTCCCGTTTTTAAGATATTGCAGTTTAAACCTAACAATTTTCTTCTTGCTGTAATGTTGCCATTTTGCCAGTCTTGTGACAGAATATTACCTTTTCGAAAGTTGGCTTGAATGTACTTGAAAAGCAACTAATTTACAATCCTGACCCTTTACTTTGTTTTGATAAGAACACTGCCGAAAACACTTATTGAGAGTAACAAACACGTAGTAAATTTTTGAACGTTTGACTGTAGCTGGCAACCCTGGCAAAGTTTTTAAGAGAAAAAAGCCTTGCTATGGGAAAATCTAAATTGTCATATAATAGGAACGGAATGTCGTAGAAATTGGCGCAGTTAGTCTTCAGATTTGTCAAGTTTTTTTTAGAAAACACCGAGCAACAAAATTTTTCGACCTTAATGCTTTTTTAACCCTAACAGCCAAAAAATATAGTGCCAGCCAAAAACAGCCAAAAATATAAAATACAGTTTCTAATCTCTGCATAAATCAAAATCACAAAATTGAAGTCACTTTATTTCGAACTGTTAATTCTCAACAGCACTTTTCAAACCTCTAACGTTACTAAGATGATTTACCCGTATTTCACACAAATCAATGCAGGCAGCTATTAATAAGAAATATTCGTGCTACTTTTTCTTTAATAGTAATTTAATTGTGATGTTTTAAAGTTTGCAGGCCAGAGTTTGAATATTTAATTGTTTGCGCGCTTTCTGGCCTGAAGGCTACCAGCGCGGAAGCCTAGAGAAAAGCAATCATAACCACTTTCTTTATCTTTTCACAAATTATATGTTTGTGGTTGTGTCACTAAAACCAGTACTTAAACTGTAAAATTTTGCATGGGGGGACGTCTCTGCAGCCTTGACCAAACGCAATCGGAATGCGAATAAAATTTAGTGGAAATTATGATTGAAGTTGTACTTCTTTCCCCTAAATCGAGTGAAGACCAAAAAAAAGGGTCTTCACCGAAATTTGGCTCTATATTCGGCCGGAACTGGTGGGATTTATTTGTGCTAATGGTCACTTTTTCATGTGATCATCCAGCGCTGAAATCTCGATGGGGGGACGCATCCCCCCGCTCCCCCCCTACAATTTAAGCACTGACTAAAGCCACCAATGAACTTCGACACCAAAGCCAGCCTGTATGAGACCTTGCAACTGACCTAGCCGTTCTCGGTAATTGATATTTTTTTTTGTATTTGCAGATGCCCCAGTAAAGAGATCTATACCGACAGATGTTACGCAAGAAACAGTTTCGAAAAAATAAAGGAGAGTTGTCACCACCGCTATTCTTGCAGACTTCAACCTAGCAACAAAGTCTTTGGTGACCCCTGCGTCAGAACGTACAAATACATCAAGGTGACTTTCTTCTGTAAACGTCACTAAACGATTCGGTACTCAACAAGGTTTCCTTTTTAAATTTTCAGCAAAAAAGAATTATTTTATTTTATGATAATTTTATATTAAGAATTTATTAAACCTTCATTTCAAATATAGTGGAAAGTTTTGGACTTTTTGAAATAAACTTCTCATTTTTATGTCGTTTTTTGATGTGCATGACAGACTGACAGCAAGCGGTGCCGAATGCATTTAGAAAGAAAAAGTCCCCTACGGTAGATACGCCCAATACTGGCAATACAATTGTTACAAGCTAGGGCTACATTCTAAATTTCTCAGTATTAGCTTTTCTAATCGTGCGTGATTTATTGTGCCATGATTGACTACAAGATGTACAAATGTAGAAAGCAATACGAGAAAGTTAAAGATATTCTAAGTGTTTTTGATTTTTGGGCAAATTTTTAGAAAACTAAACCTGAAATGAAATGGCAATGGGTTTCAAAACGTTAAAATCAAATGGAGGTGAATTTATATATTGAAATAGAGAATAGAGATAGCTTACTCTTGGCCTTGGCTTAAAAAGTAAACTAACGCAATAATATCAATAGTTTTTGGATGAGTGGAGTTTGAATTCAACCGATTCAAAAAAGTGCTCGACAGCATAGGCCAGAGCAATTATCACAACATAACACAGTACACGTCAAAAATTTAAATTGAAGACCCTACAGTCTGTTTCACCCGTAGTCGGGATCATCAGGGGTATCTACCAAAAGTAACATAGAGTTTAAAATCTAAAATTAAACTTCTCCCCTAGTTGGGTGTACCTTAGGCAGCCCAGGAGCCGGATATGGCCTCGAGATCGGAACGAGGGGCAATTTTTATTTTTAGATTTTAAACTCTGTGTTACTTTTGGCAGATACCTCTGATGATCCCGATTACGTGTGAAACAGGCTGTAGGGTTTTAAATTTTTTTTTTTAATTTTAATTTTTGACGTGTACTGTGTTATGTTGTCAATAGTTTTTAACAAATATCAATAATATCAATAGTTTCTGACGTTTTATAAGGAAGTGTTGTTAAAGAACAATACTATGAATATTTTGATAAAACATCGCTACCGGTATGCTTAACTGTCGCTAAACCGCAGTAAATTTTAATCTTAATTGACCTTGAACATGATCATTTCATTTTCACTTAAAAAAAATTACTCGAAAATGTTTTTGTTATAAAACTAGAAAAACTCCTCTCCGAGAGAAGCGAGTATACATTAACTATAGTCAGTAGCGTACGCAGGATTTTGAAAAGGGGAGGGGGGGGGCAGGAACTTCAGAAAATTTGAGAAGAAAGATCAGATTCAGAAATCAGTCCGATTTTTTGCTCGAAATTAGGTGAAGAGCAAAAAAAGGTTTTCACTCAAATTTGGTCAGATTTTTTGCCCAAACTCTGGTGCAAGCCTAAAACAAACGCACAAAACATACCCTTTGTATAATCAAAGCTTCCGCCCAACTTGCAAAGAGGGGGGCCACGCCGCAATTTTGCATGTTATTCTATGCTAAATATACTATCCTGGCGACCCAAAGGGCCCAATGACCCCCCCCTAAATACTCCCGTGATTGAAATAAACTCACCGATTTCTTGATCGCTTTGAAAAGTGCCGTGGATATGTTTGGCCGAAACAAAAGTAGAAGCTCATAAACCACTTGTCTACCCTTTTCTTTTTCACTCGTAGAAGAAGGGCGCACACAAGCAAATCTAATCAAATCTTTCATTATACTCGCTGTAATACGCCAAAGCGTGTAATGAGTTGGTGGGGCCTATTTTCGCGTCATTGCGCCCGGGTAACACAGTTTCATCGAAGAAATATCGCAACGGTGGTGAGCCATTGGCAACACTGTGTCCGATTTGACCGGCCCAAGGTTTGAACCTCAGATCTCCCACTCCAGAGACAAACGCATTACCGCTTGACCAACTGGCCAGTGCATTCAAGCAAAAGCACATCGAATTGCCGTGTAAGGTTTTTACGACTGACCCTTCTAGAATGAACCGCTCTTCTTGTTCGTGCGGTTTTGTCATTACTATTGTAATATTGTCGTAGTCATTGTAGTTTTGTACCAAAGTTCTCTACAGGAGGTTTTGCAAACTCCGTCCGTCTCGCTCGAGCACTTCTGGACAACGTCAAAAATATCAAAACTAAAGCAAAGATTTCCAGTACTTTCATTGGAAAGCCGATTGCAAGATTGCTCCATTACACTTGAGCACTAGGGTTATGATTTTTGTTTGTCTGCCAATACTTCATTTTGGAAGCAATGAGCTTTTGCAGGTTAAAGATGAATATATCTTTTTTTTGCTTAACAGTACAAAAACCTGGCGCACCCATGTCCCATGCCCTCCAAAATATTTTGATTCACTCAAAAAATATTTTTAAATTACAGATAAAAACGGAACGAAAATAGTTACGTATAGCTTGTATAAACCGATTCAGTAAGTGACACACGCAATCATACAAATTAAGTTTGTTAGTGAAGAGAAGCTGCACGTTTAAGGTAACTTTTCAAAAAGTATACTCCTAAATATTTGTATTGTTTGAAGATTATTTTTTTCCATGATACTGATTTCTTTTTTGGTTACCACGTTTGATCGTGCTATCTCAACCACTGATGGAACATCAGTCCAATGAGTCTGAATGTCAGTGTTTTGGGCATTCTATAAAAACGGTTACTTAAAAGCGGTCTTGGTTGGTATATCGAGTTTTAGTAATACTGATAGCTAAATCAAGTTTCTGCCGATTCAGTTAGGGTTTACAGTTGATAGTTTTGTACTGAGTTGTTACTTTAAAATAATTGGAAAATTTTGCTTTTGTCTGAGAAAAATTTTTTTAGGGTGCTTTGGCTGTCCCACTGACAACAATTTAACCACTGACAAGATACGAAAAATTAATACAATTTCAAGCAAAAATTTAATAGGGGACACCCACCAAAATACATGTATATATGCTGTATGTGTAACCACAAAAACATTTTCAACGATTATAGCTATAAACTAATATGTTTAACTGCTTTGAGCTATGGTTAACTGCTTCGATTATTGCGAGTGCCACTAGTAAATATTTTAGAAATTTTTGGTTTTGTTTCAGCCTAGTTATTTCATGCCATTAATAAATCCAAATTTAAAGGTTATTGACATAAATTTTTACTGATATACTCCAAAAATATTAAAGCATTTTGGTCACAATGACCAAGAAAATTAAAAAAGTTCTTCTGATTTTTGAATACAATCCCGAAAATTACCCCCTTGCAATCGCTAAAATCGCATCAAGATTTTTAAAATAACAAAAAATTCACAAAATCGGACGATTAACCTAAAAGTCTAATCTAAAAAATAAATCCAGGACTCCAATATTGGCTTCTACATAAGCATTTTGCAAAAATGTTTAAATGCTCTCTTATCAAGGAAACTTCTTCTGTTTGCTGTATTTCATCTTTCAAAGTTTGTGTCTTCTAATTGGCACTTTAATCTACCACAGCTTTTTTATACATTAGTAACATAATTTTAACAGCGCTCAATCAAAGAACAACTTTGATATGCAAATTACAGTATGCTTTACTGATAAATAACCATCTATTGGGAGAATCGATCGAAAAGACTGCAACAGCCTCTTTCAGCCGTATTTTGTGGTTCTTGGTCACAGCTACAGCTTTACTTTGTTGTTGTATCACTGTCTACTAAATGTAATGCTGAAAGAGCAATCTCACTATAACATATTAAATATTTGGCTATCAATACGTAAATTATTGCCTTGCAGGCCCACCTAAAAGTTGGCTCTTTGGAACATTTTGTGACCTTTTTCTTCTTCATTAGCTGCAAAAACAATTTTGTTTACAGATAAATTTCCCGTCAGCTTCATTGCCAGTCTTATTAGTCTCCAATATTTTGAGAAGCTTGGTTGTGATTCTTCGTACTATACTATTAACCAGGGTCGCACACAGAGCCTAATATCAGGTGGGGCTTACGAATTTACAGTTGGAAAGCTAGTCAACACCAAACAAAAAAAAAATAATTCACTTGCGGCAAGCAAGACGAAACCTTGGGGCAAAAGAAAGGTCTTCCGAACTTGTCAAAATTGTCCGCATATCTGCCAGGACAACCATGTAGCTTTAGCGTTTCTAAGACAGATTCAGCCCTGCCTCAACACTTCTAGCTAACGTCTCTCTTGTAATAATACAAAAATCTACAAAAAATCAAGCGGGGAAATTGCTTGAAAAAGCTTGATTGACATATTAAAGTATGCCAAAAGCCTGGAATTTTCAAAGTATTGGGTGCGCCAACTTTTTTTAGTTCCGGAATGAAATATTAGTGCAAAAAATACTCAAAACATAAAAAAGCTCATTGATTGCAAACCGAGGAATTTTCCAAAAGTTGAAAAATTTGTAACCTTAGACTGAACATACAGTACTGGACGAATGATAATAGGTATCACATGATAATGTGTCATCCTATTGCTGTGCTTTGACTCGGTTATGTGTAGCACACCAACGAATAGAAACAGCTACATGCACTTACAACTTTTTTAACAAATGAAAGAGCCGTTCGGTCACTACAGATCATTGTTGAAATTGAGATGTTAGTGCACGAAACGTAAGCAAAATTATGAGTTCAGTAGTTTTGGCTGTTTGCTTATTCTTATTCATATGTTTATTCGAATTGGTTTTTGTGCTTTGATAACGACACAAGTATTATCATACGTAAGGTCAAGTCTTTCAATCCCTATTGTTAGACGTTTGTTGTGTCAACAGTATATTACTATCATGTCGGCTGCGGGTCCGAATAGGTAAAGGCGTCGTTTTTCCAATGATCCTGATCGCATGACTTGGGTTCCACTCGCACCCTGGTCACGTTGTTGCGTCCTTAGATAAAACGCTTTGCGATGATTATCTCTGATTGGTGGCTTCGAACAAGCAGTAAATTCAGTGGGCAAGAATTAGAACAAATCCACAAAAACATTTGACCACTGGAAACTCCTAAGCAGGTGCGAATTCCTCCAAGCACGAAGTAGGCTTTGTCATTGCAATGAGAAGCGTGCGGATTGTCCAATACTTAGCCTCTGACGCTGTCCGGTGACAGGAGGATAAATATGCACTATGACAACGATGTTGTTACAAACGGTTCGAATGTAGAAACGTTAGGATTCCAGATTCGAATTGGGAATAGGGAGTGCGCGAATGCTGCCAACGCCGTATTATTTTAAAATAAAACGACAAACTTACTGCCAATCACAATCATATATCTTGTCGCACCAAAACGTCAACCCATCGAATGGCTGTAAATTTACTTCTTTTAGCTCAGTGTGTTTTCATAACGAAATATGTTTTTATTGTAAAGGGTGAAAGCGATTTAAGACGTCACGCTTTGTTTTTTTTACCAACATAACACCAAAAAGCACAAAAATACAAAACCAACACTCAAAACAAACACAAATCTATACTTTAAAACATGTTATTATTCAAAAATTTCTACCAAATTTTAACAAATGAGAAGCTTTGTCATTTTTCACAAACTGCTTATGTTTGAGAACTCCGGGTGTCTTGTTTATTCGGAAACGAAGGCTGGTAGTTTTAGATTATTGAACCGTTAGTGCTACAAATCGATTTTATTCACCAATCGAACATTACTTCATGAGCTTCACTCCTTTTCGAGAAATCACATTTGCACGAGATTTAGCAATCTTTAGCAAAACACAAGACAATATTAAAACACAACTTGATGGGTTGTTCTAGATAGGCATAGTATGCAGAGTACATAACGCCACATTGCTCTAAACAGGCATAATAGTATCAGCAGGTAACCCCAACCCTGTACCTACAATGCCTACTACACCTATTTAGAGCAACCTGCCAATTATAGGCATGCAGTAAGGGAAGTAGAAATAGAGTACCCTACGCGCCAACGCCACCCCTAACCCAGACCCCAGCCCTAACGCGAACCCTAACCCTAAATCTTACCCTAATCTACCATGCCTAAGTAAAACAACTGCAACTTTATTACTTATTGAGTGACATCGTTACCGCTTAAGGAATAAGTTCATAAAAGCGTCAATTTGGTTTCTACTGCTTCCAGGCCTGTAAGTGAATGCAGACTTAGTTCTTAAGCGCTCCAAAGCGCCTAATGTAAATGAAATGCTATTCAATTTTTTGCTATCACTATTCCAGTCTTTTGCCTGGTTGTAAATTTTCAAAGCAGCTTCATAGCACTGCTTTGCTTCTTCCAATTTGTTCAAACTCTCGTACGTGGCCCCTAAATTAGTATGACAGAGACCAAGCATAAAAAAATCATGGGATTCATCTCTACCATATGTCGTTTCCATAAGTAAAATTGCTTGCTTATGAATTTCGATGGATTTTCCATAATCCATTACCTCATTACAACAAAAACCATAGTATTTTAAAAAACACACAATTATTCTGGTTTTGCTTTTCCCATCTACGTTGTCGATCTGCTGCATTTCACGCAATATCAAGTCCATAAACGAATATTGCTCTCTGAATTCTTTGGCTTTCTTTTGCTTTTTCATTTCTGCTGCTACGTACTGCATCATACCTCCAGTATCACTTAGCTTCACCAGCCTTCTTCCTCCCTTGAAGAACTTTGTAGTTGAAAACCGGCACTGTTGAAGCAACAATGCAGTTTCAACTTTGATATTGATGAAGCATTTAGTCAGCAGCTCGATTTCGTCCAACAGTTGATCGATGACGTTTTCTGGTTGATTTTGAAAAGTGATAATTTGGTCAAGTAAGGATGCCATTTCGGCGCAAGTGATAGTGGCATCATCATAATCACTCATTTCAATCTGACATTTAACTTTCATCGCCAACGATAAAAGTTTGTGTACTCCTTTTTCTTTTGCGATTAGTGTCTGAAGAGTTAGCAAACAGTCGTTGTGATCTTTAGCATCCATGTAAGCTTTTGCAGAACCTACATCAAATGCAACACTTTTATTTAAAAAATGACGATTTACGCACTTTGTTGCTTTTGACTTTAATTGATCGGTAATTGACTTTAATTTTGGTCTATAGAGTTAACTGGGAGTAAAATCTCCCAAGTAAGTTCTAAGTACTAAGCAATCAGACAAAATAAAAGCAGATAAAACGAAATCGACTTCTTTTATTTGCATTTTTTGAATTTTGGCTGATTGTATGTTAATTAAATTTTACTTTCTACTGGAAATGACTGCGAGTAATAATCGCCTAGTAAGAAGCTTCACATCTAGGAGAGATTCTCCAAAATACTTACCAACACTGGGCGCAAAATCGTGAGCGTACGAGTCTTTATTTATTTCACTAACTACAGTACAATACTAACGGATTGGACGCCGAGCGCAACTTGAAACTTTTTTAAAAATAAACTAAAGATACGTTCATACGCTCATGATTTCACGCCCGGTATAGAACTTATAAACAAATATTGAGCAAGTGCAACATAACGCAGCAACTGTAAATCATAGCAACTGTAAATGCAAAACCCGGCTTTGAGAGCGCGTAGTTAAAGGTTGGGCACATGCTTGTATCTGGCCAGTGCCCCCGAAACTCTTTGGATTTGCACTCTAAAGCGTTGATTACCGTTCGTACTTAACTTTGCTTGAGTCCATCGGAACTCGTACATAACGGACACCAGTCAAAATCTTTATAAGCTTGTTTACTCTTTATAAGTTTTTTTTTCAAAAAGTAGTCTGTTATTCATACAAAACTTCGAGTTAAAATTATATTAATCATACTGATAAAAAAAATGTACTAGAGTTAGTACATGTTTGCTACTTACATCTGAGTTGGGTTATTTCATCTGTAGGATGAATCTCCGTTGTTGGAGATGTTGGCCTCGAAGAAACAGGCATCTAAAGAAGCTACGATTAGTATGTTACTGCTATCAGGGTTTTAAAAAGTGCTTGGTAACAAAGGTTTAGAACAAATGTCACTGCAGATAACTACAGTACCAAAACAATAAAAACCAAAAAAACCCTTCGGTCTAATTCACACGTGAATGGGATCATAAGAAATAAATCCTTTTCAAATATTTACTCCGGATGATTCCCATTTACGGGTGAAATAGACTGTTGGGTTTTATAGGCTTTTAATTTTTTAATGATTTAGTACTGTGGTAATCTGCAATACTCTCCTAGTATATTACAGTGTACGTATACTACAGCATAGCAAACAGCAAAATTCAAGGCTTATAGAAACCAGCCACATGGCTACCAGGCGCCGCCATTCATTTACTAGCATTTTTTGCGTTGGGACATTTCAGGGCAATTACGTAATGCATTTAAGGTGTCGTTTGACCATTTAAGATGAATTTAAGTAGTTTGCTCGGTTACACTTAACGAAGAAAATTTTTTTATATCATATCTTATATATCTACCAAAATTACCTCTAATTCTAATAGCTCTGACAGTAACCTTTTCGTGTAGTTGCCTAAACTCCTATAATCGTTTTAATGCAAAAAGTCGCAGTGCATCACTTGCATTGCTTAACAATCTGTGACGAAAAGTCATAGAGTCGAGTGCACCACACAGACTAACTTTGATTCCCGGATGATCAATTTTTTTTCTTTGAAATAAACTCTGCTGTAAATTTTACGATTTTATTACGGTATATAAATTTTATTACAAATTTTCATGTGATAAATATGATTAATAAACGAACATTTTTTACCGTTTTTTCTTCTTGTTCTGCTTCATTCCGATTTTGTTGTCTTTGGTTTGATGTTGAAGGACCGTAATTTGTTGTGATATCACCTGCTCCAAAATGAACATTTTCGGCGTATATTGTTACGTTTCTGCCAAATTGCGGGGCAACTCGGGCGTTTGTTGGATCTGAAGGAGATGATTCTTCAGACACTGTGTCAAATTGCGGGGAAATTTGGGGGGTTGTTGAATTTGAAGGTGATGAATCTTCTGACATTGTTTAATTTCAATAAAAAACTAATTGAAAATAGATGATAAAATATTTGTTTGAATGAACAATATCCAGTCCATCCTTCTTGTGATTTGTTTATACAACCATTTTTTTAAATATCAGTATGTGGTTATATAAACAATTACTAAAAAACTTCTCTTTGTTCCCAGTAATATAGCAATACTTATAAAGAAAAACAATCAACTAAAAAAGAAAATAAGTAATGGAAAAATAAAAAAAATATTTAAGCGGAACTCAATTTTTTTAGCCATTTTAGCACAAAAAAAGAAACTAACAATATTTGACTAAATCCAGTACGTTGTCTAAGGAAACTCACGATGTCAATAGATTGCTGGTTGGATCGAAAAGGTGCTGGCTCCTGATTCGATCCTCGAACTGTATTGTTGTGTAATAGGAAAAAATGCTTTGGGGGTCAACCAGTCCACCCCTTGTGGTGAACCAGCCTGACGAAACACCAGTAAATACTGTAAACTCCAAAAAAGGGGCACTTAATTCGCATTGGTGTGGTTTGCGTTTTTACACATTATACAATACACACGCAGAGAGCGTAGTTCATACGCATGAATATAGGAAATATTTACAGGCGCATATAGCACAAAAACTCTAAAAGTTAAGGTAAACTGTAAGATGTTGACGTTACTGTTTTCTCAGGTAAGGACTGATTAGCAGTGAACAATCAAAACAGAGAGCAGCTGCAGCGGACAATGCACCAACTATAGTAACATAACAAACATAACAAAAGCGTAAAAAGGATTTTGCTACAAGAGGCTAAACAAAATGCTAAAACTTCAATGCACAAAAAATGTAATCCAAAACTGATGCATTGATCAAAATCGAGGCGTATCAAATTAACAATAGATGGGTCTGGAGCAGGCGCGTAGCCAGGAATTTGCCTTGGGGGGGGGGCTGTTTTGGATAGTGGAAAAAATGTTAAACGATCTTGACCCAGACTTTACTCAATCTTTGATCAGTTTGAGTCGTTTTTTTTTTTTGTCCAAAATGAGGTGAAATCCAAAAAAAAAGGTCTTCAACGGGAATTCAGACGGTTATTCCGGCCATAATTAGGTGTTCTCAAAAAAAAAAAGGTCTTCACCCAAATTCAGTGAGTTTCTCTTACCAACTTTAGGTGAGACCAAAAAAATACTGCAAATTTGTGGTCCAAATCACAGCAAGTCCTTCACAACTTCTGATCGAGCTGGGGGCTATTTTCATTTTTGGAGTTATTTTTGGAGCATTGGGGGGCTATTTTTATTTTTGGAGCAAAAATCGGCCTCAAAAGCACTAAAAACGTGGTATTTTGCATATTTTTCAGGCCAATGGGGAGAGGCTGTAGCCCCCCCTGCCCCGCCCCGCCCCCTGACTACACTTCTGGTCTGGAGGTTGAAGGAGCTGTCAGCTGCCAAAGATCATGAGCGTCCGTAGCCGCTGTGTGTTTTTTTGGATTTTTTAAGTAAAAACAACAATTTGTAACGCCATTTGAAAGAAATTACGCCCATTTTAAAAAGGCATTGAAGTCGAAAAAAATTTACTCGTTTTTCTCAAAACTTTTTGACAAACCTAAAAACTAGTTTCACCAAATTTGAGCTTTCTACGACCTTCCATTCCCAACATATGACAATTTAAATTTCCCTTTGAAATTTAGCATGGATTCAGTAGCGTAGCCAGGGGGGGCGGGGGGGGGGGGGGCTATAGCCTTCCTCATTGGCATGTCGACTAAAATGCAGAATGAGAAAAACACAACGTCTTTAGCACTTTTGAGACCCTTTTATGCACTGAAGTGGACTAAACAGTGATTTAAAACATTTTTTGAAACTTATATTCAAAGGGGAGGAAGGGGGGGCAAATTTCCAAAAATAAAACCTACAAATAAAAAAAATTTTGAAAAATGGTCAAAAATAAGCAATCAAATTTGATCACAAGTGTAAACATGCTAAACAAAGGTGTCATCAACAAACGTACTATAAACTAAGGAATAAGGGGGGGGGGGGGGGGGGGGGGGCTATTCCGTATTAGTTAATTACCAATCATTTCTCTCAAATCTCTTTTCATTAGCCCCCCCCCCCATTTATGTTTGTCTATAAACTGTATACAAAATAGATTACTTCGAGTGAGTTTTATCGAACTGTGGTGACCGAGTAAATTAATATATTTTGCCCTTGTGCAATTATGTCTGCGGTATCCGGTTATTGGCACATATCGCTCATTGCTATGGGTGGTATTGCATAATGAAGGGATATTGCGAGACATAAGGAATTTAATTAATGTTGTTTTTGTTCTCGCTTTTCTTTGTTTACTAGCTGTATATATACCGCTGCTTAGCTTCATGTCATCAATTAATATTATTGTCTTTGTTATCATTGTTAGCATATAAGGAGACTACATGACGAAATAAAAGAATTGCCGTACGTCTTGAGACTCATCACTACGAACTCACCAAAGTGGTGCTCCGTGTGAGGAAATTCGTGCGAAAAGTGTGAGTTCGTGCGAGAAGACGAGACAGCGCGCTACGATACAGTTCGTGAACGAAGAAGACAAGAAAACGTACCACCAAACAAAAACAACATTAATTAAATTCCTTATGTCTCGCAATATCCCTTCATTATGCAATACCACCCCTAGCAATGAGCGATATGTGCCAATAACCGGATACCGCAGACATAATTGCACAAGGACAAAATATATTAATTTACTCGGTCATCGCAGAACTATTAGATTTTATAATTTACCAGTATCTAAGTAAGAGAAGTAAAACTTTACCATTCGCCACCTCCCAAATAGCCATTTATGCTACCAGTTTAACCATGTTTGCACTGCCAATTTCTAAGCCACGTTTTAAAAGCATTATTTTTTAATCAAAATAGCCCTAAAATTTAGTTATTTTTGCAAAAAACGCAAAATTCTCGAGCGCTGGAGGCTCCGCCCCCAGACCCCCGTGCCTTCGGCGGCTGGGGGCTTTTACCCAAAAAACCCTGACTCTCATTGGCCTCCGGCGGCTGGGAGCTCCACCCCCAGACTCCCCAAAACCGCCCCCCATTGCAAATTTCTAGCTATGCGCCTGCTCTTGCTTCTGATTCAGCCATTGGACTTCATCTTTTACAAAATTCTACCTGTGCTCAACGTTACGATGACAGTAGATTTTCTATTCTTGCCCACGACTGCTCACCTTTTCATCTATCTGATCTTGCAGCCACTTTCATCAAAACTTCTAAATCCACCCTCTGCCGACAAAAAGAATTCGTGTACCGGTATAGCTTAAAGATTCTGCACTAATGACACCTCTCATTGGCCTTTTTCCAGCCAATCACGTCTCGGCTTTTTCCTATAAATAGCTTCCCATTTTTGTACGCTCTCTATTCTGACGATTCTTCTTGACAAGCGTCAGACAAAAAGCTTCGAAGATATGAACATTTCAATCAAGGCAATTCTCAAGTTCTGGACCACCTACCACCTCTTCAAAAGCAATCGAATTAACCAATGTTGAAATATAACTGATAAAAACAAAAAATAGCTGTATGCTCTTTTTTAAATATGTAGCTGAAACGATCAACATTGACAAAGGGTAGCTAAACCTCAATTTTATATTTATATGCCGATTTTAGGTTTCCATGAACAGAAATGATTTTTTGTAGGAGTTTGATCATAGAATTTTGCAAGTATTTCGATTTACGTCAGCCGAGCTAAATAGCTTATTTCAGTGGTCCCCAAACTTTTTAAAAAGCGACCCCAATTTCAAGAAAATTTTTTTTTGAAAAACATTGCGACCCCAATTATGTACAAACAGTTTGCAAAGAAATACATTTTACAACAAGAACAACACGTTCTATAGCAATTTAGTATTTGCACTTAGTGTGAACAATGCGCCTGCTTGGTTACCACAAGTTTTTGAAATCTTGGCGTGGTTTTGCTTAAACACAGGCGCAAGTCGTGTTCGACCTCCAATCGATTGCGATGTTTTGTTTTCTACACACTAATTGCACTAAATCCTGCTTCGCAGAGCCAGGTAGTAGCAAACGGAATCAATTGTTGAACTACATATTCTGACAGAGTCGGATAAGTTGAATGCATTGAAACCCAAAAGAAAATATTCGCAGATACTTTTGGGTGTTTTTCTTTAAAAGAATTGAAAGAAATGCGGTTTGTAGGTTCAGCCGTCATTTCCGTACATTCTTCCGCAACACGGAGAGGTAGTTCTGGCAAATTGGTCACGGCAAACGAATCGATTATCCAGTCGAGTTCATTGCTTGGTGTCAAGACGTCACCATAGTAATGCTCCATTTTTTTGCTCAGCTTCTCAAGGTGTCCGATTATTGTGTCTTTGACATTGATGCTTTTTCCGGCAACATAGTTTCGCAATTCAGGAAACATTCCAAACTCGTCTCGCTTCACATAAGTTTGCCATGGTATAAGTTTGTTATAGTAAGTAAGCGGTAATTTTGGCAGCGTGATCAATCACAGTAAAGCCAGGGGGGCCCTGCACAGTGGCGGATTTAGGGGGGGGGATGGGGGGGATGCATCCCCCCCCACCAGCCTAAAAGTAACGATTTTGGCCGAAAAATCAGCCTCTGTTTCGAATAAATCGGCTCCATTTCGGGATGCATCCCCCCCCACCGACCTAAACGTAACGAATCCGGCGAAAAATCAGTCTCAATTTTGGTGAAGACCTTTTTTTTTTTTTTTTTTTTTTTTTTTTTGGAGACCACCTGAATTTGGGCGAAAAAAACGTTTGAATTTCCGACTTCGGCCGAAAAATTAGACTCAATTTTGGTGAAGACCTTTTTTTTTTTTTTTTTTTTTTTTTTTTTTTTTTTTTTTGGAGACCACCTGAATTTGGGCGAAAAAAACGTTTGAATTTCCGATTTCGACCGTCTCAATTTTGGTGAAGACCTTTTTTTTTTTTTTTTTTTTTTTTTTTTTGGAGACCACCTGAATTTGGGCGAAAAAAACGTTTGAATTTCCGATTTCGACCGTCTCAATTTTGGTGAAGACCTTTTTTTTTTTTTTTTTTTTTTTTTTTTGGAGACCACCTGAATTTGGGCGAAAAAAACGTTTGAATTTCCGATTTCGGCCGAAAAATTAGTCTCAATTTTGGTGAAGACATCCGAATTTTTGAGGTTTTGTGCTTCAAATCCCCCCCCACCAAAATTTTCTGGATCCGCCACTGGCCCTGCATAGATTGATCCAGAATATTCAGTGAGTTGAATATGTCCGCCAAGTACGCAACGTTTGCGATAAACTTTTCCCGGCTAAACTTTTCGGCTAAGGACAAATGGTTCTGCTTGCTCAAAAATGTAATTATTTCTTCATGCAGTTCATAAACTCGTTTGAGAACCTGGCCACGTGACAACCAACGCACTTCTGTGTGCGATAACAATCCTGTATGATCAGCACCCATCTCATCGCACAAACATGAAAACAAACGCTGGTTAAGTGGCCTTGCTTTGATATAATTGACACATTTTATAACAGAGTTCAGTGTATCATGCAGTTCCTCAGATAAACCTTTTGCTACGAGTGCTTGTCTATGAATAAAACAATGAGTCCATTTTACATTTGGTGCTTTGTCTTTGACTAGTTTAACAACTCCCGAATTGATACCGGTACATGCCGCTGCACCATCGGTACAAATTCCGGCACATTTATCCCATGATATTGAATTTTCGTTAAAGAATCCATCAATACTCTTAAAGATGTCTTCGCCTCTAGTATGCAAATGCAGGGGTTTGCAAAACAAAAGCCCTTCTAATACTTTCCCATCGCTGATGTATCGATTAAATAGAGAAAGCTGCGGTAGGCCTGCAATGTCAGTGGATTCATCTAGTTGAATTGCATAAAACGGAGAAGCGTTCACTTGACTAACAATTTGTTCAAGAACGTCATGAGACATGTCTACAATTCTTCGTTTCACTGTAGTGGCCGATATTGAGACTGAATCTAATTTTTTACTTTCCTTTTCTCCAACCATTATTTTTACAACGTCCTTCATTACAGGCATTAATAAATTTTCGCCAATATCATGCGGTTTCTTTTGCTTCGCAATTTGATAGGCTGCGATATACGAAGCGTAAACAGCAGATTTATTTACTCCTGTAAATGCTGTCATAACACTTTTCTGTGATGCAATTGATTGCAATTTACGCTCAAAAAACTCAACTGGTTTGTCGATACAGCCTGGGTGATTTGTAATCAAATGGCGCTGTAGTTTGTTTTTCTTCATCGATTCTTCTGACAGTGTTTTTAAACATATAACGCATTTTGGCTTGCCATTTTGTTCAGTAAAACCAAGTTTTAAAAAAGATTCATCATACGATCTTTTTCTTGTGTTTTAAGAAGTCATTTTTATATATTTAGCACACAAACCTAAATTATAATGTATCATCATATTAAGAAGTCAAGAAAACCAAAGGGTAAGGGTCATTCATGAGTAAGCTGGGTTACACAGAAATATATTATGAATCCTGTGTCAATAGTGTTCATAGTCAGGCTACTTGTTAGTATTGTAATCAAAATTTCAAGATAATAAACTTCACTTACTCTCGCAAAACAATTCCATGAAAAATCGCTTGGTTAACTTGCTACTGATACGAAATTCTTCTTATACGGGATAATATCTACCAAACACTGTACACACAGTACACACTTCTCTAAAAACTTTCTTCTAAAAACTTCGCTCTTAACAATTGCACGCTACTGACTGAAGCATGAGAACTTACTAAAATAAAAACCGCAACACGTAGAAAATGTAGCGTAGTAGAGAATTAGATTGATGAAAGACAGAAATTAATGAACCATAGAAATGTAGAATGGAAAATTGCTGAACGCGTTACAAAAAACTGATATAATAATTTATAGACAAAAGCTAGAATTTTTTTTCATAATTTTACCGAAACTGTAGGCGACCCCACAAAAACTTCAGGCGACCCCACTCGGGGTATTTTATTGGGGAACACTGGCTTATTTGATATAAGCCAAACTCGAATCTACAAGACAGTGGCGTAAAAAAATTTTTTTTGGCTTTGTTGTATCCAAATTTGCCAAGACAATGGCCGTTAAATTGAAGGGCTTGCTGGTTGCATAGGCTATTGAGGAGCTAGTTAGATTTCTACAACACTTTCTTTTTCTTTTTACAAGTACAAATTATAAAAAATTAGTCATCTTTCGCTTGATTCTATTTGAATAAGGTATAGGCCTATGGTATAGGCCTACTGCTGTAGGTTTTTTAAATTCTTTTGAAAAATGATTATTCTTAATTCCATTCTGTGGTTCATGTATAACCGCATGGATTTGGTGAAGACTGACCTATTAATGAAACTGGTAGGTGAATACTATGAAGATAAAGATATTGAAGACGCCAAATCACTGCTCTTTGATAAACTACCCTCTCAACGCAATGTCAAAAGAAAAGGAGATATTTGAAAAGCTTGTTAGTGGTACAGAATTTCAAAATAGCTTTCAATAGCGTCGGAGCTATCATTTCCACTCTTTGAAATATGGGTAGCCTTGAAAAAGGCTGTTTAAGATTGAACGTTTTCGTCCAGCTCTTTTCATAAATCTACGCTGGAATGAAGAAAAACTAAAATGCATGGATATATATAGAGGTTGACTACATTGAAATGACAATGGTTTGCCATTATGACGTAAAATGCTGCAAAAATCACCTAAAATTGTATGAAGTTAATGCAAAAGTATAGAAAATACAGAAAATTATTTGTCGTTCTCTGATTGTTCAAAATTGGTCATTCTGGCAATTTGATTGGAGGAGAAATATTGTTTCGGTTTCGTCGGAAAAGTGAGAAAAAAAAAATTAATGTGAAATTTGGAGTGAATAAACGAATTCCTTCTGACGGCAGAGAATGTGCATCGAGCATTGACGATTTGTTCAAAAAGTAAACTGCAGCATGAACTAGAAAACATCAGAGCGATTCTACTGAATAATGGATACCCAGAAAGCATTATTGAAATCACCATGTCCAAGAAAATTGCGCTTTTTAACCGTAAACCAAAAGAAGGACCGCAAAAGTGTCCAGTTTACTTGAAGCTCCCTTGGACTGGCAAAATTTCTTTGAATTTTGAAAAGCAAACCAAGATTGCTATCAACCGATGTTACCAAGCTGTTGAACCTCGCATTATTTTTACAACGAGAAAAATTTTGCCTGCAATCCATAAATATGTTCTACCCTCTCTTCAACAAAGTATGGTCGTATATCAATACGTGTGCCGCTGTGACTGTCGGTACGTGGGTCGAATTTCCCAAAGATTGCAAGACAGAATTACTCAACACATTCCGCGATGCATAAGAAGTGACAAAAGACCAACGAAAAATCTGCCCAATCGAGAATGCAAAATCACTAGCACCCCTAGTGTCTACTGTGATTCTGCAATCGGACAGCATTTATTAGAGAATAAAGAATGTGCCGAACATTTCAACGATGCTCAATTTTCCATTTTGGCTACAGCAAGATCTTCATTCCATTTATCAGTTCTGGAAGCAACCTACATCAATTCCTTACAGCCTATTCTCTGCCGTCAGAAGGAATTCGTTTATTCACTCCAAATTTCACATTAATTTTTTTTTTCTCACTTTTCCGACGAAACCGAAACAATATTCCTCCTCCAATCAAATTGCCAGAATGACCAATTTTGACCAATCAGAGAACGACAAATAATTTTCTGTATTTTCTATACTTTTGCATTAACTTCATACAATTTTAGGTGATTTTTGCAGCATTTTACGTCATAATGGCAAACCATTGTCATTTCAATGTAGTCAACCTCTATATATATCCATGCATTTTAGTTTTTCTTCATTCCAGCGTAGATTTATGAAAAGAGCTGGACAAAAACGTTCAATCTTAAACAGCCTTTTTCAAGGCTACCCATATTTCAAAGAGTGGAAATGATAGCTCCGACGCTATTGAAAGCTATTTTGAAAAGGAGATAATAAGAAAGAAATGAATCTAAAAGATATTCTGCAAGCATTACACTCCTTGCCTAATGAGAAGCAGCAATCAGACCATGATGCTGACTGTCTAATTTTTGCTACAGCAAACTGTCACTTTCCCTCTTTGGAGGTAAAGAATATTGATGCAGGCACTATTGTGACAGATATAGTGTCCTTGAAACAGGAAGTGAAGGAACTGAAAGAAGAAAAATATCAAAGTCAAAAATTGTCTGATCAAATGACAGAATTAAGAAGTATGGTGTCAGAGTTATCTGCATTAACAAAAAAGAATTCTAGCAAAAAATATCCTGTTTTCACAAACAGTCTAGATCCAGCATCAAATCCAAATTTTTCCAATTCAGAGCCTAAGGAAGCAACTGAAAATAAACCCAGCCCATCTTGGTATGTTCAAACTTTGAATGAAAATTCTCAAGAAAATGATCAAAGCAAAGCTTTATATTCTGAAAAAGTAAAAAAGCCAGGCAACAGCATTGTAGAGAATTCCAGACCTATGGCCAAAGAAGTAAATAATGATAAAAGTTGGGAAACAGTAAAGAAAAAGAAAAAAACACATCTAGGAAAGCTTTCGGGATCTTCTCTTAAAACGGTTCCGCGACGATTGCTACCTGCTGATGTTTTTGTATCTCGCCTAAATCCAGATACTTCAGAATCCGATATGACTTACTTTGTCAAGTTGCAATTCCCCCAAGCCACTAATGTGACATGCACTAAACTGAAAACCAAGTTTGATAGCTACTCTTCTTTTAGAATTATGCTAAATGGAATAAATTTCAAAGACTCTTTAAATCCTGAGAGTTGGCCAAATGGCGTTTTAATCAAACGGTTTTATTCACCTGCTCTTTCAAAAAATCAAGCAGGTTCATCTGCACACTCAGATAAAGCTGAAAAATTAAACAACACTTAAGCCAGATGGAGAGTCAAACATTAAAGCTAGTTTCGTATAATTGTAGAGGTGTGATGAAGTCTTGGCTTGATGTTGAGAATCTGTGCCGTAAACATGATGTGATTCTTTTACAAGAGACTTGGTTAACAAAGCAAAACCACTCAATCTTATCTTTCGTAAGTCCTGATCATTTTTCATTTGCTTTTTCCCCTGTCACTGATGAAAGCGGGATCAGACGTGGCAGACCTTATGGAGGAATAGCAATCTTGCGGAACAAGACACTCAAAAATGTTGTAGAGGTACGTAGCTCCAGTGGCTCTATCATTGGCATTAAAATTTCTGGCTATGATAGAGATTTGCTGATCATTAATGTTTATCTGCCATATTGCTGTCCTGACAACGTTGATGACTTCATGAATAAACTGGGAGAAATTAATGCACTGTGTGAAGAAAACAGTGACTGTAGCCCATTCATTTTGGGCGATTTTAATGCCTGTACTTCAAATAATTTTGGCCCTATTCTCTCTGAATTTTGTGAAGACAATGGATTTGTCTTATCTGATTATAAATTACTTCCACCGGATAGTTTCACTTTTATAAGTGATGCACATGGAACTACTTCTTGGCTGGACCATTGCATGTGCACAAATGAATCTCATGCTGCTGTTAAGAAAATCTCAATTCTACAAGACTTCATCATTTCAGATCACCGCCCTTGTCAGGCTGTAATTAATTGCAACTCACGACAGTTTGAAGACTTTGACGAAAAACTCCAGCAAAATAGGTCGAGCCCTTCTCGTGTGTCTTGGGATAAAGTTTCTGATGAACAAAAGTTTGAGTACTTCAACCTGACTCGAATTCTAATGAGCTCTATTCTTCCACCTTTAGAAGCCATACATTGCAACAATACTAATTGCACAAACAACTCTCATGTGGCTGCTACAGAACACTATTATGATCAGATTGTTGACTCACTACTTAAAGCATCATCCAGTTTGAGCCAAAACAAACCAAGCAATGTAAGAAAAAATCCGGTAATACCTAATTGGAATCAAAATGTAAAAGCTGCTCATGCAGCAGCAAGGCAATCCTATCTGACCTGGATTAAGCTTCAGAAACCTACTGCAGGTCTTGCATATGATAGTATGATTAACTCTCGCAAAACTTTTAAATATGCTCTGAGAAAAACGAAATCTATGAATGACCAGTTGTTTGCTGACAACATTGCAGCAAGTCTTACCTCGGGCCAATCTTCACCAAATTTTTGGAAGCATATTAATTTAGCAAATTACAACAAATACAAAACTCCTGTTTCCACCTGTGTAAATGGTCAAACTGGTGATCAAAACATTGCTAATATGTGGGAAGATCATTATAAACCTCTCATGAATTTTCCTGAAACTGAAGCGGAATCCGTAGCGAAACAGTTTGTGCACCAAACTTTAAGTAATTGTGACCAGTGGCGGATCCAGAAAATTTTGGTGGGGGGGGATTTGAAGCACAAAACCTCAAAAATTCGGATGTCTTCACCAAAATTGAGACTAATTTTTCGGCCGAAATCGGAAATTCAAACGTTTTTTTCGCCCAAATTCAGGTGGTCTCCAAAAAAAAAAAAAAAAAAAAAAAAAAAAAAGGTCTTCACCAAAATTGAGACGGTCGAAATCGGAAATTCAAACGTTTTTTTCGCCCAAATTCAGGTGGTCTCCAAAAAAAAAAAAAAAAAAAAAAAAAAAGGTCTTCACCAAAATTGAGACTGATTTTTCGCCGGATTCGTTACGTTTAGGTCGGTGGGGGGGGATGCATCCCGAAATGGAGCCGATTTATTCGAAACAGAGGCTGATTTTTCGGCCAAAATCGTTACTTTTAGGCTGGTGGGGGGGGATGCATCCCCCCCATCCCCCCCCCTAAATCCGCCACTGATTGTGACCTTAATAAGTTGAACCCTTTGCCTCTCTGCGATGTAGGGCTCATTCAAGCTCAGTTACATAAATTAAAACGAAAATGTGCTCCTGGCTTAGACAACGTATGCACTGAGCATTTAATTTACTCACATCCCTTGATATCTGTTCATATTAGTATGCTGTTTAATCTGTGCTTGACTCATGGCTTTATACCTAACCGTTGTATTGCATCTATGATCACACCTGTAGTAAAAAGTAACAAAAATAGCGTTAGAGATGTTAATAATTATAGACCTATTGCTTTAGCTTCGACTTTTTCAAAACTTTTTGAATTAATTTTGTTAAAGTATTTAGAATCATTTCTACATGCTTGTGACAATCAGTTTGGATTCAAATCTGGACATGGCACAGATTCTTGTGTATTTTTGCTGAAACAAGCCATTAACCATTACAATCAACATGATACTCCCCTGTATGCAATTTTCCTGGACTCCTCGAAAGCTTTTGATCGAGTCTGCCATTATATTTTATTTCAGAAGCTTATTGAAAAGCAGGTTCCTTTAATTTTGGTGCGATTTATTATGTATTGGTACAAAAACCAAATGATCACTATTAAATGGAATAATGTCTTTTCACGCTGTTTCTCCATAACCAACGGGGTCAGACAAGGTGGCATTTTGAGCCCTTATTTGTTCAATATCTACATGGATCAGCTTTCTGTTAAGTTAAATCAACTAAATATTGGTTGCTGTATTGGGGACAAGTGTTTAAACAATCTTATGTACGCTGATGACATTTGCTGCTTTGCTCCTAGTTTCAAAGGCTTACAAAGGCTTGTAGATACTTGCGTCGAATTTGCTGCAAAGCACAATATTGTCTTCAATTGCAGGAAAACCAAAGCTATGTATTTTCCTTGTAAATTCTTCAAAACCACTGATCATAATCTAACTGTGAATGACCAGCATGTTGAATTTGTGAATAGTATTAAATACCTTGGTGTTACAATTAGCAGTGTTCTTTATGATGAACTTGATATTAAAGCTCGAGTAAGATCTATATATTGCATAGCTAATATGCTTCGTACTAGGTTTTTCAAATGCTCTGTTAATGCAAAAAACATTTTGTTTCGTTATTTTTGTTTCTCTATTTACGGCATCAATCTTTGGTGTCGTTATCCTGCGTCCAGTATAAATCGTCTTCGTGTAGCTTACAACAATGCTTATCGTATACTTTTTAATCTCCCTAGAAGAATATACATCAATGAAATTACGGTTAATAACGGCATCTCGACCTTTTATTCGTTAATGAGAAAACATACTGCAAATTTCATAATAAGATGCAAGCACTCTCCAAACGCTTACATTCAACAAATTTTTGGCTCTGCATGTTTTCTTGATTCTTATTTTTCAGTACATTACTCAAAATTACATTTTGGCTAAATTAGCACGCATGTTTATGCTTTGTGTTGTGCCTGATAAATTTGTTTGTGTGTTTTTGTTTTTTCGCTTTATTATGGACCTTTGTTGAGTCTGATACAAATAAATAATAATAATATAAAAACACTATTAAGCTTTTTCTCACTTGACACATAGCTTTTTAATTTTTTTTGTCATTATTTCAAGTTAATATTCTCTATTTCGTTTCTTCAAGTTATGATCAATAACCAAATTCTACGCCATAGCTTAAGGCTGGTTATCAATGGTGATTATTAGCTAAACTTTTTGTCGTTCTGCACCTCAAACATTTGCCCGACTAAAAGCCTATTGTGTTGTGTACTCAAGAAGCTTCTTTTATACGCCCTAATTCTGAGTCTTGTTGTATGATAGCTGTAAGCATAATTGACCCGTAAAAGCTATTTGGGGTGGAATTTGAGCGAAAGGTATTTATTGATTGAGCTTGACGCTTGCCAAAGCGTATCTTCAGCAGTATTTCCTAAGAGCAACATTATGTCAATTTTGTTAAAACATAGATTTTAAAACTCTTGCAAATCATACCAAGTTCAAGTTTAGGTTGGTTTATTGACGCCACTAAAAAACAAGAATAGATGAAGCAAAATTATTTACACTTTTTTTTTCAAAATTACGCAGTTTTTTCAAAATTTCACAAAGTTTGAGCCTCATTTGTTCTTAATTCTATTGGAAAAATAAAGTGACACAAATTCATTTTTGCTTCATTAGAGGTTGTCTTTGTTATAGATCTTGATTATTGTTAGACAAATCAACAACAATGGCAATATGAAGAAGGGGTAAGTAAACTTTGCTGAAACTTTCAAATGCTTTGTACTAACCGTTGTTCTTAATTATTTTTTATGCTGAGGCTGGCATTGTTGTTAATTTGTTCTTAAATATGGAGTAAAATTGAGCCTCGTCTTCTTATAAAATCACTCATAAAACGTAGCGTCAATGTGCTGCGAAGAAACCATGGGATCAATTAGTCTATAGCCTCTGAGTAAAGTGAGTACTGAGTATATATGCCAATATAAAAGTATGCCAATAAGCTTAGATTCATCAATTTTGTCGGAATGGCTGACGACTCCACTAGTTGTCACTATGACGTCAAATCATGAAAAAAAGAACAATCACATTATTAAAGTAACTACATAGAATTATGTAAACTTCATTGATATAATCTGCGACATCATTGGAAACAAAAAAGCAAGAACAGACAAAACAAGCGATTCTTAAGATTATATTTTGGCCAAGATTAAGGCTCGGTGTACGCTGGGCGTAAAATCATGAGCGCGGAAGCGTACTTTTTAGTTTATTTTAAACAAAAATTCCGTGCGCAGGGCGTACCACTTTACTAGCGTACAAGCTGCCAGTTTTAAAATAAACGAAGAAGACGCTCGCGCGCTCACGATTTTACGCATATAGAATGAGAGCACGAGTGAGAGGGTATTGCAATAAGAACTGCCGTGCCTTTGTCACTTTGCAGTCAAAATACAAGCAATATAGACAGTAAAATGAAGAGTTCAATATCTTTTTTGTTTTCTTTCAAAAACGTTTTCAACGAGAGGTCTCTGACATTGCTGAGTATGAAATTCTAAATTTTTACTCCGGGGTATTTATTGGATTGTTGAGTTTTTTTATTTTGTAAAATGGAAGTTTTTGTGTTAACCGGCCAATTGCTCGAGCCGTAACGCATTCATCTCTGAAACTGGAGGCCTGAGGTTCAAATCTCAGGCCTGTCAAATCGGACACAGTGTTACCAACGGCTCGCCACCACTGCGACATACATTTCTTCGAAAAAAGTTGTGTTTGTCCGGGCGCAATGACGCGACAATCGGCCCTGCAAATTCGTAACACGCTTCGGCGCTGTTCAGCGAGAAGGCTATAGTGAAAGATTTGATTTGAATTTTTTGATTAGAAGACGCTGTAGTTCGTGTTTGCTAACTGTGCGAAATTTTTTCTAATGTAAATGATAATCAAAATTTGGAGAAAAACGTTGACAAATTTGGTTGTATTCAAATTTATACAATTTTGTTAAATCTAACAAATCAAATTTTTGATAAAAAGGCTAAGCATTTTTATACCATTCATCTTTTTGTGACTTTGAGCAGAGCTTTATTTTGAAGTGCAATTAACTTAGAAAGATAATATGGTTACAGTATGTGTTTCCCAAGCGATAAGTACATAAATGCTAAATTGAATTTACTAAGAATTCCCACTGAGTGGGAAACTTTGTTTTCTAAGTGCTTAAAAGCGCTCCTCAAAATTTATCTTGTCGTCAATGAGCACACCAAGATATAGCGCTGCATTTTACAAAATCAATCGATCCTGCAACGCAGGAAATGTTCTTTTCAACAGGTAGATAATAGAATTACGGTTTTATTATTGGAACGACCGACGCTCGCGTTGCGTGTTCCTTTGTTTTTACTCGGCCATTTTCCAACTAACGAGTGCGAAATTTCAAACTTTTGCTTATAACTCGAGAACGGTTTGGTCTAGCTACATAAAATTTTGGCAGCAGCTTGAGATTAATGAGTTGTATGTTTGTACCAAATTTGGAGGCAATAGGTCACGTGACTTTGGTTTTAGAGCCCGAAAACCGCCCCGCAAGTTTGGCGTAAAAAGCGGTCTCAGTCAAAAAAACGGCTTTAGTACGGCAAAAGTATATCATATAGTGGTATGTCTTAAGATACCCTTTCATCCCAACCAACCCACTTTTGGCCGCGATGAAGTTCATTTCTTTTTTTTTCCTTTTTTTCTTCCTAATTTTTGTACGCTCTTCTTCTCCTAAACCACAAAACATTGAAATCTAATTTTTGTGTAAAGTTGTTGAGCTGCAAACGCAATTTTTTCTCCCGAAATTTTTTGGGGCAACTCCACCAGGAACCCCCCCAAAATGGGGCCCCAAAAAATCAAATTTTTGAACGGCTCAAGCTAGAGTGCTAGTTTTTTTTGATATCAGTAGATATTTAACAAATATTTTGACATAGTTTGTGGGTGCCACCCCCCCGGAACCCCCCAAATGGACCCCCCAAAAATCAATTTTTTGAACAGCTCAAGCTAGAGTGCCAGTTGTTTTAATATCAGCAGATATTTAACAGAAAAATATTTTGACATAGTTTGGGGGTGCCACCCCCCGGGGACCCCCCAAATGGACCCCTCAAAAATCAAATTTTTTAACGGCTTAACTTAGAGTGCCAGTGTTTTATGACATCAGCAGATATTTAACAGACAAATATTTTGACATAGTTTGGGGGTGCCACCCCCCCAAGGACTCTCCCAAATGGATTCCCCAAAATCAATTTTTTGAACTGCTTAACTTAGAGTGCCAGTTTGTTTTGATATCAGCAGATATTTAACTGACAAATATTTTGACATAGTTTGGGGGTGCCACTCCCCGAGGACCCCCCAAATGGACCCCAAAAATCAATTTTTTGAACAGCTCAACTTAGGGTGCCAGTTTGTTTTGATATCAGCAGATATTTAACTGACAAATATTTTGACATAGTTTGGGGGTGCC
Organism: Trididemnum nubilum; assembly: GCA_963965965.1. NCBI lineage: Eukaryota > Metazoa > Chordata > Ascidiacea > Aplousobranchia > Didemnidae > Trididemnum > Trididemnum nubilum. Next base: position 6,698,824 of record OZ014485.1, on the reverse strand, counting down.
ACCCTCCCGGGGACCCCCCGAATGGACCCCCTAAAAATCAATTTTTTCTGCAGCTTAACTTAGGGAGTCAGTGTTTTATGATATCAGCAGATATTTAAGAGACAAATATTTTGGCATAGTTTTGGGGAGCCACCTTTTCGAAGACCCCCCAAATGGATTTTCAAAAATGAATTTTTTGAATGGCCCAAGCTAGGGTGCCCGTGTTAGATGTTAGGAGATATTTAACTGACAAATATTTTGACTCTACTTTTCAGGAGGTTCCACAATCAGATATTTTTGAATAATTGCTGATTTTACGGTAGAAGAAAAGTACTTTTGAGCGTCACAGCATTAGCTACACATCGGTCGTTTACTGGGTTTGCTGGCAAACTCCCATCTAGTTTTACGTTAGAGTTTGGTGCATTTTATAGGGTTGGTGTAACATCTGAGTCAAAAGGACTCTTCTCAATGCGGTAGAACGGCTTGCTTGAACAACATATAAGCAGCTCTCCAGCTGGCCTTAATAACCAATTGATCTGATAAGCCTTTGCTTGTGGCTACATTGGAGTTTGGCGCTACATTTATCCTTCTCCCTTTACGCTATAGCGACGGCACTTCAACGTCTCCAACCAGTGTAAGGAAGAACGTCCAACTCTACAACGTTCTGGCGTGCTTGCCATTGTAACATCGGGGTCAAAAAGACGCTTCTCGATGCAGTCAACGTACTCGGTTGAACAATCTATGAGCAAATCTCCAGCTTGACTTATCAACCATTGCATCGGATTAAACTTCTACTTGTGGCTACAATGGATTGCGACGCTACGTTTGTTTATTTCCTCTCTTCACACTGGCGACGGCACTTCAACGTCTCCAACCAGCGTTAGGCAGAGCGCCCTCCACTCCAACGTTCTGGCGTGCTCACCATTGTAACAACCGGGTCGAAAGAACGCGTCCCAATGCAGTTGACCGGCTCAGTTGAACAACGTGCAAGCAACTCTCCAGCCTGAGTTAATAACCAATTGATCCGATTAAACTTCTATTTGTGGCTATGTTGGAGTCTGATGCTACATTAGTTTATTTATTGGCGGCGGTCCGTCACTGACTTTTGCCAGATCGGAGTTGAGACAGCTTTCCAATCCTTAGAAGTGTTGTCTTGAATGAAATGCAGGGCATTGTCAGCTAAAACTTGGGGTGTATGGGGGAGTGCCGTCGCCAGAGCAACCAAAGTTAGGGGCCCTAACCGAAAGTGGGGTGCACTAAAATAAGCTAAACTTTTGCACATCAGAATTGATATTTTACCGGCTGCAAATTTCCGTATGCACAATTTTAACTCTTTTGTATTCATATTTGAAAAAAGAGACGTATATGAGGTCGGCAGCGTTTCTTAGCTCGTATTGTATTCGGCGAATACAATCGCTTGAAAAATCTGTCTGCAGTAGTGAATGCGATCAGAAACGCATCCAGGATTTTGTTAAGAGTGTTACGAACGATAAATTTTTTATTACCAAGTCTTGCGATATGTTTCAGTTTGCCAAACCGTTTCTTGTTAAAGCTTAATTCTTAAATTTGAAGATCTGCTAAGACTTGTCCATCAGAACCGTTTTGTGTTTTCTGCATGGCGACGATGCGGAGTATTATAGCCAAATTCAGTAACGTGTAGGAGAGCTATGCCAAACTCTCCCAAACCCTTTCTCCTTCTGACAGCTGAACTCTTGATTTACTGATTTTTAATGAAATTTATTATTATATTGAATAAAGAAAAGTACAGAAAAAACGAAATAGTCTCAAATACGAGGTAAAGACCAATCCAGGGCCTTTCTTCCAATCTACAAGACTGTTCCCTCACAGTCAATAGTCAAATCCATAGGTAAGGAGGGGGAGGAAGGGGTCACAAAATGCAATTTACCCAAGTGAAGCAGCTTTTAACTCGTTTCACCAAAAACTGACACTGTTCACTTGACTCATTTTTGTCACTACCGAGCTCTCAGGCTCCAAGCACATTTAAACAGTTCCCAGCAGTAATAGCATGAGGTAGATCATCTTTGTCTAGCACCCAAACGCCGAAAATTAACAAACAAAGGTTGACAGCTTGTTACAGCAAGTTAGCTTGCTATGGATTCAAACAAAAACCTTTCGCCTTGCAAGACACCAACCACTATGTATTCGAACAGAAAACCTTTTGTAACATGAGAAATGCCACGCCAATATCGATCATTGATAAGATGTCATGTTTACTTTCGACGTTCGTAGTAAGCAAATTGTTTTGCTTAGTCATGTTTAGTTTTTCTTTTTTGACTCCTAATGGTGCATAGCGGATTGGGATAAAAACAAGTTACTTTCTTTGTTTGCGTATATTGATTTTACTAGTATTAACAGAAATGTAGTGATAAGTTGATTATTGTTCTTGCATTCGTCTTAGTATTTTCCAATAAGATTAGTTCAGCCGAAGGCGATGAATAATTCACCCACTTTTGCAAAACAAAACTTGTTTTGGACAATGTTTACGAAAAAAAGCCTTTTTTCCCTTAAATTTCCACGTGGTTTTTATTCTATTCTTTATAATTTTTCTCTATAAATGCCTTTGCAAAAATATCAAATCATTTTAATTGACTCAAAACGTTGAAATAGATTTGAGATAAATCAATTACTGTTCGATTGTCGATTTCTTGATACGATTCTGTGCATTACCGTCTCAAAATAGTTGGTAAGATTTGTGCACTTATTTTCGATACTTGATTGATTTGTGAAAGTTATATTGCAAATTTGGATGCTAATTTGCTTTGATAATTATTTTTCTCTTCTCTAATGCTGCTATACATAAAAGCCTGAAGCTGAAATAATGCTAATTCACTCATAAAGAATGTTAATTGTTTTACGCTGGTAAAACCGATCTGTACCTGCTATTTATCGCATTGGTTGTGTTTATTTTAGAAAACTGTCAAAAGTTTCGCGTCAGAGTCACGTCAAAGCGTCGAGCGTCAACTGTCATTCGAAAGACATCGATTCTAGTGATTGTGATTTGTGCACCTTAGTCAATAGTGAACTCTTCGAATTGTGAACTTGGGTGTGCTTGACGAGTCATTTCTATCCGGTCGGTATTTGCGCACGTTCTCAGACTGTGGCCGAATTTTCCTGTAACACAGCTGCCACTCTACAGTCGTCTCGAAAAACAAATAATGCACAAAAGAAACCTTCTGACACAACGATTCTTAAATACGGGCTTTGTAGATGCACTAATTAACAGCTTATTTTTAACAAAGGGTAATAATTACTCAGTAATTTAACTTAAACACCGATTATACAATGACAAATAATCTTTTCGATTTAAGTCACAAGATTGCAAAAACCAATAATTAATCAGACACAAATGCACAAACAAAGATTTAAAATTGGGTCTTCAGTCACTAGTTAAAAAGCAGGGCAGATTATTTTTAATGGTTTCAACAAAGAGGGAGGGGGCTGGAACCAAAACTAGAATTTTTTGCAATAAAGTTATCTAATTTAGGCCCCGTGCTGAACAAACTGATGCAACTCAAGCGAGACTCCAGCCGTTAGGAGATTTTTGTGATTTTGCAGGCAAAATAACAATTTTAACGCCATTTCAATCGCGTTTTGCACGTTTGTGAAGCCTCATGAATAACTAAAGTAAATTGCTAAAATTCAGAAGTCATTGAAAGAATGGAATTGCCTAGCCCCTTCTGTCTCCGTTATTCTTCAATTCGAGTCCAAAACATATTTAAACTCTTGTATTTTAGGGATAAATCTCGTGAATGATTTGGCTAAAGGGTGTCGCAGTCACGCTGCTCCAACCGACGACGTTACAAATTGAAGCAACGGAATACCAGCAACAAAAACGCAAAGCCAGCAGAATAGCGTAATAACTCTACGGATCACACAACTCACAGGCTGTGCAATCGAGCCGCTTAACCGTAATCGGAGCGCGCTGTTTTTGACCTCAACTGGTGAATCCGACGTGATTGGATCGTTGACGCTTGCATAGTCAACACTGGCAGGCCCTTCCTCCTTCACCACCCTCGCATCTTCAACTCCAACCAACAAACTCAAAAAGGGAGAAGTATGTCGCGATCACACCTGGTCCAACCAATAACGTCACGAATTGAAACAACGGAACAGCAACAAAAACGTTAAGCCAGCAGAATAGGGTAATAAGCCAACGAATCATACAGCTCACAGGGCATGGTATAGTACGGAATGGAATGGAAGATGATTTTTCCATATTCCATACTAGTAATTTTTTTCCATTCGATTTCCATTCCATACGAAAAATCTTCCATTCCATACAAAAATTTTCTTCCATATTCCATATCATACTTCCATGTCAAAGAATTTTTAGACTGGAAGCAATGCAACGTATATTTTGCACCTTTGCAATGTTGTACGCAACCACTCGAAAAGGTGCATGTGATGTAACAATACAAAGATGCAACGACAAGTATCTGGTATGCAGATTCCGCATGGTTTAATGCAGAGGTGTTGACAGATTTTTGGATTAGGACAGATCCAAACCCCAAATCACATTGCAACAACGAAATCAGAAATTTTCAAAAAGAGTGACGTTTTATGACACAAAGAATGAAAGATCAGAAGCTGGGGGTCTGGTTTGGCACGTAACTAGGATTTCGCTGAGAGAGAAGGACTTAAACGGCAAATTAAAAAGTTTTGCCAATGTATCAAAATGGGAGACGTGGTGAGCAATTTAATGCAACTCAAACGTATCACTGACGGGGATCTGGAGGCAAAGCTCCCAGCCGCAGGAGGCTATGTGGGCTTGAGGGCAAGGCCCCCAGTCGCTGGCCAATTTTTTGGAAAAAATAGCTCTTTTAATGCCATTTGGATTACATTTCGCACGTTTTCAGATTCATTTGAAAGAACAAAATTTTTTAAATTCGAAAGTCAATTGAAAAAATCCCTAACTTTACTGGAGGTCAAGTCCAAAACTCATGTAAAATTTTTGCATTTTGGGGTTAAATTTTGTAAGTGACTTGACCCAGGCCAGAGGAAGCACAGTACATTGCCTTCTCCAATATGTTTAGCATTAAATATAATACTTCAATCAATGATTTTGCCTTGAAGATTTTTGTTTTGCCATGAAAATATCCAGTTTCAGGAATACATGTACAACCAGGGGCCTAGGCACTCTCAATTCAAATTCGCTAATTCGTTCAATGAGCATTTCTTCTAACTAGGTTTTTTTCAAAAGTATTTTGTTGTGTGAAAACCAGCAAGGCGGAGAAAGATTTTAACGTTGGTAGGTGGTGGAGGTTGATTCTAAAGTTATATAAAGTTGGTAGCCTACCTTAGATGCAATAGATGGTTGCTAATCATTTTATTGCAATACAAAAGTTAGATGGGGGCCTAAAACTGATTATTGCATAAAAACGTTAGATGAGGGACAGAGATTGCACCTTTTAGAACAAAAGCACTGAATTTCTCCAGGCTTGTACACTACCTTTAAATTGGTTGGCAAAAATTTAAATTGAGGAAACCGTCCCCCTTGGTAGTCAAAACTAATATTGTTGCTAATTGCTACTGTATGCGTGACTGTTGCACTAAAAAAATGCTAAAAGAAACTAAAACTGAATAAACAAAAAACTTTGTGTCATCAGCTTTATTGTTGGTTTCAATTAGGGGGGGCCGTAGACCTGTTCCCCCCTGGTTACGCCTATGGTTTACGATCGCCGGACAAGTTTGCTCTCACTACTATAATAGAATTTGACATAACTCAAACTGCTAAAGAATATTTACCGCAATAGAAATACCAAGCTTTACCACCAAAAAGAATTACTCTAAGCTTACAAAATTAAGCTGAAACGGGAGTGAAATAGCAAAAATGAATTTTCGTGGGGATGAAAGAAAAAAAAAAAACGATTTGGCAAATTGTCAATCTTGAAACAAAAAAAATAAAACAAGTCAAACCTGTCGAAGTCTTTAACCATAACACCAATGCTGCCAGGCGCGTAGCCAGAAACTCGCAATGGGGGAGCTGTGTGGGGGGTCTGGGGGAGGAGCCCCCAGCCGCCGGAGGCTGGGGGTTTAGGGGCAAAGCCCCCAGCCGCTGGAGGCACGGGGGTCTGGGGGCTGAGACCCTAGCCCTCGAAAATTTTGCATTTTTTTGCAAAAATAACTTAACTTACGGCTGTTTTGATAAAAAGATAATACTTTTAAAACGTGGCTTAGAAATTGGCAGTGCAAACATGATTAAACTGGTTGCATAAATTGGCAATTTGGGAGGTGGCTAATGGTAAAATTTTAGTTCCCTTATTTAGATGCTGGTAAATTATAAAATCGAATTGTTCAATAAAACTCACACGGAGAAATCTATTTCGTGTACAGTTTGTAGAGAAAAGTAATTGGGGTGGGAGGGGGCTAATGAAAAGAGATTTGAGAGAAATGATTGGTCATTAACTAATACTGAATAGCCCCCCCCCCCCCCCATTCCTTAGTTTGTGGTATATTTGTTGATAACACTTATGTTTAGCATTTTCATACTTGCAATTTAATTTGATTGCATATTTTTGACCATTTTTCAAAGTTTTCATTTATTTGTTAGTTTTACTTTTGACAAATTAGCCCCCCCCCCCCTTGTAAATATATGGTTCAAAAGATGTTTTAAATCACTATTTAGTCCACTCCAGAGCATAAATCATAAAACAGTCTCAAAAGTGCTGAAAACGTAGTGTTTTTCTCATTGTGCATTTTGGTCGACATGCCAATTGGGGGCTACAGCCCCCTCGCCCCCTCTGGCTACGCTACTGAATGCTGCAAATTGCAATGTACTTATTATGATGTAATGCGTACACTGTCTGCGCAATAAACACAAACAAAGTACCGTTATTTGTCGACATATAATACGCGTTGATATTGAATTGGAATAATTCTGCGACAATATTATTTTTCACTATTCGACATCCGTAAATGTTTTTCGGTAAATGCAATTCACGAAATCTAGTATGGAATTGGTATGGAAATATGGAAGATTGTCTTCCATTTCATTTTCAAAATCTTCCATTCCATTTCATTCTGACACCTTCCATATTCCATACCGAAATTTTCGCTCCATTACATTTCATACCATAGCCTGACAGCTCACAGGCTGCGCAGTCGCGCCGGTTAACTGCAATCGGAGCGCGCTGCTCTTGGCTTGCCACAAGGGGGTTGAAGCCCCTTAGCCCCATGCCTCTAGTTGCGCCACTGATTGCGACCAAAATTTTTTGAGTGTACTCTAAAAAGACAAAAACAGCTGTTTTTTTTAATGCTTTCACGTATTGTTTCGGGTCCAAATCACTAACGAAGTACTAGTACCGATTCTATAGGCTTACATCCCTACTTCGCGACACATAGGTAAAGGCGTGTTAATAAGGCGGATTATTGCATCACATTTTTGTACCGCAGTTGGTGGCCAGCTAATCTGAAGAGAATCGAGAAAACTACAAACGAGAGTTATGTTTGAACGTTACTATTCCGTTTTCCGTTGTTGAGTGATATCTTGTCATGACGTGATATTCTAAAAACGTATTCTGAGTGAACCGAAATGAGGGACACAAGCAGTCGTTAGGGGGGGCACTGTATATGAGGGGTGGGGGCTAATCAGTTGCGCTGATCTGACTCTTAAATCTAAAAGTTCACCAATTGTCCTTGTTACTGCTAGACTAGTAGCTGAAGAACCACAGCTAATTAGCGAAGCTGTGAAAAAGCCGAAAAAAACGAGAAAAATCTGGGCTTCAGAATTACGAAGTTTTGCGCTAATTTGGTGCAGAAAACGCAAAAATAGCTTTGGCGCGGCGCGAAAACCCATCAACAACGTAAACTAAAGCAGGGACGATAAATCATAGTCCGATAATTGCGGGCCCTAGAATTAGGAGTGAAGAACTTTCTTTCAACGAGATCCAAGTAAATATGAATATAGTTATCCGAGCTACCAGTACTACTAATAGTTTTTAATATTCATTGTTATCTTCTCTTTACAAAAAATTAAACTTTTTTAAACTGACAGAAATTAAAGAATTAGAACTGGCTAAATTCATGCACCAACTTCAAAACAATAAATTACCAAAACTCTTTCAAGATCTGTTTTTCAAAATTGGCACTGTGCATGGTCACAATGCCAGACATGCATTAAAAAATATCAATTTTCGACCAAGAGTGACAAAATGTATTACTCAAAATCTATTTGGCCTTTACAGGGTCTAAACTTTGGACAAACATTGACGATGCTTACAAAAACAAAGAATTTAGAACTGCAACTTTCAAAAAACCCTACAAAAAATTTCTAATCAGCAAATACTAAATCGATCTTTGCTACAAAATCATTTAATTTCTCAATTTATTTATAGCTTGATAAGTAGTTCACCTTCCAACTAAAGTTGTTGTTGTTTGCTTTACTCGCCTATTGAAGATTACTGGTTTACACTGTAAAGCCTATCATTTAATTAATTTATTGCGCCCATTTTATTCTATTTTCCAAGTGTGAACTGAGCAAACTAGAAAGCACCTTGACTCGTAAACTTTTCAGTTTTTTGATATTTCCTACCCAATACTGATAATTGTGTTTGTTTTTTTCTCTTTTTCTCGATGTATTTAGCGAACAATAAACTTGATCTGATTTATATATTTTTTAGACATTAAGGTGCAGATCAAGGAATAAACGGGAAATGTAAAAGCACATTTTATTGCTTTTTATGCACTTCAATTGGCGTGGCGCGAAAACCTTTTATGTATGATCTTATGCGCTTGGTTGGCGGAAGTCAAGTCAAGTTTATTTCACCATACGCTTAAAAGTATGCAGGCAGGAAACAGCGAAAAGACCATGCGGTCATCTAGGTCAAACTGCACCTTTCAGCAATACTTAACAGTTACAGGCATTAAATTAAGCTCGTCATTGACTAACAAGAAAGAACTCTTTTAAAAAATTTTTTTTGAATTATTTTATTTTTGAAATTTTTTTTTGAAAAAAAAAAATTTTTTTTTTGAAATATATAGACATTGGATACGGTTGAAGCCCAACTTGCTTAGTGTTAAGGAAAGTGAGTTTGTTTTGGATTGACAACAATAAAAACCAAGTAATAATCACTTTTAAAGAACAACACGTCTATTAATTTTGTTAAGTCTTAGAATGTAATTTGCAAAAGCGTTTCAAGATTTTAATTTACTTCTTAAAATCACTGCTAAAAGGAGAAAAGAAAAAAGCGCACAAAAAGGAAAAAGCTAAAAAAAACAAAAACACAACGCTACAAGACAGAACTGCCCAAATCTGGGATAGAAAAAGTAATGATAACACTGGTGGACATTTTTAAAAAAATTTTATGTTGTTTGGATAGCAATGGGTGTTTCTGGATAATTTGATGGTGCTGATTCCGAATCTGTAGTTAGAATTTTTCTATCACGTAAGGATTTTTCACAAAGTATGAAAACACTTTTTAAGTAAAATAGCGATATTTAACATAAATACGAGTACACGAACATGCAGCTAGCTCGTTTAACATTGGCATAATCATCAAGAAAGTTTCACATCGATCTTTGTCACAAGCCATAAATTTTCTTTTTCTTGCTTTGCGTTCAAGTTCATTGTGTACTTGGCAATCTCGTTTCAGTGACCAACAATAGTCAGCCATCATCGAGCAATCCCATCGTCCCTGGTACCGTGTTTCCATTGTTTTAATGTCCTGGTGAAATCGCTCACCTTGTTCCTCGCTCATGTGGCCTAAATTTGCAGGAAAAAAATCAAGATGGGAATGCAAATAATGGACTTTAACACTCATTCGGCAACCTAGTGTTTGGAAATTGGTTAGCATTTGTTCCACAATCGTTTGGTAATTTGGACTCTTTTTGTTACCAAGAAAATTAGACACGACATCTTTAAACGACTGCCATGCGTTTTTCTACGTATCGTTCATCTTTGTTATGAAGAGTTCATCATTAATCAACATCCTGATTTGTGGACCAATAAAGACACCTTCTTTGACTTTTTCTGCACTCAAATGGGGAAACTTTTCAGATAGGTATTTGAAGCATAGGTCTTGTTTATCCAGGGCTTTAACAAACTGTTTCATTAGGCCCAACTTGATATGCAGAGGTGGGAGTATTACTTTGGAAGATTCTACAAGGGCAGGATTGGTTATATTCTTTTGACCAAGTGTTCTTGATACCCTTGTTGGCCATTCACGTTTGACCCAGTGATTCTTTTTATCTCTTCTATCCCATTCGCATAACAAACAAGGAAACTTGGTATATCCAGACTGCTGGCCTTGCAGCTTATTTAATACTTTTATATCAACACATACTTTCCATGCATGATCGTGATACTTCAATTTGGTCAACAAAATTTCCATATTTTCGTAGGATTCTTTCATATGAATGGAATGAGCTAGAGGTATGGATGCAAAAGTGTTTCCGTTACGGAGCAACACTGCTTTTAGGCTTTGTTTAGATGAATCAATAAACAAGCGCCAGTCGCTTGGTTCATAAGTAGTGCCTAATTTTTCAATAAGACCTTTGATATCAACACAATAAACCAGATCATCTTCTTTGGTGAAAAATGGAAGATATTCTTTTTCACGATGCTCGTACAAAGATAATGTGACCTCAGAATCCAGTATATTCCGAGATTTTAGCCTAGAACCAAGAAGAACAGCAGAAACTTTGGGCAAATCCAGGTGTCGCAGTTCCTGCTTCATCCAGCGGCGATGTGGAAAACTAGCATGGAAGTAACCACAAATGAAAGATAATTGGAACCGATAGCTTTATAAGTCAACAGATCATGGCAACTCATAGATTGTACAACCGAGCCGATTAACCGCAATCGGAGCGCGCTCCCTTTTGACACGCCACACAGGTCTCTTACCAAATCATTTAGTTCCTCTTGACTGAAAAGTCTTGGTCTTTTACCTTCAAAGCATTCATATTCTGATTGGCACTCAGAAGACGACAAATCAGAACTGGTAGTTGAATCTTCAACGTCTATCAAAACTGGAGGAGGAGTTGGTACAGGAATATCTGGCTGGTGAAGAATAGGACGAATAGCGGACGGTAAATTAGGGTGCTGAATGTTATGCGTATTCTTCATGTTAAACCCAGAAACATTACAGCTACAAAAGTAGCAATCATTGCCGTGGCCTTTAGGCTCTCTCCACACCATTGGGACACCGAATGACATAGATTTCTGCTTTCCTTTGCTCCAACGTCTCAGTGATTCAACACAACTTCGACAAACCTTGTGTGGAACCCATGTTTTATCTTGGTCCCCAAGCTTAATTCCAAAGTAGGCATAGTAAAAATTTTAAACAAAATTTGCGATATTTTGGCGTTGAGATTTTACAACATATTTTCCACAAATATAACAAAAAATATTAGGATCATTCGTACAGCCTCTTGATCGTGATGACATAGTACTTACTGTACTGTTCACACAGCAGCCTAAAATTTCCAACTAACTTTATACCACTAGCAATTTTGTTTTTTTACTTAAACAGAAAGGTTTGCTTTAAGAGTATGAAGTCTACTTTTAGTATCCTCACGAACAGTGGCGGATTTAGGGGGGGGGATGGGGGGGATGCATCCCCCCCCCCCACCAGCCTAAAAGTAACGATTTTGGCCGAAAAATCAGCCTCTGTTTCGAATAATTCGGCTCCATTTCGGGATGCATCCCCCCCCACCGACCTAAACGTAACCAATCCGGCGAAACATCAGTCTCAATTTTGGTGAAGACCTTTTTTTTTTTTTTTTTTGGAGACCACCTGAATTTGGGCAAAAAAAACGTTTGAATTTCCGATTTCGGCCGAAAAATCAGTCTCAATTTTGGTGAAAACTTTTTTTTTTTTTTTTTTTTGGAGACCACCTGGGCGGAAAAAACGTTTGAAAAAAAAAAACGTTTGAATTTCCGATTTCGGCCGAAAAATCAGTCTCAATTTTGGTGAAGACATCCGAATTTTTGAGGTTTTGTGCTTCAAATCCCCCCCCACCAAAATTTTCTGGATCCGCCACTGCTCACGAACTGAAGTATTCTATCAGATGCAAAGCTTTGCGAATGACTGCAGTACAATGTCCACAAAACTGTATGATCTGACAAGTAGCTTACTCAGTTTTTTACTGTGCGTGTCTACAACTACCAGCAGTTAGTCTATGTACATTACAAATGACGTGGTGCATATAGAGTTTAAAGCATAGTAGCCAATTAGTAACTGATTTGGGAGTATTGCTAGCAGACTCAATTAATACTTTTGATCATTTTCTACCCCCATACTGAAACGGTCAATAAATCGACTTTGTTCAAGTACTCATGCATAGTAATGGCTATCTATTTTCTTTTCTAACTCTGTTTGCTAATGCTACCTGGGTACAACTGCTCAAGCCTTTGATGCTTTGTGACATCACAATAGCCAACAAATAGCAGACAATGCAGCCCAGTATTGAAATGCATGTAAGATTAGAGAAATTTATCCAATTAAATCGTAAATTGCGAAAAATCCTGACATGATAGAGCAAAACGGTTTTCAGATTTGGAATCAGCGCCCCAAAGTTATCCCGAAATCGTCTTCAAAATTAAAGCAACAGAAATCATGTCCACCAGTGTAATAATTAAGTAAAGCATGTGCTTCTATACGTCTCCGATTAGCCATAAATAAAAAATATATATATATATAAGCATATATATTTACTTGTTCGTTATTAAGAAAGATTATTATTGTATTTAATCAGACACGAGGCACCTATACAACATTTATGTATCGTACTGCACTCCAAATTTTTAGTAAAAGGGCAGCACTGTCTCTAAGGCAAAAATACGGCGCAAGCCGCAGAGTATTTCAACTTTCCAACTTAGCTGGCTCTGCAATATCTTGACGTCCTTCATGGTCGACTCCTGGGAAGCCATGTCAACTTCCACTGGCCGTTAGGTGGCCATAACAACCACCAACCCTGCAGCTCCAATGATATTTTACATTGTAGCTCAAGTCAAAAATGCACAGAGCTGGACAATGGAAGTTGACATGGCTTCCCAGGAGTCGACCATGAAGGACGTCAAGATATTGCAGTTTTGATTTCCGTGGTCACGCAGAGGGGAGTCCTTGTAGTAGGGATAGCCTATGGCTGTCCTTACTACAAGGATCCAGCGATTTTTCACTTGTTTCTAAAGTACCACGAGTGAAAAATCGTTTATTTCCTACTAAGCATCTGCCTCTGTGCAAGCCCATAAGGTTAGCCAGTTAGGCGAAAATGTATGTTCAGCTGGGAATACCTTTGAAAAAGATAGTTGAGGGCTGCCGATGAGAGCTAAAAGCTCGAAGCAGCGCTGTCCAGCTCTGTGCATTTTAGCTGGCACTGTTAATGGTTATGGGTTTGTGACGTTAAGTAATTGTACTCTTATGAATATTGACATTGATTGTGCTTCTTTTGCTGCAACCAAACTGCGTTTTGTTTCACACAACAAGAAATTTGATGTCTCTTTCTTTAACTACAGTATTCGATATTCATGTGTAATTCATTTCTGACAGGTAGGCTACCGCACCGGTATGGTGTGCTCACCGGTATTTCGTGCTTGTTTTTTTCTCGTTTGATATGCGTTAACTGCATAGCTGATAGCTTGTATTGTTTGTGAGATGCAGTATTATTTTAAAGGAAGGCTTGTTTTCACAAAAAAATTTTGTAACGCCCATAAACAAAGAGAAAAAGAAAGGATGACAGATGAGTGATTGTTCATTTTTATTTTCAGTTTATTGTTTGGGTTTGGATAAGCATTAGCGTTAAGTTTAGAGCTAGGGTTAGAGTTTGGGTTAGGTTTAGAGTTATCGTTGGGGTTACGGCTAAGATAGCCCAGTGATTTTCTTGGCCTATTCTTATGTCATAGCAGCTTCTGCCTTTTTATTGATTCTGACTCAAATCTAACCCGAACTCAAATCTTGACTTCGAAACTAAACCCCAATCTAACTTAGAATTGAAACCCTGATCTACACTCTTTAATTAAAGAACAAATAGCCTAGGCCTACCGGTAAGACTAAAAATTTGCAGATTAGATTAGCTTACCGTATAGGGACGATGACAAAGAGTGCCTTGACCAGTTTGGTTACCAGTAATCTCATCACAAAGTGATTCCGTCACAGTGATTTCGCCACAAAGTTAGGGTTAGGGCAAGATACGGTAGCTCAGGGAATAGTAGATATGTGTAATCACTGCTGTTCTCGGTCAATGTATTCATTTTAATATTGCAAATGCAATAGTACAATGGGGTGGGAAGATAGGCCCATATGCCTTGTTTTGTCTTTAGAATGCCGTCTGTCTCGTAATCACCTTGCGACAAAATCACTAGGCCTATCACAAAATCACTTTGTGACGAAATTACTGGCAACCACCATTTTACTGTACCTCATGGTTGAGCGGTGCTCATCTAGAAGCTCAGAGCTAAAGGTTATTATAGGTCAATGCACTACTGCTGACTGAGTCAGGAGTGTATAGCCTATTAAATGGGCTATGCTTGATTCACTGATTAGTTTTTTGTTTTAGTGCGAGTTGCCTACTCCACTGTAAAACGCTATACCTTATACCGGTAGGCCTACACCAGTTTTAACTTTGAGTTTGAACAGCCTCCCTAGCAGCTAATCTGCTAGCCTACTTGCTGGTTTTAAGTTAGCAATTTTTTTTTTAATAGCGGGTTGAACAAGATTCCAAAAATTCGTTCAAAACATACATATAAAATATAACTTCAAACCAAGTACTAGGGGAGCTGTCCAAACTCCAAATTTAGACCTTGTTGTCAAGTTGTTTGCCATAGGCCTAGTTGTTTTACAATACGTCAGATGAGGCTGGGCTGTGGGACTAAAAATGTAAATTTGCGTAGCCTACGCCTGCTCATTTTTAGTAAAGTACCGGTAAATAGTATATTGTGTACAGTACAGAGTGTATCTCAGATCTAAATCTGTAGATAAAGGTGCCTGCCATTAAGCTGTAAGTATTAGCCTAGTCAATTACTCTTTACTCACTGTACCATAATGTGATGTTCATAACCTTAAAACAACTTTAGTTGGGATACTAGCTCTGAGTTTTTACTCCAAACACATTCTAGTGGCTGGTTTTTAGGTTTGCAGTTTAGTTTGCTGTGTGACAGGTTCAACAAGAACCCAAAAACCCTTTCAAAAACTAAGAAAACTCAAAACTAAGCACTACAGACTATAAGGGCAGCTGTCCCAATTAAGATCTTGTCCGAAGTTTAATTACCGCTACAAAATTTAATATTTGATATGTAGGCTATGATGTGTAATGTTGTGAACAAGTTTAAACTGCCAAACAATTTTAGATTTGAAAGCCCTAAAACTCTTCATTCATTTATTCATTCTGCGTTCTTTATTCAGCATTACTGATTAATTCAGTGAATTCAAAGTTTGCCAATAAAGTGTCTAGCGAAATTCAAAAGCAAATACAGGCTACTGGTACATACTGGCAATTTTCATACAATAACCTCATTTTACTTCTACACAAAGTTTTCAAGGTAGTACTAAAATATACAGGAACACAAGAGCCAAAAAGATTGCAAGGTCAGAGGTTGGTTCCTGTGGCGTAAGAGGTGGGGAGGCTGGGAGGCCCCCCCCTCCCCGCTTGGTTTTAAGGTGTTGATGGTGTGTCAAAATTTCGGGCAATTTCGTATTTTTTGTGCAATTTTGCTCAACGATTATATTTTTATGTAATCAGTGTTGGGCTGCTAGCTATGTTATTTTTTTGGTCAATACGCTAGTCTAGTTAAAATCCTAATTTCTAAGCTATTTTGCTGCATTGATAAGGGTCATATCATATTGTACCTTTATTGGCCTGTAAATTTGGGGCCAATTTCTTATTTTGTGGGCAGTTTTGCTCTCTAGTAATCATATTTTCATATAATCGATTTTGGCTATTTCATTTTTGTGGTTAAATAGTTTTCTAGGCTGTTTTTGCTGTACCGGTAGGTGGCATGTAATATTCTATCTTGATTGAGTAGTGAATTTTCGGGCAATTTATTTTTTGGGCGTTTTTGTTCCCATTTATATTTTTGTAGCTATTAGGCTACCAAGTGACGGCTAATTTTTTTTTGTGATCAAATAGTTTTCTAGGCTATTTACGATTTGCCATAAGTCAAGTGTCATTACCAGTTATTAAATGTGCAGTGAAATTATTGGCAATTTCATATAGTTGGGAGATTTGCCCCGTAGTTGTGTCATATTTTTATTGTCGTTGGCTCTTTTAGTTTTCAGTTTTGCGGCCAACTGTCAAAAAGGCCTGTTATTTAGTCCATCTTGCCATACACATATCTTAGAGGATTGCAAACCTAATTTTTGTGCAATTTTGCTTAGTTTTAGTTATACATTTTATAGTTAGTGCTGGCTTCTTTTCAGTTTTCAGCTTTGTCATCAAATAGTTTTCTAGTCTATTTTGCTGTACGTGTCATCAAAGAAATAGCATCAGTTTCAGTTAACTATCGATCTATGACTCAAATTGAATACCTGGACTTAATATGCTTCTATAATCCAACATTAATGACATAGTAAAATTTTGGGCAATTTTATGTTGCTTTATAGTAATTTTGCCTAGCATAACACGTATTATTGATATGATAACTTGTTGACTAAATTCAGAATTGACAGATTGACCAGTTACTTTTTCAGGTGTAATCAAATAGCTTTTCAGTTAATGTTCTGTGAAGTTTCTTGTCATTGGTTACCAATTTAGCTATTTTTGTTGTTTGTGCAGACTTGCACTTTTGTGGAAATTTTTTTTGATAGAAGCAAATATTTTTCTAAGCCAGCTTATCATAGTGTGAGCAATATTTATTTTTTGAATGAACAGCAATCACTGACCTAATGACTTGTAGTGGTTGCTAAAGTGTATCACATTTCTTTTTTAGTAGGTATGGTAATTAACTTTGATGGTGTTTTAAATCTTTGTTTTGGTTGATTTTTTTCCTTGCAAGACTTATTACACTTGGCTAGTTATAATGTTTGCTGTATTTATTTGTGACGCAAAATCAATTATTTTGTGTCAGTTTGTGATAGTGTGAGCAATTTTGGTTTTTATGTAAATAATCACTGACCAAGTTACTCGCATGATTGAGCAAAATAATGGCAGTATTGGCAGCAATTAAGTTGCAAATAATGCTACACAGTTGTTGCTTGTTTTATATCTATTGTGTTTTTTCTCAAGTGTATTTTTACTTTACATCCTTTTAACCATTTTAATTGGTGCTGGAAAAGTTGTCCGAATTCACATAATGGTTAAGTACATTTTGACCCTTGTTTAAAAAATAATTCTTTTTTAAGTGTTTTGTTCAACTGCTGTAGCCACAGCAGAATGCTTTATACAGTGCGTTCAGAAAGTCACTGTGCACCTGCAATTTTAAAGCAATTTTAAAACAATTTTTTTAAAAATTTAAAACGCTCGGTTTCAAGGTCAAATTGTGTACGTTTGAAGTTTGCTCGCTCGAAAAGTGCATTTAAAAAACATCAAAGACGAAATATGAGAAACGAAAAACGCTGATTATCTAAAAATAAAGCAGACAATGAAAGGTGCTCAGTGACTTTCTGAACGCACTGTATTAAGTCAAGCACTGGACATGGCATAAAGCTAACTTGGTCCTAGTTCATTTAAGTTCTGTACATTAAGGAAGCTGTTCAATGGCGTACAGAAAAATGGGTATAAACTTGTGTTAGCCATATCACTTGTTCAGTTGTCTCAATACGATATTTGATTGTTGTCAAGATGTAGATAATGTTTGGAAAGTTTTATCTTTTTCAAAAAAAGCTCAAGTGATGTAACCTGTATAAAATTTAGCTTATTGGGACAAAGCTAGTACCAGTACCATCGTCATATATTTTACACTAGACAGGTGATATTTTTCAAAGTCCTCGAATTCAGATGCTTTATAGTAATTTTAAACATGAAAATATTGTTAGTTATAATTACCATTTTGCGTGAATAATTATGCTTTAACTACTCCTTTACGAATTTTTTTTAGGTACTTTCAGTAATGACTTAATGTGCAGGCTCATTGAGAAGAGTAATTTTGCTTTAGCACTTATTTGTAGGCCTATGTTTTAGAACTGCGCCAGTAAGCATTGTGTAATTATAATCAGCCGAAGTGAAGTGATTGAACTCAAAAATGAAGGTCTTTCTGCAAAAAATGCCATTGTTAATAAAATATTTAAAATCAGACAACAAACATTGGCAAAATATCTGCATTGTTAATGCTAATTCTCAGGATAGTGCATTTTTTTTAGATCTTGGTGAGCTTAGCATTGATTTAATTTTGTTTTTGACAGTAGCTTAGTTATATAATTATACATCAACATCTGTTACCAAATTGTCAATTAACTAGCTTTCCTTAGTACTTAATTTTTCTTAATTTCCTTAATACAAATTTACCGGTTGAGTTAGCCTAATTCAGAGATCAAAATTCTTTGCATTGTGTCGAATTACTATTATTCTGCAACAGATGATTACATGCTGAACACTTCAGTAAAACACTTTTATATATACTGTGTATGTCACTATCAGCATTTTTTTTGTAAATACCATGCCTGAAATCTAATATGGAATTAGAATGGAAAATTGTCTTCCATTTTGTTCTTGAAATCTTCCATTCCATTTTGGCATCTTCCATGTTCCATACCGAAATTTCTATTTCATTTTCCATGCCATGCCCTGGCTGCTGGACAATTTTTGCAACTTTTCAGAAATAATGGCCAAATAATGATGTTTTGCACCTTTTTTGAACAGTTAAAAGAGCTAAATTACTAAGATTTGGGAGACATTTAAATGAACTTATTTGCTTGTTCCAATCAGCCCCACGCATGTACTGGTCAAGTTTAAAACTCACGCTGATGATGAAGTTGCTTGGTTTGGAAACAAGAAATTGTGCTCGCGATGGGCACCTTTCTCACTTGCATCAACTCGGGTTAAAGCAATTGCAGATTATAGACATGGTAACAGCATTAAGGTGTTGTCAAATAAAGTAAGATTGCAAGACATGTTGTCTCTGTCAACTATTAAATTAGTTTAGCCTATTTTACTTCAAAAAGATATAGCCATATTTAATTTTTTTAGATGTAAATCACTGTATTTTGGGGCATCAAAATGAGATAACTCTGCAATGCAAATGCTCCGGTCAGTCCTGCACTTTCATAAGTAATTTTTTACAGAAAACGTACTGTATATAAACAATTAGAGTTAGCCTTGACCTAAGAAAGTTTTTGGTCTTGGACATAGTGAGATACTTAAGCATGGAATCTTACAAATTACTTCAAAGACTTGGCAGAGGAGCTCAAGGGTCTGTTTACTTAGTGGAACATCGCTCTGATAAAGTAAAATATGTGCTGAAGAAGGTGGAATGTAATGATGAAAGCGAAGCTAACAAAGCATTTAAAGAAGCTATGGCTTTGCAGGAGTTGAGACATCAGTTCATTTGCGGCTACAAAGAGTTTTTTGTAACGTGGGATCGTGATGAATGTGCTATGTTTGTGTGCATTGTGATGGACTATTATGAGATGGGAGATTTAGCTAAAGTACTGAAAACAAAGCGAGTGAAACGGGAGAACATTGATGAGATGATTCTTAAAAAGTGGCTTGGGCAGATGATTGAAGCACTTGTTTTTGTTCATAAAAAAGAAGTTATCCATCGTGATTTAAAACCCAGCAACATCTTCATGACTAAAAATCTTAGCATATGCATTGGTGATTTTGGAGTTGCAACTGTCATGGGAGATGCGAGAACCAGAACAAGAACCACTGTGGGATCAATGAATTGGATGGCACCGGAGGTGATGGAGCGACCTTATGATGAACGTAGCGATGTTTGGTCTCTTGGTTGCATTATACTCGAACTTGCGACTTGTGCTTTTCTTGATCCAGTTCAAATTTCAAGCACTTTGTTTGAAATCAAACAAAATCCTCAATGTTTGGAGGATGTTCTGGTAGAACTGCCCAAATACAAGTATTCACTACAACTATGTCAGCTCATCAGGACTATGTTGAGACGAAACTTTCAACAACGGCCAACTGCAGTTGAATTATTAGCTTTTCCCTATGTGAAGGAATGCTTGTCCCTTAATCCAAACTCCGATCTTGTCAAAAAGAAAGTGGCAGCTGCTGCTAGTTCTTCTCCGAACAAGCTTCCAACATTCAAGACAGTGGCTGAACTCTTTTCTTACATGACAGAAAAACACCAAAATGAGGAAGTCCTAAAATTAATTTTCAAGCATTTGAACATCAAAACGAAAGACAAAAAGTTTTGTCTAAGCTTGAATACCAGCATGAAAAAGCAAATCTTGAAGGGAATGGAAGACCATCTTGATTGCATGGAAATTCAATTGCATGGCTGCAAAGTGCTTCTAAGCATTATTAAAATATCAGAAGCGTCGAATGAAATGCTTTACACAAAGGAAGCGATCAAGCCAATTCTAGCAGCTATGAGATCACATCCTGGAAGTGGGGAACTGCAGGCATCCGCTTGCTCAATGATCATTGCCTTGTCAGAAGATGAAAATGCTGCTGATCTGATTGGTCAAGTTGGAGGTGTTCAGGATGTTTTATCAGCGATGCGACAGTTTACAAGCGATGCTAATATTTGTTCTCTATGTTGTGGTGCTTTATGGGGGCTTGCAGTAAACGAATCCAATGCAAAGATTGTAACTGCTGAAAGGGGCATCCAAGACGTATGTAATGCTTTTGAATCTCATATGAGCATCTCTTCTCTGGTCGAGAATGCTTGCTCTGCTATCTGGTCCCTGTCTCTTGAAGATGACAATATTGATGTTCTTTCGGATGTTGCCATTTCTCTCATCATTGAGGCAATGCAAAAGCATCTCTCTCAAGCCAAGGTGGTCAAAAATGCACTGATGGCCTTAGCAAGCATTGCTAGCTGTGGTGAAGAATGTTGCTACAAAGTTCTCACTCCTTCACCGGGTGTAACTGGCCTCAGTGTGGTGGTGAATGCATACAAAAAGCACAGCCAGATGTTGGATATTGTTGAAAATTTCACATCGTTACTGGTAGAGATGGTTGAGTATGATGACGCTTTGGCAGAATTGAGATCACCAAAGCTCAAGCTTAGGGATATTTTGACGACAATTCAAAAGCAATTCAAGGATAGTGAGGAGATTAAAAGCAACAGCAGAACTGTTTTGTCTAAACTTGGGCCTCCTGCGAAAGCACAGACTTCTGCTAAACCACAACCTCGAGCCACAAAAAAGCCAAGTTCTAAGAAGTAAAAACATTTTCTCAAATTTCTATGGTGAAATTGGCTATGTCAACACAATATTCCAAAATTTATGAAGCAACTTATCATTTGTTGATTTTCAAAATGGTAGAGTAACTAAATTGGCACAGTTAGCTGCTTTTTCATTGAATCACGATAAATGTTATAATAATTTTGTTCCTGACAATGTCTAGATGAGCTGTTTATAATTCTTATGAAAATTAGAAATGGTTTAAATTTGATGATGTATCAACTAGTACCGGTGTTGACATATATTTTTTTGTTTGGTTGCTGTTTTAGTATACATGAGTTTGCCCAGTTGCTATGCTTGGTGATTATTTAACAATGTATGTCTTTTTCTCTTAGTTTTTTTTTGTGCTGCTTGGCATGTTGTTACATTATTATTTTATAGCTTTTGGCGAAAACCTTGTTTTTGCGCTGTTATAATTTGGAAGTTGCGACTTAAAGTTGAACTTTTCATGAGTCACTTCAACTTATTTGTGCCTTCTTCAAATTCATCGCTCTTAATGTATTGAGCTGGTCACATTCAAACCTAATTTTACAAAAAATTACGTAATAATTAGTAGTGAAGTTAGTAGCTTTCATGAGTCTCAAATCTGTCTTTAACTTGATTTTAAGTAAATGTCAGTTAAATGTTTCGTTGATGATGATATTGCATGTGTATAATAACAATATCTATCTAAGTTGGAGGCTTTTGCAACAGTTTGTTTCTGTGGCTCGACCTTGTTGTTGCAACTGCTGTAAAAAAAATTTATTGGAGATATAATGGAACTAGACCCATTCTTTAGGTTTAGAAAGTGTACAAAAAATTTAGTGCTGCTTTAAAACTGTTGTGCGATTATTAGTTATGCAACAAAGTGTTCGACAACTTGGATGACATTATTTATTGTTAGAGCATTACTCAATAGATTTTGGAATCTGGTAAATAGGGATTCTGTCCTCATTCCATAGTGGTCGATCAATCAGTGTTCTCATCTTCACTGTTGCGTAGGTGAAACCACCAAAATTTATAATACTGATGAACTGTTTCAGAAGTTATGTCGTTTATTTAGGCAATTTGAATGTTGTTATCATTGACATTGAAACTTTTAAGTTTATTTCTAGGAGTAATGAATGTGGTTTTTACTATTTTCATGTGTTTTAAATGAAAGTCTAATTTTAAATCATGTCTTCAATATACAGATGTATTGTGATGCTATGTAATTGTGTGTTACTCACGTGGCTTTTGTAATTTGCACTTTTCGTTTTATGATGCTTTACGAGTACACGTTTGATTTCTATATATCACTGTAGCAATTTGATGTTCTCATATATTTTTTATTCATGAGATTTTCTCAAAACGCTGTCTGGTGCTTGATTGTTTTAATAAGTTTATAGTGCAAATATTAATTTCGTATTTCTATATTTACTTTTATTTTTGTGTCAATAGCCTTTAGCACGTAACATCGGGCCAACATTTCCGCCAGGAATTTTTTCGATTGTGTGTAGTTACAATATTCCTTTGCGACATCGTGCAGTGTTTGATACCTCTCTATCACAAAATATCAGTATCATAATTCTGCTATGTTTTTTCTTCCCAATCACCTAGTGTGTGTTCACAATAGATGCAGCAATTACTTTTCAAAGACGTAGTAGTATTTTTGAAGCAATAGCAAGTTGCGTTTTTCTACGTTCAAAGTTACCCTCTTTTTATTGATTCTTTGAAGCTCTGCTTGCAAAATTTGGATTTCAAATAAAAAAGAAATCTCAACTGTTTTAAAATACCCATTTGATACTGCGAGCATGTTTGAAGTCATATAAAATGTTTGTTTACGGGTTAAAACGTATGACCCATTTTGGTGCTCAATAATGGCACTAGTCTGATTTTAAGAATTGATTTTATCGTTTGTACTGTCGTATGCTTTGTCTGTACTATTTCGTCATAATTCTTCATATATAATCAGTCACTGTTACACCGAATCTTGCACAGTACCACAGTAACCGAATAATTTTTCAAAACTTTGTAATTTTTTAGATTTCTGGTTGAATTAAACTTAAACTATTGTTGCGGTACCGTATAGTAAGCGATGGCGGTCGACATGAATGTGAACACTCTATTACGTCCTCTCACAAAAGACCCAGGCGTGTCGCTCACTGCCTACCGAGACCAACACTTCAAGGTATGAAAACCTAACACTACTGTGCTCGTGTGTGGTATTTCTTTACGTAAATTGACTCATTTACTCAACGAAATAGAAATATGAAAATGTAACCGGAAGAAGAGTGACGTTAACAAGCGCCTACCTTTAACGTAACATAATTTACTGCGATACTCAATATGAAACAAATAACTTAGAAGTTAATAAATAGCATAACTAAAAGTAGCGACAAGGTGGACGCGAAGGGAGTGGGAAGTCATTAAGTTTATCTAAGTGCGTGTATCCTGACTATAGCCATTTGAGCAAAACTATTTGGAAGTTTTTAAGCCACCACCATTTATCGTGCTCCAATATTTGGTTTCGTCCGTATGGGTTGTGCGACTAAATGATCTCATTCAAAGAGAACCAATTGAACAATATTTGTTTTTGATTTTAGTTTGATCGATGGCAAAACCATTTCTCTCCAAGATTACAAACACAACAATTATAGAATAGTCAATAACTCATTTTTAGAACTCAAACAATCATCAATATAAGAACATATATCACATTGTCGAAAATAGAAAAACTATGAGGGATTAGAAACACCTTTCGGTCGGCGACCACCTGAGGCATAATTATCTTTTTTTCTGCAGAAATAATGAAAGATAGGGCCAGACTGGTCAAATAATTTCAAAGAACGACATTTTACTATTTGCTTTGACATAAAAAGTATTATTTTAATGCAATTAACCTCATTGAATCATCTATGATTCTCTGAGGGTCCACGACTTTTCGTCGCAACCACTTCGGCGCCAATATTCGGTGCTTTTTGACTAACCTCAACCCTAAATAACTGAACTGTCAAAGAGCATCGAATTGGCGCCGAAACGATCTGTGCAAAAAAACGTCCGGCAACGAAATAGGTGGCGCCGAAATGGTCTCACCGAAAAGGTCTCACCGAAAAGACGTGATCCCTTCTCTGAAGGGTAAATTTCTATGATGGAGAGCAGAATTCCAATTTTTGAATCTAAAAAAATCTAAAATAGTTTTCCAAAAAGGATATTTCACTAATGTATTTACTTAACAGGGAATGTACTTTCGAATAAAGCTTTTTGTGGCGTAACTTAAGTAAGTACGAAATATATATTGCCCAAAAGGCGCAGTACTCGGCAATATAAGTAACAAAATAGTCTCAACGCAGCAACTTAAAATATCTCCTGACACTTACAGAAATATTAAAGTCAGTTCAATTTAAACAAGATCAGATCAAACTAGAGTAGAGATTGGAGCCGAATTTTACGCTTTTTAGCTGGAGCCGAAGTGTCAATCTTCCAAAATTCTTCCTGGAGCCGTAGTGTGGTATTTCCTTTCGTTGTCATTTTATTTTTTTTTTTCATAGTCATTTCTTCTGTCATTTTGTGCTTTAACTTAAATTTTTTACCCAAGCAGTTGGGTGTCGAAGCCTTTCTGGGTGGAGTGTTGTTTAAGATTCCGAAACTGAATTGGAGCCGGAGTTGGTGTGTGAAATTTCGGAAGTAAGTCGGAGAGAAAAATTAGACACTCCGCTCCACTCTAGATTAAACTCTTCTAATGTTGATGTATTCACAGGGCGATCGAGTTCATCAAGAAAAGTTGCTGCGGAACTCGACCACTCTGTACGTTGGCAATCTCTCCTACTACACGACTGAAGAACAGATCCATGAACTTTTTTCCAAGTCCGGAGATTTGAAGCGAATTGTGATGGGATTGGATAAATACAAGAAAACTCCGTGTGGATTTTGTTTTGTTGAGTAAGGAATTGCTTTTTGAGGTATTTATTTTTAAAAGAGGACAGCAATCAAAATCAATGATGTTTCTAATAGTTGTGCAATAACCTAGAATGGATTGGCTTTGACCCCATTGTTGCCCCAGCTAGACCAGAGATATTTTTTAAACGTATCGTCATGTCCCCTGACTTAAGCGCAACATTGACGATTTTAGTGGGCAATTCTGACGTTCATTACTGACTGTGGCATCGTTGATTAGTGATAACTGTTAAACTGGAATTTTATTATGCCCCGGTAATTGCTGTATTCTTACTTTAGGATTACCCTATGTTAGTGAAGCGTTCGTTATATAAACACTTTTTCTTACTAAATTCGGGTTTCGAACAAGAACTGTATAATAGCTTGCAGCCCCCTCGGCTAACCATTTAACTTAATTGGTCGAAATCTTACATTATAGTTCAGATCGTCAGTGTAGCTATTGCATCTCTTTCATAATCGTCACATAGAAGACAAATCTTTCAGATATTACGATCGAGAGTGCGCTGAGGACGCGATGAGGTACGTGAACGGGACAAGACTAGACGACCGCGTGATTAGGACGGATTGGGACGCAGGTTTCAAAGAAGGAAGACAGTTTGGAAGAGGGAAAGCTGGTGGCCAGGTTGGTTATTCCAGTCATGTGAGCTCTTCAATGAAATTGGTTTCACTCAAAGTCATTAGAGTCTATTATGTTTTGTTTCTCTTACAATAATTTGTCATGGTGATTTTTATTTGCCAAGTTGCCTTGGCCAGGGTGCCACCTGTCGTCTGCCACGCACGGTAGAGGATTCACACTGTCCCTTTAAATGCTGAAGGTCAAGCAGGGAAACTATAAATGCCAATCATTATATTGTTTGGTTTGGCACGACCGGAAATCGAACCCGAGTTTACCGTTTCAGTAACAGGCTTTCTGTTATAAAAAATTATTATTCGTGTTATTGAAACCTACGCTCTTTTGGTAACTGTCTCTGGTAGTCTTTAAGCCAGAGAGCACACAAAACGATTATTTTAAAATTTAAGTTTATCACTCAAATGTGAATTCGGAAAACTATTTGATTTCAATACGAAACGACCATGAATTTTAGGCAAACACAATACAGCGTAATTTTCAACCATCCAACAACTTTGTATAAACAGGTAGGGGGGGGCGAACGTTCGCCCTTTGCGAATTTGAATTTGATTCTTGACCGCTGCGCCCTCTTGCAAGCTTTGCGCAGAGTCGATATTGCAGTCAATGAGGTTTATCTGAGTTACGCAGTTATTACTAGTTAAAAATCATCCAACATTTTTAAGCAATAATTTTTTTTTCTCTTGCGCAGGTTCGTGACGAGTACAGAATGGATTTTGATCCCGGTAGAGGGGGCTATGGAGCTCGTGCTCAGTTGAAATCCGACAAACAATTAACTGGTCCTGGAATCCAGATGAGAGAAGATTTAATAAACGAACAGAAAGAGCAAGCGAAAGAATTATGATTGCTCCAGGTTCGTTTCCCGCGCGAGATTTCTGCTTCTGTTGACCAACGCTACGAGAGCATGAGAACTATTCTGCTTCAGATGTAATTTATTTCTTTCACATGCGTTAAATGATTGCAATGACGTCATTCGTAGTCATATAATGGATATTTTACGCTAGGTGTGAAGTAGAGCACAGTTTTTCTTACTTATTGCGAAAACTGTTGGGAGGCTATGAGAACAGTTAAGTTCGGGAATTTTCATACTAATTTGGATCAAATATGTCAAGGTCTTGTTCGTTCTACACTTCGCGTAAAGTAGTGAGTGTGCAAACCTAACTTGGTGATTTTAACCGAAAATTTGATAGGACGTGCCTACCTACAGTTTACAGGATATATAAAGTGATGGTAGTGACTATTTCACCGAAAATTTTCAAGTTAAAGAAAATAAAACGAAAATGAGAAATATCCGCGCTTTTTTATTTGTGTTTTTAGAGATTAAGATTAGGGTTTAAGTTAAGGTTTGGGTTAGGGTTCGATTTGGGGATAATTTTAGAGTACGCATTTGAGTGTAGGTTAGATTTGAGTCAAAATTGATAAAATCTAGATAAAAATTTGCGGTGAAATAGAGCCTTCCAATAAGGTGATTTAGCGTACATAAGATGGTTAAAACAAATAATTTTTAACAAGTGTAAACTGTGTCTTGAACCAACATTTTATGTGTTACCTTTTTTTAAAAAATAAACTGTGCGATTTTAAATTAGGCATATTAACGCATTTTGTTGTTCGGTAGCCAAACGAGTGCTGATTTTTTTTCACCTATTGATTTTGTCGTGGAATCGAAAACCGGATAAGCAGAATAGCTAAGGTATAGTAACCAAATTCATGTTAACACCTGGGCGTGCCTTCATTGTTTATTATTTGAAGATTTATCTTGCAACCCGCGTTAGTCGGAAACGTGGTCGAGAGGAACGGCGTTGTTTCAATGACGACCCTAATCAAGTGGTTCAACCCGCACCCTGGTCACGTTATTGCGTCTTTGCATAAAGTGCTTTGCGATGATACTACCTTTGCTTGGTCGCTTCACACAAGCAGCAAATTCAATGGACAAGAATTTGAAGAAGTCTACTGTAACATAGGATCACCGGAAACACTTCAACGAGGACTAAAGGCAAAATCAACGGGGGATCTAAAGTTAGGCCAATAGCATAAGACTAGGTTGGCATTGACCCAGCCGTTTCAGAGATAATCTACTTCAAACACGACGTAAGGGCCTCTAATGTTATAATTTTTTTATTGGCGACCCTGACATTGGTAGCCTTAACGACGTCATCCCGGTTGAAACCTAGAGCAACGCCGCTATTAGGCTACTGCACTGAGTCATGTCGCTGCTCACTAAACAGTTTGGTCTTGTCAGCAAAACAGATCTGAGCTGGTAAAAAAGGCTGTTTGGTAGCCAGGGCCAGTGCCATAGGCGTAGCCAGGGGGGAGGCCGCCACCCCCCCCCCTAATTGAAATGCTACCAAGGATAACACTGTCATAAAAAAGGCTATTGTTCAGTTTCTTTTAGCATCTTCGCGTACAACAGTAACCAACAATAATATTGATCCAAGGGGCCCAAGCCCCCTTAATTTAGTTTTTACCAACCAATTTAAGTGGGCCACTTACAATAATATTTAAATGGGCCCCCAACAATAATATTGATCCAGGGGGGCCGAGTCCCTTCAATATAATGTATGCCAACCAATTTAAACGTATAACCGGAGTGAAATTAAGGGTTTTTATCCTAAAAGTTGCTAACTGAGGCCCTTGTCTAACCTTATTATGAACGTAATGCAATAATAACCTGGGACTGATTTAACGTTTGGCACACTCCCAGGGCCCCGCGCTCAGATACAGTAAGACTTTTTTTGGTCTCCACCTGTATTTGGTAGGAAAATATTGCGAAAATCCCAAGGTGCCAGGGGCCCAACTCAGGGTATAAATTTGGCCCGGGCAAAAACATGGTTTGTAGGCGTAGCTATCTAAGGTATATTTTTCAATAACAATTCACCTCCACCTCGCCAGTTTTTATTCTACTGTAGCGTCAGCTCCAACGTAGCCACAGCCACAACTGGAAGTGCAATTGGATATATCGATTTATAAGTCAATCCGGAGAGTAGCTCGATAGGTTGTTCAACCGAGCCGGTCGATCGCATTGGAGCGCGTCCTTTTGACATGTACGTTACACTACAATATACTTCTGAAAAATATTAGCTACTGTAAGGGGAATGCTCATTGAAAAAATTTTTGAATTGAAAGGGCCTGGGCCCCCTGGCCCTCTCAATTCGAAAATTTAAATGGGCCCCTAACATTACTTAAATGTATTGAAATTCATTCCTAAACTTTCCTATAACTTTACTTTCCTATATCTTTCCTTTGTATCCTTTTCCTGTAGTATTAAAATTGGTTACTATAACTGGTTGCAGAGGTGGAGTCCTCGAGGACACACTTTCACGACCTTAGCCTCCAAGGTCCATTCCTTGGCCTTGGCCTCAAAGCCTTAGGTCCTCAAAAATTACCCTGTCCTCGGCTCAAAGACAGCACTATTTTTTTAACCGTTAAAATTTTGTTGTAAAGCACCAGAAACCTCGCGGAAAATTTGTAAACACCTTTTTTGTTTTTCTCAATTGGAGCATTGGTGTAGGCAGGGGGCCTGGGTCCCTCCCCAATCGAAATTTCGCCGATGACAAAAATGTGACAACAAAGCCTACTGTTTCTTCACTTTCTGTTTCTTTTTAGCATTTTTCGCTTACAACAGTTACTAACAACAATATTTGAAGACCAGTGGCCCCCCTCAATTCAATTTTTGCCAACCAATTTAAATGTATAACTTGGGTGAAATTAAGGGGTTTTCTCTTAAAAGTTGCTACCTAGGCCCTCATGTAACCTTTTTATGAACGTAATGCAACAACCAGGGCCGGATTTATTCTATGGCACCGTGCCAAGGCCCAGCGCTCAGATGGTGAGACTTTTTTGATCTTCATCTATATTTGGCAGGAAGATCTTGCAAAAATTTCCAAAGTGCTAGGGGCCCAGCGAGATATAAATCCGGCCCGGCAATAACATGGTTGGTAGGCGTAACCTTCTATTGCACCATTTTTCAATAACAATTCAGTATTTCACCTCCACCTCGCCAGTTTTTACGCACAAAATATTAAAAAAAAAAAATTAGCTATGGAAAATGCTGATTGAGCAAACCATCGAACTTCAATTGAGGGGGCCTGGACCCCCTGGCCGAACATATACCGGTACTCCTATAACCGGTTATTTTCATTACAAAACAAAAATCTCTAACGAAAATGTTCAAGTGGATTATTATTTACTGCTAAAATGTAGCAAGAAACAATGCACCTTATACTTCCCCCTATCTGGACCAAATCACTTACAATTAAAATTCAACACAAGAATGAAAGATGTTAAACGTATTTTAGACTTACATTGCAAGTAAAAGAAGCATCAAACAATTTCATCTTTTCAATTGGCTTTCAAATTTCAAAAATTTAGTGCTTTCTAATGGCTCTGAACACATGCGAAATGTGATTCAATGGCATTAAAATAGCTGTTTTTTCCAAAAAAATTACAAAAAATCGCCCTACGGCTGGGGGCTTAGCCCCCAGACCCCGGTCTATGATACGCTTGAATTGCAGTGCACTTCTTTGCTCAACACACGTCTCCCAATTTAGACATTTTTGCATTTTAACTATTGTTTTAAGCCCTCTCCCTTGAACAAGTTTCTACTTACCTGCCAACACCGAGCCGCGGCTGATGATCTTCGATTTTACGATATCTTTGCTACCCCAAAAACTTCGTCTATCGAAGATTCTGATGACGTCATTGCATGTGATTTGTGGTTTGGGCTCCCCCAATCAAAAATTCTGGCTACGCCTATGGTCAGTGCTTCTTAAACGTTTTTGGTTTTGTTCACCCTAATCACAGATTTCTGAATATCATTCACCCTCGATATAAAAATAATATTTCACGTACATATAACCAGGATTTTGTTAAGGGGAGCTTGAACCCAAAGATAAATCTTTTTTGCGTAAAACGTCTCCATAGGGTAGCGTGCCGAGCAAACCGGTGCAACTCACGCGTATTACACATAGGGGTCTGGGTGTGGAGTCCCCAGGCGCTGGGCAATTTTTGTGATTATTCAGCAAAAAACTAGTATTTTTAGCAGCATTTGAATCAAATTTTGTACTTCTTTTAGAGCCATTGGAAGAACTTATATGCTAAGATTTAAAAGACAGTTGAAGAATTAAATTGTGCAGCCTTTTCAAGACCCCCCTACTCGGAGGTCAAGTCCAAAACAAGTTTAAACGTTTGGAATTTTCAGTTAAACTTTCTAAGTGACTTGGCTAAGAGGGAGGGCTGAAGCCACATTTAATGCAACTACAAAAAGAAACGTGAAATTACTCAAGTGTAGCGTTGCCTGAACACACAATAATATTGTGTCCCTGCTTAACTAGGAAGTGAAATCTTTGTGAGAGGTTGTTGCTTTCAGGCAATTTCTGTCTGTGCTGGTTCACCCCTCTTTGTTGGTTCACCCTTGCAAAATTTTGATGCACCCTGGGGTGAACCGTTCACTCTTCTAAGAAACACAGGCCTAGGTAACAAACGTCCAAGAACAAGCGAAAGTAAGGCAGGTAGAGTTATTAGCGTAGTAGGCCATTGTTTGCTACTTAGTTGGATTTTAATGGGGATATTTTAAGTTAGGCTATGATGTAGACCGAAATGTGTCTGACAGCTTGATTTTTACTGAAATCGCTAGTCTACCAAAAAGTCTTCTCCGTTACCAGCTTGGATCTGTTCTGCTGACTAGATCAAACTGATTAGTGCGGAGTTAAAGGACTCAATGCCGTAGCCTAATAGCGGCATTGCTTTAGGTTACAACTAGGATGGCGTTCCTGACGAAGCTCAGGCTATTAAAGGTAGGGTTGCCAATAAAAATTCTAACAATAAAGGCCCTACGTCGTGTTGGAAGTAGATTATTTCTAGAACGGCTGGGTCAGGAAAGACGGAGTCAACACCAATTTAGTCTAAAACGATTTGCCTAAGTTTAAATACCCCCATTGATTGTGCTTTTAGTCCTTGTTTAAAAGTAGCTGAGGATTCCTCAACACAAAGTATTTTGCGCAATAAAAAGCGTGCGGATCATCCAAAATTTTTAGCGTTTGACACTGTGTGGTCACATAGGCCATAGACTCTTTATTAGTAGAGGAAACTGACAGTTTTGTCTTTTTTCTTCATGGTTCATTCGCCCAGCGATTATGTCCAAATGGTCCAATCAAATCAGTCGAATACGCGTGACCAGAAAAAAACTTCGCCAATATCTATGCCACAATTTAAAAGCAGTATTTTTTATCAAAATAGCCATAAAATTAAGTTATTTTTGCAAACAAATGCAAAATGTTCGAGCGCTTGGGGCGTTGCCCCTTATTTCTGTACCTACGGCGGATTTTTTTCAGAAGTATTTTATTGCGTGAAAACTGGCGATCATGTGGAGATGGTTTGTTAATTGAAGTTGGTGCAATAGATGGTTACTAATCATATTTTTGCATTAAGTTCGTAAAAAGTTTGGACGGGTCCTGAGTTTTGGACAAAAACCCTGAATTTCTCTCTGGTTATAGGCTTACATTTAAATTGGTTGACAAACATTGGAATTGGAGAGACCCGGGCCCCTACAGGTTGTCAATATTAATATTATTATTGATTACTGTTGTACGCAAAACTGCTACAAGAAACTGAAACTGAAGAAATAATAGGCTTGGTTGTCATCCTTTTTATCGTTGGTAGCATTTCAATTGGGTGCCCGGGTCCCCTGGGGTCCTTTGACTACGCCTTTATGTGGTCACAACAACATCAATTAGCAATTAGGTCAACTTTTTGTTCATCTCCACCACGTTCCCAAAGCTGAGTTTCGAACATGAAATAGCTGTTGCTATTAGCACCTTGTTATCTAATCGTAATACTCTTCATTAGTAGACCGGAAACTGACATTTTTTCATATTTTTTCTTCACGGTTTATTTGTTTTAGAATGTGCAGATTCCTCCAATCAGCGTGCCTTTTTTTTTACCGTTCACTCGTTCTACGAATATGTCCAATCAAATAAGTTGAATACTCGCGACCGCAAAAAAGTTCGCAAGAAGAACAAACTTTTTTCTTCAGCCCTCTTCTCTTTTTCTCCGCGCGTCTGTTTCTATTCTGCTAACTAAAGAGTCTATGATCTAACCACTTAGCTGCTTACTGCCACCAGACTTCTTACGGAGCATTGGTGCAGTGCTTGAAGGTTCCAAATGGAGT
The DNA here is from genome assembly GCA_963965965.1 of Trididemnum nubilum. Lineage (NCBI taxonomy): Eukaryota > Metazoa > Chordata > Ascidiacea > Aplousobranchia > Didemnidae > Trididemnum > Trididemnum nubilum. The sequence continues at coordinate 6,665,880 of OZ014485.1, read as the reverse complement.
TCGCACGAAAACCTAGCAATAAGCCGATAACCAGAGACATTTTTTAGAGTTAGACCTCACTTAACTTTCGGGCGTTTTACCAGCCTGGTTTTGGCTTCAAATTACTTTTCGGGTTCGAGCTTGTTGCACGTGTCGGCCCAATCACAACTCTGGCGCACCGTGTATGAATTATCGGCATTATTGTGAAAAACAACTCAGATTTTCAGGCAACATTTTGGTTTTTTAAATCATTCGCTAGTTTACTAATAATCAAAAGTTACAGATTCGTCTTGTTTCTATAATCAAAGCACCTTGTCAGCATTTTTATTTCCAAAAAAATGTAGCTAAAAAACTTTTAACTGACTACAAGTGCCTGCGTTTGTACTTAGCTTCCAAAACTGTCTGGACACTACTGACGATCTCCAACAAAGTGAAACGGTTCCGTTTTGCTTTGATAGTAAGAATAATAAATACTGTACTTCTCAAGAAAAATACCATCAACAGCAATACACTGTACGTTCTGTAATGGATTTCCGACTGTCCAACTCGATTTCCAAAACTCCAACTCTTTTTAGTTGTCCTTATAAATTTGACATTGAATTTTTAAGTTCGTGTAAGGTCGCTAGCTATAAATGTTTTAAATACAAAAGTAACATGAACTTTTTTTCAAGGTAAAGCATGAATTCAACCGAGTCAAAAAGTGTTCGATACGGTGCCGCAACTAGAACGCAGTTCTAAGGGAGGCAAAATTTGTTTTTGGGGGACCAAAATTTTTGGGTTGGTCTACTCTTCTCCGAGTTTTCTGTTGGTCTCAAAAAAAAAAAAAGTTATCCCGCCAAATTGATCTACTTTTCTCCGAGTTCTCTGTTGATCTCCAATAAAAAATGGCACCATCTTGAAACTGCCGCAAGGTTAAGGGGAGTTTGGGTGGGCATGCTGGGCAGTTTAGAAGGTGGAATTTTTGTTTAGGATGGCGCCACCCCCTTTACACCCCCCTTAGTTGCGGCCCTGGTTCGATAGACAGAGGTTGAAACGTATAATTATCATTACGAGGTTACAAGAAATGTTTTACAATTTTTCCAGATATTTTGACCTAAATGATTAAATTTTACACAACCTATAGCCTAAAATTTTGATCGATAAAACAAACACTGCACGCAATAATAAAAATTTAATTCGGAATTTATTTTATAAGGACAACTAAATTTAGCTGAAGCCCAGAAAATTGGGTTTGGGACTAGACAACCTGAAATTATCCCAAAACTTGTTCGCAGTCAAATAAATTTGGAAACTCTTTACGGTCTGTTTCACCCTTACAACATAATCAAAAGGGAAATTTGACTGTGATTAAAATGTTTTAATTTGCTCTAATCGTTGAGCTCTCTTTAAGTGTAAATATACCAGAAAGAACATTTAAATTGTTTATGTTGATTTTTGTCTACAGTATTACTCTATTGATTGGATGAAAGTTTATCTGCAGACATGTTTTAGTGCTTAAGGTACAGTCCTTTAACAAAAGAATATTGTTCAAATAAGGGCTGAGGTGTAAACACGTAATGTGGAAATTTTCAACTTGGATTGTGCTCAGATCTATTTTTTAACTTGATCTTTTAGTGGAGTTTTATTGTGCTCTATCTGTGATGGTCCTTGAACCTTTTGAGTGGCCGACTGTTTCGAGTCATAGAGCCCTTTGTTGCTCATAAAGTGTTCTCTGTCAAGTAACAGTAAGCTTAAAACAATGGGCTACTTGATTTGTCTCGCGATTTGATCGATTGCTGCTCTTTCAAGAGCACAGATGTCCAAAATTTTACCAAGGTGAGATGCAGAAATCCAATGTTGTAATGAGAACAGCTGCTGTCTTACACGTTAAAAAAGTTTTAGTTTTTTGAAAATAATGTTTGTTTATCAAATACTGGTTAAGCAGTAACAAAAAGGAAATTTGAGATGTGTGATGAATAAAATAAAAGTTTAATAGTGTTTAATTGTTTTGGGTCATATTAGTGGATTGGCTTTAATTTAACCTTTAGGTTAACGCTACTTGAGGGGAAAATATTGGCACTGTAAAATGACCAGGTAAAGTGCGAAAATGACGACAGCAAATCTAGCAGATTTTGTCCTTGTCGTCTTCCTGCAATTACGAGCATGAGTTTAAGACATCCATGCACAACAGTGGGGAATGAAGTGGCTTAACCTTTAATTTAGATTTTTCACAAAATATTGGAAAAAAAATTAAATGAGGATACAAACTGCGATAGGCCTTTTGATATCATTATAGCCTCCGAAACTGGGTGCTTTACTTGCAGTCCCACGCCTCAAACCTACTGTATTTAAGATGTACAAAATTATTCCAACATGTGCAGTAGTTGGATTCATTTTTCACAACAAGCTTTTTGGTTCAGCTCTTGAAAATAGAGTTTTCAGTGGGAGCTTTCGGTTGAAAACAGATTTCGAGGTTGAAAACAGGGCTGCGAACTCGAAAAAACTCGGTTGTTTTGCCGAACTCAAACTTGTACTCGAAAAAACTCTTTTTCTCGCCTCGAACTTGAACTCGAATGAAACTGTTCGAGTTCATTAAAAAGAAATTTAAAGATTAAAAAATTGTCGTAAAGAAATTTTTTTTGTTGATCAAGTCATGTAAATTGAGGTTGTCGTTCATCTGTTTATGCCATGGCGACCTAGAAGAACAGCATGGATGCCTGAACCCAAACTTAAAAAACTTGATATTTTTGCCGAAATTAAAGTCAAAAAAGTTGGATTGGAAAACTCGAATTTGAACTCGGACTTGTTAAAATAGGCTGAACTTTTAACGTGCACTTGAACTCGAATAAAAATCGATCTAGTTTGCCGCCATGGTTAAAAACATCTCGTAATTCTTTTTATAACTCATCTCCAGATAAAATAAATCCTCCTATTTGAATCAAATACCCCTGATGAGAAGGCCAGGGTTAAAAGTATAGTCTGAATAATAATTTTATCTGAATGAACAGAATATTTGTTGCAAGCTGAATACGCTACTTCGTATGGAGTGTGAGGAACATTTTTAGCACGTTTTTAGATGCTTAGTGAAGAAACTCAGTTCATCTAAATAGAATTTGATCGAATCGAGTCACTCCAATCATAATCCATAACTAAATTACACGCTTTTGGTTCGTGCTCGAAAATTAGAAAAAGATTCCAAAAAGTTAGACACGAAAAAAGTGATAGAGATTCAAAGCATTAAAAGTTTTCGCTTACCAGAACCGGTATTCAAATTTCTTGGATTGTATTTGTATCAATAATCAACATCATGACTACGATGCTAGAACTATTGGTCTGCAACAAAAATTAAGTGTATCAAGGATAATGAGCTTAGAATGCTTTATACTTTGCCTTTCTACGCTCATGCATGTAAGTATTAGTTCAAGCTAAACAGACAAGGAATAGAAGAGGAAAGTCGATTTCAAAGCAGTTAGTCATATGTCTCAGGTTCTTAATTATGGTTTTGATTTTATCTTTAAAGCTCCTGACTGTATGCTGTTTAAAAATTAAATGATTTTAAACAGAAAGATGCTTGCCATGATTTCAAACCATTACGGGTACTTTCAAAAGTAATCCAATTAGTCATTTACATCACTATCTAGATTTTGATGCTTTTGCAGTTCTGTGTGGTACTTTGTTGTTGTTTTTTTTATCTGCCGCAGCAGTGAAGCGATGCTAATTTGTGATGACGTCAGTGGACGTTAGACCCCGTTGCTTTCGTCAGAGAAGACTTGGTATCCTAAGAAACTCTCATTCACCCCGGATGAGGACTCACTCGGCTGGAGTGTTGGAGGACAACCTGCCAGTCACTGAATCAGATTGTGAGTATTAAGGCTTAGTTTGTATGACGACATTGAAGGTGAACAATTCAACGCTTGTGCACAATCAGTCAAATATTTTGAAATTAATATATTAAAACTATTGCTCAAATCGATTTCGGTATCGATGTCAAATTTTTAAAATCAATGTATTAAAAACTAACGCTAAAATCAATTTTGGTCTCGAACGAATAAGATACCGGTACCGACGATGGTCCTTCGAGACCGAAATAGATTTTAGCATTAGTTTTCAATATTGGTTTTTAAATATTTGATTCTGTGAAAGCGCTGAATTGTTCCACCTTCTATGAATTGTATCTGCAAAATCGTCATTTGGTACCTCTTCGGTGTGGGTTAGACTTTTTGTGTTCCGAGATCGATAACCGCGCCTGTCTATACTTTGATAAAACCTCAAACCTTAGCCTTTGATTGTCAGAGAGCTCAAAGTTTCGTTGGCATAATCTCGATTATTTTTATTGTACTCTGCTTCACAGTTCCAGCCATGCAAAAATAATAGGTTTTGTATTACATATCACTTTCAAAAGAATAAAATAAACTATGGCTGAAGACCAAACGTGGGCAGTGGGCACATTATTTTCTAAAAGTACCGCGGTACCGGTATTGGCTTGAAAAAGTACCGCTGGTAGCGGTGCCGATATTATTTTTAAAAAGTAATGCGGTGCCGGTACTTCGTAAGGTACTCTTTGATGGTTCAACTTAAACAAGGAAAAAGGCAAAATCAGTGGGGTATCTAAAGTTAGGTCAATCGCGTAAGACCGAATTGGCTGGACCTCCATCCTTCTTTACCCAGTCGTTAGAGATATCCTACTTTATACACGACGTCGGGGCCTCTAATCAGAGGTGGAGTCGAGGACACAAGGCTCGAGGCCAAGGCCAAGGACACAAAAAAAATCCGAGGCCAAGGCCAAGGACAGCCTTTCCGAGGACAGACACTCTCGAGGCCAAGGACAGGAATGCTCGAGGCCAAGACCAAGGACCAAGGACACAAGCGCAAGTGCTCTCCAAAAAAAAAAAAAGGTCTTCACAAAAATTTTTCAGGCGATCTCCAAAAAAAAAAGGTCTTCACAAAAATTTTTCAAGCAATCTCCACGAAAAAACGTTTTCCAAAAACTTCTTCAAGCGCTCCACAAAATTTTAACAATTCCAAAAATAGTGCTGTCCTCGAGCCGAGGACAGGCCAATTTTCGAGGACTTGAGGCCTCGAGGCCAAGGCCAAGGACTTGACCTTCGAGGCCAAGGACTTCAAAATGTGTCCTCGAGGACTCCACCTCTGCCTCTAATGTTATGAATTATAATAATTTTTATTGGCAACCCTGATGTTGATAGCCTTAGCGTCATTAGTGACACCTTTTCATTTCTAACCTAAAGCAACGCGGTATTGAGCTACTGCATTAAGCCGTTTTGCTGCGCACTAGTCAGTCTGGTCTTGTCAGCAGAATAGATCGGAGCAGGAAGAAAGAGTACTAGACTGTACAGTAGCCTAGGTAACAAACGTCTAAGAACAAGCGAAAAAAGGTCAGTAAAGTTTGTAAAGTAGTAGGCCATTGTTTGGAAAAACCTAGATGGAAAAGCTTGTTCTAGGGTCACAAAATACCATAAGCAAATACAATGGGCCTATTCAAACATTGATAGTCGTATTATCATGTATGAGCTTGTATCTTGTAGCCTAGTAACAAAAACCATATTGAATTGATAGGCTATGGTTTAAACTGAAATGTATCTGCTCTGACGGCTTGATTTTTACTGAGATCGCTAGGCTACCAAATAGTCTACTCTTTTACCTGCTCCGATCTGCTCTGCTGACTAGATCAAACTACTTAGTGCGCAGTGAAACGACTCAATGTAGTCAGTGGTGTCGCTAAGAATAGTGACACTCGGGGCGGAATTTTGTGGTGTCACCTTTCATAATGTATAGTAGGCTGCAAAAGGTTATATTCGAACGATTGCGATACTACTTCATTACTGCAGTTAGCGGTTGATATTTGGCTTGCTTAATAACTTCTCATTGTAAGATTCTAAAACTTGGAAGTATGAGTAGCAGAGGTTGAGTCCTCGAGAACGTCTTTGGCCTCGAGGACATATCTTGAAGTCCTTGGTCTTGGCTTCGAAGCTCAAGTCCTTGGCCTTGAACCCTTCAAGACCTCAAAAATGCCTGTCCCCGGCTCGAGGACAGCGCCAGTTTTTGATTCGTTGAAAAGGAAACTAACCGAACAAAAATTAACCTAAACTTCCAGTCTGCCACGTGCCAATTCAATTGCGGTATCCAGCGCGATGACCTTTTTTTTTATTTTATGGAGATCGCCTGAAACCTCGCGAAAAATTTGCCATCATCAAGTAATCAAAGTGCAATATCTTGGACAATTGCGCGTTTAAAAATAATGGGAAATTTGCCAACCATTATTTAAGAAATTGTGTCCTTGGTCTTTTGCCTCGAGAAGGTCTGTCTTTAAAAAATCGGTCTTTGGCCTCGGATTTTTTTGAGTCCTTGGCCTTGGTCTCGAACGTTGGGTCCTCGACTCAGGCCCGGCGCCACGGGGGGCATTCCGGGGCCGTGACCAGTGACGGATTTAGGGGGGGTGGGGGGATGCATTCCCCCCCCCACCAGCCTAAACATAACGTGCATATGCATAATATTAAACATTTAAAAAAAAGCAATCAGTGAATACTCGATAGGCCGGGTGACTGCGATATAATTTCTGAAGCCTTTGGGGGGGTGGGGTAGGGCAAGGGGAGGAAAAAGTAATTTTTACAGCAAACTTTTTACAAAGCAGAAATTAGTTTTTTACAGGTCCGATTGATTTGAAAGCGCCAAACTAGCAAAATTCACAACTTGCACTTATCAACGATAAAGGCATAACACAACAGGAGTTCAATTATGGTGCATTTTCGCTCAAACCTCACGCAATACCAGTAGCGTAGCCAGGGGCGGGGAGGTATAGCCCTCCTATTGATACGTATGTTGACCAAAATGCAGAATGGGAAAAACACTACGTTTTTAGCACTTTGGAGACTGTTTTATGCACTGGAGTGGACTAAATAGTGATTTAAAAGATCTTTTGAAACATATGTTAAGGGGGAAGGGGGCTAATTTGTCAAAAATAAAACCAACAAATAAATGAAAACTTTGAAAAATGGTAAAAAATAAGCAATCAAATTTGATCGCAAGTGTAAAAATGCTAAACATAGGTGTCATCAACAAATATACTATAAACTAAGGAATAGGGGGGGGGCTATTCAGTATTAGTTCATTACCAATCATATCTCTCAAATCTCTTTTCATTAGCCCCCCCAAAATTATTTTTCTCTATAAACTGTATACGAAATAGATTACTCTGTGTGAGTTTTATTGAAGTATTCGATTTTATAATTTACCAGCATCTAAACAAGGAACTAACATTTTACCAATAGCCACCTCCTAAATAGACCATTTATGCCACCAGTTTAATTATGTTTGCACTGCCAATTTCTAAGCCACGTTTTAAAACCATCATTTTTTAATCAAAATAGCCCTAAAATTTAGTTATTTTTGCAAAAATTTCGAGCGCTTGGGGCTCCGCCTCCAGACCCCCATTCCCTCCGGCGGCTGGATGCTCCAGCACCCCCCAACACAGCCCCCAATTGCGAATTTCTGGCTCTACGCCTGCGCAATACAGTGGTACGGTTTCGCACAAAAAGTGTGTTGATTTGATAGAACATCAAGTAAAATGTCTTCTGGAATGTAGTTTTATTACATTGTTAGTTACGGTATGCTAAATGAACACTTCAACAAAATAGACTTTTGACAATAGAAATATCAAAGTCCGATGCTCATTTTGAGTGAGTAGCGCAGCCAAGGGAGGGTGGGGGGGGGCTTTTGCCCCCCCACCCATTGGCCTGTCGACCAAAATGCAGAATAAGAAAAATACCACGTTTTTAGCACTTCCGAGACTGGTTTTTGGACTAGAATGGACTAAAACGTGATTTAAAGCATCTTTTGAACCATATATTCAGGGGGGCTAATTTATCAAAAATAAACCTCACAAATCAATAAAAACTTTGAAAAATGGCCAAAAATAAGCAATCAAATTTAATATAGCTCATTGCAAATGCTTAACATAGTTTTTATCAACAAAAATATTATATACTCACGAACAGGGGGATCTATTCAGTATTGGTTAATTACTAATCACCTCTCTCAAATATCTTTCCATGAGCCCCCCTCCAATTATTTTTCTCTATCAAATATAGTCGAAATAGATTACTCCGTGTGAGTTTTATTAAACTATAGGATTTTATGATCTACCAGCATGTAAACAAGAAAAAATTTTACCACTAGCCACTTCTCACATAGCCCATTTATGCAACCGGTTTAATCATGTTTGCACTGCCAATTGCTATGCCACGTTTTAAAAGCATTATTTTTTATCAAAATAGCCCTAAAATTTAGTTATTTTTGCAAAAAGATGCAAAATTTTCGATCGCTGGGGGCTCCGCCCCCAGACCCCCAAAGCAGCTCCCTCATTGCGAATTTCTGGCAACGCGCCTGTTCTGTGTATGCAGACGGTTATGCTGGCGAAAGTTTAATAAATACGATTTTTGACGCAGGAAAGACGAAAAGAGCGTTTTATGTTATTAATTTGAATTGAATTGGTTAAATCAATGACATGAAGCTAGTTTTATTTCATTGGTTAAATTAAAAAAATATTTTATATACTGGTAACGTTTTTGGGATGGGACGGATCAAAAATATCCCCAACAAGTTTGCGCGAGGTCAAGAACATTAATTATAAACATGCAAAATGTTGAGATTATACACAATTTGTGCTCATAAATTTTATCATCCCCCCCCACCAAAATTTTCTAGATCCGTCACTGGCCGTGACCCCCAATTGACTGCTGGTGCCCCCCAAGCGAGGACTGTGCCCCGAAGAAATTAACAGGCTCGGGGCTACTGGAGTGCAAATCGAGGCCCAAATAAGATTTCAAATGGTTTTTCTCAACTGGTGTTGATTTTTAGATTATCGCCAACGTTCCGCGAGCCCATATTAGCTGGCTTCCTCAGAAACCATGTTTATTTTTTTTTTTGTTTCCAGCTTGTTGCACAGCCTTGCTAAAGCCAACTAGCAAGGACTGATGTAACGTTGGCAAGGACCTACATACCAGTACACCAGGTTGTGCAAAACTATTTTCAATAAAAAAAGAGTTGTGCTTTTCAAAAGGCTTCGCAGCGGTATTTATGCAAAAATTATTATCTTTTGGTGCTGAAAGATATTATGGATTTACGCTGCCACGAAAATCTTTGTGAGTCGAACTTTTCGCAATATAGTACAAGCTTTTGGTGCAATACCAAAGTCTTTTCGCGCAGCGGTGTTGGATTTTTTTCACCAACACTATGCAAAATTTGAACATGAAAGCATTCAATTTGAATATTATGTGGCATTGCGGGAATTAAAAATCCATTTAAGCTATTGCAGGAAGCTTGGAGAGTTTTCCTTCATCTGACCATAGACTCTTTATGATCTGGCAAAGACAATGATAGGCGTTCCCATAAAACAGTCTCCACAAATGGTGTCCGCGAGACGATCTTAGGTGTGCTGCGGAAATAGTTATAGTTTGAACTACTAAACCTATCTTGTACAGCCTATTTCAATATTTCTATTTATATTACAATATTTCCTACCTATCTTGTACAGTTCCAATTCCCTATCTATGCGACAAGCATTTTGCTAGTTGCATCACAATGCAATGATATGCAAAAGAATTTGAAAGGGCTAAGGCGTCGTTTTTACGACGACCCTGGTCGCATGATCTGGGTTTAACCCCAACCTGGTCACGTTGTTGCGTTCTTGGATAAGACGCTTTACGATGATTGTCTCTGCTTGGTGGCTTTGAATAAGCAGCAAATTTAGTGAGCAAGAAATGGAAGAAATCCACGGAAACATTGGATCTATGAAAACTCCTAAGCAGGTGTGGATTCCTCCAAGCACGAAGTAGTTAATGCGATGAAAAGTGTGCGGATCGTCCAATAGTTAGTTTGTGACGCGGTCCGGTGACAGGAGGATAAGTATGCGCACTAACAACAAGAAGCATTGGTTAGTTTTTAGCCATGCCGAGTTGCACTGGATGCAAAGCATGGATGCAAAACTACCAAATTTGACGCCATTTACAACTTGGGAAAGGTTTCAACAGGTCTCAAACTTCGCGAGCCGTTGCTTAACTTTGCTTGGACAAAATTGTTGATGAGTGTAGTTGGCCTATTTTGAGCAAGGGATGTAAGCGACGACTCGCAACCTACGCTTCGCGTCCAGGGTAAACGCACATTTAGTCCCGACAATGTGTAAGGCATGTGCAATGTGTAGTATTTTTAGAACTAATTTAAATTGATTGCTTTGCAGTGTTTTAGAAATTGTAAAAAAACTAAAAAAAACAAGCAATGGATAAGTTTTTGGGATAGCAACACTTCTTTTTGAGCAAAGTTTTTCGACGTTGGTATTCATCAAAAATGACAAGCAATCATGCTAGAAAGAAATTGATCGAGAACTTTGAGCATTGAGCATAACATACAACGATTAAGCTTAATGAGCTTAATCGTTGTATGTTGTGCGCAATTTCATACATTGAGCACAACATACAACGATTAAGCTCATTAAGACAATCCCAAGTATCCCATTGACTCCAGTTACGATTGAATGGAAAGTCCAATGGCATTACGTTTGCTTTGATTAATTCTGAATTTATTTTCATTTCCCGAAAAGTAACTACTGTTCCACTTTGCGTAGTGAAAGAATGAAATTTATTTTCACCAATTCAAAATTGACATAAAATTAAAAAAAGAAAAAATTACATCGAAACAAAAACAGTCAAAGTGATCGGCAAGGAGAACCAACCGAAGATCGGTATCGAGACAAGGTTCTTTTTGTCTTTTCAGCAGCAAATTAATCTTTGTGTGTTAATAAGCGATAATAGTGACTAGCTTGGTTTCCGCGTTAAGTTTTTTCTACTCTATCTTGAGATTGTTGCTTAATCAAATCCACCAAGCTACGAAAGTTATCGCGAAGTAACTTATCCCAAAATACAACAGCGCAATTTGGGTTAGTGTAGAAACAAGAACTAACAATTGTAATTAAGTTTAAAACTCACCAATCCATCCGAATTAGTGTGGGTGCATTTTTATTTTTAAACTCGGTATTTTCAGTCAACAAATAAACAGCCGCAGTTGGGTTTACGCATAACAGTTTCTTGAAGGATTATTTGGTTATTTACTTATAGGTTGCGGAAGTTGTAGCTGATTTGCTTTTCGTGGGATAAAATTCGCCTTTTGGGGCTACAATAATTAATACTGTGGATTTTATGTGTAAATTTTCTGCGCTTTTTGCTAAGGTGTGCCGCAAAAATTTGGGCAGTTTTAGAGGGTTTTAATGTGCCGTGAGTGAAAAAAAGTTGCGGAGCACTGCCATTGAATTGCACATTTTAAGAGTATGCCCCTTCAGACTAGCCGATACCGTAAATAGTAGGCATTAGTTAACAACACAGCGTAAAATTGGTGTGACGTTTATTCTCTTATTGTAAGCAATCAAAATGACTAATGCATGGTGTGATTGCGTTGCAGATCGTTCTGACGTAATTGACACATCATTGAAGTCGTCTTTTGAAGTTGATCAAGTTTTTCAAGAAAAAATCCGAAGACTGCATCAAGTTCGATCTGACAACGCGCTCAAGAACACTAGGGTAGGTGATGTGGGTTGTCGACTTAATTACGGATTTTATCAATAGCTATATTTCATCATTGCATTTTTTTCTGGAGGACAACTTGAATTTTGGGTTGAGGCTGGCTGCTTTTAATTCAATTGTTCTTAGTTTGTTCTTAAATTTTGTCAGAGTATAGATGCAGATGTATCGATCACGTTTGATATTTAGTTTCCTTATGCTTCACCTGATACAGCCAAATCTTTTTTGTCTTTAAGCAGCTATCATTGCATCCGAGCTGCAAAATACGAACAAAACAAAAGCTTTTTGAACTTAAACGGCTGCAAGAAAAATATTTTTTCAAGCAAGGTGGCCAATAGCTTTTCGTAAAGCTATTATATTTCCGTGTGCAAGACAGATGCTGATTTCTCCAATCACGAAGTAGTTATGGTAATGTAAAGTGTGCGGATTGTCCAATAGTTAGCGAGCAACACTGTCCGGTGACCGAAGATAAATTCGCAGCTATAACAACAAGTAACAGTGTAATACCGTACTCTTCCATTTTTGAAAAAAAAAATTTTTTTTATAGCATTTATAAAAAAAATTTTTTTTATAGCATTTATAAAAAAAATTTTTTTGATCTTGATATGATTGTTGCTTGTGCACATCTTATCATTTTATCATTGCAAAGTTAGAATTGTTTTATTTTTTGCAGACACAGTCTTGTACCGGCCTGAAAAGAAAGAACAACGTTATACATGATATATGCTCACTTCGTTGCTCCACGGCGCCATCTTACGGAACAGTGCGGCAATTTCTCAAAGACAAAATATTTAATTCAGTGGAAAGTGAAACAGACTCTGTATTCGAGGAAAATCCTACGTCAAATACCTTGATGCATGGAATTGGAAGAAGAAATCGATTGCCAACTTTTCCATCGATAAACTCAGTGCAGAACTCAGCATATCAGCCCCAAGCTATATCGCTTTCTTCTCCAGAAAAAAATGAGGCGGGTATGTAGCCTAATACTGAATTGTGACGAAGTGTAGCTTGTGTTTGTTTCCAGGGTTTCATTCTCAACAATTGGTTATAAAAAAACTGTACAATTATTCAGGTACACTAGCTTTTGGCATGTAAACTTATCATTTTTATATTAACTCTATTTTACACGGGGAAGGCATTTTTGCTTCACCCGTCTCGGTTTTTATGATAAATCCCTTCAGAAAACAGGTTTTTATTTCAAATAAACTTGACTTTGAGTCAAAGTTTATTACAAATAACTCTTAAAATTTTGAAGTTGTTACGGTAACGGAAAGCTTTCCGATTTTTTAGATTTTCATAAGTCACTTTCCGAAATCCGAAAAATTTTTAACCAATAATTTACTTAAATGACGTTATAAAATGTTTTTGTGATAAAGGCGTCACAAAACCTGGCTTTGGCATTTTATAATTCACTATCAAAATATAAACCTAGGTACAGAATTTGATCCTGCTGTGACGTCATCGCAAAAGTGACGTTAATTTTTGTTAAAATTTGGCCGTGACGTCACAATGATGACGTTGTTTATTAAAAACTAATTTTTCTACAAAATTTTGGTAAACACCACCCCGCATGCCAAACTAGATGTTCCCATAGTTTTTGGTTTAGAAGTTAGATAGGGAGAGCGTTTCGCCTCTCCCCCTGGTATAAAATGCGCTGGCCAAATACCCCGTGTAACAAAGGGTTAAAAAATGCAGTATATACTTGGCAATGTTTGTAGTAATGTATTCATCATCCAATTACATATTTTTTTCACCTTCTGCTACTGCTGGCTTAACAAAACGATTTAGTTAAATTGAATGATCGCAGCAAAGTTAATACTTATTTTTCAGTTTATTTGACAAAGCGCTCAGGCGTCAATGACGTCACTGGTGGTACTTTGAAATCGGCAATCTCCGGATCTCCAAAGCTACGACGCACTGCCTCAGCTCCAGCAGAAATCAACCGAAACTTGCTTTTGAGAGAAGAACTGTTGAGAAGAGCCAATCAGAATCGAGCACGTCACACTTACTCGTCATTGGTCAAGAATGAGCCAAAACGACCAATTAAAACTCCTGTTTTACGTCATACGTCACTCATCCGCCAAAACTCAACTTTTTCAAAAGCTATTCCTACAAACATTGTGCAATTAAAATCGGATTCTAGTCCATTAGGGATTATCGGAGAGCCTTGCAAATCAAATAAGCCCCCAAATTTTGTCAGGCCAATATATAAACTTCCTTTAAGAAGACCTGGTTTGCCCAATCCTATCAAAATCTCTCCCAGATTGCCAATCTGCCCGTCAGAGCTTGAGTCGGTATCGAAACCGGTTTGTGTTATACCGAACGAATCGAGTAATGTATATACCGGTTGCGGCTGCAGAAGCGTCCGCTTCAACTGCACTGACAATCTTGTTTATGAATATCTGACTAACGACCCCGTGGCTGTTGGTGTCGAAGCTATTAAAAAATGACGTCATACGTGTGCTGAGTGACGTCATCTACGGTATTATTTATCTGATTAAGTCTAGCAAGTATAAAGTTGTAATAAGTTAATTAGCCACTTTCCATTAAATTGACAAGAAAACATTTTCCATAACATTAATACTATAGTGTAAGTCGTGTATTACTGTTGAAGTTTGGGGTATTTTTGCTTGAAAAAATTAGCGCTAAAATTGGAAAACTCGCGTGATCACAAAAACTAAAAAAAGAACAGTAAAAAAAAACTTAAGTTTAGGTAAAAACCGAAACTATAAAACCGCAAATAAAGAATTTAGAAACTTGCCGGAGATGATTGCACACTAAAACAAAGATTTTACAACAAATTCTTTCAAATTTAGACCTATCCGCAGTAGTAATTTTCGAATGCATATGGGTTCTCCCGATTGGTCTAGACTATTTTTTTATAACATAGGCTACTGTAAACCAATTTTGCAAAAAAAGCAGAGAGTGATTTTTTGTTAATTTGAAACAATTTAAAAACAATGCTGAAAAAACGGTCAAACCCAAAAGAAAACTAAAAAATACAAAATTAAACGTGCTCAATCAAAATGATCAACTTTTAGCGATTGCAGTATAATGTACGCAAAATTGTTGCCTAGCAAATGAGAGATTATTGGGCAGTTGTTCAACTTAAAAACTCGTTTAACCTAAAAACTTGCTTTTTGTTTGCGAAGAAAAAAGCTGCGTTTGCTGAAGCACGAAGAGCTGTGCAAGTAAAATACATAGTAATAAAATTCCGTGCTCGTTTGAACTTATTTTTTTCTGAAGCAAAATTTTAGACATTTGAAGCTAAAAAAAACTTACGTGCGTTATGTAATTCGTCCCATGAGAGCCATAAGGTCGTAAGTGACAATTTTCAAAAAATCGTTTTTTTGCATAAAAAGGGTGCTCTTTAGTGCCTCCATGCACTGACAAACTTTGGTTGCAATCGGCTGAGAATTCGTTGAAATATTCATCAGTGACAAAAGGTCGCAAGTGAAATTTGGCTCAAGTGTTGAGTGCCAAAAGGTCGTAAGTGACACTGACCGAGAACCAAAAGGTCGTAAGTGACACTTTGTAGAATGGTAAAATCACGTTGTTTGGCAATTTACAGCTGAATTTGCGGTTGTTTATTTTTGTTTTTTTGCAAAATCGTTGTGATTTAAATTGAAGGATAGCTAGGGGAATTAGATCCTCATCTTTTAATACAACTCAGCCAACCATACAGTATTATTTAGTGTATCTTACCACCTACGTAAGTAAGCACTTAAATATCAGCATGGGTTGTGCAATCGAAACAACTCAACTAAGTTTTTTGGCCATACCATTTTTTTATCAACAACGTCCCTTCCTGAAAAATAGTTCTGCCCCACTGCTCGAGTTAACATAAAATTGTTAGAAGTCAACAAAATCGAGTAATTATATTCAATGAAGCAAATAACCAAGAATCGGATTTTTTGTACCTTTTGGCATCGAATAGCGTAATGGTACGAAGTAGGTTTGGGAGCAAAGCCTAAGGTCTGGGAGCCGTAACGGACAGAGCGGTACCGCACTGTTTTGGGTTGGACCACTTTGATTTTGAAATCGAGAACGGATTGAAAGACCATCAATTGCAAAGTTGTTTTTTTTCAGCTCCAGTAATCTCTCATTGCAAAATCTGGATCATCTTCTTGAATGACCTCTTTGGACAGCACTATACCTCATCAAAAACTTTTTTATGAACTTTTGACTCAACCCCCTAGCATTCTAATAAAAATCCCAAAAGATTTTTTAGTAATTTTAAATGTTATTGCTATTTTGTTCAAATTTATGCCAAATTTTTGCTATGGACACATCACATCGTCTTTAACCAGCACAAACATATCGAATATGCAATTGAACTACTGGGCAGCATGCACTATTCTAGAATAATCAATGTTTGCGTTACTTACAGTATAAAACCAAGGTACAATATACAGTATAAGTCGAGGTGATATCATTGCACCAAAATTTTTTGAGAGTTAATTAGACAAAACTGAGAAATATTCATCCGCGTATTTTTTATTTACCTTTTCAAGGGTTAAGATTGGGGTTTAAGTTAGGGTTTGAGTTAGGTTTAGAGTTAGTTTTAGACTTAAGAGTAAAGATTTGAGTTTAAGTTAGATTTGGCTGCATTAATAAAAAGCTAGATAAAATTTTGTGGTGCAATAGCCTTTTTCTATGAGTATTTTGTTCCGCTATTTATAGTCATTCGCAACTTCTATTACCTATTTTGCTAAAAATATCCTGCAATCTGCCTCATCTTATTATTTGTTTAAAAAGTTAAAATTTTATAAAAGTTATGGACTCTTACCATGGGCCTTTTCAACTTTTGTTTATTCTGTTTCAATAACTGCGTGGCTATTGATGTTAAAGCTTTTATTATTAGTGGCCTGAACATGAGGAGCATTGCACAATAACTAGTGACAAAGCAGGGGGGCAAATGGTGCCAAGTATTTCATAGCACAGACTCATTGTAGATAGCGCACTACTCAGCATAGTTCATATTACCCGAAGAAAATGTATAACATAGTTGCAGTACTACTAGGAAGCACAGCATTTTTGTCCGCCCATACATGATTTGTGCTATGACAATGTTCCATAAAAACGCTATTTGATGTATCATACAGAGTAGCTGACATTTGTCATTTATTGCCTAAACTTGTAAGTTTCAAGATAACAAAAAACCTGGCTGAAGGATTAAAACATCTCCAACCTGCTCCTCTTCGAAATGCAATTGAGGTAACTATCAGTTGATGATAATGATGACCATTGACACATCTAAGCTTTATCAGTTTATTTACTTCAATTTTCGCAATTAAACTTACACCATTTTTTAATCATTGTACAACAAAAGGATAAAAATAGCACAACTCCCCCTCTAAATAACCTTTTGGTTACAAGTTGAGTGCAAAAAATTACATGAAACACAATATTTTAGTAAAATGATATAGGGTCGTAAGTGAAAAAAGTAATGGTTTTTAATAAAAAGCTGAGAGCCAAAAGGTCGTAAGTGAAATTTTGCCTTGACAGGGGCTCGAACCATCAACTCTGCCATCTTATTTTGTAGAGCTTCATGTTTATGTGGCATATGCAACTATTCAAACGAATTGCATTAAAACCTGATTTTTCAGAGCCTATCAAATCTTTAAACTCGATTTACTCAAAACTATCAAAATGTCACTTACGACCTTTTGGCCCTCATGGGACGAATTGTACTCGATTAGCACCTTCACACAGAATATTTATTTAAACCGAAACATATTAAAAAACCCAAAAAGAAAGGAAAATAGACGCATTTTTACTAGATATTGTAGTTATGATACTGCTGTCTATTTTTTGGTATGCCCTTTGACTGTGCTTACGTTTGTAGAGTTTATATGCTTTTTTCTTGTCTCCCAGTTTTCCAGTGTATTATGTTCTTATTATACTTCTTCTTTCTGTTTGCATTGCATTCATTTTATTTCGAGTTATTAAATCAAAAAAGTAAGACGAGAATGAAAAATATTCATTCGCTCATTTTTTGTTTGCTTTTTTAAGGGTGAAGATTAGGTTTGATTCGAGTCAAAATTAATAAAAAACTAAATAGAACTTTCCAGTGAAACAAACCCTTCCTAAGTTAAATATTTTCCACCATTTTGGTTTCTTTATATACATTGACCAGGAAATATTACAGTATATTATGCCGTGGCATACCATTAGGACCAAAGGTAAAACGTTGTGGCGGATAAACACGGCTCCTGAAACACTTGGCTCGGGTTCGATATCGCATCTGGTTGGCAACAGCTTGAATTAAAAAAGCTGTAGTCCTTTTGCTGATTCCTGATAAAGGGAACTGGTGCATAAGCTGTAATTAATGTACATTGAATTTTACATTCACAATCCACTACCAAAGGTTAATTCCGTTAAATGACGCTATATACGGAGAAAATCTGAGTAAATTGTTTATCGACTCATTTGCGCTTATTGTCAGTATTTAGATGAAGACCGAAAATTTTTTCGGCGATTTTGTGGAAGACTTCTTAGCTGTTTATTTTTTTTCAAAAATTGGTTGTTTCTGGGGGGGGGGCATTTCTAAGTAGGGGCTCACATCTGGGAGGCCTGGAGGCAAATGCCTCAGTCAGTTACGCCAGAGACTCCAACCCCGTGACTCTTGAGTCCAAATCACTGTTTCGAAAACTGCTGTTTTCAGAGCACTAATAGTTGAAAGAAATCTGCCAAGTTGCCAAGTACAAAAGAAATGGTTCACAGAATCCGAAACCAGTCGCTAAATGAAGCAAAAAAATGTCGAATTCGTTGACAACGATCACCTTGACTTTCGGTGCACGATTCACATGTCTTGGTTAATCTTTACATTTTTGCCTGTTGGCGCGAGCGAAACAGCCCAAGTTTTTTCAACTTTTTTTTTTATTTTCAGTTTTATCTTTGACCACAGAAAAAATGCAGACTTGTCTGGACACGTTTTGGTCATCGGATATTATTGATAATTTGTATCTGAATTTTGATACGAAGATTGAATTTTAAATTTCTTTTAGTTTTAATCCTTGTTTTGTTGTCAAAGGAATTACGCTAATAATAAAGTATTTTACTACAGTACACTGTTCTATAAGGTAATTAAGCCTAAAATAAACACTAACTTTACAATCATTGTAACTTAATATCGCACAAACAGTAAACAGCTGGAAAAGATTTCTAATTCAGAAAAAAACATAGTGTTGTTAGCTTAAATCTGTGTAAAATATTGATTAAGCTAAGATTTTCGAATTTCATACAAAAAGATCTCATTGTTAATGCATTGTTTTCAGAATGAACACAACCAAGTCAGAATCCATAAATTGTATTGGAATCTGAATTAGATAAAAGTTAATAAGTTAAAAAAAAGTTCAGCAAGTTACAGTGTCTATCTTAGAGCTTCAAGTTAGCGCTTTTGCAACGAACTAGTTGAAGAGTTCGATGATGTTAGGCCAGAGCTGGTTAAAAAATTAAACTCAGTAAAAACATAAAATAATAATTTCCCCTAAAGGTCTTCAAGGCTTCGCTGTTGTACTCTTCAAGGATGTGACAGAAAATCTGTCAAAAGTGAGCGCGTTACCGCTCGACCAACAGATCTGTTCCAAATAATTCACTTTTTTTTTTATGCAATATTTTCTTTCCGTGTTCTTGTTCACGGTTCTTTAATAATGCTTTTCTATTTTTATCGGTTTTAGTCCTCTTTTTTTTAAAGAACAAACCAAGAATCATGCCAGAAAATCGAAAAGAAAGGGCGTCTGTCTTTTTTGACACTGAATTGATGAACGGGAGTAGTAACATTTTTTATTTGCTATTTCATTTGAAACGACTTTTTAAAAACAAATAATTAGCACCCAGCATCTGTTATTCGGTGCCGATTAGAACGTATGGTTTAATACAAACAACGTATATAAACATTACACCATTTGTGAGATAAAGGAAACAAAACATGGATAAACCAAACAATCGCCGCCATTATCATTCAATAATAGCATAAAGCCACGCCTTCACGGTGAACTGTGCTTTGCTCCTTTATTTGTCTTTTTTTTTTACTATTCGTTTTTACAATATGTCCTCGTTTTTTCTATCTGCCCTCGAAAAAAAAAAAAGATATCGGAAACCAGAACCGAAGAACTTGAGCAGAAGTGTAAAAGTTTAATATTGCTGAAATCAAACCAATAAAATTGAAAAAAATTATGAAACCCCTCATCAGCTTTTGGGTCTTTTGGATCATCAGCGGGCGCATGATACAGTATATAAAAATGTTTTGACAATGGGATTAGAATGGTATAACTTTACACATGGCCATTATTTACATCATTTAGAATATAAGGACCATCCAGAAAAATTGGCCTTGACAACTGTGATGCAACAATCATAGCAGCGTGTTTCTTAGGGATCGACTAGGTTACTTACAAAAATGACCATGTAAAATTAGTGTTTGCCATATTTTCAAAACCAAAAAAGTATTCAGTTTTCAAATTACACACATTGGACTTATTAACTGTAGCATAAGAAGAATTTTTAATTAGCCTACTGGAATCGTCTAATTAGACGCCAAATGCATTTTTTCCGTTTTTGAGTAGCCGCTTTACAGAACTGCGCTATTGGTTTTTTTTTATCTTACTGATGTTTTTTTTTCGCGGGTTTTACAAAGGCGAAATGAAGTGTCATGTGATTTCTAATTTCCTCCACTTGTTCCTTCAAAATGTATAGATGCAAGCTGGAGCTGGGATCTAACCTGCTGATGCAGCGAATGACCGGAAGAGGCCCAGACCATCTCATTGTTACTGCACAGTTAACCTAACAAAGTAATTACATTATCATTCAGTCGTCATATTTCACTTTTTTCCCTGTGAATATCTTTCATGTAAACGCTGTGGAAAAACGGTTTATAAATACGAACCCATTATAAATACGAAATCGTTTATAAATACGAAATCGTTTATAAATACGAAATCGTTTATAAATACGAAATCGTTTAAAAATACGAAATTGTTTATAAATACGAAATCGTCGCTGATAAAAATATGATAACTTTTTCGTCGGACGTTATTTTAGTACAGCATGTTTCTTTTGAAGTATAAAAGGTGAAACAATTTCCATTTTATGAATAATGTTTATTTTTATCGGTTGCTTTGGCATGGCTGCATAAAATTAGCAATTAAAACTTTTAAAATTGAATTGATATTATTTTGCTTCGTATAGTATCTTTTGCCTGCAGCTTTTTATCAAAACGTTTTATCTTTTCCAAATAATTTTTCCAAAAGTACGCAATTTTCTCACATTTTCTCAAAATGGTTTTTCTCAAAAATTTTTTTTCGAAAAATCACCAACAAAATCAAGAAAATCAACAATGAAAGACTGGGGCGTTGGCAGCAGTTCACAAAAAAGAATAATTATGAACACAAAAATTTAAAAAAGCTACTAATTTCCGCTGCTGTTTGGTGAAACAAACATATTGAACGAATTATAAATAATTTATACGGTTTTCCCACGTATAACATGTTACTTGTAGCAATATGATAGAATGGCCAAAATTGCAAAAGATCTCAATGACAGATGGCGAATGGAACTGCAACTGTTAAAACAAACTTAATACATGTTATGCATGTTTGTTTCCGAAATGAATTATTAATACTCATAAATAATTCTCATAGATTGCTCAATTTTGTTCTGTCAAGCGTTTAGAGCGGATTTAGGCATTTCGTGGGAAAATTTTTTGGCAGTTTTGTTTTAAAGATATGCTACATGTCTTTTTGTAAGCTGAGATTGGATGTACGGTTATGCAGTACTGCTTTTTGCAAACTTCTTGATCAAAACTGCAAGAATAATATGATAAGCAGTATCTTAAGTATTCTGAAAAAAAGAAGTCACTTTAAATTATCTTTATTTATAGTAGATCAAAGTAGCTGGGTAAAATCATTTATTATTAAAAAATATTATGCTTGTTAAATAAACTTTTAAAAATTTTTGTACAATAGAATAGATTTTTCGCGGCCTACTTGCATGCAGTTGTGCTTGCGTGCAGTTGTACACATCTCAACATCTTTTTATGGTAAAGAACGAGGAAAACGATTATGATTAAACAAATGTTATGCTAATTTTTTATGATAACCGATAAACCGTACTTAAACGGTAATCTTAGGTCCGACGGTCAATACAGCGAGTTATGAAACATGCAGCGAGGGTTTTTATCACGGTGGAGACTATTTAACTGGAATTTTTTATCTACCGCAGTTTTTTATCAATTCTGACCCAAATCTACAGACTGTAACTCAAACCCAAATCTTTACGCTAAAGCTAACCCCTAACCCAAATCTAAAGCCTAACTTAAACCCTAATCATGACCCTTAAAAAAGTAAACGGAAAATGCGTAGATGAAAATTCCTATTTTTGTTTTATTCTCTTTAACTTAAAAATTTTCGGTGAAATAGTCACTCCTTAACCGAAAAGTTTGACGTCCTTCGCGGTCGACTCCTGAGAAATCATAACGACTTCCACTGGCAGTTAGGTGGCCAGATCAACCACCAACCCTGCAGCTGCAAAGCAGCTCGAGTCATAAGATGCACAGAGCTGGACAGCTAATTTTTGTAGTAGTTTGCTGGACAGCTAAGTTTGAACCCTTGTCGTAGGGATAGCCTTGGCTGTCCTCACTACAAGGGTCCAGCGATTTTTTCACTTGTTTTTTTAAGTACCACAAGTGAAAAATCGTTTATTCCCTAGAAACCCTCTGTCACTGTGCAAGCCCTTAAGGTTTGTCCAGTTCGGCCAAGAGTCTTGTCCAGCTGGGGAATACCTTAAAGCTTCGTAGGAGGGCTAGTTCGGCTACCTGTCGTAGTTCGAGCTTCTCTCGCCACGATACATTCACCAGTGCTACTGCAAATGCTTTATAGGTATTTGCAGAGCCCAAACTCACGGGCGCTCGGGACACTTGGGACGCGGTAACGAGTTCTTTGTGCTGAATCAGCTGGTGAAACAATCATTACTCAGAGCAGCTGTAAATGCTTGAAAAAGTGTCTGCAGCTCTCAATACTACTCCCACTACCATCCCACAAACTCCACACATTTCCAAAAATCCACAAAAAAAAAACTGGGAAATAACTTTGTTAGAGAAGCTGAGGGCTGCCGATGAGAGCTAAAAGCTCGAAACAGCGCTGTCCAGCTCTGTGCATAGTCACTCCTTTTTATCAATTCATCATTATCAAAAAAAAACTTAGAACAGACATTAAAAAAGACACTTTTTCAACACAGTTATGCACACGCAGAATATGCAAAGGCAGAGAGTCTTTCAACCTCAACACTCAACCGTGTTCAATTGGCCACAGTTTTGCCAGGGCGTACCGCGCACCGTTGTTTGCTGTAGATGTTGACTTTTGAACTCATTGCAAGAAATGATGTGAAAATGCTCGGACAAACTCGTTACAAGCTTCAACGTAATACAGGAAGAATAGTAAATAACAAAGTTTGCCATAAAACTTGTTTCGCTGTCGCCATTTTTATCAAATCAAATCTTTCTTCATTATACTCGTAATACGCCGAAGCGTGTAACGAGTTTGCCCGGCCTATCCCCGTGTCATTGCGCCAGGGCAATACATTTCCTTTCAAAGAAATGTTGCAGCGGTGGTGAGCCGTTGGCAACACTGTGTCCGATTTGACAGGCCGGGATTTGTACTTCAGACCTCCCGTTAGAGACGAAAGCGTTACTTGTCGACCTTCTGGATGTCATTTTTATCAAATTCACAAAACAAATAAATTAATGCATGACCCACAAAATAACAAGGTACTCGCTGGCCGATTCGTAGTTTTGTTGGAAATGGCGCGAAGTTAGGTAGTTTCAAAATGTTTGGTTATTTCTTTAAAAAGACAAAGCACCGGCATAATTGTTTTAGATGAAATCCTATTATGATGTAGAAAAGCAGAAAGAATCACAATTGTTTGACTCATTGCTTAATGCTTTTAAGCTTATTCTTATCTAGTCGCATGATTTCATTATGCTATAGCTGCCAGCTGGCCTCCGTTACTGTATCATTTCGGCCATTTTCAAATTAGCCCGGCTTTACAGACTTGGTTGAGGCTTTGATATGAATTATTAATGTCTGTGAAAAGCGTACTTGCTACAGCTATTTGCATTTGCACTTTTCTTGTTTATTTTTTTAAGGGTCAGCGAAACAATTCCACGCTATAACCAAATTATCATTTTCTTAAAGCTTAAATTTTAAGAATATTATATCGCAAGGCTTTCAGCTTATAGTCCTATTCGTAATTGGGGATAATAATTTGACTAAACCTCAAAAACGGTTTCGTCATAAAGGGCCCATTCGTATGTCGCGAGTATCATAATCTGCTGTGTCTAGCCAGAAGCGTGACTATAGTAAATCACATGGCAATAATTTTTTCTCAATATTACTATATTCTTAATTGGCGTTACCATTGGCTCTTCATTGTCTCTGGTTTGTTATTGTACGAGGTGGAGAACTCTTTAATCCAATTCTGTACAGTTTTTAATTAAATTGAATATGCAATATGCTTTACAAATTTTGGTTTTTTTTCTCTGCTTAACATAAAGTATTAGATTTTCTAAGTGAATTTTCCTTACAATGCCATTTAATATACTTTCTCAAGATTGACAGGCCCTTTTTAACCTTATTAAGGATTCAATTTTGTGAAGTCAAAAATAAACAAATTACCCCAGCATGAGTTGCACCATGGCAGACTCGTGGTGTGAGTTTCACTGAATTATTTACCACACTGTTGAAATCTTCTGTGGCGTCGCGTTATCAAAATACGAAGAATACTCGTATTATAGCTTTCTTTTCCTCGGATTATCCATAATGCAACTTGCCTTTAAAAAAATTCGTCAATATTCAATAGGAAGAGCAAAGTTTTGTTTAAATGGAAGGAATGGTCCAGTTTGAAGAAAGTCGTCAGTTTATGTTGAATGTTTTTGGTAAGAGTTATTCACTAGCAAGTACTGTAGTCGTACCTGCTCTGTTATGACTTGAAATAAGTCACTATCCGCAACTAATTGGCTAATTATTGAGACCTTCCGCTTGTAGTAAACAGTACCCAAAGCTTTGTCTACACGTTTGAGGACATTTTATTGCATTTCAAAGGGCCATTACAGGCAAATTGATGATTTCTGGTCAGAGTAATAAATAATTAAGTCAAACAAAAACAGCGCCAACTCTTAAAGATCAGTGATTCTAGAGATAGCTGTCGAGCGTTTCTTTAAATTTTGCGTTTATTACCAGTTACCACGTGTTTATTTCAGCACTTGCATCAGTTTTGCAGAACTATATGACGTGTAATGCATCTTTATGACATAATTAAAGCAACAAAGTTGATTATGTTGCAATAAACTTTAAGTTTATTAAATTCTTGTGACAACGAGTTCAGGTTTTCGAACTGCGCTGACAAAACAGTAGAGCAACGACCATCTTTATTTAAATACTACTTTGTACAGCCCAATCTCAGGTTTTCTTTTATCTTACAAAATTTGATATAATTTTGGCATCAAAAATGAGTTTTCGTGCCCAAACTTAACAAAAATCAAGCATTTTATACAGAAACAATAATTTATCTATACAACAGTAGATTACTACAGTATTAAAAGATTATAAAACAAAGCGTATAAAACCCAACAGTCTGTTTCATCCGCAAATGAGATCATCAGAGGTAAATCTAAACAATTTAAAAACTAGACGTTATCGAGCATTGTTTGAAAGCCTGTATCAAACAAAGGCCGATAGTTTGTGCGTTCAAAACACCATATTACAATCTATACAGAGATACATAACAGAAATTACACACTAAATATTTGAAGAATCTTTGGAGTTGCATTAATAGCACTGGAAAAACATTATGTCATAACTCATAATCGAACCCATTTGAGGCCGAGGCAAATAACTATAGTTGGGAATTGAACTTGTGTCTACACCAAACAGAGTCATATTTCTTTTCTAATGGCCACACAGGGGCGTAAATCCCGGGGGAATGGGGGGATGCATCCCCCCAATAATTTTTGAGGGGGGGATGGGAATGAAATCATCCCCCCCAATAATTTATCGTACCCTGCAAAATTGTTTTTCGTACCCTGCAAAAATCGTAAAATTGTGTCTCAGCGTAAAATAATGACCGAAAAATCAGAATCAATATCGATGAAGACCTTTTTTTTTGGAGACCACCTAATTTTGGGCAGAAAAAACGTTAGAATTTCCGATTTTGGCCGAAGAATGTGACTCAATTTCGATGAAGATCTTTTTTTTTTTTTTTTGGAGACCACCTGTTTTTGGGCTGAAATAACGAATGTATTTCCGAGGTTTCCGAGAAATTCCGTCGCAAATTTCCGAGAAATTATATGTGCAACTTTTGATGGCTCTGTTTCATCCCCCCAATAATTTTTACGGATGTACGCCACTGTGGCCACAGCAATTCTTCAATAACCATTTTAATTAAAAGCAGTATGGTCCTATCCATAAAACTTAATTGAAAAATAGTTTTTAATTAAATTTATTAAGTTGGAACAGAGTATAAATCTCGCTCATCTGCTTATTTTGACGTTTTAAGCTGTGTAATATTTGCTCGTAGCACTAAGTAGCGAAATTTTCGCGCGAAATCCATTTGCACTGCTGAGTAAATGCGCTTAGTGAAATCGAATGTGAACGTGTCACATTGTTACTCACAAATATAAAAAATAAACAAACAAGTTTATTAATTAAGTTCGTCACTGTTTGTGCTAGGGAGCAGATGGCAAGCTTGCTTCACTTGTGACGTCATCTTACCGGTTGTAGTATTGAGCAGCGATTGTGTACGTTCGAGAGTTAAAGACCAGACGTTCAATATTGTCGAAATATCAAAATTCTTAGTCACAGTAACACTAGGTGTGGCACCTTATGGTACTATTGAATTGATGTTATGAATGACTTAGATTAGTTTGGAAAATAATGTATGGTCTATTGCCAATTTATTTTCGATGGCAAAGCTATACTGTACGTTGCCGCGTTACATTTACTGAGCGTTTTTCACTTCCGGTAGTTCTATTACGGCATCCCTTGGCTATCGTTTATTTGATACGTTTCCTTCAAGAAATGCAAGCAACTAGTCAGTTTTACAGCAAGTTCATAAAAAACAATACTAAAAATAGTTAGAAATTCCTTGAAACCCAAAAAAAGACTTTCTGTTGCAACAGCAACATTGCCTGATCCACATTCCACAAGGAGGTGTCGCGGACAATTGTAACCAAAATACTGCCATGACTGATACACTAACACGACACAGATGTAAAATAAACCGCTGCTCCACAAGTACAAAGTTAAAACTGTTTATTTGGAAGAAAGGCTTAAGGTGCGTTTACACCTGACGCGAAGCAACACGAAGCGAAGGTTGGCAACCTTCGCGAGTAGTTGCTGGAGTCACCTGCTCAAAATAGGCCAACTAATTATCAATAGTTTTGTCTACGTGAAGTAAAGCAGCGGCTCGCGAAGTTTGCCACCGGTTGAAATCTTTCGCAAGTTGTAGATGACGTCATATTTTGGTTGCTTCGCGTACGGTTTAAACGCAACTTTAGAATCAATTAACTCAACGAAAGACAATCCATCTCTGTGCTCCAGCACAGCAATTATAATCAGAGCAGATTACATAATAAACTCACAACATCGCGTTGATGATGCGTACTCTCGTTTCATCAGACTTTATTTTGCTTTAAAAAAGCTACATACACGGAGTAATGGCCATTTGGTCGAGCGGTAACGCGTTCGCCTATACAGCGGGAGGTCTGAGAATCAAAATTTCGAGCCGGTCAAATTGGATGCAGGGTTGACAACGGATCGCTATCGCTGCGACATTTATTTGAATGGAGTTGTGTTGTCTGCAAGAGTGCAAATGTGATGACGCGACGATGGGCACCGCAAACTCTTTACACGCTTTGGCGTAATACAGCGAGTAAAATGAAAGGCTTGATTAGACATACATGAAGCCTGAGGGAAGACCTTGTAAAAGTGTTTTCGTTTCTTCCTCTTTTTCCGAAAAAAACACACAAAAAACAAATAAACAAAAAACAGCTCATTTGACCGCCTGAGGAGCTGTTTTTGGCAAAACAGGCTCTGTTGACGTGAGATTTTCAATGATTTTACCGAGATCTTACGATTTGTTGTCAGAAGTTATTTCTAAAAGGTGGAGCCAGAGAGCGTTATTTTTACTGTTTGAAGTTGTACTAGTATATGAGCTCTACTGAAGATCAACTAACTGGTGAGGAAAGCGACTTTTTCGTCAGTGGTAGAAGATTGAAATTTTCAGTGCTACCGTACGTAATCATGATGAAAACACTAGCTCACATCGAAATCAACCCTTTCTTGTACTTGCTGTATTACGCTGAAGCATTTAACGAGTTTGCTGGTCAGGTCCTTCTCACGTCATTGCACCTGCAGTCAACTCTTTCAAAATTATGACGCAGCGTTGGTGAGCCATTGGAAACATTTTGTACGATTTGATTAGCCCCAAATTTGGACCGCAGACCTATCGTTCAGAGACAAATAGCTACATTACAGATCGATTAATTGGCCGGTCTAAATGCAGGCTTATCTCAATAATCTTTTCGGTGTTACGGTTAGGAGTTAGAACAATTCCGATTTTACAGTATTGTGTTGGGCAAAAATACTGTATTCCTCTGTGCTACCTAATTGCATTGGAGTATAGCTCCGAACGTCTTCTGAAAGCAAAATGTTGCGCTCAACTCAAGTCTTGCTGATCAATTCCACTCAAGTCTTGCTGATCAATTCAGCTCAACTCAAGTCTTGCTGATCAATTCCACTCAAGTCTTGCTGATCAATTCAGCTCAACTCAAGTCTTGCTGATCAATTCAGCTCAACTCAAGTCTTGCTGATCAATTCAGCTCAACTCAAGTCTTGCTGATCAACTCAACTCAAGTCTTGCTGATCAATTCAACTCAAGTCTTGCTGATCAATTCAGCTCAACTCAAGTCTTGCTGATCAATAACCGTGGCTACCCTGACAGTGTTATCTACAGGAATTAATTCAATAGCATTATCTTTAGAAAGCTGTCATGTTTCAACAACAAAAGCAACAAATAAAAAACACAAAATTAAACCAAATACGAAACTTAAAATAAAAAATCATAAATAAACACGGCCAATTGGCAAAGCAATAACAAAAAAACAGTAACTACATAGCAACAGTTTTATGTCAATTTATAGTTTACAGATACATTATGATTTTAATCACATAAAAGCAAAACCCAGGCAGCGCGTTTCCATGATTGGTCATTTCATTGGCAGTCTAAATAACCAGCAGTGGATTTCATTCATACGAATAGGTAATGATGGAGTTATAGAAATGATTGAAACTTTGGCGAAAAGCAACTGAAAAAAAACAACAACAACATTTTAAGTGAATTAGAAATTAATGGAAAAAGTTAGTAAGACAATAAAAGACCAATACAATACAAAGTATGTGGTTTGCGCTTTAAAGAATTAAATTGTCAGGCAACATCCGCGAGTTACTTCCTGTAGCACTTGTTTGATAAGCGATAAAACTGTGTTGAAGAAATTAACTTTTTACCATGGGCCCCGGTTTGCTACTGGCTAAAACTTCAAATTTTGGATAGTACAGTATTGGAAATTACCTAAAAAGCTACCGGTAATCAAAGTTTTTCAAGCCAATATTTTTTAATTAGAGCTAATTATAACCAGTACAATGCGAGAAAAGGAGAATAAATTATATTTAGGTCAAAACACGTCTAATGATATGGAAATGGTTTTGAAATGACGGGCGTTTGAACTCTGGTCCGTGATTCTGTGAATCTTCATTGGTTGTAGTTAAATCAATTTAATGTGTTTTTGGGCATTTGGTAAATTGCAAATAAACCATTGATTGATTGAAATCAATTACACCAAAATAAACATAGCTATTGGTCGAATTTCAATTTTTTTTTTTCGACTTTTAATATTCACGACAACAAACTGATGGCCTTGAAAGTGCATCTGTATTTGCAACGCAAGCACTAACGATGCAGATAATTTAATATGATAATGAACGACCAGAATCTTAACTTTAGTTAAAGTTACCAGCGCTTTCCTGTCTATTTTAAGCATTCACGTGACTATGTTTCTAACGGAAAAGCGCGGGAGCCACACGATGGCGCAAAAGAAATGCTTTGTAGCAATAGCAACATTCAAACAAGATAAAGCTCATAGTGAAAATCAAGGACCAGTTGTGAAACCAAACACCACTCTCAACATTATATCACCCCGGTTTACAATAGAAATAAAGGAAATTAAGATTGGTTAACACTTTTCTCACGGTCAGTGCCAGGATAAAAACTCTATGTTCAAAAGAAAAACCTAGGCAATTTACTTCTAAATTGTATTTTTTTAGAAATCGTTAAACTAAAAAATACTTGACCAAGTGTTCGATTTCGTTCAGGCCTTAATTGCTATACCAGCTTTATTTAAACTACTATTGAAAAATGAATGTAGAAATTCAACGTATCTTCGTTTATATTTACAAAAACATAGACACGAGCGCAAAATAAAAAAAACGTCGGCCAATCTTCAGCAATTTTACAATTCGTCAAAACTTCATCGTAAATTTGATAAAAGATCTTGTTTTAAACTAGTGACATGATGCGGTTGCTCTGCATTTTGATTTTTATCGCCGCAGAATTTTCATAAATTCACCCAAATGCATAAGGTCTCAACTTAGCACTCCAGATTATATTTTTTACTTTCTACACTATAATGCTACGTAGCTAAACGTTGACGTCATTTCTAAGCTGGCAAAAAAAAAGTAAATATGTTTTCACTTCGGAAGATATGTATTTTCTCGTTTCTTTTTTACGTAATACGGTGCATAGTGGTGTAAAAATCGCAGTAGCAATTCACTACAGTAAGGAAATTTATAACCATGTTTGCTGCTTACTTTTATTTTACTGGGCGCAGGTCGTAGCAACGTGGACATCATTGGCTGACTCGTGACGGGATGGCTTTGTAGAGGTCAAACGAGTTCGCTTCACAGGAATAAAATCTGAAAAAGAAAAATCCCCGTTTATATCTCCGAGCTGCTGCTTATGCAGTTTTAGAATCTTGAATGTTTCTGATTATGTTTGCCTAAATATTTGGGTGCTGAAATATAATTTTTGAATGAAAAAGACGTCAGACTTCATAATAACATAACAGAGGCATAGAAGCTTTTTCTCACCAATTTCGGACAATACCACTTTTCTACTCCGAATCGCCATTATTGGTTGCTTTTTTGAGAATTTTGGGGGACTTTTTTACATAAATTAAAGCAAAAATTGCTCTAAAAAAATAGCACGTTAAGAAAGTGTACGCGGCCATGCAAAACACGAATCGCAAAGCTACTATAGCCTACTAAAGTTGGTCAGCTCGTTTTGATTGTACGTGAAGAATAATAGCACGCAGGCTTGAAATGATTTTGTTCTGTGTATATAAAGAAATACAAAAACAAAAATAAGTGAGACCAAATATTTGTAAATTCGCTTCAAATTGAACTTTCAATAAAAATTTCAAATCATATCCACACTTGAGAATGATTGGGTCCAAATAAATTTTGTGGTTTGCTTTCAACGGTTCTTTATATTTCCGATTTCTTCGCCCACATTGTTGTTTAAATTGTTGCGCATAAAGGCAACGCCTACCCATTAAATTATTTACAGACTATATTTTTCAGCTTTTAACCAAATTAGCGTAACGATCGAATACACGTTGAAACCCAATCAAAATTATAGGCTATGAAAATTAATTGCCAAAACTCGAATAAAGGAAATATAGCACTTGTGCTAACAGTATAGAACTAGCAGCGAAGCAGATACCCATGACTCCTCAAACAATGATGTAAGAATATTTATTCCAAATTTTTTAAATTTGCAGCCACAGCAATACATTTGACGTTGATAAGCAAGTTATTTATACTTTTTTGTCAACACAAAGCTAGCTCAGCTAAAAATTTTATGACTAGCAGGGATTTAATTTAAATCTATGCCAATCCCACTCGTGACTAAAACAATATTCAATCATGTGTCCATAGTTTTGTGGTTAATGTGCTGTAAAAATTGTTCATACCAGCTTAGTAAATCCTAAGACACTTATAAAATAAATGTTCATAATATAGCCGAATTGAGATCATTAAATTGATTTTTTGCCCCTTTCTTCCATACTGGTATGACCCATGCTTTCAGCTTATGTTCCCTCTACGCTGCGCAGCCGCGCGACCGCGCAGATAGCCTAGAATCCCCGCGCAGTACTTCAGTTCTGCCGCGCACTGGTTAAGTGTTGATAAGACAAGGCAAATACGTGCTTTCAATAGGAAGCAAACATAAATGAGATTTAATAATTTTTTTTCGCAAAATCAAGGTGTAAACAATAAATCCGAAATTTCGGACTAAGATAGAACTAGAATTCGGCGAAGACCTTGTTCTTTTTTTTTTGGTCTTCACCAAATTTGGGGGGTAAAAATCCAGACTAACATAATAGAACCAGCATGCGGCGAAGACCTTTTTTTTGAGCTCTCACAGCCTTTTATTCCGCGCAAACCAAGCAAGCTGCTTTCAGCCAATTTTATTTTGATGTATGGCTTCGGCCTGAAAGCGGAAGATATTCTACTGTACGTTAGGAAGTAGGTTTGAAATACGGCACCACTTAATTCAGCGAAATAATATTCTTCAAAAAACAAAGCAATAAAAAAATTCCAGAAATTGGCTACAAAAAGCTGTTTAAATAATTATCCATATGGAAAACAATATCGATTTCACGGAAATACTTGATGTAGATTTTTTGATTCTATCCAACCCAAAATCGTCCATATAGATAGATAATTTCTTTCTTTCTTTAAATTAAAATTTTCCCTAGGAAATACCTCGAATTTTTTACGTACCTGTAATTTTTAGTTGAATTTTTGGCTTTTCAGCATTGTCGAAATTCTTTCGCTTTCGCGAAAAGCTTTCGGAGTTGGACGTGTTTGACGTTGCTGAACTGCTGGAAGTAACTTTTGAATGAAAAGAAGGGGGAACAACTTCCGAAATTTTTTTCTCGACGTTTACTGCGTTAGAAGAGGCCGAGTTTTCTGCCTTTTTAGGAGTAGGGCTTTCATGGAAAAGCTTTTGTTTTATGGCGGGAACGCGTTTGACCATCGAGAGTTCACCTCTATTGTGCGTCAACTTCACAGGACTTGGTAAGGTGGAAGATCTGGGGAGAATTTCGGTTGGGAGTTGATTCGTATCTAAAGTGCCTAGCGGATGCTTTAACCTCAGATCAGAATGATGAACGTGGCGGTGTTGTCTGTAGAAAAGTGGAACTGTTGATGCATCTTCTTTTTTCCACTCAAATCTACAGCTCTTTGACATCGAGAAATCGGCGACATTTTCTGCCGACCCGATAGTGGTTTTGGTCGGGGAATTCAACTCACGGATATCGAGGTTCCAAGTGCGTTTCAGTCGCTGTGATTCGAAATGCAGCATTTCATCAAACATACGTTTGGTTTCGCGTCGGTCTGACGATCCGAACAGTTGTCTTTTCACGAAATCGGAAGGCTTTATGAATTCCCGTTCCATGTAACACGGTCTAATTTT
Organism: Trididemnum nubilum; assembly: GCA_963965965.1. Lineage (NCBI taxonomy): Eukaryota > Metazoa > Chordata > Ascidiacea > Aplousobranchia > Didemnidae > Trididemnum > Trididemnum nubilum. Next base: position 6,632,749 of record OZ014485.1, on the reverse strand, counting down.
AGGAGCCGCCATCTCTTGATAACAATAACATCAAAGTCAATGCTAACAGACTAATTTCTTGCTACAGCCTGTAAAATTAGAAGTCAATGTTGATTAATTATTGCATTATTCGTTTTTAAGACAATACTGAAATGTTCGAGTGAAATTGCATAAACGACTAAAAAATAGATCAAGAATATGAAAATATTTTTGCTCCACCTCCCAGTAAATAAGTTATTTAAAGCGACACTTTTTTTATAAAGGAAATAGGATGTACAGTAAACGTCTAGTACCAGTTGTATTGTACATCACAATAACAGATAAGAGTGATCCATTGACAAAAAACAAAATAAAATGGTTGTCGATCATTTCGCTTTAGCATCATGCCGAGAGTCAAGGTTCGATTTTTGCTTTAACTAGAAGTAAAAAATAGTTCAGCTATTAACTTGGATTTGGGTTTGAGGTAGCAATAAAAGAGTAGTCAAAAATGATGCGGCTTTATGGTTCCACTCGAAAATACTTGATTTTGTGATAAAAGCAAAAGGCCTCTTTACTTACGTCAAGATTGGACTTAGTCACTCAGTCAGTATCAAGGGTGTAGCTATGAATAGCCTTTCGAATTTTCAAAATGATTATATTTTAATTTGCAATTGCCACAATCAGTACATTTCAATATTCTGTTCAGACTTGTCTGAGAGCAACTATCAGGACTTGATACGCAAAATTCAACTCTTTCACAGTAGCCTACACGGCACATTATTTTTCGTCAACCTTTAGAATTTTACCAAGAACAACTAAGCAATATTGACAGCTTGCTCTCAAAAGCCCCGTTCAAGGGCAAGCTTGAGACCGAGTCGAATGTCTGAATCCAAACTGACTTTTCCCGCTAATTACGAAATGCATCATGATGACGTCACTATTAAAATAATGAAGCGGGAATTGTCAATGCCTGTTGAACTTTGGACATACTCCCGAATTAACGGATTTACCAGAGATTTTTTATTGGAAGCCATTCTGCAACGAGGCAATCTAAAAGCTTAGCTTTGGCTGAGGTTAAATTCAATCCGTGCTGTTACAAAGGTTGTTTTAGTTGAGGGCTTTAGGACTAAGTAACATTGCAACCCGTTAATATTACGGCGATAGACGGCTTTTATGCAGCTCTGCGACGTTTTAGTGATGACTGTTCATCTGTGAGTGACCACTTCACTGGAAATTTTTTACTAAAAGAGACCAAACTGCAATTTGCTCGTCCACATTTCAGAGACTTCGGGGGCCTTATAATCTACTTATTAATAAGTCCTGGAACTGTGATAAGCAAACTACAAAACCAATCGACATGAAAGGATAAGTTTCACTATTGTGACACTAACAATCTTGTACTATATAGGTTTTATCGCAAAGAATCGTTTTACTTAATTTCTACCACAACTTCGTTTACTCACTCATCTACCGTAATTCTTGTTACTGTATTGTCAAAAATACCGATTCGTACAAAATTTTGCCTTCTTTCAACCTTCACAATGAACAAGCATAGATTGTCATTTTCCAAATACGTATTATTAGATTATACGACAAAAATAACTGCAGAAGTAAACTCCACTGAAATCAGCTGATATCTCTCTGCAAGATAAGCTACACTCGTCGTCCCTATTTTGAGTAAAATCGACGCTGCTGATTCAGCACCTGTACAGATTTGAATTCAACGGAAAGAAACGGTTTTATCGATCAAAAACCTTTTTTCTTTTTTGTAACGCGCATTTTTTGTCTCTTTTTTTATCTTAGCTCTTTCCCACTTTCGCTTCGGAAAGACAAAATAACGAAAATATATCGAAAGACCTTGGACATTGTAGTACTACTATGTTTAGCACTTCGTCATGTGACAAAGACAAAGAGATAGCAAGTATATCGAGATAAAAAAGCCTGCGCACGCCCAAGTTTAACTTGAGTAAAACTTTTCTGAAATCATAAAAACTTTGAGAGTAATTTCATCTAGACCCAAATAAATTTTGAAGGAGCAATTGAGCTCTTTAAGCACCATATTTATTCATTTTCTTGCTGAAATCACCTATAAATCTTTACTAGCACTTTAATTTTCGATTAAAGTCGGGATTGTTCAGTTATAGGATGTAGTAGGTTGATATCAGAGTTTGCTATATGATAAATTTTGTAAACCTGAGATGGGCGAAATCAGATTTTTCAAAATATCTTTTTTTGGTAGAGACTTGAAATTTTCAGAGGTTTTTCCAAGAAGATCCAACAAAACTGAACAACCCATAGGTTCAAAGCGAAACTTTTTTTAACGTTTGGTTTACCAGAAACAGTCAAAACGAAATCTAGTCTTGATGTGTTGCGCTTTTGCACTGAAATGCTCTAAGCCAGGGATTGACATCCTTTTTTCTACTGCCGACCGGTTAAAAATTAAAAATTTTTCGCCGACCGGCTTTCAAACATTAATACAAATGTTTTGCAATGTATTAGTTTCTATACACTGGAATTATCACAAAAAATTATTGCACTACTTCCTGTAAACTGAAATTACTTTTCATCTCAAGATGTTAAAACTTGTTTAATCAGACCTTTTTTCATAAAATGTCTAAACGCAATTGAATTTATCGTTACAAATATATTCCACAGTGTTTAACCAGCAAAAGTATACGTCCCGGTAACAAACTCTACGTACCGGCACCGGTCCGCGGGGTGTTGGTTGCCAGCCAAATGCTTACGGCTTTAACTTAAGCAATAAACCCTTTAATGATGCGATAAAAACATAACGCGCGTTTGTTCAACCATAAAAACGAAATTAGGTTCAAAGTTAGGCTCAGTTTAAATTTGACATAAAATCGTGTGCATAAGAGCGTATCCTTCTTTATTTTAATCACCTCGCAAAGCTGCTGAACCCAAGTAAGGTGCGATGGCGCAACCAGGGGGAGCTAAAGAGACTTCAATCGTCCCTTAGCCAAGTTGCTTAGAAATGTTCACCAACATTGCAAGCGTTTTAACTTGTTTTGGACTTGACCTGTAAGTAAGGGGGGTGGCTTGAAGGGGCTGGCTAATTTAATTCTTCAACTAGCTTTCAAATCTGAGCTATTTAGTCGGTTTAAATGGGCTCAAAAAGGAACAAAATTTGATCCAACCGGCTCAAAAATGGCTATTTACTCTGGAAAAAAAATCCAAAATCGCCCAGCGGCTGGAGCAGAGGCGTCGTTAGGGGGGGGCAGGGCGGCCCGCCCCGGGGTGTCACCGTTTTAAGGTGACACCATTTGAGGTGACACTATATTATGATGTGAAACCATAACTCCACCGATTTATGGTAAATACCTTTCTTTTTTCACTTTGTATTCATTTGGACTAAAAACTCACTGATTTTTAGCCGAAGGCCTTTTTTTAGCCTTCACATACTTTTGGACCGAAAACCCACCCATTTTGCAGCGAAGACCTTTTTTTTTGGTCTTTACCTATTTTTGGTACGAAAAAGGGTGCCACCACGAAATCCCGCCCCGGGTGCCACCATCCTTAGCAACGCCTCTTGGCTGGAGGCGGAGCTCCGTCTGTGCTACGCCGTGACTAACACCAGTTTGTTCAGCACGCTGCCCAAACGAGATATTCTTCAAGCAAAAAAATTTACCGATGAGTTTAAGCCCCTCCCTCCCCCCTCTTAATAAAATCTGGGCCGCGCGCTTGGTCAGGTGGTATGTCAGGCGTAAAAAAATTCTGTTTAAAATAAACGAAGAATAAGCTTATTTGTTCACAATTTGACGTTCAGTGTTACATAGATCGGACCTAAAGTACTACGACATGCGATGTATGAAATCTCACATCTGGCAAATGAAAATGATTTGCAATTACTCCCTGTTATACTGTGAGGCACATATGTTGCCACTTGATGAATGAAATAACATGGTAAAGTGCATGGATTGTCTATTGTTCTAAAAATCAATTTTCTTGATATTTCTGCGTTTATGTTTTAATTATAGCATCTGTAACTTCAATCTTGGGAATACGTCACAAACAATTTGCCTAATTGAACAAATTCCCGAGAGGAAACAAAAAAAGCATACGGAGAAATTTACAACAATTTAAAACAAGTAAAAACAAAGCAGTAAAAAAATCTTGATTTGATCAAGACTGATAGAGTGCTGTTTGTAGCGTATTTACTCGTCCTGTAGAAATCTGAGATTAAAATCTCGAATAAAACTTGAATATAACTTAACACACTCAGATGAAAACATTAAAAACCCTGCAGTCTCTTTCACCCTTAATGGGTTTTTCAAAGGTTCTAATCACTTTTGCACTGAAAATAAAACAAACTGTAGGATTTTTAATGTTTTCATTTGTACTAAATATTTGGTACTGCTCTGGCTACAACCGTTATTGAGCACTTTTCAAAACCATTCAGAGCACAAAGCAGTTTAAAGCAAAAACTTGGCAAGATAATTCTGAGCTATTGACGTTGAACTGTTGGCCAGCGATACAGAGAAAACCTGTTGCGCTTTGGGCAAATAATTTTGATTTTACAGGTCTACAAATAATTTTTCATCTGATTTCTAACGAATTTTTCTAAACTTTCTTGAATTAATTTGAATATTCTACCACAGTGGCTTTCAGGGTCAGCTATCAGTCTTTCCTCGTTCTTTTTTCTTTTTCTTCAGTTAAATAAATTTCATGAAATTATCTTCTTCAAAACAGAAACAATGCCTTCAATTTGATGGTATCACTGATTATGCGAAATAATTATTTTTAGCGTGCAAAATATTTAAAGAAGAAAATTATGTGCTTCTGCTCTTTGCAATTGAAAGTTAATCTTTCGTTGCCAGTTGAGAAACGTTTTAGTAAAAACCTTTGACCTTATCGTAAAATTAATTAATGTTTCAATCTCACTTTAATGAAAAATTTATTTTGCCAGCAGAATTAGAAGAGCTTATGTAAGATCATAAGATTAAACTTGTTTTCTGACAAGGCGATTAAAGGTCGCAACCATCGCAACGAAGCTTTGACTCTTTTATACGAGTGGTATCTTTAGAGTGTTAAAAGAGCCTTCAGATAAAAGGATACGACTTTAGGCTTTGGCGTAGAAACAATAGAATTACTCGAAAATTAAGAAAAAAAAAATTTATTCCACAATTACTCGAAAACAAAAAAATGCGTGAAAATTAATTTTTTATACGCGTAGGTACCAGAACTGTTAACGGGCGACAAGTTAAGTCCCGAACCCGAAAACATAAGTCCAAACCAAAAAAGTGATTTGAAGTCAAAATCGGGCCTGAAACAATGGGCAAATGTGTGCGGTTATAGCTCGTATGCGATTAAGATAAAACTATAGGACGTCAAGATGTTGCAGTGAAGATAAAACTACTTACTGCCTATCACTTGTGATGCAATAATAATAATTGTGTACTGTAGTACTGTAATTATTGTATTGATACTTAAACGAAGTCGAAGTCATCATTCTGTGTTTCAAAGTTATTTCAAATACGCTTTATAGCGCTTAAGTACAAAACACAAGACAAGTACATATATCAAACCTAAATTAAGCCCGACATTTTGTCATTCCTAGGCCCGAACCCGACCCGAAAGGTTGGCCCTGGCCATCTTTCAAGTATGGTGGAGGTACAACTTTAGACCAAAATGTTTAACAAGCTCTACTATAAATCTGCTTCTACATGTGCTGTTAATTGGTGATAAGTGACAAGCAATGACAATTTATCTTGTGCAATACGCCACCTAGCGTCTATAGACAACACCGGGCACGTATACATACGTGATCAAATAAGCAAGTTTGTGGTGAAACAATAAAACAAAATATGAAGAATAATATCACTAGTTCATAAAACACTTCGTTCCTCTTACACTTTCTTCGCATATTTTTCTAAAATAAACTTTCAAAAATAATTTGTTCTCACAGTGAAACATAATATGATATTTGGCAATAGGTGGTGACAAAGAGTATCATTTGGTTACACTTGCTTAAATACAGTATCAACAATCAACATAATCTTATAAAATCTGGTAAGTGCTATAATGTTATACGTGAGGCAGTTAAATGTCTTCAAAAAGGCTCTGCATCACTCTAAAAGCCTAATCAATCAATTAAATTTTAATTTTTGTCAAAAAAGAACAAAACAAAGAACAAAAGACAATACACGAAATAATCAGTGATTAACTGATCATGTTACAGGGCGTAGACTAAGAGGGCTGCGAAGTGACTTGCCTGGTTTCGAACCAAGCAGCCACCCAACTATTTTTACACGTAGTATCAAATTCTATATGCTTACATTTAGTCAATGCCTTCACATTCAATATCGCTGCAGTAGAAAATAGTACAAACAAACAAACAACAAAACAAAAATGATACAAAACTAGTTTTATAAAAACACTGCTAATCATTGAAGAAAGCTGTCGAAATCCTTTGGATTCCGGTACTGTAATAAAAAATAAAAATAAAAAAATACCCAAATTACGTCTTGAATACAAAATGACGTTCGTTAATTTCGTATGGTCAGTTTAGTACAAGATTAGTAGCGACATCTTTCGCTATCCGAAGATGCTGTTAGTTAATGATTATAAATCAAAATGGCCAGACTAATTTCGCTGGAGGAGCGAAGCTTAGGGCATAAAAAGTAAAAACGAAATTACTCTCAGCAAGTCAAAAAAATTGAAGCACAAAAAATGATCTTGAATTGATAAATGAATTACAGTGCATTTTTGTGGCCTTTCGGGCGACAAAATTTAGGCCGAAATTTTGTTAATGACCAAAAATGTCCACGGATTCAGCATCCGTTTTTGGGACAAAAGTTGGGATAAACGTGATCACTTTACAGTGAGTCAGAGCAAACATTTTCAAGGTAGAAGTCAGAGATGAGAACGAACTCTAGCCCCTGCCCCCCTCTGGCCACCGTCCTTGCACCAGTATACTTTGTTTATGGTATTTATTCCTACTTTTGTTGCTGAATGCTGATGCTGACCTGCTTTTGTTTATGTTGATGCACTTTATTCGACCCCTTGTTGCATTATTTTAACATTGCTGAAACAGAAAAAAAAAAAGCAAAGTGCTCTTCACAGCTGGCAACGCTTTTTGCTAGATTGCAATTTAAGATTAATCTGTCAAAGCCCTACCCAAGTTGACTAATACAGAAAGACAGAAAATATAAACATTTTTGATTATTAAAACGTTGCACCGAGATGCTTTGCAGGCTTGTTTGATAAACAGAAGACTCATTAATGCTTACTTGCATTACAGAAAAGAATTAACCCTGTTTTGCTCGGGACAATTAGTTTTGATCCAACCCATTTTACGCAAGACGATACAAATAATCCCTCTTAGCTAAGCAGTAAACCTAGACCAATTGAGCGAAAAAATATTAGCTTGGGATTCTTTTATCAAAACTTTTTCAAGAAAAATTGTTTTTGAGTAAGTGACGTCATTATTGTAGCACCGCGATCGATTTGGGCAAAAATGACTTCATTTTTCAACGTTAAATAGGCTGTTCAAATTTTGCACATAAGAGGACTTTTTGGAGTATTTTTTGGAGTGGTGATGTTACAAAAATTAAGTATGACGAAATTAGACTTAAACATATTGTAACTAAAAAAATGCCGAAACTTTGGTACAGTGAAACTAACAAACTTCACATTGGCCTATGCTGCATAACGTTTTTTTTTTGGTTTTGTTTGAAGTTTGCTTGTTTTCAAAAAAAAATGTGGTTGTAACTTTAATTTTTCTCCAAATGCTTCAAATGCAAATATTAGGCGTTGCTTTGCTAAAGATATCGGAACCACCTTTTTTATTGGGACTTCGCGCGAGCGCGTAATACCTTACTGTATAGTTTTTGTTCGCAAATTTTGGCCGATGAGGATTGATTTGCTTGTAACAAGCAAACTGTTAAACCACGGACTTCTAATTTAGGAGTCCATGGTTAAACCTAGAAAATTGAAATTTGGACTCAGCATCAAAATTAATGAAAGCGTCATTTGTGCCAATTTGGGGGAGCCATAGGTCACATGATCGTAAATTGACACGCACAAAAAAGACGCCTATTTTTGGCTTAAATAGTTATTAATTTGCTGATAATTCAAAAACCACTTCACGTGCAAAGCTGAAATTTGGACACAATGAAGTGCTCATGAATGCTTTATGCCAATCGAGTTTAGATCCGCCTGGTCACGTGACCACAGTTTTAAGGCCGAAAATGGGCAAAAAGTTGAAGAGGTTGAACCGATATATCTCGGTGATTACCGATATTGAAGAAAAATGGTTTGTGATTTTTGAGCACACTGTCAACCATCTTTCTTTGGGTAATGTTCGTTTACTCCAACTCGAAAACAATTTTTTCTTATTTTGGAATTTTTTTCTTACTCCCTTTTTCTTTTTTTTTCCATGCTATCTACTTTTAAACCGTTAAACACACTGTATTCAAAGTTTGAGCGATTAAAGGTATCAGGGAGGACTAATGTAAAACTGAAATCGAATGAGCCAGGTTGGGGGATTTCCCCCCAATCGGGTTCTTCAAAATTTTGAACTTTTGAATCGTTTCACCTAGTTGGATCAAATTTTTGGAATGGGTAAGATATTAAAAATAAACTAAACCTAACAAAAATTGGGGGTTCCAAAATGGGGTGTTTCCCCAAACGGGGCCTTATAAGATTCAAACTTTGTAACCTTTTAGCTGGACACATGAAATTTTTAAGGTAAATGAATATAATGGAAAGATAAAGTTTGACCAAACTTGGGGGTAACAAAATATGGGGATTCTCCTCAAACCGCGCTACCAAAATTATTTTTTAACCACTCACGCTAGACAGAGGAAATTTTCAGAATTGATAAATATAAGTTAAAGATAAAATATCATGAAATTTGGGGATACCAAAATGAGCGTGTCCCCCTCATACTGGGCCATCAAAATTCAAACTTTCTAACCACCTACGCTAGACACATAAAGTTTTCAGGATAAGCAATTATAAAGAACAAATAAAACTTGACAATATTTGGGGGTATCAAAATGAAGGGATCCCCCTCGAACAAGGGTGCCAAAATTCAAACTTTAACCTCTTACGCCAGACTGATGAAAGTTTCAGAATGAGTAAATATGAAGAAAAGAAACAAATTGACAAAATTTGGGGATACCACAATGGGGGGAGTTCACGTTAAATGAGGACGCCAAAATTCAAACTTTTAATTGTTTAAGCTTGGCACATCAAATTTTCAAGAAAAGCAAATATGAAGAAAAGATCAAACTTGACAAAATTCGGGGCACCAAAATGGGGGTCCCTCGATTGGGTCATTCAAAATTCAAATTTTTCAACCATTCACGCTAGACACGCGAAACTTTCTGAATAGGTAAATATAAAATAAAGACAAAATCAGAATAGGTAAATGAAATATGACTAATTTCAGGTGCCAAATTGTGGAGTCCTCCTAAAAATGTGTCTTTTAAAATTATTAAGCACTCAAGCTAGACAAATAAAATCTTCAAGATAGGTAAAAATGTAATGTGAAAAAATTTAGGATCTCATGCTATAGGGGTCTCCAATTATGTTGAACCCTCTCCCTCATTAACAACAAAAGCTAAACGCCTTTAAATCTATTGGATAGGTTAATATGAATCAAAGATTAAAGATAACAAAATATGGTGGGCCACATTAGGGACGTAATGCCAAATGGGTCCCTTAAAATTTTTAAATCTTTACTTACAAGTACTCCAGCTAAACAAACAAATTTTAAGAGTACCGGTAGGCTAATATAAGAAAACGATAAAACATGCCAAACTATTGGCAATGCAGGGTTGGACAATTAGCCCTTAAATGGACCTTCAAACTATAAAATGCATTATAGCAATGAATTGGTATCACAGAAAAGTAGAAAAGTTAAACATATAGGATTACTTGAACATTTAAGACATTGAAGTACTTGAGCTTCATGGCTTTGTTAGATCTAAGCTGGATGGCCAAGTTTTTTTACTAAACTGTCACTTGTGACGTTGAAAAAATCTTCTACTTGCTCATCAAAATTTTTGAACAATTTTATTAAGAAAGCTTTCGTGCTGAATAATGGATGTAATACAATATACTGCACAATATCGAAAATGTTGGCCGTTGGGTCGCACTGCTAAATAGCGTTCTCAGAGCAGGAACGGCTGTAAAATGCGTGCATATTTCTGGCCGTGGTTCAGTAGAGTAGCCAATGGGGGGCCATATCCTTCCCCCATTGGTCTGCCGACTAAAATGCAGATTAAGAAAAAGACCTCGTTTTTAGCACTTTTGTGTCTGTCTTTTGCACTGAAATAGACTCAAAAAACGATTTAAATGATATTTTGAAACATTTTTTGTTTATTTAGAAGAGGGGGGCTAATTTTTTAAAAATAAATCGCATAAATTAGAAAAAACGTTGAAAAATGACCAAAAACTTGTAACTAAATTTGATCGCTAATTCAAAAATGCTTAACATAAGTTTCATAAAAAATGCACATGCTCAGGAATAGGGGAAGTGGGGCTATAAAGTATTCGTTAATTACCAATTACTTCCTCAAATTTCCTTTCATTAGCCCCCCTAACTATATTTTGCTCTATAAAATAAAGACGAAATAGGTTACTCCTTGAGAATTTTATTGAACTATACCGGTATAAGATTTTATGATTTACCAGCTTGTAAATAAGAGAACTGAAGTTCTACCAATAGCTACCTTCCACAGAGCCATTTATGAAACTAGTAAAATCATGTTTTGCACTGCTAATTTCTGTGTTACATTTTAGTAGTATTAATTTTTAACCAAATTGGCCTAAAATTAAGTTACTTTTGCCAAAAAAATACAAAATTTTCGAGCGCAGGGGGCTACGCCCGCAGACCCCGTGCTTCCGGCGGCTGGGGGCTTTCTTGATCAAGGACCCTCATGACCCCTGACCCCGCAACAATCCCCCTCCATTGCAGATTTCTGGCTACGCGCCTGCCGTGGTTATAGCGTTTAGTTTGGCTGATGCAATAACATATTGGAAGGCTTTATTTCACCGGACATTTTTATCTAGTTTTTTATTAATTCTGACTCAAATCTAATCCAAACTCAAATGCGTACTCTAAAACTATTTTCAAATCGAACTCTAACCCAAACCCTAACCTAAACCCTAATCTTAACCCTTAAAAAAGCAAATGAAAAAAGTGCGGATGCATATTGCTCATTTTCATTTTATTCTCTTTAACTTGAAAATTTTCGCTGAAATAGTCACTACCTAATATGTTATTTCATAATAAAGTGAAAAACTGCTAAGACCTTTAAACTTTGAGAGTGAATAATCTCAAAGCTGAAAATCAACTAAAAAGAGTGTAAAGTACAGAACAAGTAGACAATTTTTGGTAAATACTCGTAGGTGTTTGACTTTAATCATTACACATAGGGTTCTGGAAAGCATTGAGGTGCGTAAATTAATAAAAATTTTCCATGTGAAGTCATCGTAAAGTTAGACTCAGCAAAGTCACTTATAAATTTATAGGAATTTGATTTTTTGTTTCTAAATTTTGTTTGTATACCTTTTTTTTTATGCTAATTGCTAAGACAGGCATTATTTTGATTTACTTCTTAAATTTTGAGAAAAATCAGTAGAACTGTTCATAATATGCGCTTATATAAAATTCTTCATAAAAATATGCATTGCAGTGGGCTATTTGAGGGTGTAAATTGGATATTTAGGATAGTGTGTCGAATTTCTGGTTAAGATAATATAAGTTACAAAATCCGAAAATCATATTGGCATTTTCAGATCAAAAAGTTTTGTTCCTGGCGTTTCAATTGTTGTTATTGGAACAAAAGGTTACTGCCGGAATAAAAGGTTACTGTCGGAATATCAAGGTTACTGTGTTTACCAATCATGGTTAATAAGAAATCCAAACTAGAATTTTTACTATACGCAAATCCAAGTCTGTTAATAATGTCTTCTTGTAATGTTTTAACTTGTACAGAGAGGATTTCAAAACTCACTTTTTAACAGGTGTTTCTTATTTATAGCAAGGCGGGGTACTTTGCAGTTATTGGTTTGTTAAGCCTACTCCAATTCATCACCGGTCGTTTTCGACTATAACTTCACAGTTGGGGAGCAATTTAACTCCTGTTAATTTAGACATTTTGTTGTAGAAAACGTGTGACTCATTCAGTCATCGAGGTCTACATAAAAGCGAAATTGATTGCAGGTAGTGAGTAGATTGCAAGCACAACATAAACTGCTTTATGAGTAAACTCCCCTGTACTACAATCGCAATTTTTGACAAATATTCATCAACACGAACGCTATCATTTATCTTGTCGAGTTGTTTATTCAGGTGTATTTTGATAAAAAATCAACATACTAGAAACGAACATTTTAGGTTGGTCATTAATATGTATATGTTTTTGATTTAGCCGAAATTTTAATTGGTTGTCCTGGCAAATTTAACAGTCCTTGCAATTTTAAATGGCGTGCTTACAAATTTAAAATTTACTTAAATGGTAGAAAAGTAAACTCAGTTATGTACAGTAAGCTGGTATACAACTAACCTTGTATAAATGCAAAACAACGCATTCCTTCAATCTGCGCTCAGACGAGTTTCCATAATCTTGATTTTAAAACTTAATGTCAGCATGGCCACATCAAGTGATGTGAATGTTTTTTTTGCCTGCGTGTTTTTTTTTTTTCAAAAAAAAACAAGGCCCCAAAAAGAATTTTTTAGAAAATTTTGTTGTTAGTGGAAATACGGATTGTGTTTTGCTATTTGATGGCTTCTCACTGTGATCCAATAGTTCTTAATTTTCGAATACCTAGTTTCATTGAAGCATTATTAAGGCTTCAGCGATGGGTAATACATTATGCTCCCAAGTAGTTTAGGCACATAAGCAGCAGCGCAATCAGGGTGAGTTAAGGGGGCTTTAGTCCCTGCCTTAGCCAAGTCACTCAAAAAACTTTAACCCAAAATATAAGCGTTTAAACATGTTTTGAACTTGTGCTGCAAGTAAGGGGGGAGATTTAACTCTTTCGAATGACTTCCAAATTTTAGCAATTTAGTTTTTTCAAATGGGTCCGAAAACGTGTAAAATGTGATCCAAATGGCGCTAAAAAGGCTATTTTTTTTTCGAAAAATCACATACATTGTCTTACGGCGACCTCCGTTTGTGATACGTTTGAGTTGCATCAATCTCCAAGGCAAATGATTTATTATTTACTACTTAAAATATTGCAGTAGGCAATGTACCTTGCTTACCCTGCCCCAAGGGTCAAGTTACTTTCACAATTAAACACAAAATGCAAGGTTTTAAACGTGGTTTGGAATTGTCCTGTAAGCAAGGGGAGGACTGAACAATTTTAATATTTTCAATTGGCTTTCAAATCTATAAATTCAGTTTTTTCAAACGGCTCTAAAACCGTGCAAAATATTAACCAAATGGCATTAAAATAGCTATTTAAAAAAAAAATTAGAAAAAATTTTATACTTGCAATTATTTTCTTGCCTTGTGTTTTCGCTATTTTAGATACTGTAAAAGCGCCCAATAATCAAAATAACTTTGCTATCTGACTGACGACTTCGTTTAAGAATCAATACCATTATTATTACACAATCACTATTATTACGTCACAATTATTGGCAATACGTAGTTTTATTTTAACCGTATACGAGCAATCCCCGCGTAATTTTTTAGATCTAACTTAATTTTCAGGCCTTGTTTTGGCTTTAAATCATTTTTCGGGTTCAGGATTATATTTTCGAGTTCGGGTCTGATCCTTGTCAGCCCGTTTACAGCTCTGATATGTGATACTCTACCATATTAGTCATGCGATTTAATGCTAATTGCGTTGCTTTATTTAAAAAACAAACTTAATTTTTGTTTTGTTAAGTACGAAGAAAAAAAAACGTAAACAACAAAAAAAAGAAAAAAAAAAACAAGCGAAAAAAGAAGCAAAAAAAAAATTTTTTTTGTTATCTCTCGCCACACCCGTAATTTTTTTTTTGATTTTTAATAATTTACCTCCCGTTTTCGTATCACGGGAACCTGTGGGACGTGGACGTTATCTGCCATCTGAAAAAACGCAATTTCTGAAAACAAAAATCACTTCAAAATGTGGTAAAAAAAAGAATCCAACATTTTTTCTTGAGTCTTTTTTCTTCGCAAAAAAAGGAATATTTTATACTTTAAGTAAATGTCGTAATGGGTTGTAACAATAAACTCGATCATGGATGATTAAGCAGCATCAAATAAATTAGTATCACTTGCACTGTGCACAAAATAAGCACTGCTATATCGGGAAAAGTTCTCTTTTTCTAAACTGCAGGAATCCAATTACCGCGGTTATGGAAGCAAAATAATCGAGCCCTTTTTCAATCGCAACAATGTAATATTTTTTGTAATTTGATATACGTATGACTAATGAATGACAAATGGTAAGAATTTCACTGAGCGACCAAAAGTTTTTTTTTAAATGACCAAGTAAATTTTCTACAGTTCATGCGTTTTGCTACAGAAAGCACATCATTGTCATGTGCATAGCAAAGGGCCAGTGGTTCGTTAGATTACTACAGCGCTACAATTGAAACAAAATGCAAAATTATTTGGCTTAAAAAGGTATCCACTGTTGACCAAAATGTTCGAAAAAGACTAAAATGCATTCTTACCAAATTTGAACTTTCTACGTCTTTCCGTTTTCAAGACTTTGCAGTTCAAACTTTGAACTTCAGAGTTAACAATTTTCCTTTCACTTCAGTGTTGCCATTTTGCCAGAATCGTGACAGAACATTTTTGAAATTTTGTTTGTTGCTGGCAACCCTGGTAAAATCCCTAAAGAGAAAAGTCTTTCTAAACGGAAATCTCAATTTTCATATCTTGGGAACGGAAGGTCGTAGAAAGCCCAAATTTGGTGAAGTTAGTCTTCATATTTGTCAAAATTTTTAAAAGAAAACTGGGCAAAAAGATTTGGAGGGCTTTATTTCACCGGAAATTTTTATCTAGTTTTTTATTATTTCTGACTCAAATCTAACCTAAACTCAAATACTTACTCTAAAACTATCCCCAAATCGAACCCTAACCCAAACCCTAACTTAAACCCTAATCTTAATCCCTAAAAAAGCAAATGCAAAAAGTGCGGATGAATATTTCTCATTGTCGTTTTTTTCTCTTTAACTTGAAAATTTTCGCTGAAATAGTCACTACCAAAAGATTTTCGATCTGAATGCCCTTTCAAGTCATGAAATTTATATCTAGGCATTAACATTTTAAAAGCCTTTCACCACAAACCTGATCAAGTCAACGGGAAATTATGAAATTCGAAAGCGATATATTTCAGATCTGACTATCAACAACCATAGCACGCTTAACGCAATTGTGAAGTTCTTTAGTTCAGTAAAGTTAGATACTTTCGCGAAGTCCCCGGATATCGCTTGCGATGTCATTTTCTAGTATTTTGCGCGTTTTTGGAATAATTTGATGGAACTGCAGTATATTACCAAAAATTTTAAAGCCATTTACGAAAATTAAATTGTTCAGCCCTCTCTTATCCCTCCATTTGCTCGTCAAGTCCGGTAAGCACTTTTTACATGCGGTTGATAAATTTGCATACGAGGTTAAATTCTTTAAATGACTTTGTTGAGATTGTTGCGGCACTGAAGGAGTCAAAAAGGGATTATAGTATACAGTATGAGACAGTAGCGTAGTCAGAGGGGTGGCTTTAGCCCCTCCAATGGTTTTTTGACAAAAATGCACAATAAAAAACACCGCAATTTTCGCACTTTCGAGGCAGACTTTTGCAGGGATATGGACTGGAATATGAACTCTAAAGTGGTTTCAAGCCACTTTTGTACGTATCTATTACGCTGGGCAAGGGGCTAACATTTGTCAAAAATGAAGCTTGAAAATCAGTAAAAACTTTAAAAATAAATAAAAGCAAAGTATCAAATTTGATCGCTTGATGCAAAATGCTTCATCTAAAAGAATTATCAAACAAAGAGGGGGTGGATTAGGGGGACTATTCAGTATTTAATTTCGCTAATAACCCATCACTTCTCTCAAATTTCGTTCCATTGGCCTTTCCAAAATTACTATTTTCCATAAAATGTAGACGAATTAGATTAAAACTTAAGCGTTTTTTATTTTATTTCATAATTTACCTACTTGAAATAAAAGGGCTGAAATTTTTCCATTATTAACCTCCCGAATAACCTATGCACTGCTAATTTCTATGCCACGTTATGAAAGCATTAATGTTTTCAAAATACAGATCTAAAATTAAGTAAATTTTGCAAAAAAAAATGCAAAATTTCCGAGCACTTGATCCTCCGGCGACTGGAACGTGGCCCTTTAATCACCAATCTACGGCAGCTAGGAGCTCGTCCCAGAACGCCGAAAACAACTTCCCTTACAGATTTCTAACTACGCACCTGGTATGACATGGTGAGCTCAACCAAGTTATGATCAATTGTAATGAACCATATGGAGATGAACCAAATCGGATCCACTTTGCTCAAATGAGGATTTCAAGGCAAAGCCAGGAATCACAAAACTGAACACCAAGATGTCGCGACAAGCTTAGATGAAAATTACGTAATGTATGTGGGCTTAAGTAAATGATGACATCATCCTTTTTACTATGTCATTAATATCTCTTTGACCCAATTAATCTTTACTATCCAAGTAGTCAGTCAAACAACGACTATTTGCTTTTTATAAATAAAGCTATCATCGGACAGTTACGTAATCTTTTAAACAAATGACATCATTTTAGTAAAATACTTGACCAAAACTGTCTCTTAATTTTCGCTTCTGGAAATGCCCAATTTGCGATTGTTGTGCAATTGGGCATGAAGTACATTGCATCAATCAGGGATATGAAGAGAGTCAATTTTTGTTCTTTATAGCTAAAATCCTTTGATTTTGGAAAGCAACTCTTGACTTGAAAGTACTTAAAATAGCTATCCTGGCACATACTTCACCCATAAACTTTCTTAACCTTCTGCATGGCTTCAAGCATTATTCTGTAACAAGAACCTTGTTTGGATGTTTAATTAATTTTTTCTCCGTTCGTATAATCTCTCCTGGAAGCTCATTCAACGCATTCAAGCTCATCGTAATAGTTTGAAATATTCATCAACATACTGTAATAAAAATATCACTCAATTAGAGCTTAAGCAATGCATAAGTTGAGTTTAAGTTCCACTGAATAAAAACGAACAATGACTCCAAGAGTCACCAACTATTTTGTTCGTAAAATGCAAAAACTTGATTCGAAAAAATGGTTTTGTTTGTGGTATGTGAACTTATGTTTGTACTGATTGTGAAAAGTAGCGTATGTGGAAGGCGAAACTATTGGGTCCCGTGTGAGGAAAAATGCATTTTAAGTCAATCCCAAAGCTTTATCTAACAAGAATTTGCAGATCAGCAATAAATTTGCATTTTTTGTCTTTTTTGTCTTTTTAAAAGAAGACTTCATTTTGTGTTAGTGTGTTTGGTTTTTCTCAATACCCATTTTTGACGATTTGTTTCAATAAAAGCACTTTTGCATCATGTTCTTGGATTGAGCAGATTTGTGGTAATATTGTTGCTTGTCGCGGTTTCGTTCATGGCTCACAGTTCATTTTGGACACAAACAACAGGCTTCGATTGCTGCAAATTTTAGTGCAAGCTGCATTCATCACGTGACGAAAATGGCGCCAAACCTTCTGCAATGGCAGGCTTTTAAGATTTCAGCAAATCGGTTATGAATTTTGTTCGATCTTTTATCAAGATTTTAAAAACATTTTCGATTTTAATAGAACAAATTAAAATAAACGAAAAGCCTCGTTTTTTAATCTAAGAGCTTATAGTGTTATAAGTCATACAGTGAAATTGTATAAAACGTGACTGACATGGGAGCCTACATCTGTCAGTAGCGTAATCAGGGAGGTTAAAAAGGTTTCAGCCTACTTTCGTCAATTTTCCTAGAAATTTAACCCCACAATACAAGTATTAAAAATTATTTTAAACTCGAACTTCAAGTAAGGGGAAGGGGATGGGAGTGTAACGAGCAAATTTCTGGTTGCGTGCTTGACTGCAGTACTGCAGCATTTCTTATACCTGCCTGCCAACTTTCCAGAATATCAAAATAGACCACGATAAAGATGATCGCAAATACAACAATGCCTTAAACTTTTTAAAACAAGCAAAACGACGTAGTAAATTCAACAAAACATTGCAAAATATGGCTCATGAGTACAACTTACAATTTGCAGTCATCAAGGCAAAAATAAGGATGGTGCTTTATGTTGCAAAAGCGTGTAACGACTTTGCCGAACCCATCTAAGCGCATGACTTCTGGGCAATACAGCTTTGAAGAAAAAGTGATTGTTTAGAGGAAAATATCTTTAGTTTCCTTAATGCAAAGCATGAAGATATACTGTCGTATTTAAGCCCTCATAAAAGCCAATTATAGCAAATTCAGTTTACTACATATAAAATGGTGCAATTTTATGATAACCAGCTGATAAGAGCACAAAAACATTGCGAAATTTTACTTTATCTGAACTCAGAAGAGGGCTTCACATTGCTGCAAAACAAGTTTAAATCGTAGCTCGCAGCAAAAGTTTGCAAAACTTCCGACATTTACTGCATTCATAGTGGGTTTTAAAAAAAGAAAAAATGAAAAAGTTCAAATACTTTCTCTGCTGTACATAACAGTAATTATGTAAAAAAATATTAATTATGCGAATCTAAAAGTGAACAAACAATAGCATTTATGATTTCGTATTTTATAGTGCTGGTTGCTAGCAACATTTCAACTACAAATCAACATTTCATATGCGATACTGCATACTCTTTGCTTACTGTAAAAAATAAATATGTTAAATTAGGTTTTACTGCTTCTATGGTATATTGTGCTATTCGGTGCAGTTTAAAGTTGGGGTTGGAGAGCGCAGGATGACCAGAGACATACGGGCCCTGTGGAAACCGTATGTATGACAGAGAAAATTATTTCCTTTTGCTAAACGACTCGAAAACATTCCGTTAATATTTAGCTGAGGGGTTGATATCCTTTTTTCCTAAACCTTAAAACTTTAGTGCAATGTTTAAAACTTGGAATAATAGAATTTTGATTTTGTTTATCCGATGATATTTTTGCAAAAAAATTTTTGATTATCAAATCAAATTTTATTTTATTTTCAAACGCGCAAATCTCAGGAGTGGAGGCCTGAGGTTCAAATCTTGGGCCGGTCGCATCAGACACAGGGTTGCAAACGGCTCGCCACCGCTGCGACATTTCTTCGAAGATCAGTTTTGTCCATAGACGCAAAGATGACGATGCGCAATGACGCGGAGATGGGCCCTGCAAACTTGTTACACGCTTTTGCGTAATCCAGCTAGTATAATCAAGAATTCATTTGATTTTATCATCATCGCTTATAAAGCATAGAGTTCTGAATTCATTGATACGCAGAAGCAAACTTGTAATTATTAGTTTGTCTACAATAGCATTTTATCCCGACAAATATTTTTGTTCTTCATCTGATTTAGCCAGTAATTATGGAAGGGATCAAAAATGGTTACCGCTATTAAACTAGATGAACTTTATAGAAATGATAGGTTATTTGCATATTTAAGTTTGTGCTATACTTGACCACCTGTTTGTCAAATCTCCTTCGATGCACTCCACATTCGTGCGCATGCAAAACGCAGAACACGCAAAGGAATTTGATAATAAATTTTGTATGAGCGGCTCGTTCTCACTCTCCGATTCTTATAGTAGCCCTCACTTAAAATGGCGTCCTACAAAAAACACGGCCACATAGGAAAATCTTTACAATTTTCGGTGGATGAAGTCACTTATGATGAATGTGGTAAACTTGAAGGGAACGCGTTTTGAAGTAGTCACTATTAATCTTTGACCTAGTCCTAATGTCCTAATAAGAGCGATAGGATTCCGTTAACTTTTGTAGATGTACATCACACACACAAAGCTAATGAAAGAGAAAAATAATTATGCATTTTTCGTATTTTTGTGAGGTTTCATTTAACCTAGAGCTAGAAACAAAATTTTTTTCCCTAAAAAATTTAGTTGACGAGGTTTTAAATTTAGAAACAGGCTTTAGATTAGAAACAGCTGCGACCACTAAACCCTTTACTACTCTGCAACTAACTAAACAGACACTGAATGGTATAATAATTAATGATATTTTTCAACCCGTGTTTTTGCCAAGTCGATGTAACTGAAAAAACTCACTCTAGGCTGGTGCAATCGGCGCATACGTATTTTGCGTCGATGAAGATGTCAGAAATTCTAGGTCATGGTTTACACCTCTGCTGACATCAAATAAAAGTAGTAAGCTATTAGGTTTTAGTTAGAAGCAGCCAATCAGGTTTCTAATACTTCCGTTAAACATGTTTATAATCGAAACTGCGTTTGGGTTGGCTTCAAATAAAAAAACCCAGCAATCACGCGCCAAAGCTGAGACGCCAGGCTCAATAGCGCATTGTTTGCATTAATCAATAGAAAACAACCACACGCAAAGATTTTTAACCTGGAATTATATGGCGATAACCAAAGTTAATCAAATCTCCTTGCGGTGGCGTACATACATTTTTTTTATTGCTGACATTAATTTTTCGGAATTAATCATCTTATAGTCAAAGCTAGTATGAATTGGAAGGCAAAAAACTTGAATGAAAAGATAAAACCTGTACCATCTGAGCTATCGCAGCCTTGTACAGCATCTGATTCAACATTTTATATGTACAGTAAACTAGACCTTAATTCTGTTTGTTTTTTGACATTCAATTGTATGACAATTTTTTGACGTAATTTCAAATTTGTTTTCTCTTTGCTCAAGTCTTTACCTACTCAGAACCGTAAGTATGCTTCGATAGGCAACGAGTGAATTCGCGAAACGTCAGCAAAAGCAAACAAATTGTGTTCGCTTTTTGCTCCTTCAAAAAAACAACATACATCTGTTTCCGGTTCAACTTTGTCAAAAATGTAACATGCGAAGATCTCAGTTTGCTAACTTAAAGCATTGCTGAATTGCTGAAAAGATTATTACCGGTTTGAGTTTTTTTAACGCATGTAGCTGACAGATCGATTTTATTTTGATATTTTCGCGAGTTTTTATTACCCTTCTCAAATTGCCTTACAACAATCAAAGGGTAAAAAAAGTGCATTTGGTGAGTTAAAAAATAGAATAAGAAGCATATCAGACCATTTAACAGAGGTTACTTTCGGTCGAAATTAAATGAGATCTGAAGAGGTTACTAAGAGTCATGTCGTACGATGCCCAGAGAGTGTACAGGTAGTCCTCGACTTACGACGGTGATCCATTCTTGGGACGCGGTGTAACCCGAATTTAGTGTAAGTCGGAACATTATACATAAATTAGTCTATACATATCGTACTGTACTGTAAAGTATGGTACTGTAATAAAAAGTACAAATAATGCAAAACAGTACTTTATTAGAAAGACAGAAAACAATTCCTTATCACATAAAGGCAGAAAACAATTTTACTCTTTGAGTTCATAACAAAGGGCAAAAAGTTTATATAACCGATCAAACAAGTTACTGTACAGTACGAGAAAACCGGCTTAAACAACTAAAATGGCGTATCACTTAAACTGTATACCATGAGAGTGAAGCTTGGTGATTATTCGTTCATAATCGTAATAGTTCGCAATTGTTCACGTCATGTACGATGTAAATGACGAACACAAATGAGCCCAAAGCACTGCATTTAAAGTGCGTTCGTAACCTTGAAACATCGTAAGTAGAGACCGTCGTAAACCGAGGACTCCCTGTATTGCGGTAAATTAGTTGCTTTGGGTGTCCGTTAAAAAGATTAAATCATCAAACCATCAACTCTGTCAAACAGGCTTTTGCATTCAGTCAGCTGGAATCACGTACTCAGGCTCGGTAGACTCGGCGTATGAATGTTATTTGCCTGAGTAGGCTCAGATATGCTCTTAACAGTTTGGCCTCTCTATTTTTCCTACTTATTATTAATTCTCGTTTGTCCCCACCTCAGATTAATGGAAAATTAACAACATTTTGTCGACGACTTTTTTTGGTCTTGACCTGAATTGAAATTGACAGAAAATTGCTACTAAATTTTGAAAAACGTGTTTCACTTTGTTTGCTACAAAACCCCTCTCGGGGGTACTGCTGAATGTAGCCAACCCACTTATTTGTTTAGGACGGCGACGGCCGTACAGCCTGTACAGTGCACAGTGTACAGTAGTACACTCCATTTTGTCTGAAAGGATTCAACACTTAAACAGAAAATTTTTTCGCCAATGACAGCATGATAAAAATACACGGAACCCAAGTAACGCGACCCTCAATTTGGACCAAATACGAAGTCTTTGTTGGGGATAACACGAAATTTTCACCAAATGTGCCAGATTGTATATCACGTGATTAGGAAAACTATTTTGCAGTAGCTTTTCTGAACGCTCGTATTTCAAAGCTCATCAGTTCCGGTTTGCACTGAGCGTAAAACCGCGAGCGTAGTTTGAGTTTATTTAAAGAAAAATTTGATGCGCCAGGTACACGTGCAGCCTTACCAGTGTACAAGCTGCCAAATGGTTAACAAGCTTATAATACTCTCGTTCGCTCACGATTTTAAGCGCAGTGTATATCGGACCTTGGTTGCGAACTTTGAAACGCGTTTATTTTAAGCGATGTAGTTTGAACATGCATTTTTTATGTGAGTTTTATACTTTGCGCCAAGTGCTGTGGGCTAATCACGTAAAACGACGCGTTTTCGTTAAAAGTGGCTTTAGGTTGACGTATAAACTGTATTTTACACGGGCATTTTTGCTCCTTTCTCGGTTTTTTCGTGATGAATCCCTTAAAAAAGAAAAAGTTTTGATTTTGAATTAACTTGACTTTGAGTAAAATTTCATTACAAATAACTTCTGAAAATTTGGAGTTGTTATGGTAATGGAAAGTTTCCCAATTTTGAAATTTGTCGAAGTCACTTTCAAAAATCAGTGCATTTTTGACCAATATTTAACTTAAATGACGTCACAAGACATTTTTGTGACATAACTACTTTGACTTAGGCATTTTATGATTCAGTATCAAAAACAAACCTAGATACATAATTTGAACCCTTTGTGATCTCATCGCAAAAAGATGTCATTTTTTCGAAAATATGGCCTTGGCATCACAATGATGACGTCATCAACTCAAAACCAGCTATTCCTAAAAATCTTGGTGAATACCAACTCGCATGCCAAATTTGGTGTTCCTATGTCTTTTGGTTTAAGTTAGAAGTAAAATGCGTAAGTCAAACAGCCCGGTGTAAAATAGGGTTAAAGCGTTTCGTTTAATGTATTGTATTGTAAATTTTTCCTCGATGAAAGATAATTTCAACATTTCTTGGCAGAGCTGGAAGTCGGGCCGGGCTTTCCTGTTCGGGCCTAAAGTTGACGAAAATTTCGGGCTTAGTTCGGGCCTGAGGCGTACTTTTTGTCTTCGTGCACAAAAATTTTATCAAAATAATTTGGCAACATTGCTAAATTTTTCAGCCCCAACTTTACTTTCTTGTTTTTTTCGGGCATGATTTAGGCTTCAAATTAGTTTTCGGGTTCGGGCTTATATTTTCCGAGTTCGGGCCTGAACTAGTCGGCCCGTTTACAACTCTGTTTCTTGGCATTCATGACTCCAACTATTTTGAAACGAAGCTTGCGTGCTAAATGTAAGGTCTATGTTTGTGTCGGTTTTCTGTAAACTTCAGCAAAGCTTCACTGGGATTGAATTGTTGTAAGTTAAGTTCCGGACTCATTGATGAGTCCTAAGACATTTTTCCTTGTATTTTTTTGGTAGTGTCAGCCGTGATAAAACTTCAAACTTTTCGAAAAGATTTACACATCAAAAAGTAATAATCTTACTTTTATTTCAATTCATTTATGAAATAGCAAAAAAGGAACTCAACAAAACGAAAGCGCTAATGGAACGAAGCAGCAACTATGCACAAGCAACAAAAGAAATAAAAAAAAGGTAACAAAAGTGGCCAGGCTGGGAAAAGCAATGACGTTTTGCATCTTTGACGTCTCTATTCCACAGACGGTGACGAATTTTTACATCTGCAATACAAAAAAATCAACATAAGGATTACTAAAACTGATCTGTGTGAATAATTAAACATACATCGTATCGTAAGACGTCAAAATTAGGAAAGAATAGATTGGATAACTCTAAACAGAGCCGGTCGAAGATATGAAAAACCAAAGGCAATTTCGACAAATGCGGTAATTTACAAACAACTTGGGCGACACTGCTCCAATCAAGATCTAAAGAAGCAAACCCACAACCATGCGATATTTGATGTTTCGGTGCTGCAAGTTGCCGTACGATGCTGATGATATTTTCGAAGTGAAATTTCAATAATGTTTGTAGCAGCATAGTATTTTCTGACCATAAGAATTTTTTGTTGCTTTCAAAAGACCAGGGAGGACCACGTGAAAGTGTTTGCTTTCTTGCCCGGCAAATGTTGTCCTTATAGCAAATTTCTTGCTCGCTAGTGATTTATGCATCGTTGATATACACTCTCTATTATTTGCGTTCTGTACAGAACAACCAAATCTTTAACTTTCGACACTGTGTCAACACATTTGAGGGCACGTGGCTATGAATAGTTTTGTTGAAATACTCGGTTGTCAATACACTGTCGACAGCTGTATGTGCAGAGTGATTCACGATCATCCAACGAATCATTCGCAGTTACGAGTTTGAATTCATTACCGGGTTTGACGAGGTATTCTACTCCTATAAAATTTTTTGTGCTAATCGGATAACGTTTGGCAGCTTGTGGTCGAGCGATAACGCGTTCGTTTCTGGAGCGGGACGTCTGAGGTTTAAATCTCGGGCCGGTCAAATCAGACACAGTGTTGCCAACGGCTCGCCACCGCTATGACAGTTCTTCGAATGGAGCTCTGTGTTGCCCGCAAGCGCAATGACGTGGAATTGGGCCCCGCAAACTCGGTACACGCTTCGGCGTAATACAACGAGTATAAGGAAAGATTTGATTTGGATATTAAGACGACGTGCCCAGTTATGGTGCTTGACGAAGAGCTTTAACCTCTCCGTCGCGTCCTCATAAATCTTTTATTACAAGTCGCAGCGGGAATCCAATTATTATGTTTTTGGCCAAGCAATTGTGAGCCCATAGCGATGTGATGTAAAAATCACTTCAGTATCAAATTCAGAGAGTTGTAAAAAATTTGATGAATGATGGACGATTTAATTTGAGTTCTCGGTAGGTTTTTGTAGCGGGAATAAAATAATTGACTCATTATAGCGTATTAGCTAAAACAGTTTGGCGCAAATCCACAAAGCTATTTTAACATAACATTAGTCTAAATTTAGCGCAACAGACTAGCAGGAAAAATTCGTGGAAACCACAGTGAAGATTAATGACATTTACTACATCGGGTGACAGCACTACCGCTTAATTTTTCAATTTTCAATTTTATCACCTCCTAAACTCTGTTTGCTTAGCTGGCTATCCATTTTGATATGGTCAGCTATGACGATACAAATCAATATACAACTGATTGAAATCGTTCTATTCCATTTTGATTGGTTGTTTTGAATGACAGTTAAATCCTCTTGGGAAAATTGAAGCAAGCTTAAACAATGAAGCCACGGGAAATCATATTTAAAACTTAAACGATAGAAAAACAAACTAAAACTTTATTAGAATCGTTCGATTTAAAGGTAAAGTTTTGTTCATTTGTTTGTTGGATATGCTTCTAAAATCTTCGGAGTCTTCAACGCTCAGAGTTCGATTTATGAGACATAAAGCAATTTTAAACAACTTCATCTGAGAAGAGAATTTATAGTTTATGAATCGAGATGAAAAATTTGAAAAATCTTATTTTGAGATCTGCTTTTACAATTTTGAATCAGCAAAGAGTGTTAGCTCCCTGCGCATCCCTGAAATGAGTTCGCCATTCTCATTGAATTTATGTTCGACCGAACAAAATTATACGTAAAAGGACTTCGCTAAAAATTTAAATTTGCAATTCGAATTTCAAGTTGCTTCGGTTCAGTGTTTCGCAACAGTGGCTCTTGGTTATCCTTTCTGCGGCTCTCATTAATCTTTTGATAATGAATTTGTTTTGCACTGTTCATGTAAATTTTATCGAACTATTCTTCATTTCAATAGTAACACCATTACTATTAAAGCAATAAATTTGGTTAAATTTTTTATTGTTTGGTAATGAACATTTCTTTAGCCAACAGACGAGGACAACATTACACAGTTCTACTTGGGAGTTACTGGATGTTAGTGTTAGCGCATTAGCTTGGTTTCTTAGCTTCGTTCTCATTCTCAATTAAGAGTTTGATTCTTATTTATTGAAAACGGATGAGAGGAAGACCTAACGTGGTCTTGCGATAGGTTGTAGGACTAAAGTTGTAAAATACTGGGCTAATGCTGCAGAGTTGAAGTCGGGCCGGGCTTTTCGGGTTGGGTTCGGGCCTAAGTTGACAAAAATTTCGGGCTAAAGTGGGGCCTGAGACGTGCTTTTTGTCGTAAGTGCACAAAACTATAATCAAAATAACTTGGCAACATTGCTAAATTTTTCAGACCTAACTCAACTTTCGTTTTTTTTTATTCGGGCATGATTTGTGCTTCAAATTAGTTTTCGGGTTCGGGCCCGAACAAGTCGGCCCGTTTACAACTCTGTAATGCAGTAGCAAAATCGAAGGGGTCTAAAAGGGCTGAACAGTGAACAAGCCGTGCAACCAGTAAAACTGAACATGGGTAATTTTTGTAATTTTTCAGCAAAACTTACCCTTTAGCGCCATTAGGATCAAAATTTGCTCGTTTTCAGAGTCATTTGAAAAAAAAACTGAATTTCAAAAGTCTTAACATAATGAAATTGCCCAGCCCCTTCAGCCCCCCTTTACTTACAGGTCAAGTCCAAACACTTTTTAAACGCTTGTATTTTGGGGTAAATGTTCTAAGCGACTTGACCTGGCTGCGCCACTGGGGATAAAGCCCTTTTTAGCGGGTCCCTTAAAATTAAATATTCATGCTTTCAAACTTAAGTTTGAACTTGAACAGGAAGTAAGGGAGCTGAAGAGGCTGATAAATTTATTTCTGTCAAAGGGTTTCAAAATACTAGCATTTAGTTCTCTTAGTTTCAGATGGCTCTGCAAAAGTCCAAAACGCCATCTAAATTGCGTTAAAATGGCAATTTTTCCGAAAAATTATAAAAATCGCCCAGCAGCTAGAGGCACCGCCCCCAGACCCCTGTTTATGTAAGACGCATGCAAGTTTTAGCCTTAAGTTCAAGCCCCTCTTTGGCAAAATCCTGTTCGGTACCTGTGCTGATGCTGTAATATTGATTTTTTTTTTTTAATTTTGTGATATTTAGTTTTTGCTTTCAGCTTAGCGCAGTGCCGTGATGAAGCTAACTACTATGGGCTGGTGAAATGTTTCAACAACTTAAAAAATAAAAACTTGAAGCAGTTGCACAAAACCAATTGAAAATTTTCGTTTATTTGCTTGCGGCTCCTGTCAACTTTGAGGTTTGGTTTAAAATTTGGCTCTGGACCAAAAAAGGTTGAGAACCACTGCTTTGGTTCATTAAAAAACAATTTATGAGAAAAGTAATTATTTGTTTTCAAATAATTTAAAGAGCTCGAATCTTTGCCAATGTTTTTGAACGCTTATGTAATGAACAATGAACTCATCCGAAAACCAGACGAAAAGTTAAGAACAGATTTTGTACTTTAAGTTTGGAATACAAGCAGGTTTCAGTCTTTCTTACTGCGCACAATTTGCGCGTCATTGTGATAGTGCAACTCACCTTTGTACGACATAGTTTTCTTTGCTCCATTACGGAATTTTGATACACGTTTCGTTCGGTACTAAGCAACCATTATCTTCAAATGACTGAGCACCAGTAGGAGTGTCTGCAGAAAAAAAAATCAGTTTTTAATTGTTAAGAAAAAAATGTCTGCACAATGCAGCGAGCAGAGCAAAACTGCGGAAGAGAAAACAACCCATGGAATGCGAATCTTCGAGTTTTTTGTTGGTTCGAAGTTGTTTATTCGTACAAAGAGCATAGCACGTGCCCAAGGCCTACACAGATACCCTCAGCACGTATAAGGCACGGTCTACAGAACCGTACGTCAAGTCGTCAGCGTATGAGTGTATCTTTTGTTTCTTGTAACCAACGACAGTTTTTACGTCAGTAAGTGTCGGCTCGTTGGGCGTACGGATTTTTCTAGAAAATAACATAAAAATACGCTCGAACACTCACGATTTTACGCCCAGTTCAGACTGGGCTATAAGCTATACGAGAATATGTGTTTGTGTGCAAGGTGGCAGTAATTAAAAACCGTGGGTCCTTGTGAATGTCATCAAATATTCAATTCCGTAACTTGTCTTATAAAATCATAGAAGGTGTTTCTGTGATGTTTCAAGCATTAAAATTTTTAGGTTTGAAATTAACGCAATCAAATAGGCTTTCGTAAGTTGGTGAATTTGTTACAACTACTTTTTGTGGCTTTCTGTCAAAATGGGCAATTACGAAAATGAAACGTTCAGTCCATTTCTGCCGCAATTTTGGTGGAATAAGCAAAAATGGAAGTTGAAATGGCCAAGTTATATCAAAAAGCAATTATTGTGAAAATAATCTCCGCTTGAAACATTTCCTTTTCAAAAAAAAATTGCATTATTTTTGGTTACAGCATTTGACTTTTTTGGAAATTTCAGCATCGTTTGTAGTGAAACGCTTACGTACAAAAAAAGCATTTCAGTCATGGCCACCGTCATTACAATACTAAATAATAGCTACGTGATGTACGAATGCAAAACATGGTGATGCAATAATAATGCTCTTTAAACCTAATTAAGTACTATTACATGGGAAAATGATCTTTGTTGAACTAATTCGTTTAACATCAAAACGTTTAAAAAAGTCAAAAAAATTGAACCACCAACTTCCTCAATAGCAACCTAGGTCAACTGCTGTTTCAAGGAATATCACCCCTCATCAATTAGGCTAGCAAGGTAGGCTTATCAATTTTCAAATGACCGCTGTGCTACATTTCACTAGCTAAGCTCCATATTGTAACATTATCGGAGTCAAGATAATTAGGATAAGAATCCAAAATAAAACATGGCGCCCATGAAAGCTTTACAGTATTATCAAATGTAGATTTCATATTTAAAGCTTTACGATATATTGAATATTTAAACCATTTTTTTAGTCTGCTATTGTATTCAACACACCTAACACCTTGGATAAAAATATTTAAAACTCTACAGTTTAATTTTCCTTTAATGAGATCTTCAAAGAGGTTACTTATTCCAGAGGAATCGGATATTTTACTATTAATAACATTTGGGTCAGGTTTTGCATTAAGGACTGTTTTTTTTTTGGTCAAATAGTTTAATAAAAAAATGCTTATCCGTTCTGATATTCTGGTACTGATTTGCCAATCGTATTCAAAAAAAAAAAAAAGCAAAGAAATGCAAAACAAAAAGGAAAAAAAAAACAATCGGGAAGCAGAACCAAAAGCCGGGCCGGAAGGATAGAAAATTATGATCACGTAAAAAAGGCAACTGTCAATGCATAGAAAATTAAAACGTTTTGTTTGCTAGGTTTTGCAAAAATGAAAAACTAGCCAACGATTAAATCGTGGAAAAATCGTGCCGAAATTGGCATGAAATTGCGTTGGGAAATACCATTGTTCAAACGAATTAATCCGCATTATTCTAGCTCTTTAATTTAAAAATTTTGTTCTGATAACAACATTTAAAAAATTCCCCTCACAACTAGCGGCAAGTGATTTTGTCAACACACTGTAAATCAAACAAATACTATAACTTTCAATTTTAGAGTAGCGTTTAAAGGATTTTGAAAATAGTCTACAGCTGCTTTTAAAAACTAAAACTTTTTCTGCGGTTTTAGTATTACCACACGAAAGGTTACATTTACTAACACTGGAAAAGCGAAAAAAAATTTCACCACAATTATTTTGAAAAATTCAAGTATTGGCCCAAGCTAGTTTCTAATTCTACGGTACTACCGGTAGAAGTTTTGAAGTATTGTTCAATAAAGAAAATTTTCGAATAGCAGCACTGAGACTGAAATCTTGCATTAGGTGAATCAATCCATAATCATTGATGGTACTTCACAAAATGACATAATCAGTCGCATAGGTAGTTAGGGCGGTTACGCAATAGGTAGTTCTGTTACGCAACTACCATTTAACAACCACCGGAACCATTGAAAATCAAGCCAATACTGAATGCTAAATGACAAGAAGTCCAAAATGTTTAAGTATGAAGTTTGCTTTGCTTAGTATAGTAGGTTGTTGAGCAATGACACGCGTAAATAGCAGGTCAATTATGATTTCACAATATTTTGAAGTAAACAAGTCCAAAACTTCCCCAGTACCGCAAATTTCCCGTAAACACGGCATTTCAAAGAAAATACTGAATTGTTTTTCACTTTACAAATGAAAGGAAAAAGCGACAGAAATCTCACTCCTTAATTACATGCAGTTTTAACACAACCAGCAGCCCCCCCCCTAACCAACTGATCATGAGACCAGGCAAATATGAACCCAACAAGCAAGTCAGAAGCAATTTTTCGAAAGTACTACCCTACACTGCCTTTTCACTTAATTCCGACTAAGCGCATCAGTATGGCTGGCCCAAACCAAAATGCTGGTAACAATTTTTGATTTTCACGTTTTGTATCATTTTGAATTTCCTCGCATGCACCGAAGACTAAAGCTTAAAAAGCACTTAGCATTTAATCAATTCAAGTACGGTAACAGATTTTCTTTCAAAAAAGTTTTTTTAAGGGAGGGTAACATAAATTAGAATGGTAGTTTGTGCAAGGGCTAAAAGTTGATTGGAACAACAATTTCCTGAAAAGAATCAAGTACTTTGTACGGCATATAATGACTTACACAACGTCACAATTCACACATTTTGTAACGATGCTCACTTGTGAGGTTACGTTGCGATGAAATAGATGTTTCAGTTGTCATTATCAGAGTGGTGTCTGGGGAAGATGGTGGGGTGAGGCACGCCTCTGGCAGGTCCGATGACGTCAAAATTCTAGAATCGCTCGAGGAAAAGCCCGACTGTGGAGTGAAAGCACTAGGTGCAGGAGAAAATGGGATAGGCGAACCGGGTCGTGACCCTGCGTCACTTAAAGTATCGTTGACGTGAAAACTATTGAGTTCGTTAGGAATCGAACAACCGTCAGTTGCTACTGCTTTTTCTATAGGTGACCAGTCATATTTAGGTATTTTCGATCTTTTTACGGGATTTAAACCACGGCTATCACAACTGCGTACTATGACATCACAACGGCATTTCCATTTTTTTTCAAAAGCGGATTGATTGTGACGAATCACTGCATTGACTTCCGTCGTTAGGTCATTTCTGTCAACAGGATCTGCTCCAAACAAGAGTCGTTTTCGGAGCGAGTGGCTGGGGCACACTGGGACGCTACATGTGCGCCCCCCAGTCCAGGTGAAAGCTGAATTAGGAGACGGCAATAATAACACGGCTTTTTCTTGCATATTTTAAGAGTTGTTCTAAAGTGAGCTGCAAATAACGCTAATAACTATTTCTGCAAGCAAAATATGCAAATTCATTAACCTTTAAAAAGCGTTTAGCTAGTAAGCAAGCTTGGCAGCACAATATAATTTGCAAACAAATTCATTTAAAAAGTTTTATTCAGATAAAATTGAGAGAATAAATCTTCGTTCCCGTCCTGACGTTCGCGTTGCTGACTTTAAAGATATAAAGTAAAATTACGGATAAAGTTTAGAAGAAGCTGTTTAAAGGCTGAGCTTCAGAATAATGATACTGTAAATCACACCATCTGGTGAAAACCTGCTGACCCTTAATACTAGCAATTTAAAGTGGCTTGGACGTTGCATTAACTCTAATTCATATTCTACTGTAACTTCAACATTAAACTGCTAGCTCTGAGCTGACGTAATAAAACATCAGACAACCTTTGCAGGTTTTTCAGGTTAAAATTTTTTTTCTCACTTGCTTAATTGCCTAATGAGCTGCCAGAATACCAAAGCGGTAATAAACCAAAAAACTTTTCCCGCTACTCTCGCTCTGCCATTTTCTTTTTTCAGTTTCTGTTGCCGTGTTGCTGCTTGTTGCTCAATTTCACTCGACGTAAGACAAGTCTGAACTCGTCCGAAATAAAACTTTGTCGTTACTGATTACATGTACTTAAGTTTGAAGATTTGATACATTCTTATTTTGAGACCCAGCGACTGTAAAAACATGCAGATTAAAGTTGTGGACAAATTTGGTTAATCACAACTTCACAAGACTATCAACAGTACTATATTTCGTGCTTTTTGTTTACGCGTATAAGACATACTATAAAGCAAAGTTTCGAAATAGCTTTGAATTTTATTATGTAAAATAATTACTAATTAAACGCATTTATCTTGTAGTTTTTGAAACAATGAAAAATTTTATTAATTGTTTTAAAAGCAAAATGACATAACTGTAGTCCTCAACAAATAAAATATCCCTAAATATACAGAACTGAGAGATAAAGGGTTTTGCTTTTGTGGGCTTTCTTGCCATTATTTTTGCTCAGATTCATTGCGCAATGCAGTATCTTATTCCAACCAAGAGACGTTTCTGATGATAGAAAATTTTGATTTAAAGCATAATTTTTGCAATTATTTCTATTCATTTATTTGCGTAATGAAAATGCATGGTTTAAAGTTAAACGTCGCTTCAATATGTGTAAAAAATAATCTGACGTTACAACAAGTAATCTGACGGAATTTTTCTGTAATTTCCGAAAAAAAATCAACGTCAAAATCTTGCGCAATCTTTTCTCAGTCATTGTGAAATTCTAGCATCAAAACAACCACCGAACCAGAACCTGGCACGTTCTAGAGTCCTTTTATTCCGTTTCGATCTCTTCTTCTATCCGGTTTCTACTAACTTTCAACTGTCTCATTCTTGAGAAACTGCCACTAATGAATGAATTTTTGTGCTGTAACGAACCGGAAAACAAACCCAAGCTGATTTCAGAAATTGTCGCCATTTCTAACTTTTTCCAGTATGAATAATATATACAGTATGCAATGTATCTTAGCTGCTGGAAAATAAATTAAATTAGGTAGTGACTATTTCTCGGAAAATTTTCAAGTTAAAGAGAATAAAACGAAAATGAGAAGGGGTTAAGATTAGGGTTTAGGTTAGGGTTCAATTTGGGAATAGTTTTAGAGTAAGCATTTGAGTTTAGGTTAGATTTGAGTAAGAAATAATAAAAAACTAGATAAAAATTTCCGGTGAAATAAAGCCTTCCATTTAATTATTTGCCAATTTATGAACTCGAGCTGAAAATTTTGAAATTCAGTTTTTGGAATATTTGAAAAATGAAGATCAAATGAGCTCAGTTGGTTAATTTTTCTGAGTTAAGTAATTTTAGCTGCTGATTGTGTACTGCGGAACTATTCTGTGTTTTCCATTTGCAAAAAAGACAGCGGCTTTTTGAAACACTACTTCGTCTTTCTTAACAGTAGACGGCTTATTTGGAAGCTATAGTAAGTGACGTCTTTTAGTAATGACGTAATGAACAACAAGTTTACTACAGAAAGTCTGGACTTATTGTTACCACGAATTGTGACGCAATGGTAAATCACTTTGTTAGTACTAGCTTCATGAGGGTAGTTATAGTATTGTATAGCAATTTTGTGATTGATCGCATTTGCTGTTTCAAAATAGCTTGACGTATTTTCAGCTAACGAGCTGCACTTCGGTAACAAAGTTCAAAAAATTAATCACAAGTTTACATCCCAATATAGTTTTTATCCCAACCACAGCTTCAACTTGAATACAAACTAACCCTAGTAAATCTGACTCTAACACTACTTAAATAGTAGCTCGAACCATAACTAAAGACGTATTTTTTTTATTTTTTCAAAGAAGCTTACCGTAAAATTTCCCGGTTTACCCTAAAAAATTCTTTAAAAATCGATGCTCTTGTTGTTGAAGACCAGCCGGTAATAACTGTTAGAAGTGTGGTAGTACCGGGATTGGCATTCAAATATTAATTTGATAGTTTGACTCTGTTGCTAAAACACAGCTCAAGGTGTGGTTCAAAAAATACCTTTGCCGACTTTACCGGCAATTTTATACCCGGGTAAGTACCTGGTGAAAAAGAGTGTCGCAATTCCCTGCTATTTACATTACGCCATTTGATTAACATTTTGCTACAACAGCTATTTTTACACACATAAGTACACATTTTCACAAAAAGCAGTGCAGTTTGATTTGAGGCTGGCTGTTCTTAAATTTTTACAAACATTTAGCCTTTGTTTGTTCTGAAATTTGATTGCAGAAATAAGTGACTCTAATTCTTGCTTGCTAGAAAGTTTTTTTTTGTCATTAATACTATTCATTATTCTACAAATAATCTTTAGGTTAGTTAACAATGGCAATCATAGAAACTCTCATGTTCTTAATTTAGTTGACAGTGTTGTAATTTTTTTGTCATGCCGAGGCTAGCATTGCTCTCAATTTCCTTACAAATTTTGAGCAAAAATGTGCCCGTGTTCTTATGAAGTAGTTCCTTTCAGAAAAGAATGTACTTCGTTAATACAACAACTGCGTACTCACTACTCCAACCGAAATTTTTTGTTTCAGCACCAAATTTTTTATCGCATGCTCTATTTTAAAATACTGAGAGTAGTCTACTGTGACTGTACTGAGAATAAATACAGTACAGTATTTGTTGCTAACTTACTACAACTGAAACCTCAACGTGAATGTGCCATTTGTTTCATTGTGGTTTTTGCATGAGAACCGCGCATGCACACACGCTCTTCAACAGTTATTTGCCCAGTTATACGCTCTTAATTGCTACAAACGTGAGTTATGATGCAATAATGATTCCCTACTTATAACTCTCTTACTGCCTGGTTCGTTGACCTCATCAGATTCTTGCATACAGTTAGTTAAATTGCTGAACTTTCGTTGCTACAGCAGTATACTTGCAGATCTATCATTGCGCATTCAATTGCTGGAGAAGTTTACGATGAAACCCATACTGTAAACACATAATTTGCGTAGTCGTGACTAACTTCATAAAAGAAATGCAAATGCCAGGTTCTCCGCGTACGGTAATGAATTTCAACTGTTAAATTTTAAAAAAATCTTAAATTCAACTGCTAAAGTCTTCCGTTAATGTTAGATCAAACAAAAATAACTTGCTTGCCTTAAATTATAGCTTAAAAGTTTTTGAGATTAACCTCAATTAGAAAATTTGCGTTACCAGTTGGATTACTTAAGTCAGTATTCTGGTCTAATTCACGCTAAAAAATTGTAGAAACGTATTACAGCATCATTTATGATTTAACAAAATTTGATAGCAATTACAATGCAACTATTACGACGATAGGCTGTGACCGCAAACCACAGACCAATCCCGAGGGCACAGGTGTACTGCAGGCGTAAATATGAAATGTACAAGTACTCCTTTTCTGTCATAGCCGTCATAAAACGTTCATAAATTGCTGGTGATTCAGATCTCAGGATTCCTGTTTTACATTTTGTACAGGTATGCACCATACAGTCCAGAAAAAAATTATACACCACAACTTTTTACCGAGAAAAAGCAAATTTGTATCGTGTTGTTTTTTCAATAAAACTCAAAAACAAAAAATTAACAACAAATGAGGCTGAAAATTCTATAACATTTAAGAACAGCCAGCCTCAACACAAAATTTACTGGGTCTTATAAAAAAAGTGTAATGCAGGGATGTCCAAAATCTGGCCTGCTGAGAATTTTATCCGGCTCGCGTTGAAAATATATTCGAATGACTTGACTGAGTTGATCTGACTTGATCATATTTGACTGACTTGATCACCCATCAACCTGTTCCTTCTCGTTCCCTGCGATTAACCGACAGTAATTTGTTACTTGTGCCGCAAACTTTCTCTGCTTTCTGTGATCGCTGTGTTAGTGTATGCGGGACTCGTCCTTCAAAGGCATTACCACTACACATAAAAGACGCCCAATCTACAAATCAATTCAAAGTTCTGCTAAAAACACATTTACTTAAACAAGCATATTTTATGTGATTAGTTTCTCACTGTGCATACTTCACATGCTAACTAGTATTGCTTTTTTTCACTTTTGTCTCCATGTTAGTATTTTTAAAAAAAAAGTGTGCCATATGTCAACTGCACAGTGTACACAAATTTTGCTGCCTGTGACTAAGTGTGCTACTTTTTCGGATTGTTGAGCCGTGTTTGTACTCTAAAGCGCCTTTGATGCTACCTTGCAGGAAACGGCGCTATGCAAATGACTACATTATTATTATTACAATACAATTTTGGCCAGATACCACAATTTTCCCAGCAATCGTCAGTACGACTTATTTGTTTAGTCCCCACACCCTTAGTTTTTAATTTCTGTGCAGCTGCAGATCTTTTTTATTATGTTTTGGTCTTCACCTCAACTTTTGACCCAAATGCAGTTTTTCTTTTCTCACTTGAGATATTTTGAACTTCGTTGGCCCGCACACCCTCGCTAGGTCCAACTTGGCTTTCCATCGAAAAAGTTTGAACACTTCTGGTGAAATAATTCTCCCACAAAAACAATTTAATGGCGTAATTCAACGTGCAAATCAAAGTTTCATTTTCCTCCTGTTCTGACTGAAAACAGCAATCGAATGTTTAGAAGGTGTTTTTTTTAACTTGATGTTTTAACGTTTAGTCATTTTTGATGTTTGCCCTGGAAATGTTGTTCAACTTCTGAATTCCTCAAATTGTTTTACAGTAGATTCTTCAATGTGTTGCTAAACAATTGAGAATGCAGTATTGTAGTAGCAATAAAAACTTAGAATCGCGTGCAAATCATGGTAAATATTTATCAAACCGATCTGAATCATACTACAGTATGATTGTCATTGCAACATTTTCCCGCGAAAAGGATCTAGTCATTTCTCCTTCACCTCAGGCTTGTATATTCTCCTCGAGAAGGAAACCGTATCTTTATTTGTTTACTTTCTTGAAAGAAAATAGAACGATGGATTATGAACTGTTTACTCAAATCCGCAAAACTACAAATGACGTTAAACGCTTGACACAGTTTTTTACAAGAAATTCTAATACATTGCGCTATTAAACGATTCGAAGAAATCACAAAAGAAAACATATTTTGCACGACAAATAGGAATCTCTTGACTATGACCCTTGTCTTAGCCTTTCTCAAAATTTGCACGACAAATACGTATGCATTAACATAAATTATCTTGGCAAATTGAGGTAGCCTATTTGTTTGGTAAAAATAAAACGTTAACATGAAGAGTTAAAAGAAGAGGAATAAACATAGGTGGGCAAGTTAATGCAAAACGTTAGCTTCGTTAACCACTAGTCCGTTGACAAACTTCACACCTCCGTTAACGTTAATCCGTTATTTTCAGCTTTAATTAACGGAAGTTAATAAAGTCCGTTAATCCGTTAACATTTTGCGTGTAATTTACGTTTCTTTTTATTCACTCGCTTCTAGAATACGTATTGACGCTGTTGAGCTGATTGTAAGGAAATATTTATTGCTATGGTGGTCTTTTTGTGTTTTGAAAGATACATATTACAGTTTAATCTAATTTCAAGACAAAAACAAGTTCAAATGCACAACGAAGCTGCAAGATATTAACGATAAAAACCTTAACGGAAGTTAACAGAACTTAACGGAAGTTACTTTAGTCCGTTAACAGCACTTAACGGAAGTTAATTTAGTCCGTTAACATGAAAAAACCTTTTAACGGATTAACGAGTTAATGAAAAAGTTAGCTTCGTTATTAACGGATTAACGGACTTGTGCCCACCTATGGGAATAAACTACCGGTACACCTTTGCTGTTCATTTCCAACAGAGATTTTTGGGATTTTTGTAAATCCAAATCAAATTTCCTGTACCACGCCAAACCGAGTAACAAGTTGAAGGGATTCATTGCCACATCTTGTGGCTTAAAAGTACAGCGTTGAAGGAATATATAACACAAAGGTGGAGAGCTGTTGGCTACACTTATTGTTTTTACATGTTAACTTTTAGGCCGTTTTTAGTTTCGATGCCTGCATATTGCTACGTCATGTCAAAGAATTCTTTGGCATGAATCAGCAATAAACAGGCACCGTAACCAAGAACCAGGTCTGAAAAGTAAACATGTGAAAACGTTAATAATGTCCGATCTGACCGGACAGGTTTGAACTCCAAATTTTCCGTTTCAGAGACGGTCTCCTTGCTTGCAACAATAATGAATAACGTAGAAACAAACGGTGATGATCTTTGCTAGAATTTTAGAATACATAAAACAGCTAAAACCTACCGATACATAAAAGCGTTTTGTTATTATCCTTGTAACATCGTCAGATGATGAACAATTGCAATAATATCGTCATTTTGATCCACAAACAAACACCATTGGGTCCTTTTCAAAATTAAGTCAATCATGATAAATAAATCGAACACTTCTGCTCGGTGTTGAAAAAGGAATTCAGATGATAAGATAAACTAAGAGTGAAAGAGAATATCAAAGTGTCATTGCCGCTCTTCTATCGATTTTCAAAAAAGGATTTTTCGAAAGCTCTGACTCAAACCAAAAATTTAGTTTATTTTCAGCTAATTGTCTAGGTGTCATTATACAATAAAACCTCACCAGCACTGTTAGAAATAAAAAACAGATTTATTGGAATAATTGAACGCTGGTATTTACTGATTTTGGTCTTTGAGTGAAACGGATTTTAATAAGTATATACTCGTGAATCTATAAAATAGTGCAAGTATCAATTGAATACGACTAAATTCGTATCTGCAAAACGCTTTCGTATTTTAATTCCATTTGTTAGTGGAATGTTTTAACAGATTGTTTTGTTTGATGAAACTTTTTTGCGTATTTTGTGTGCCACATTACTACGATAAACGTTGAAAGAGCATAAAATTCTCTTCAAAGTCAAATTCATATCTTTTATCAATTTTGATTGACGGTTGTAATGTGAAGTTACGACCTTGTTTGAACCAGTTGTTTGACGTCATCGTTGCAACTTTGCAAGTAAACAAACTTATGCTGCGGGTGACAGCTACGATTTACGACTTGAGTTTTTTTCAAATAGCTTTGAAAACTTGCCGTCGGCAACAAATAGCTTTAGAAACCGATAGATTCACAACTCCACCTTGTGATGGCAATTAACATTAAATAGATGCAAAATAATAGTGATCAAGTACATTTAATTAAAGATGAGCTAAGTTTTTTTTAGCAGCGCAATGTAATTGTACAGCTGCTAGTGTTTGACTTGACATATTACATCCATTAATGCAAGCAGGATATTGTGATTTCCAATCAGTGATTCCATTCAAATTTAGCAGGAACCCTGGGGCTTGTAACCGCTTCTCTTAAACTTAGCAAGCGATTCTTCCGAGTCAAAAGTGCACGATATCTATGCAATAGTTTTCATCAACCGGTTTTCCAAATATAGCAAACAGTTCGCGTGAATCCACTGAAAAAGCACTACGGCTCCCAACCCTTTATCCATCCTTTGTTTATGTAGTTCATGATGATTGCAGTCAGCAAAAATTATCGAGAGAAAAGCGAATGACTATTGACTAGCACACTTTGCGGTTTGAGGCAAGCAAAACAGCTTGCACGCTTGAGCAATTGCACCAGAGATTGAGTAAACAAAAGCTATGGCTTTAAAGTGAACTTGACTTGAAACTGAAGAGCAACTTGAACTCAATCGAACCTTATGCCCTAAAATAACATCAATAAACCCTAAACGTCACAATGCCGGAATATCCTGTTTCTGTTTTTTTTTTTTTTTGAAGCTTTAGCACTTTAGAACAAGTAAAATTGCTTCACAAAAGTCAAATAATGTCTCCTCCAAAGTATATATAGACTTGCTAAAGTAATTTTAATATTTTTACGTTTGTTTTCGTGATATTTATGCTGAAAAATAATTGTGACTATGAGCACACTTTCATCAGTTGATCAACAGGCCTATACCAATACCTAGCAAGTATATTTTAGTTAAATGGTAATTTGTTTAAATATTTTTGTCTTTCATACATGCAAAAAAAAAAGAGCAATCAAAAGTGAAAACAAAACATTTTGGTTCGAAATTTAAGCCAGTGAATTGTCAGATGCAACAGAAAAGTAACCTATTATTTTTAGTTTAGCAGATTAGAAATTTGCGTGGAGTAATTTGTATCCATTTTTTATCGCGAAAAAAGCATAAAATCCTGAAATTACAATAAAACGTGCAATTAGGTGCACTCAGAATGCAAACATTCCTAAAAAATAATATGTTAATAAATCAATGTTCAAAAATTATATATTTTAATCTTAATAACTAATAATCAGCTTTAATCTAAAATCATTGTTTTCACAACGTTATCATTTACTTTACATCTTACATTGCGCCTGAGGACTTCCTCGCCTCCGAGGGTCTTAGGTTTTTTCTTTATTTTTCAGTTTCCCTATTTCTTGCCCATCTTTTAAAATTTTGCGGTGTTTTCTTGCATTTATCCATATTTGTGCAACGTATTATAAAAGAATGAACGAAAAAGACGTTTTTAAAAAAACAAATTTTAAGATGTGTTTGATCTACGATACGCGTGATTGAGCTTTACTAGTTTAGTTGAGCCATTGTTGCGCAATTGCAAGCACGCGCTCGCTAAATGTATCAGCCCACTTCGCTTTACCTTCACTTGCAGATTGCACGCGCAAACCCATTTGACCTGCAATGTACGAGAGTTGTAGTTTTAATTGGGGAGCTCGTTTTAGCGCGTTTTTACAAAAGAGTGCTCTGGTGACATTGGTTGCTAGTTGCAATAGCACCTCATGGATTAACTGCTTTCGTGACAGCGGAGTAAAAACCCTGGCTTTATGCTTAGAAAGTATTTTTTTATTATATGTTACGTTACCAAAACACAAAATACAAAAAAATTGAAGAATTAGTTCTGCAATTAGTAAATTTTGCTATTCAAATAGCTATTGTTCAGAAAAATTAATTAAAATTCTAACTCCTATTTCTTTCAACTAAAACGCTTAAGCCTATTGCTGATGGCTTCTCAAAGTCGCTTAGTGCCAGAAGCTGATACGATGTTTAATCTAAGGTTATATTTCCCACCTGGTATTGTTAATTTTCAATAATGAGTTTGCAGCCCTAAGCAAAATTCTTATATACTGCATATATAAACCTAGCTTGCAATGTATTCCAATTGCATTTTTCGAAGTAGAAGTCCAAGGATTCTGAAATCAGCCTAAAAAAAAAAGTAATACAGTTTTGCTTTGTGTGGCAATAAATGAGTTAAAATTAGACCTTAGTGCGTCTTTATTTCGGACCTGATGAGAGCCATGTGCTTTAGGTAGCTACAACAACATAATCAAAATACTGAGAACAACGTACTGAGAAATTAATGAAGAGCTATAGGCAATATCCAAGTCTTGGAAGCAAAATCAAACTTTTGATAAAAAGCCTAAGACATGCTATTTCGGAATCGACTTTCGTCTTTGATTTCTCGTCAGGTATTAACATGAGCGTAGAAAGTCAAAGAGTCGAAAATCAACCAGATCTTAACATTTTTTTGGGGGGGAAATCACAATTTTACAAGAGATATACTAGTTCAGTTCAAACTAATTTCCAATTGCATGTCTTAGACAGCTGTTTCGCCCAATTTCAGAGCTTTTCAGTAGGGCTTGCAAGGCCAAAACTACAAATATCACCAACAGTGACAAAAAACTTCACGACATACATCTTTACCAATTTATCAATACATGAATAAATGTTTATCAAATTGTTTCTGTTTAGTTGGCCGAGCGGTAATGCGTTCATCTGTGGAGCGGGACGTCTGAGCTTCAAATCTCGGGCCGGTCAAATCGGACGTAGAGCTGCCAACGGCTCGTCACCGTTCCAACATTTCTTCGAAAAAAGCTGTGTTGCCCGGGCGCAATGACGCGGAGATGGGCCCCGTAAACTCGTTACAGGCTTCGGCGCAATGCAGCGAGTATAATGTAAGATTTCATTTTGTTTGACATTAATCTTTACCCATCAATTTGCTGATCCCGCGGATTTTTCTTGTAAATACTCATAAGGCCCTC
This sequence comes from Trididemnum nubilum, assembly GCA_963965965.1. Lineage (NCBI taxonomy): Eukaryota > Metazoa > Chordata > Ascidiacea > Aplousobranchia > Didemnidae > Trididemnum > Trididemnum nubilum. The sequence goes on along the minus strand of OZ014485.1, from coordinate 6,590,673 downwards.
TTACACTGTGCGTAAAATCGTGAGCGTACGAGCGTATTTTGAGTTTATTCTAAACAGAAATTCGATAAGCCCAACGTACTACCTTACCAGGGTACCAGCTGCCAATTGATTAAAATAAACCAAGAATACTCTCGTACGCTGCCGATTTTTTACCGACAGTGTAGACAGGGCCTAATAACGACAAAGAAATTCGTGCTTTTATCGTTTTTCTCTTGAGTATAATATATTGGGTATGCGTTGGAGGAACAAAGAACTTAATAAAGATAAATGATGCTTAGGAACATAACGGTCGGAATTTCTGCTCAATCTAAGAACAAAAATGATTGGCAAAATAGAACTAAGAATAGCAATTTAATAGACTCGTTTCACTTTAACTTGAAGCATCATCAGTAGAATGAATTACCCAATTTATAACACGAATTTATATACAATAGTCACCCGTAGATACCAGGTGGCCACGGCTTGACTGAAGTCCGTAATGTGACAAATCTTAAAACTTGTGAAGAGTCTGAAGCGTGGAAACATTTGCTAAATTAATTTTGACTCACCTAAAACATGGGCGTAGGGGCTCAAAATGATTTGGGGGGGGGCACCAAAGTTTTGCCCGAAAAATGACTTGAAAGTTGCCTGACAACTTCAAGCTGCTTTTTTACTAATCGTTTGTTTTTGCTTTTTCATGATATCAATATATAATTGAAACTGTGTTGTAGTTGAAATTGTGTTGTAGTTGAAACTGTGTTGTAGTTTTGAAACTGTGTTGTAGTTGCGACAAAATAAGCAGTGTTAATGTTAATGACAAATCAATCGTTTTTTTCTGTCAAAATAAAGGTGATCTCAAAAAAAAAAGATCTTCACTCATGTTGAGACGGTTTTTCTGTCCAGCGCTCGCAATATTTTAGTGGGCAAACTTGCCCGAACAACAAAAACTTGCCCAAAATTTTGACGCAAAATTGCCCAAATAATATGAAATTGCCCAAAATTTTGCCCGAAATTTCGACATTTTACACCAACCAGGGGGGCCGGTGCCCCCCCGGCCCCCCCACCTCCTACGCCTATGACCTAAAATATTGGAAAGAAGTAATCAAGTAACTAAATTACGCATCAAAGAAGCTCTAGATATTTTCAAAACTGAACAGCAACTGAATGTCGGTAACCAATCTTTGCCTTTGTACCTTTTCAATGCTTAAATATTTTAAATTCCCAAACTGTTGGTTTCTCTTGCGTGTTTTTATTGCACATAAACCTAATTGCTAGGGCAAGTTTTTGTTGCAGTAAAAAATTGAAAAAATTGCATTTATTTTTAACAAAAGTCGCAAAAAGTTGCATTTATGCACATTGCACAAACATTTTAAACAACAATGATTTACTCAACTGGTTTATTTGCATATAATGTAAAATTTAATATTGGCAAACATTACTTGAGGAGAAATGGCGATCTTTTGCCAACAGTTTGCCTAGCATGCTATTCACTCCACAGTGCACGAAGTTGTAAGCCAACTATTGCGTCCTACATAACATTGAGACGCAGGTAATCCGTCACATAGCTCTTTTTTAAGAAAATCAAAGACAATAGATCTATACTGAAATAGTTTTATAGCATGTTTTTTAAATCGCACTAACACTTTGCGCCATACTTAATAAAAATTGCAGTAAAAAGTTGCATGTAAAAAGAAAAAGTTGCAAAAAGTTGCAATCTAAAATTCCTAAAATCAGCTTAAAACATTGTACTACAATTAAATTCTTAGTATTTAGGAAGCTGTCGGAAGCTGTAAAAAAATTGCTAAAACTTGCCCTGCTAATCAGTACTTAAATTGTAGGGGGGACGCAGGGGGACGCGGGGGGACGCGTCCCCCCATCGAGAGTTAGCGTTCCCCCATCGAGATTTAGCGTCCCCCCCCCATCGAGACTTAGATGTCCTCCCATCGAGAGTTGAGCGCTGGATGACCAGAGGAAAAATAGCCAGCCAGGACTAAAAGATCCTAATAATTCCTATCGAAAATAGTCGCAAATTGCGGTGAAGACCTTTTTTTTGGTCTTCTGATTTCGGGGGAAAATGACTTCAATTTCCGGCGAAGACCTTTTTTTTTTTATTGGTTTTCACCTGATTTCGGGGAAATGACTTCAATTTCCGGCGAAAACCTTTTTCTTGTTTTTGGTCTTCATTCAAATTCGGCGACGGAAATACACCATTTCAACTAAACTTTTTGTAAAGTTGGTCAAGGCTGCAAAAGCGTCCCCCCATGAAAAATTTTACAATTTCAGTACTGCTGCTAATTACCTAGCGTTCTTTGATGCGGTAATGTGGTCTCAACCGGTGGCTATTGCGTTGAAAATTGAAATCCACCGGTTATTGATAAGCATAGAGCTTTCCCAAGTCCGAGTTTTATGGGCGATTTTCGACGCTCATTTTCTGCGAGCTGTTCTAATCAATAGGGTAAAATCGGTGCTGTAAATTGGGTAATTCATTCTACTGATGATGTTTTAAGTTAAAGCGAAAGGCGTCTAAAAAATTGCCATGCTTAGTTCTATTCTGGCAATCGTTTTTGTTCTTATATTGAGCAGAAATTCCGACCGTTATGCACTTAAACGAGGACTAAAGGCAAAATCAATGGGGGTATCTAAAGTTAGGCCAACCGCATATGACTAGATTAGCGTTGACTCCATTCTTTTTGACCCAGCCATTATAGAGATATTCTACTTCAAACACAACGTCGGTGACTGTAATGTTATAAATTTAAATAATTTTTATTGGCAATCCTGTCGTTGATAAGCATTAGTGTCTTACAACGCCTTCCCAGTTCTATTTTGAGGCAACGATCAGGGCATGGTATGGAATGGAATTTAAAATGGAATAGAATGCAACGGGAATTTCGGTATGGAATATGGAAAATGCCAGAATGGAATGGAATGGAAGACAATCTTCCATACTTCGATACCAATTCCATACTAGATTTCGCTCATGGCATTAACAGAAAAATGCATACGGATAGTGATAACTAAAAATATTAGGAAGCGTATAGCAGCTAATATCTGTTTTGTTTTGAGAATGACAATTCGTCTAGTGCCGTTGCCAGAGCAAACGAAGTGAGGGTTGCAAAAATAGACTGAACTTCTGCGCATTAAAACTGATCTTGTACCCCTGCAAATTAAGAGCTATTTCAAAATTCTGTGATCATGTCTAAAAAACAGACAAGTAAGTCCGGTAGCGTTTTTTAGTTCCTTTCGTTTCCGGTCCATAGTCACTTGGAAAGTTTATCTGCTGCCGTGATTGCGACCCAAACAACCTTGAGTATGTTTTAAACAAACAAAAACAGCTGGCTTTTAAAAAAACGAAATAAACGATTTTGTTGGTCTGCATTTCTACTCCATACGACACACCCATAAACAGGCGTGCAACCAAGATTTTGCGAAGGAGGGGGCTTCGATATTGAAGTTTTTTTGTTTCAAAAATGCCTGGATTGGGTGGCGTGCAGAGCAAAGTGCTGCAACTCAATCATCTGATATAAACGGAGGTCTGGCGGCGAAGCCCCTGCCGCTGGGCGATGTTTTGATTTTTCAAGAAAAAATAACTATTTCAACGCCATTTGGATCACATTTTGCACGTTTTTGAAAGCCTGTGGAAACGTTAAAATGCTTTGCCCATTCAGCCCTTATTTTACCCACAAGTCAATTCAAAAACACGTTTAAACACTTGCCTTTTAGGGTTAAATTTTTTAAGTAACTTGGCTGGGGGGGGGGCTGAAGCTCCCTTTGCCCTCGCAGTTCCTCCACTAAATCCGTAAATGCTTAGCGGCCGTTGTGCATCCCGACTCATAGTTTGAGAAACACTGGCTCCGGGCTTAGAATACTTTGAATTGAATACGATGCAAACGTTCATGGTTTTGAAATTGATATGACTAGCGTAATTGGTACTTGAAGACCTTTTAGGGATTAGGTTCAGAGGTGCAAGCTTTGAATGTTAAAATTTGAAAATTGAACCACTAACCTTTCGGTATTTAAAAACTTTAATATACTGCTAATATAGGTAACTTTAATCAAGTTGGTAGGATTGAAGGTTATTATTCCTTTTTGCATCTTTGTCGGTTTTATTGACCTTGCATGATGTTCCAAAAAACGTAATTTTAGTAAACCAAGATAGAGGAAAAGGCCCCCCTGGCCCCCGTAGCAACGGCACTGAATTTGCCAAGTGACAAAACCTTTTTTTCCTCCGGAACAAAAATTTGCATTTACTTTTCTATCCTCGAATGAGCTTAATTCTTTGTAGTTGTTTTTTTTGCGTTTAAACTTTTTTTCGGTATTTTTATAAAATATTTTTGGCACTTGGGCTACGCTATATTTCATAGTTTGTGTGATTATAAACTTGCAATCATTAAACCCAGTGCATAGTTGCATAACCCTCAACCTACTCTCTGTTGCTTGAGTGGTTAATATTTTCATGCTGAATGAAACTTTATGGCAGCTCATAGCGATAGTGCTTCAAATATGGGATGAGATGCATCGTACCATACCACGCTGCTTACTTTTGCAAGAGACTACTTGCAGAGGTACGCTTAGCGTTGCAAAAGTACATTACAAATTACGTGTAGTTTCCGGTCTAAACTTACCTTGGTACGGAAGTATGGAATGGAATATGGAAGAAAATTTTAGTATGGAATGGAAATGGAAATGAAGAAAATTGCCAGTATGGAATATAAAAAATAATCGTCGTCAATTCCATTCCATACCATGCCCTGACAACGATTAGGCTACTTACTACATTGGGTCGTTTCGCTACGCACTAATCAGTTTGATCTTGTCAGCAGAATAGATCCGAGCTGGGAAGAAGAGTATACTATACGATAGCCTAGGTAACAAACGTCTGAGAACAATCGAAATTAAAGCTAGTAGAGTTATTAGAGTAGGCTAGTAGATCATTGTTTTCAACTTAGATGGAAAAGTATATTCCAGGGTCTCAAAATGCCGCAAGCAAATCAATAGGCCTACTCAAGTATTGGTAGCCTTATTATCAGGCATGAGTTTGTACTGTGTAGCCTAGTAATAAAAACCTTGTTGCTAGACTAAGCTAGGATTTAGACTGAAATGTATGTTCCAGCTAGATTTTTACTGAAATCGCTAGGCTACTCGGATCTGTTGCGCTGATAAGATCAAACTGATTAGTGTGTAGCGAAACGACTCAATGCAGCAGCCTAATCGTTGCTTTAGATTGGAACTAGGAAGGCGTCTCTGAGACGCTAATGCTTATCAACGAAAGGGTTGCCAATAAAAATTATTTAAATTTATATCATTAGAGTCACCGACGTCATGTTTGAAGTAGAATATCTCTGCAACAGATGGGTCAAAAAGGATGGAGTCAACGTTAATCTGGTCTAATATGATGGGCTCAACTTTAGATATCCCCATTGATTTTGCCTTTAGTCCTCGTTTAAGTAAGGTTGATTGTAATATTTTAATTTTTAATCACAATTCATCGATTGGCGCTTGGAATACAAAACTGAGCACATAATAGCTCTCTACCGACATCGCCCGCTAAACCAAAAATTTGCAAATTTTAGGTTGAATAACAACTATGATTATTTTTACTGTAATTAATCACGTTTGTCTTGAAGAATGTTTAAACAACAAAGTTTCCTTCAACACTTTAAGAACCAGATGAGAGTAATTATAAATCGAATAGATAGCTCAGTTGTCGAGCTTTATCACAACATTTGTGCTAAGTCTGAGTGCTTTGTTTTTGTGTTGTTCAATAATAAAAATTTCCACAAAAAAATAGATAAATAAGAGAAGTACCAATACAAACCAAGAGTTGGTTTCCTCTATCGTTATGCAAAGATTTTTGCTTTTAAAAAGCAAAGTGGTGTTTCTTCTACAGCACGTTTGTTTTGAATTGTGAAGTATAAACAAATTCAAACATTAATATTTTGTTTGCAGCAGTTTTGACTTCATTTTTTTATTTGTAATTACATTTGAGTATATTTATTTATTCATTAAGTTGCTTTGACCAGGAGACAGCGAAGATAGGACCCTTTCGGTTTTCGAATCAAGCTGCTACCTGTTGACCACTTACGGTGGAGGCTTCATACTCTACCCTACAAAGCTGAACGCCAAGCAGGGATGCTGCGTGAATACCAATTTTTATAGTCTTTTGTTTGACCCTTCCGGGAATCGAAGTAACGTTTAAGTAGAAAACACTTTATCCGCTTGATCACTAATCGGTGTACGATTTGGCATTAATAGTAGTCCATTCAAACGCCATAACTGTAGCCTCCGTGATATCGTTATACTCGTATGAATACAGCTGGAATCATAAAAACTATCTTCTTTTGATGCACAATCTTCCGTAGTGCTGTACATATTTTTTTACCGGTCAAGCTCTTCTAAATATATATATATTTTTTTAAATTTCTCCAATTGAAACATCAGAAGAAAGACGGCGTTTCTCAGAGAATAAATGCTGCTGGAAGCAGGAAGGCTATCGCTAAGCACGATGCACCTGAATTACTTTAGATGCGCCAAAGCGGGCAAGTTGGTTTTGGTTACATAAGGGTCGGCAGGATTTCGAAGAGATGCTAAGCAAACGCAGCAGACTAAACCTTGCTTTGCAAATGGAGACACCTTCCTTGTTTTTATACCCGGTGTGTGATTACATTTACACTGTAACAAGTTAAAGAACAAAGAACACTTAAGATTTGCTGTGAAAAATTTTCTTGTGAAGTAAGATATTGCTCTCAACCAGACGTTAAAGCGTAGGTAAGACTGTTATGAAACAGTTTAGAATGACAGAAGCAGAGTTATTGGGAATCGTTTGCGTTGTATTGTTTTCCCACGAGCGTGTTCTAGAGCATTCGAACAAAAATGATTTAACGTTTCCGTTTGTTTCTCACAATCCGAATCATCACAAACGTGGCAGCGACGGATGTGCAGAACAATAGGCCTCGATGCGCGAGCCTCAGCTCTCTAACCTACTTCTATATTGCTCTATAACGCAGGGAGGGCGGTGGTTCTGAAAGGCTTAAAAAAAACAAGCCATGTTTCAGTATTTTTCTCTCACAATGCCAGTTTTGGTTTGGTTATGGGAAAATGTTCATTCGAAAAAAGTTGGCATGAAGAGGAGTGAATGGCAGAAGATCGCAATGAATGGCAAATGACATGAGGCTGCAGTGGCATAGATTCCTTTTACTCGCATCACTGATCCATTGCTTAGAAGGTAATACACAATAGCATAAGCTATAATATGCAGAAAAGTACTTTGAAGACGGCCATTAGCATTTGAAGTTTCTGGAATGAATTTAAGCTAAAGTATTTAGCTGAAATTAAGCAAAGTATTTCTCCAGCAAGAACGTGATAAGTTTTATAGGTTTGACAGCTGTTTTTAGAGGTACACTGAAACATTGTTTTTACCTAAAAGTGAGACCCGCGATAATGCTTGAGCTAACTCTCACAAAAACAAACCAGCAAAAAACGTCAAAGTAAGAAGTTTTATGGGAAACAAGTTTAGAGCATCTTAATCTGGAATCGAACAGAAAATTTGGGAATCAGAAAAAGTTTCAGACAAAAGTTACAGCACTTCGGTTTGCATTTTTTAGTTCAACACTTAACAGAGTGTTAGCGCCACCTGGCGAATTGATTCACTCTTTTGAGGTTGAACTAAAAGAAGTGAACCAAAATCATCGGTTTAGTTCAGTTTTCTACAGTTCTATAATTTGTATCAATCATTATTTTGCAATGCGAATTTACTGAAAGAAGAAAACAAAAGAAATTCAAAGAACATCAAAAATCTCGAAGTGCAGAGGTCGCCAACCTTTTTACAGTTGCCGACCGTAACCAAATTCAGCTACGTCCCAGCGGGCCGGAGTGAATTTAGATGCGTGATATTATTTTGTTATTCAAATTTAGATGAAGACCAAAAGTTCTTCAGCTGTTTTGGCCCAAGTTCAAGCCAGACCAAGTCCTAACTTTAGATGAAAAACAAAAGTAAAGGTCGTTGCGAGCGCTACTTTTAACATAACTTGAGGTTTTTAGACGCAGAACCCACACTTCGTGAAAATGTCGAATTTCCTTGGGGGGCTGGTAATGGATAGAATCAGCCTGAACGCTTTTCTTAATGTCTATGCCAGGCGTGCACAACTCGCTGCAGTACAATGGCCATTACAACACAGACGTACTTGCAGCGGGTCGCATGCTTTCATTGTTGTGGGTACAACCGTTAAGGCGAAACGTCTTGTGATCGTCGAAAAGTAAAAAAACAACCGTTACTTCTTCACCTGCATGCTGAAACGTCTAATTGATGTTTTTTTGATACTTATTTGCGGGAAAAACTTATCATTGCTGTTCCTTTTATCTTTTATTAGGGTTGTAACCGTCATCAACTATTGTTTAGAAATAGTAACCTTTTCATGGCAGAAACAAATCATTCCACATCATCGAAATGTAAGGTACATTGCAAGCATTAACAATATGTCAACAGCAAACACAATTCTCAAAAATAAGGTTTAATGTGAAATGTTACACATTGGGTTGACAACAACCTCATCTCAGTTTTACGCACATCCACACAATTGCATGATCCACGTCACAATCCATAATAATATTGAGCTGAAGCAAGCAACAAATCGAGACGAAGAGTGGTGACATCGGGTAGGCCCATTGGCTACATTATTTCTTGTTTCTGCTTAATCTAAGAACAAAAACGTATGCCAGAATAGAACTAAACATACCAATTTATTTCACGCATTTCGCTTTAACTCAGGTGCGTAGCCAGAAATTCGCAATAGGGGGCTGTTTTGGGGGTCTGGGGACAAAGCACCCAGCCGCCGGAGGCACGGGAGTATGGGAGATGAGCCACCAGCGATCGAAAATTTTACATTTTTTGCAAAAATAAGTTAATTTTAGGGCTATTTTGATAAATAATAATGCTTCTAAAACGTGGCATAGAAATTGGCAGTACAAGCATGGTTAAACTGGTTGCATAAATGGGATATGTGGGAGGTGGCTAACGGTAAAATGTTAGTTCTCTTGTTTACATGCTGGTAAACCATAAAATCCAATAATTCAATAAACTCACACGGAGTAATCTATTTCGTCTATATTTTATAAAGAAAGATAATTGGGGGCGGGGGGCTATTGGAAAGATATTTGAGAGAAGTGATTAGTAAATAACTAATACTAAATAGCCCCCTATTCCTGAGTTTATGATATATTTGTTGATAAAACTTATGTTCAGCATTTTTACACTAGCGATCAAATTTGATTGCTTATTTTTGCCATTTTTCAAAGTTTTTATTGATTTGTGAGTTTTATTTTTGACAAATTAACCCCCCCTTGAATATATGTTTCGAAAGATGCTTTAAATCACTTTTTAGTCCATTTTAGTGCATAAAACAATCTCAGGAGCACTCAAAACGTGGCATTTTCCGTATTCTGCATTTTGGTTGATACCCCCCCCCCTCGGCTACGCTACTGCTAAAGCATCCATCAATAGAATGAATTACATAATTTATTTACAGCACGTCAAATACATTGCTATGCTTAGTTCTATTCTTGCAATCGGTTCTGTTTTTAGATCAATGCATTTACTTGTTGAAGTTCAACTGTAAAAGAGACATAAAAGCAACGGTTTGTCAAAATTATATCGTTCCATGTTTTCAATAAAAAAGAACAATAATACTACGATCAAATTTGCAAACGATCAGTAAGCTTCTAGTAAGATTACTTCTGAAAGTTTTCAGGTTATAAAATTCAGTCATGTGACCTCACAAGAGAACCGTTTCAAGTAACGTACAGTGACGATTGTGGAAGAGCCTGCTTCCAGCAGTGTACCTTGGAGCCAGGTAAGATTTATGATGTGTTTGGACTTGAACGTAACGTTTCGGACTCCTAATCTTTGAAATCATTCGTCTCTTTGCAAACTTAATGAAGAGTAATTATACTTTGGTCTAAAAACACTATCGTTGTTTTACTCTTCAAAGGGCACTTCAGATCTACTGAAACAAGACATAATTTACGAGCAAAATGATTGGGGTTACTATATTTAGTGCAATAACACTAAGTTTTGATTACGTTATATACATTTTTCACGGCCCTACTGTTTCAGAGATATTCTACTTCAAACGCCTGCTCGTGTCTCACTAGTTTGGTGTAGGTAATAGCCGACGCCCGACGCGGTAATCTGCAATGCGTTACGAAGGGGTAAGGTTGGAATGAATATTGTCAACCATTTCAGTCACATCTCATGACGAAGCCAATTTTAGTGAAACCCTCTTTTTTCATTCATTTTGGGTTTGAGGGGATAAAATAGAGTTAGAGAAATTAAATACCGTACACTTTATTTGATTCCCCCAACTCCAATTTAAACGAAAAAAGGGAGTTTATCACAATTGGGTTGGTCAGATGATGTGACTTTAATGGTTGATAACATTCATTTTAACTTTACCTGTTACAATGACACAAACAGTGATTAACGGCAGTGTTGCAAATAAAAATTTGTCAAAAATGAGCTAAATTTGGATGACACAATAATGTGTTAAAAGTGGAATAGTTTTGAACAGTTGGGCCAAGACAGATGAAAATAACGCAAAAATAATCTACAAGATTGGCTCGAATTTAAAAACACGCTGATTTAGCTTGCTGTTCTTTTTAAAGTATAAAATTCTGAGAAGATATATTATCACTTTGATTTTAAATTTTTTCATAGTCAAATCATTAATGATTCTTTAACAAAATAATGTTTGGGTGAAAGTTTTTAAAATGCGAATTAAACTCAAGCTTAGAAAGGCAAAAACTTTTGGTCGAAAAATCAGTTCAATTACGTCATTTCTGGCACAGTTTTATTGTGAGCTTATTTTTTATCATAGATCTTTCCAAACATTGCGTAAGCCTTCCTCGTTACTGTCAGGGATTCCCTGCAACGTGCGGAAATTCCGGTTGCGAATGTATTCCAAGTTTACAATTGCCCGGCTATCCGTATTCACGTGAGTCTCTCAGTGATCACATGATCGAAAAAATCATCTGCGAAGACAGCGAAATCGAAGTAAGGTAAGAGTTGATCAAGTACCGTACATATTTTGGGTTTAACCGACTGTCATCACAAAAGTGGTGGTAGATCAAACCATTGGAATGTATGATCGCTTCCTAAGGCCGTTAGGTGGTTTATGCAGCATTAATCAGTTTTCGATTATGTGCGTTATAACTTATCAAAAACCGTAAATAAAAAAAATGACGGTCGCTTGCGTTTCTAGCCATATTCTTTCCAGACCAGAGTTGTAAGTCGGGCCGGGCTTTTCGGGTCGGGTTCGGGCCGGGTTCGGGCCTAAAGTTGACAAAAATTTCGGGCTTAATTCGGGCCTGAGACGTACTTTTTGTCTTAGGTGCGCAAAAATATAATCAAAATAATTTGGCAACATTGCTAAATTTTTCAGACCTAACTAAACCTTCGGGTTTTTTCGGGCTTGATTTGGGCTTCAAATTAGTTTTAGGGTTTGGGCCAGGTCCGGGCTTATATTTTCGGGTTCGGGCCGGGTTCGGGCCTAAACTAGTCGGCCCGTTTACAACTATGTTCCAGACCACAACAGTTTTTCCAGTCGAGATATTTTTACGTATATTTATAACTACAGACTGAAGCGTTTTCAGGTCAATTTGTTGTGTTCCAGAATCAACAAGTGTGCGGTATATGAGCTAGGCTTTACACTTGATGATTTTTACATGAACGGCCTAGCGACTACGTCACACATTCCATCAGTCGATAACGTCACGTTGAAGAATGACACCATCAACTCCTGTAGAGGTCGAATACAAATCAGTGAAGCTGGGATGATATACGTGTTTCGAGTCAGCACCAGAGCCTACGCGTGTAACGGATTTGCAGAGGTATTCCGGGAGTGTTATTGCACAAAAATTTTAGAATTTGGTCAAAACGATAATGACGTTTCGCTTAGTGCGTTAATCATTTTCAATCTCATACTAATTTGATGGTTGAAAATGCATTTCACTTGAACAATTGATTATGAAAGTGTGTCATGAGAGATTTGCGACTGGGGTTATAATTTATATATTTCGAAGTCATTTTCGAGAAAAATGCGGCATATTCTTTTTTTCAAAGCAGTTTTCTTTGAGGCTATTTCATAACTTCTCTTTATTCTTATCACGTAATAATGTGATCTTCGTGCGATTTCTGGAAAATTACCCAAAGCATTTTTTTGACATTTCTCAAACGTCCTTGTTTGAAAAACGTGCATTTTATTGATGATTAAACTTTGAGAAAACAGATAAAAAATTGCAATGGGCAAATGTTAAGAATATACAAGTTATTTGTTATTGGTCCAGAATTGCATTTTTTGTCCTCAAAAGACCTCCGTTTGATGGTGTAGTCAGGGTGATACGAGGTCATGCGACATAGAGAGTCACAAAGCAAAAACAGTTATTTTTAAAATTAAACTCATGGTAGCGTTGTTTACTTCAGAAGCACAATATTTGCCAATAGAAGTAAACAGAAGTTTAAAAAAATTATGGGAGCTGTAAGGAGCACGTTTAAAACATTCGTTACACTTTAATTACTTTGTTCAATACGGAAAAACACAAGATTAGTTGGATAACAACTTAGGATGCTCTCCAAAAATGCCTTCGCACACACAGCCTTGAGCTACAAGTTTTACTTCCTCTCCCCCTCCCCAAACGCAAAAACAAAAAACCAACTAAGCACGTTAAGTTGGAGAAGTCCTGTATTTTCAATACTTGTCGAAATTTTCTCAAAGTTGAAATCATCATTAAAAAAAGCATATTTTCTAAACAAAAAACCCATACGAAGATGCTTTGGTTAATTATACAGAAATCGATATATAACCACAGAAGAAACTGGCCGAAAATGAACAAAACGTTACAATTCGAAGAAAATTACTTTGAAACGAATAAGATGCAGTATTTTTCTCAGATTTGAAATACAAGAATTATTATAAAAATAACGGACGCGTTGCGTTCATCGGAATAGTTGTTCAAAACCACTTCGTACTACCAATGAGTTTATCATTGATTTGACGTTTCGCCTCCGTAACTTGGAGGCTTCTTCAGAACAATTTTCGGCAATGCTGCTTTTACAGTTACTGAAATATAAATGAGAAAAAAATAACTGCAGAAGATAGGAAATAGTGAAAACATACGAACATCACAATACTTTTACTATTATACCCAAAACATTACAATGATAAAAAAATAACATTATATAATATTGAAAATTATATCATTAACAGCGTGAAAAAAGAATGCAGAGTGAAAAAATATATAAGTGAAAAATACAGTAACAATACAGTATGAACGTAGTATTTTAAAAAATAACAATTTCACTGACAGTTTGAAAAAGTATGAAGAGGATCTATTGCAAAATATTATGCACTAGAAAAGGTTTTTAGCTCCAAAGGGATTTATATACGGACAGAACAATTAACCCATCATTGCGATTTAAAACATTCAATTGCAAAGATTTTTGGTTTATCAAACAACCTAGCGTCGGATAGTAGAACGTTATTTGATAAACCAAAAATCTTTGCAATTGAATGTTTTAAATCGCAATGATGGGTTAATTGTTCTGTCCGTATATAAATCTCTTTGGAGCTAAAAACCTTTTCTAGTGCATAATATTTTGCAATAGATCCTCTTCATACTTTTTCAAACTGTATTATTATTCAAACTGTATCATACTACGTTCGTACTGTATTGTTATTTTTCACTTATATATTTTTTTACTCTGCATTCTTTTTTCAAGCTGTTAATGACATAATTTTCAATATTATATAATGCTATTTGTTCATCATTGTAATGTTTTGGGTATAATAGTAAAAGTATTGTGATGTTCATTTGTTTTCACTGTTTCCTATCTTCTACTGTTATTTTTTTCTCATTTATATTTTTATAACTGCTAAGGCAGCACTGCCCAAAATTGTTCTGAAGAAGCTGTCGGTTTGGGAGGCGAAACCTCAAATCAGTAAATAAACTCATCGGTAGTACGAAGTGGTTATAAATGAATTATTATCTTTGTCCCAGAATCTTTATGGAACACTTCTTATATTATAATAAGAGGTTTATGTTACTTCATCTGATACAGTAAAGCTCATACTCAGAGGTGGGCACAAACAAAATTTTACTAAAAGCGCAACGCAGCAAAGCGTACGAACTGTTTCAACCACTAAAAGAGCAGTGCAAGATGTGCAATTTAAATTTTTTATTATCTAAAGCGTAGCGCTATTTTCCAACGAACTGTTTAATTAAGCTGAAGCTCAACGTTGTTACGTACAGTAATTGCGGAAGGGGATTTTCGCATCAAGTCAAAGCGTAACCAAGCTTCCGCAATCAAATTAACAAAACACAATGCAAATTCCGCATTTTTGCTATTTTAAACGGTAAAGGAGCAACTAATTTGCTAAAGAAGATCGTTATTTGACAATATTACCATTAAAATGATACAAAATTTATTTCAAGGTATAAAATTGCGCTATTAACCGAAAAAGATTTGAAAGCGCAGCGCAATTATTCCACAACAAATAATTTTAAAAATATTAGTCTACAACACAACTTCCGGAATTTTTCAAACTAAAAATTAAAGCGCACCGCAACTTTTGTAATTGCGGAAGTTCCGCTTTGCCCACCTCTGCTTATATACTTGTCCATTCCAATGCAAGCTTGCATTTTTCAACAGGTCGATACAGAGACCAGTACAGTGACAATTTATAACGCCATAAAAGCGACAACACGTCAAATAACCCAACGCCACGCCATCTACGTGATGTTTTCGTGCACATATGTATTGGGGCCCCACTACACTCAACTGGCGCCAGAGATTCGGCCAAAATCACATGAAATCCAAATATACAGCGGAAATTTGCACGACGATTTTAATGTGACCTTGGATTTGTGGTTGGACCAGTTCCATCAGTCCAGATACTTTTATGCTGATAAGCTAGCAACTCAAGAATATATTTACGTCATGATAGGAGCTACCACTGACGATTGGGATCGATACAAAGTGCAGGTATGTTGGTGTATAAATTTAATTGCACTTTTAATTGAAGCAATAACTCAAATTTTGAAGAAATTGCTTGCAATAACATTTCTTACAGAAGTCATATGAAGTGAGTATTACCAGATTCCCAATCCCGAGGTAGTTTTGTAGTGTTTGCTTCTTCATCAAAGTTGGTCACAACTTACCACGATCATTTTTTCAGTCCGCTTGTTGCGTTTGTCTAAACTGAATTCAAAAAGTTATAACATCAACTGCATAGGTGTAAAGTATGGGGCCCGTCCCCCCCCCCCCCCCTTAATTGAATTGTCACCAACGATAAAAATGTGACAAAAAAGCTTATTGTTTCTTCAGTTTCTTCTAGGATTTTTCGAGTACAACAGTAATTACCGATAATATTGACGACCAGAGGATCATGGCCCCCCAAATCAATCTTGACAATCTCTTTAAAAGTATAACCCGGGTGGAATCAAGGGTTTTTGTCCAAAAATTGCTACCTCAGGCCCTTATCTAACCTTTTTATGAACGTAATGCAATAGCCAGGGCCGAGTTTATCATAAACACAGTGCCAGGGACCCTGCTCTCAGATGATTAAGATTTTTTTTGGTTTTCACTTATATTTGGCGGGAAAATGTTGCAAAAATTCCCAAAATGCTAGGAGCCCCGGGCAAAAACATGGTTTGTAGACGTAACGATCTATCGTAGCATTTTTCAATAGCAACAATTCACCTCCACCTCACCAGTTTTTAAGTAACAAAATACTTTTGAAAAATAAAATATCTAGTGAAAATGCTCATTGAACAAATGATAAAATTTGAATTAAGGGGACCTGGGCCCCCTAGCCGTACATGTACTCCTATAACTGGTTATTTTCATGACATAACTAAAATCTTCAAGAAAAATCTTCGAGTGGATTATTGTTTACTGCCAAAATAATGCAGGAGGCAATGTACTTTACTTCCCTCTACCTGGGCCAAATCACTTACAAAATTTAACTCCAAATGCAAGATTTTAAACGTGGTTTGGACTTAAATTGTAAGTAAAATAAGGATTGAACAATTTAATTTTTTCAAGTGGCTTTCAAACGTTAAAAATCTAGTTCTTTCAAATGGCTTTGAACACGTGTGAAATGTGATCCAATGGCACTAAAATAGCTTTTTTTTCCACAAAATTGCTAAAAATTGCGCAAGGGTTGGGGTCATCGCCCTCAGACCCCCATAGCCTCTGGCGGCTGGGAGATCCGCCCCCAGACCCCCGTTAGTGATCCGTTTGAGCTACACTGCTTCACTGAACACGTCTGTCAATTTAGACTTTTTCGCTTTTTGACTGTCGGTTTAAGCCCACTCCCTTTCGCAAAATTCTGATTAAGCACAAAATCAGGCCATGGCTTCCATTCTACGATATCCTTGTCTCACAAAAAGTTCCTCTTTCGAAGATTTCTGATGACGTCATTGCTTGTGATTTGTGGTGTGCCCCCCCCAAATCAAAAATCCTGGCTACGCCTATGATCAACTGATTGTTTGTGAATTAACATTAACAGCTATCATAACATAAACAAAGAAAAAGTCATTTTCGACAACAATGTATTTAAAGCATAAAAATTGGTCTTGAGAAACAGTTTCACCAAGAATAAAAGAGCCAAAGCTGTTGTAATTGTTTACGACAGATTTGGTTCTTGTATTCTTAGTGAAAATGTATTTAAAGTGACAGCACACAAAATTGAATAGAATATTGCTAAAACAAAACTGCATCCTTATTCCGCAAATCGAAAGGAGAAGATATAAAGTCACAAGCTGTATCATCCTTTAGGCGCCAAAAAAGAGTACTGCTCGAATCAATCGGTTTCGATTCTATTTACTGACTGTGGACGACAACAAAGGACACATCAGCGTTTTTTTGTAACTTTATTCCAATAAACATATAGCCAGCACTATGCGTAGGCTAAGTAGGGCCAAGTAACTTTAACGCCTAATTCTAGTATACCATGCTGGCACTACACCCGGCGTTATTCAGAACGCTTGACTGTGTCTAAACAGTAATATAAATTACTGTATAATAAGCGTCTTATTCGAAGCAGCTGCTCAGGCTCTCAGACTAAAACCGATTCAGAAGTTATATAGCAGATTTTCAACATAATTTTTCGCAACTGAGAGGTAGCACTTCTCTCACATATCTGCTTTCCCATCAGGCTAGTGTTTCATCAGCATCTGAATTCACACATAGCCTATCCTGGCAGCCCATCCAAACCTTCAAAGCACACATAAGGGCAATTTCTGCACTTGCCATCATACCCTCTTCTCAGATTACTTCGATCAAAGTCTGACAACAAGGTCACCAGAAAGAGGATTTTTGAGCAGTATCACTCTGGTACTCCACTTAGCTCAACCGCATTGCGCTAGTATCACTAAGCATGGACACCATACAATAAATGACATCACATAAGAAATTCAAAAACTGATTCTAGTTATAGGCAGCCATATTCATTGTTGACGAGGTCGCTACAGCAACAATCATTATTAAGATAGTAAACGTGGGTTCAAAGTGTCTGGCAAGCGGCTGACTTACAAGAACGTATTGGATTCAAACCCATGCCGCCAACAACCAGAATCATAGACTGGTTTCGCAGTCGCGGCAGACCTTGTACGCTGGACAAGCGTTAGACTACTTTACCACCAGTAGCGTAGCCAGGGGGGGGCGGGGGGGGCTCGAGCCCCCCCATTGGCTTCTGAAGTATGTAAAATCGCATGTTTTTTGTGCTTTTGAGGCCGATTTTCTGTGAAAAATGGAAAATAGCCCCCCCCATACGAAAAGAGCCCCCCCTCAAACGTTTGAACTTGCGAAATTGGGAGAAAAATTGCCCTGAATTTTGGGGAAGACCTTTTTTTTTTTTTTTTTTGGAGATCACCTAATTTTGGGCGGAAAAAACCTTTGAATTTCGGATTTCGGCCGAAAAATCACTCTGAATTTTGGCGAAGATCTTTTTTTTAGTTTTTTTTTTGAAGATCACCTACTTTTCGGCGGAAAAAACCTTTGAATTTCCGATCTTTCCGAGACAATACGATCTTTCCGATCTCAAATTTCGGACAAACCGTCTGAAACTAATTCAAGGTCAATGAAAATTTGAGTCAAGGTCGTTTGCACACTTCTCACTCTTTCAAAATAGCCCCCCCCTTTTCCAAATTCTGGCTACGCGCCTGTTTACCACCGTAGCTTAGGTATTGAAAAGAGCATTCTGAAACAACATAAATGATAAACTGCTTTTCGGACGTCTGGGTACTGATCTCATTGTGACTATATATCTTCTAAGAGAGTATTTTCTTAAGTGATATAATTTGGAAGCTAAGGTCGCTTTTTGTTGCATGGCTGCTTGCTTGACTGGTTGCAATAAGAATTCGACAATCAAACTTCAATTCTGATGGTTGTTGTGTGAGAGACGAGCGCAAACTTTCTGACCTACATTCTATTTGATGTGTATTTAGATGATATTTGTTTTTGTTTGTACAACGGTTGCAGGTAAATATGCAGTATTTTCTCTATATTTTCTTCACCCAAAGCGTAAATGTATTGGTGCCACTGGAATACATTATATTATGATAATGTGTTTGCAAAACTTCTGTAATCAACTCTCACAGAATCCTTTTAATCTCATGTAGAATAATATCACATTTTCTTTTGTTTAATATTGTTTTATAGATTCTACAAGCAGCTGTGATGTCATCTCCACATGAAAACGATCAGTATTTTATACCGCTCATCAGTAATGGGTAGGAACTAGTTTGGCTATTGTGGTTGACATTAACCCTGGTTTTTGCAGATATATGTTTTTTTAAACAATGATCGTTTTTTTCCCTTGTTTGTTTCCAGATATTTGTTTATTTATTCGTTTTCTTTTCTTTAAATCAATTTCCACAAGTTTTTCTTTTAAAGAAACTAAATATCTTTGAAGTTTTAAAAACAAATTATTTTTAATGTAAATTCTCTCTTTAATGTAAATTATCTAAATTCGCTAAACAATTAAATGACGTACAATAACAATTAAAATAAAATGTTGCTTTGGATTTTGTTGCATATCAAATTGTATAAAGAATGCCCTGATTAATAAGCCGAATGCCAGCATAGTTATTTAATCAAACTAGAAAATGCTTTCGGCGAAAAACTCAATTTCCAGCCGGGTAGCAAACCAGTACACTCCAAAGTTCTCGGCTGCAAAGCTGTGCTTCGCGGGAGTGGAATACCCAGACTCGTTTTGGTGGGATCTTGTACTAAGTCAAAATAATCCAAAACGAAGAAAATAACAAAAGGGAGTGACTATTTCACCTAAAATTTTTAAGTTAAAGAGAAAATGAGAAATATTCATCCGCGAATTTTTTATTTGCTTTTTTTAAAGTTCAAGATTAGGGTTTGAGTTAGGGTTAGTTTTGTGTCAGAATTAATAAAAAAACTAGATTAAATTTCAGGTAAAATAAAGCCTTCTAATAGCGCAAAACGGAATTACAGCTTTGTATGTAAAAAAGAAACAGACAAACCGGCAGTTTTTTGTTAATAGTTGCGTGGAAAGCAGCGACACTCATGGGACGGTCTTGTTGAACAATGGAGATTCGACATCGGCTGAGTTCAAGTTTCGCGTTTTTCCGATACTTCAATTGTCTGTGGAAGAGCAAATATATATTCATGTGGTAGCGCATTTGTGCGATGAAATTTTTGAGGGAACTTGTGAGATCGTAAGTTGTCATACTGTATTAATTGATGCGCCTTTATCCACAGCTACGAGACATAAAAAAAGCCTCCATCCTCCTTAGCGCCACGTAAAAGTTGACCATTTTCTGAGTTTTTAATAGCGTATGACTTCTCATGAAAACTGACGAAAAGCCTTATGCAAACGTGCAACAAGGTGGCCAGGATGTGGGTTGAACCTCGATCAGTGTTTTTGTAAAAATAACCCATTAATACTCTCGGATATGCAGCGGCTAAATTAGAGAATAATACTCAGAGCTGGACAGCACCGTTTCGAAGTATCAGCTCTCATTTGCAGCCCTCAGCATATCTAAGCCACAGGTTTTTTTCCGGCCACTTTTTCGTTAAACTGGACTTTGCGTAATGCCTCGAACAGTGGCAGAGTTTTTATAAGGAGCAGACGATTTTTCACTTGTGGTACTTCACAAAAGAGCACGTGAAAAACGCTGGGCTCTTGTATTAAGGACAGCCATAAACTATCCTTAATACAAAGCTCCCTTCGGCGTGACCATCGAAATCAAAACTGAAAAAGCTTTACGTCCTTCGTGGCCGACTCCTTGGAAGTCAGAACGACTCCAACTGTCAAGTTTGGGGGCAATATCAACCACCAACCCTGTAGCCGCAAGCAGCTCGAATCACTGATGCACAGAGCTGGACAGCGCTGTTTCGTGCTCTTAGCTCTTATAAGCAGCCCTCGGTATATCTAAACCAAAGGTATTCCCCAGCAGCATATCTAACCAACGTTTATTCCCTATAAAGCCCCTGCCACTGAGCAAGCTATTAAGTTTGTCCATGCAGTTTGGCCGAGAGGTGGCCAGGAATACCTTTGGTTTATATATGCTAAGGGCTGCTAATGAAAGCTGAAAGCTCGAAACAGCGCGGTCCAGCTCTGTGCATTAATGATTCGAACTGCTTGCGGCTGCAGGGTTGGTGGTTGATATTGCCACCGAACTACAGAGGAAGTCGTCCTGACTTCCCGGAAGTGGGCCACGAAGGACGTGAAGCTATTTCAGTTTAGAGATTGGTGTTATCTTACTTGATGTGTTACTGTTCTAATTAGCATTTAGCCTCATTGATGGTTTGAGAACACGAAGTGTGTTGTATGCAACAGCAAACATGTTTTTTTCAAATAACTTTCACCTAAACTGCATCATCAGTTCAAAATTTATTTGTTTGTTGTAGCTTTCTTTTCTAGCTTGTACCGTAATTGACATGTTCTAATTATCCTTGATTGAATTTCTTTAAAAACTAGCTAGCTAAAAGTACATGCTTATTACTCTTGCTGGTTTCTGACAAAATTATGCGACACTGTAAATTTAATGAAAAAACGAAACCGTAAATGAGAAATATTATCCATTTAAAATTAAAAATAACCCTGCTTTAAAATCAAAATTTATGAAACCTTTTCTCAAGCAATTCCCTGCAAATTTGTCTCACCCATAAACTCAAAAGCAAAACTATTTCCGCAACAATCAATATTTCAACTATTTTCCCACCCGTTAGTTCTTTGTCATATTGCCTTTAACCGATCAGTTGTCGAGTAACCGATCAGTGGCTGAGTGGATACAGCGTCTGCTACTGAAACGGTAAACTCGGGTTCGATTACCGGTCGGATCAAATCAAAGTCTATAGTTTGATAGACGTTTATTTTGCACTTCAAAAACCAACATTGGTTAAAAATGAAATGTAGCTGGAAGCTGCGAAGGATCTCTCGGTCATCGAGTCGTGCTGCCACCTTATAAAGTGCTTTCCTGCTTGACTTTCAGCAATTAAAGAGTCACTGTGAAGCCTTCACTATGTGTGGAAGCTGCGAAGGATCTCTCGGTCATCGAGTCGTGCTGCCACCTTATAAAGTGCTTTCCTGCTTGACTTTCAGCAATTAAAGAGTCACTGTGAAGCCTTCACTATGTGTGGTAGACAGTTGGACAGGTGGCAGCTTGACACGAAGACCGAAAGGTCCATTCGCAGTCTTCTGACCAAGGCAACTTGATGAATAAAGTGTAATTACAGTTAAAATATGACCAGTTGATCACATCTTGTCCCGATGTCCTCTTTTGCCTCTCTGCAGCAGCTCCGGCCTGAAGGACGTAATCGAGGAAGCCCTAAATTAACTTTGCCACTTGCATGATAAGATATGATGTTGATAATTCACTTAGGCAGAGGTATACTTTACAGGATTGTTCTCAGCGAAGAAGACGAAGCATTACAATACCAGAAATGCACACGAAAAACGTGACGTCATCACCGATCACAGTTCTGAAGTGGCACAAGAGTAAGTTTATTTCATAAATGCACATTCATTTTTTTCATAAGCGTACAATTTTGACTGAATTCAAAACTAATAGCATTTTCCTCGAGGATGTATAGTTGAAAGTGAGATTACAATGGGTGAAAATCCGAGTTTTCGAATGAAAAAGGATGAAATTGATTTGTGAAAACGATGTAAAATTTGAAGTAATGTTGAACTTAATAGAAAATCTATCAAATAACGTATGACGTAATAAAAACAAGATCATTTTTCTGAAACAAGCATATACCGCTAGTTAACACAATATTACTACACAGCATAAAGTCGCAAAGTAGATATTGTTGATTACTTTTTATAACTTACAAAGCAAATTCTGAAAATTTTTGGAAGGAGAAGGACACATCTTAATCCTAAAGCAATGAAAAAAGAACATCTTGATCTAACAGCGGAAAATTCTTATCTTATTCTGCAATGAAACGATTTAGCCCAAGTTTACTATT
The DNA here is from genome assembly GCA_963965965.1 of Trididemnum nubilum. Lineage (NCBI taxonomy): Eukaryota > Metazoa > Chordata > Ascidiacea > Aplousobranchia > Didemnidae > Trididemnum > Trididemnum nubilum. The sequence goes on along the minus strand of OZ014485.1, from coordinate 6,568,190 downwards.
CATTTTTTGTGGGAAGCCAGGAGTATAGGCGTAGCCAGGATTTTTGATTGGTAGGGAGGCCCAAACCACAAATCACATACAATGACGTCATCAGAAATTTTCAAAATAGGAACTTTTTGTGGGGCAAAGATATCGTAGAATGGAAGATCTGAAGCTGTAGCCCTGTTGGCACTTAACCAGGATTTTGGTAAAAGGAGAGGGCAAAAACTAATCGTTAAAAAGTGCAATTGTATAACTTGGGAGACGTGCTGAATAAGCTATTGTACTCAAACGTTTCACAGACGGGGGTCTGGGGGCGGAGCCCCCAGCCGCGGTGACTATGGGGGTCTGGGGGCAAAGCCCCCATACGCTGGGCGATTTTGTAAGTTTTTGGGAAAAAAGCTATTTTAATCCCATTGGATCACATTTTGCACGTGTTTAAAGCCGTTTGAAAGAACTAGATTTTTAACATTTGAAAGCCAATCGAAAAAATTTAATAGTTCAATTCTCCTTTTACTTGCAATTAAAGTCCAAAACACGCTTAAAATCTTGCATTATGGTGTAAAATTTTCATTGTAAGTGATTTAGTCCATGTAGGGGTAAGTAAGGCACATTGTCTCCTCCAATATTTTAGCGGTAAATAGTAATCCACTCGAAGATTTTCCTTCAAGATTTTTGTTTTGTCATGAAGTTAACCAGTTATAGGAGTACATGTACGGCCAAAGGGCCCAGGCCCCTTCAATTGAAATTCAATAATTTGTTTAATGAGCATTTTCCTTAGATATTTTTTTGAAAGTATTTTGTGCGTAAAAACTGGCGAGGTAGAGTTGAATCGTTAATCAAAAATGGTACAATAGATTGTTACGCTTACTAAACATGTTATTCCTGGGACGGATTTACATTGCGCAGAACCCCTGGCACTTAAAGGATTTTTGCAACATCTTCCTGCCAAATATACTGTAAATGAAAACCAAAAAAAGTCCTACTATCTGAGCGCTGGGCCCTGGCACTGTGCCATATGGCAAATACGGCGCTGGTTATTGCATTACGTTCATAAAAAGTTTAGATGAGGGCCTGAGGTAGCACCTTTTGGGACAAAAACCCTTAATTTCACCCTGGTTATACGTTTAAATTGAATGGAAAAAATTGAATTAAGGGGGTACACCGGGCCCCCTGGTTGTCAATATTATTTATTGTTGATTGCTGTTGTACGCGTGTACTGTTGTACACAAAGATGCTAAAAGAAACTGAAAATGAAGAAGCAAGGTTTTTTTGTTGAATTTTTGTCATTGGTGGCATTTCAATTGAGGGGGCCCGAGTCCCCCGGGCCGCCCCCCTGGCTACGCCTATGATTTTGAGATAAGACTGCGCCCTTAAAGTTCTTTCATTAAAAAAAAACTTTTAAATCAAAATTAAATTTTTTTTTTCCAAAACGTGAAGGACTCGAGTCAAATCACTTGACAGATTTTTGAAACCTCCAGGAATTGCATGATATTATTATGACGTAAACGGAGGTGGTCGTCATTATTATTACTTACTGTTGAACACGTAAATTCTAAATTTAAAAAACTGCAATTCCGGACAAGGACAACATACTGGCTGTGCTCTCATTATATTCATCATTGGTTGTATTTCAATTGGGAGTTAGCATTACCGCCTGTGTTATAGCGAAGTTCATAATAACGTTAAACGAGGGCCTGGAATTGCAAATTTTAGCACAAAACTGTTAGATATTTTACAGTTTTTGCAGATAAATTGTTAAAGATTTGAATTGGGGGCCTCTGGCTCGGGACCCTTGGTCATCAGTTAAGAGCCCCACGGCCCCCTGGTTGTCAGTTAGGGGTGTTGTCAGTCAGTGAGTTTGTCAGTTACAACCCCCTTGGTTGTTAGTTAGAGACCCTGGGGTCCCTGGTTGTCAATTAGGGGCCCCAGGGCCCCCTGTTTGTCAGTTAGAAGCACCGGGACCACCGTTTGACAGTAAGAGCCCCGGGGCTCCCTGGTTGTCGGTTAGGGGCTCCTGGGGCTCCTGGGACCCCTGGTCGTCAGTTAGGGGACCTGGGGCCCTCTGGTTGTCAGTTAGAGGCCCCCTGGTTATCAGTTAGTAGCCCCAGGGTCCCCTGGTAGTCAGTTAGGGGCCCTGGGGGCCCCCTCGTTGTTAGTTAGAGACCTTGGGGGCCCTTGGTTGTCAATTAGGGGTCCCAGGGCCCCCTGTTCGTCAGTTAGAAGCCCCGAGGCCCCCGTTTGTCAGTTAGGGGCCCCGGGGCTCCCTGGTTGTTAGTTAGGGACACTGGGGCCCCCTGGTTTTTGGTTAGGGGCCCTAGAGCTCTTTGGTTGTCAGTTTGGGGCCCCAGTGCCCCCTGGTTGTCAACTAATGGCCCTGGGGGTTCCTGGTCATCAATTAGGGGCCCCAGGGCCCCCTGTTTGTTAGTTAAGGGGCCTGGGGCCCCTTTTTGACGGTTAGGGGCCCCGGGCCCCCCTGATCGTTAGCTAGGGGCCCTGTGGCCCCCTGGTCTTTATTTAGGGGCTCCGGGGTCCCTTGGTTGTTAGTTAAGAGCCCCGGGGCTCCCTTGTTGTCCGTAACTGCAACTAAACATCGCTAGGCTATGTTGTCATAATTTTTTTTATCATTGGTGGTATTTTAATTGGGGGGGGGGCCGGGCCCCCTGGGCCTCCCCCTGGCTACGCCTATGGCCAGGAGTATAAAGGCTTAAAGCGGATCTGAAACTTTAAAACATTCACAAGCTTCTACGCTCGTACATGATGGATGTAATTCTTGTAAGGAAAATTCTGACTTTCAGTTAAAAATTTATCTTGGGAAATTAGGTTAACTAAGATTGAAAACGGAAATCGACTAATTAAAGAGGCGCAGTCAAAGATCCCACTTTAACTATAAAAAGATAGGTCTTTGAACAATTTTAGCACATTTTCTTTTTTGGTTTGCTCAATTCTGGAGCAATAGCTCAGTATATACGGAAGTTACGGATCCTGTGTGCATAACAAAACGTGCGAAATTTGCGAATCCGCGTTTGTCCGTTTACACACGGAAAAGTGAATGGGTTTTACGTACGTAAAAAACGTATGAAAATGCTCATTGAAGATAGTGAATTTTTTAAATAATGGACACTGTATAAACCTACCTCAATAAACTTAAACTAAATTTAAAACGTACAAACAAAATTGTTTGTCTATGATTATATCAGACTATTCCTGAAAAAACAGAAACAAAAAAAACTAGCTACCTGACGTGTATGGTGTTGTCGATCTAGTACATATTTATCTTCCTGTCACAGGGCAGCGTCAGACGCTAACTATTGGACGATCCGTGCACTTTTTATTGCATTGACTACTTTGTGATTGGAGGAATTCTCAGCTGCTTAGAAGTTTCTAGTGATGCAATGTTCGTGTGGATTTACTCGAGTTCTTGTCCACTGAATTTTCTGCTTGTTCGAAGCCACCAAGCAGAGATAATCATCGTAAAGCGTCTTATCCAAGGACGCAACAACCTTACCAGGGCGCGGATTGAACCCGAATCACGCAATCAGGGTCGTCGTCAAAACGACGCCTTCACCCATTCGACAACGCTGCCGACTAGTGAGAAAAACCAGCATACTGTAGCGTGTGGTTGGTTTGTTTACTTGATATTATATTGCGCAATAGAAATCAACGACACTGGCCGCAACATCACAGTGATGGAGGCGCTTCAGTACATCACTGAGAGCTGGGAAATGACGCTGATGATCACCTGCGTGTTGCTGCTCATCCTCACACTGATGATCTCCATGTGCGTTCTCTTGATGAAGCTGAGTAAAAACGCGACAACCAAAACCGTCGAAAAATGAGACTATGTGAAGTGATTATTTGCATTGTCGAATGAAGATTGTTTCGTCGAAACGAACGAGATATGGTGCTTTGCAAATTTGCTACTCTATATTGTGTAATCGTACATAAAGTTTAACTTATAAGCGTATCAGCTCTAACTTATTATTGCAATTCGTAACTTACGAAACTTTGCGGAGCATAATAGCTTTTCAAGATATGTTGGTGTTATTTTAGCTTATTGTTGCAATGTCTGTTGCTACTAAATGATAGTAGTAAACGGCCTTTGACACATTTTCGTACAATTTTATTTGTTTGTCGTTACAATAATAATGTATTTTGTAAACGTACCAATAAACGTCATCAACAAAACCAGAATTTATTAAAAAATTTTTCCGTAAAAAAATTAGTTTGACCTGCCCATCGTCTACTGTACGTTTTTCAAAAACAAAAAAACAAAAAAAAAAACAGTACAGAATGGATAATGCCTATTAATTTCTTGAAATATTTTTTTAATAGTGTCCTGCAAGTGTATTTATTCATCACTTTGTAAAAACTTTATCGCATCGTGAAGCCATTTTAAATATTCTTCAAACGCATCTAGTGGAGGAGCTGGAGTCTTAAAACCTTTCGGTGGGCAGGATTTTAGCTTTTGCACGTCACAGGATTGCTTTAGCCCATTAACAGATGACGTGGTTGATTTCGGTGTTGATGTAGTTGGTCTACGAGTTATCGATGAGCTCAAAGCAGGTTTGGATCTGGTTGAACTCGGTTTACACGTAACTGGTCGTCTTTCGAGATTCTTCTTGGTGAAAGTTTTTGATTGCCTAGCAAAGCTTGGTGCAATTGACTTTGGTTTTGTGACGTCAGATAAAGAACCACGCCGTCCAGTTAGTGCAGAATTGTTTCTCTGAGGTGGTTTTTCTACAGAAAACAGCACAAAAATTAAACGTCATGTGACATAATCAAAAAGATTTGAACTGTATGGATGGAGTTGAAATTTTCAGTTGCTTTACAATTTACTTTCGGATTATAACATGCAAACCGAATTTTCAAAAAACATAGCAAAATGAGCTAACAATTAGTGGTCGAGTGGTTAGAGCGTTTGCTACCAAAAAGGTAGACTCGGGTTCGATTCCCGGTTGGGTCACTCCAAAGGCTATAAATGTTGGTATTTACTGTTTTCCTTACTTGACATTCAGCATTAAAAGGGACAGGATTAAGCTTCGCCGTGTGTAGCTGACAGGTGGACAGGTGTCAGAGCTAATCAATGAGAAAAAAATCAAAACCCACTCAATTCAGTCGAAAATAATTTCTTGTGGATGTTTCTGCTGCTCAACTGCAGCGGTTGGGTTAGTGTTAGTGCCATTGTCAATGATGGTAATGGCAACACAGTGAAAAAAATGCACACCAAATAGAAATTTCGCAATAAATTCTTGATTAGGACTTTTCAACCCAATGTTTTTTATCTCTATATTAGCTGAGACTTTTACGAAAAAGCAGCAATTGCATCAAACTGCCTAGTTCAAAACCAGATTTAAACAGATTGTAGAACAAAACTCAAACCTGTTTTATGATCATGGTGGAGATAGTTTTCCCAAAACGTTGGGCTCGCCCACTTCTTCATAGCTTCGTATCTTTCTTCGATATTGAGTTCAAATACAGCCTTAAAAAGAACAAATAACTAGTTCGGAATTGCAAAGCAAACATTGAAAACAATGAAAAATGCTTCTGATCTTGAAATCCCATTTGATCGCGTTTGCAGTGGCATTTCACACAAAATTTCACAAAGCATGGCATTTCACACAAATAGAATGGTTTTTGATTCTTCATCGAAAATTGCAATAATGTTCTTTTCGATGCAAAAAGTAGTGTACAAATGTACTGTTAAACAATACTTTCACATTGTTAGCTAAGTTTCATGAATCACATATTTTCATAAAGTATCAATTGATTTTACAATTGACTTCTTTAAAATTTTTCTTTTGGTTTGATTTTCAAAACAAATCCAATTTTTCTTATTGTGCTCTGACACTAGCTAATCCTAAGATCTTTTTGTATTTTGGTATTGCAGTTACTGTGCTAAGAGTTATTTCGCAAGAAGATTTTCACAAAGTGTTCTCCATACGATGTTACAATTAATGTTTTTACCCATCCTCTTGAGTTACGCAAGACACGCCTTTTTATGAAACGACAACATTGATTTCGATTTGTTTAGTAATCTTTTCTTTATAGCAAAGAGATGCACTTCGAAAACATGGTTCCTGAGCTCGTGGTGGGCTAATCCTTTAATACCAATGTCAGCACTTAACAATTTGAGATATTAACTCAAGGGTCGGCAACCTACGGCCAGCGACCTATTATTGTCATCCGGCCCAGACCTTTTTTCTTTTTTTAATGATAGATATGCACCAATAAACCGCCGAAATGATCCTCATCTCCTGGCAAAGAACTTTTTTTTTGTCTTCGCCATCAATTCAGCCGAAAAAAGGCCAGAATTTCTGGCGAAGATCTTTCTTCTTTGGTTTGCTGGAATGGTGGCGGCCCGTTGGAACCTTGCTAGGACTGAATGTGGCCCAATAGTTCAAAAGGTTGCCGACCCCGGCATTAACGGGAAGTTTTAAAACAATTTTGAAGTGTCAACTTTGCTCCGTTTTAATACAGTTGTTTTAAGTCAATGGCTTTTCTTAGTTACCGAATTTGAAAATTATAGTAGAGTTCTTAAGAAAATTTGCCGAATAACGATAAGTTCACCAATTACAGTAATGACTAGCTTTGTATTCCATTCATACAGTATTATGCACGAATACGAACTTTGCAGCAGTCGCAACCACAAGTACTTACATAATGCAGTACACATTCAAGAAACGAAAGAAAAAAGAATTAAAATGTCAAAATTTGGTGTCTTTTTTTTCAACATCTACTCCTCGGCGTATACTAGTGTAAACCCTCGGCAAAAATATTAACGACCCCTAAAATAAATTTATCATCGTCATATTTCATAGAGAAATTGATCACGATAAACATTTCATGATTATGCATTATGCTAAGCATTAAAGGAGGCCACAGACTCGAAGACTTCACGATCCCTTCGCAGCCATCTTGTCTCTGCATTATTCTGTAAGCTAGTTTAGCGTCTTGTTTTAATTTGTGTTATTGACCGGCTGGCTACATATCTTTTTGTGATTGCGCAGTGTTTCTTCTGATAGCGACTAAATCAAATCTTGAGTAAAAAGATAAATTTCGTATTTAGTATTCCACACCAATTACCTGCAACTTTCTTAAGCACACTGGACAGAGAAAGGGTGGTCTTCGGTCTGATTCTTGTAGATGATTGGAGCCGTTCATGACGCACTGGTAGTAGAAGCAGTGCTTCAGTCCAAACATGTGACAAATTTCGTGTGACATCACCTGAAGTGTTGCAGAAATATTTGTCATCACATGCCTTTAATAATGCTCTGATTTTTCGACTTTAATTTTCCCCGGAAAACTTTGTTTTGATACAACATTATTCACTACGAAGAAATACTGTTATTGAAGAAGTACAGTACAAGTGTTTAGTACACCCGAAAGGTACAAACGGTGTTCTCTAAATGACAATCACCAAACGAATGTTAATGTATCTCCTCAACAATGAAGAATTATAGAACATTAGGCAAAATTCTTCAAGAAATGGGGGATATGGAACTGCTGCAATAAACGTAATACAGTAAATTATTCCAAAATGAACTTTTTCCAAATATACTTTTCCTTATCTCTCTTTGGTGTAAAATTATGCAAACAAATTCTGTTAGTGAGACGTTTCGGTTTAAACCTTCACTATTATCTCATTCGAATAAAAATAAATTCTTCCTCGATGTTTATGCTTTTCTAGCTTTGCTGTCATGGAATTGATTACCTTGCAAGCTCTCAGCAATAGAATGCCTTTTTTGTCATTTTCCCCAATGGTTTCTGCTTTTTTCGTAAACGGAGAATAATCCAAACTTCCATCCGGGAGTCTTCCGAGAACATCCTTGCCTTGCGTCCAAGTCTCATAAAATACATCTTCATATCTGCTCACACAATGCACAAGATATTAATTCTTGAGTTAGCTCAAATTTACACAATATAATCCACGTGATATTGATTTCAAATTTTTGTAATAATGAATTGACTGCATCGTAAATTACCATTGCTGTGACTATACAACCATGTCTTCTGTTTTTTCTTGAGTATGTCTTTTTGAAGAAATAAAGAAAACGATACAATTCGATATGCCTTCAACTATGTTCCCTGTAAGCTAGCCTCGAATCCCCGCGCAGTGCTTCAATTCTGCCGCGCATTGCGTAAGTGTTAATAAGACGAGATAAATACGTGCTTTCAATCGGAAGCACGCCCCATAGTTGAGATTTGACAAATCATTTTACAAAATCAAGGTGATCAGATATTCCGCTCGAAATCAGTCCCGATTTGCTAAGAAGACCTTTTTTTGGTCTTCAAATTCCGGACTAAATACAACCAGTTTGAGGCGAAGGACTTTTTTTTGGTGTTCACGTGAATTTGGTGGCAAAATTCCGAAATTCCGGACTAAGATACAAGCAAATTGCGGCGAAGAACTTTTTTATTCGGAGCTCACACGGCCTTTCATTCCGCGCGCACTAAGTAAGCTCGTAAAGGGAACGTTGGCCTTCAAACAATTGGCATGGCAGATGATGCTCAAAAGGGCAAGATTTTATTCAACTGATTACTGAAATATGGAAAGATACATTAAGCTTTAAATTGGCAAAGTGGGGAGCACTATGCCGCAGTTTTCATTACAACATCTAAAGATTAACATGCAGGAATGGGTAAAATTTCAGAAGAAAACAAAAAGAGAGATAAAGACGATAAAGAGAAAAATAAGTATAAGCGTATGAATAAAAGGAACAAAAAAATTGAAGAAAAAGAAAAAATGGAGGAAGAACAATCAAAGATGATATCCCCTTCAGTATTTTATTGATAAATTCAACAGCGCTTTCGAAGTTGGGGCATTATTATTATTAATAGTCTACGACAAAGTTCGACAAAATTTTAAACGTCTGCTGAAAGCAAAACTTATCAGTTGAGTAATTGCTATAAATTATATACAATATACAATACATCTCAATTCCATCTAACTACATTTGACTTTTGGCGAAATTTTTGTCTCGTCAAAATATTTTGGCAAAATTTGAGATATGTTCAAACACTGTACTGTGGTCGCAAGTGGGACAGCATCATAGCCAACCCTGAAAGCTTCCGAACCTGGCGAAACTGAAGACTCCAACTCCGTGCGTCGAAGAAGCAAGTCCGAACACAAAATCCCAGGAAGGCTTCGGGAACAAGTCGATCATTGTTACAGCGATCACGCAGTGGCTATCCCGCGGCTTATGCTAAAATTGTAATGGTCGATATACTGTACCAACAGTACAGTACGGAAAAAAATATTATGGATTTTTTATTTTTTCAAAAATTTTGCTAAAGTTTTTTACTTACTTGAATCTTTTGATAGTTATGAACCAAAGAACTGATGAACTAATGGCTGATTGCAAAGATGGTGCATTATTGCACCATTGGAACTTCACGACACGCGATAGCGAAGTATGATGACGTCATAGTTAGCCCATACAATGAGTAAATGAAATCATTACATTTGAACAGGGGTAGTTTAACATGCTTAGTGGACGGTTTTAGCTAACACTCTCTGCTTACATTTCAATTTTTGATAACATTTTAGGTTTTTGAAACCTACTTTGACGATTCAACGCCTAAATTAAAATCGACTATATGACTTTTTTATAATTTTTTTTGATGAAAATGTGTTTTTCTGTAACAATAACACGAACGAGAAAAAATAAAAAACGCCTAAAAAACTTGTTAAAATAAAAGAATTACATCTTGAAATAGTTTTTAAATATTTTGCTCGTCCACCTTTGGAATCTTTCAAAGCTTATATCCTGTTTGGCATGCTTTCTGTCAAATTTTTGCAGAGTTTTGTGATTTTTTCCCAATGAAACCACACCTAAATTAACTGTTCAATCAGCTCATTTTCGTTGTGATTGGCTGTGGATGAATTTCATTTCTGTAAATTTCCACAAGTTTTCAATCGGATTCATATCCGAAGAATTGCGTGACCATTTCAGACTTCACACTTTTTTTGTTTTAAACCATTTCATTGACATTTTTCCGGTATGGCATAGAGCACCACCTGACTAAAAACTGAAGTTTTTGTCGAGAAACCACTCACTATAGTATGGTATGTAGGGCTATATCTATTCATGAAACCACTAGATTACACATTGCCCAAGAAACCATTAACCAATTGAACAATGTGGAGATGCTAGAAGGGCGTCTGTTTAGGCAAATCAGTAGTTTCCTGACAAAAACTTCAGTTTTTCGCCAGATGGTGCTCTATGCCATACCGGAAAAATGTCAATGAAATGGTTTAAAACAAAAAAAGTGTGAAGTCTGAAATGGTCACGCAATTCTTCGGATATGAATCCGATTGAAAACTTGTGGAAATTTACAGAAATGAAATTCATCCACAGCCAATCACAACGAAAATGAGCTGATTGAACAGTTAATTTAGGTGTGGTTTCATTGGGAAAAAATCACAAAACTCTGCAAAAATTTGACAGAAAGCATGCCAAACAGGATATAAGCTTTGAAAGATTCCAAAGGTGGACGAGCAAAATATTTAAAAACTATTTCAAGATGTAATTCTTTTATTTTAACAAGTTTTTTAGGCGTTTTTTATTTTTTCTCGTTCGTGTTATTGTTACAGAAAAACACATTTTCATCAAAAAAAATTATAAAAAAGTCATATAGTCGATTTTAATTTAGGCGTTGAATCGTCAAAGTAGGTTTCAAAAACCTAAAATGTTATCAAAAATTGAAATGTAAGCAGAGAGTGTTAGCTAAAACCGTCCACTAAGCATGTTAAACTACCCCTGTTCAAATGTAATGATTTCATTTACTCATTGTATGGGCTAACTATGACGTCATCATACTTCGCTATCGCGTGTCGTGAAGTTCCAATGGTGCAATAATGCACCATCTTTGCAATCAGCCATTAGTTCATCAGTTCTTTGGTTCATAACTATCAAAAGATTCAAGTAAGTAAAAAACTTTAGCAAAATTTTTGAAAAAATAAAAAATCCATAATAATTTATCCAGTACATTAGTGTATGTAATATTGTTAGCATAGGAATGTAGATCGAATTTTCCACTTATTTAATGAAATAATTGTACGGCCGAAGTTATGAGAAGCTGATTAGGTGACGCTGTAGCTTTGATTTTGGCAGCAAAATTTTTGAGCAAACTTGGAGCAGTTTGTGTCATCAACAAAATGACGCCATTTTGTTATGAACGATATTGAAAAGACGTAATTAATCCAAATTATATTTTTGCAAATAATGCACAGTACTGCACATTTATGGAAGGAAACATGATTATTCTCGCAAAAATTCACTCTGGCATTGTTCAAGATTTGATTACTGATTATAGAATCAGTTCAGAAGTAATGGAAAGTGGACAGAAATTTTAGGAGATTAGTCTCTTCCTAAAATATTCCAATAGAAATAGCGACTGTAATAGCTAGTTTTATAAGTACATTTCTAGGTGCAAAATGCAATGTTAAAATAGCTGCTTGTAATTGCGCTAAATTTTGCACGACGTAAATTATACTCTGCTGTTGTTGTGCTGATTAGATGAAAAAAAACAAGGATTCTTAAAACGGTGTGGGATGGGCAGGTTAGTAGTGAGTATGTGTCCGCTTGATTCGAAGACTTAAGGTTTCTTTGTTCTCTCCTGGCTAAGGAAACTTGGGAAATATAGATGTAACCTACTGTGATTAAACTTCCAACTGAACGAAACAAGAAAATACTTTGTACCTTTCTTAAGTATGTCAGAATATTCGAAGCATTCAACTGAAAACGCCCGGTCAATCCATTCACTCGATATTCACATTTGACGTCATTAACTGTAATTGGTGGCAAAATGCGAATCTACAAAGAGCAGAAAAAGCTTCTCGATCATTTATGGGACATAATTATGTTTTTTTAATCGTGGACTGGAGTTAGATTCTGAGTAGAATCAAACCAAAGTCATTGAGATTGGCGCTGTAAGGCTCGAAGACGAAAGTTCCTTCGCTGTTTTCTGGCCAAAGCTGCTTTGATTAAGCATCTGGAGAACTACATTAGCATGCCGCAAACCTATTTGAAGACCAATACGGATAAACAGCTCATTGAGAGAATTATTCTATAGCTGTTTTATGGATTTTATTTTTTAAATAGATAAGCGTATTGGCTGTTATATCTAATGAAGAAATGAAAGATGGAACACGATTGGTTAAAACTTTTTTGCCGTCATACAAGAAATTCGCGAACAACACTCAACAAGAAACATACTGCTATAAAGCAATCCAAACTACAGCTCTTAGATTGTCTAGTGCTCTAGTCGAACCGGGCGACCGCAAAGAGACGTATCCTTTTGACCCCTTGATACTAAAGTACCAATAGGATTATACAGATCCAAGTCAAAACCGGCCAGTTGGTCGAGCGGTTACGCGTTCGTCTCTGGAGTGGTAGGTACGAGGTTCAAATCTCGGGCCGATCAAATTGGCACAGAGTTGCCAATGGCTCGCCATCGCTGCTACATTTATTCGAAAGGAGCTTTGTTGCCCGGGCACAATGACGTGGAAATGGGCCCCGCAAACTTGTTACAAGCTTGGGCGAAATACAGCGAGTAAAATGAAAGTTTTGATTTGATTTAGATCCAAGTTAATTTATACACCACACATACAGCACATAACAGTGTACTTGCAAACTCACTTTAGCTGAGTAAAAGAAAGCATTGCAATAAGTTTGCAACCAAATTATAAACGGGTGGCTGGAAAAGTCTTCAGATTTTTTTGGAAAATGGCCCAAAGGCTGAATGTAGATTACTTTCACTCCGCCAGATGGCGTAGTTGAATTTGTCGATCTGTCCCTGTAGTGCCCCAAAGCAGTAACGGGCCGCAAAGGCCGGTCTCTGGCCGAAGCATGGCCAAGTGCAATATTGGTCCTCCAGAAAGACTCAAATGTTTGGCCGCTTTCTTTATGGTGCAGTAACCAATCAGCATCGTTCATTATTTGAACTGAACGAAAGAATTGTGACGTATGAAATTGTCTATGACGTGGCGAAAACGTTTTATTGTAGAGCTTCTTTAAAACATTGTTTGAACCGATTAAAGCTTCTTTGCATTTCGCATCTGTTGGTGCCAAAAAGTCCAGCATATTTGACCTAGGTGATAATTGCAGTTACTGGCACTTGGGTTGATAATGCCAAATCAGAAATATCGTTTGCATGTAACCATTAGCGCTTTAGTCACCGTATTGTAATAATACGCTAGCTCAATCAAAAATTTTCATTTTTATAAGCATTCTTTATCGAAATTTCATTTTGCGATAATATAGTACAGTACTACAGCAAGTGTACGGTACTAAAGTACATCTATAGAAAAAAGCAAAAAAGTTAGTTTTTCTTTGTTTTAGTACCAAGCACAAGCTAAAATAACAGTGCATTCTTTTTATTGCTTACGTTTCATGAATTACCTCATCTCATTGTCGAAGCCAATCTTTTATGTTTACTTTATTATTTTACGCAGTAGTATATTTATTTTGTTTTAGACAAAGAAACTTTTAGGTATCGGTAGCAAAAGCGAGAATGAGTTTTTGGCATAGCAATCTAGATTTTAAGTCAAAATAACTCTGCTGAGAAGCGATTTTAAAATTAACCAACATTGTGGAAATATTTCTGACGTTTGCGGGCCAGAGTTTTGATGTTTAATTGTTTGAGTGCTTTCAGGCCTGTAGGTAAAAATGCGGAAGCCAAGAGAAGAGCCTTCAGAAAAGCGACTACTTAAAACAAGCAATTCGAAAAACGTTCTTCCGCAGGATTCAAACTTGTTTTAATGTTTAATCGTTTGTGTACAGGCTCGAATCCTGTGAGAGAACAACCTCTTCGCATTGCTTGTTTATAGTAGTCGCCGTTCTGGTGGCTCTTCCCTAGGATTCCGCGCTGGTAACATTTAGGCGAGAAAGCACTCAAACGATTAAACATTGTGAAAATATTCACCCAACACTGTACCACACTACCATCCTCAACATCATTATTAAAGCTAGTGACTTGTCAATGGGCAACTATGTCTCCAATCTACCGCCTGTCCTCTAACGCTTTTTATTACTGTCAGTGCTACCTAGTTGTCCAACTGTTTTGGAAACTGAGGGATACTTAATAATTTTCCGTGAGCAGCAGCTGCGTCGTATTGTTTTTGTTTGACTGAAATAGCTGCGCGGTGTTGTTAGATATGTTCTGGAGCTATTTTTAAGCCATTGGAGAGTTGAGTAAACATGATATGAATGAAAGTTGTCGTTTAAATGAACCCGGCCTGAAACCCGATCGCCTTTCGATTATTGTCTCGGCCAGACTACCTGACGAGGATAAGACCAACCACGTGATATTGCAAAATGTCGCAACTTAATATTGCAAAACTATACCCACTTCTTCACTTATGTAACAAAATGGCTTTTTAAATTATTTCAGCGTTTTTATAATTAAGTTCACTTTGCACGCCTGGTTCTCGGTTCTGGTGCCTGCTATTGCTGAACCACGCTAAACATACCAAGTTACGAAAACTAAACGTACCAATCAAAGAGTTTACAGTCAGGGACGTAGCCATGGGGGTGCTTGCCCCAAAAAGATTTGGAACAAAATGTCCTTAGTCAGCCAATTTTTTTTGTCCTGCACTTAAATTTGGTGGCAAAATCAGCTTTTGATTTCGTGAAAACCTTTTTTTTTAGGTCTTCACTCAAATTTGGGAGGCAAAGTCAGCTTTTTTTTTGAGATTGAGCCTTTGCCCCCCAAAATCATTTGCCCCCAAAAATTTCGTTCTAGCTACGTGCCTGTTTACAATACACTATGTCATCGCCAGTAGCGTACGCAGGATTTTGAAAAGGGGGGCAGAAAGTTCAGAAAATTTGAGAGGAACATAGATCAGAATTTGAAATTGTCTTACTCAAATTTCGTCCCATTTTTCGCCCAAAATCAGGTGAAGAGCAAAAAAAAAGGACTTCACTCAAATTTCGTTCCATTTTTCGCCTAATATCAGGTGATTTCGAGCCCAAAGCCTGATGCCCAACTTGCAAAAGGGGGGCCATGCCTCAATTTTGCTCACTTTTCTATGCAATTTTGCACTCGTGGCGACCCAAAAGGGGGGGCCATGGCCCAATGCCCCCCCCCAGAATACGCCCCTGGTCATCGCTAACATACGAGTAGAGTGTAATAAGTCAGGTCGGGCTTTTTGGGTTCGGGCTTTAGGTCGAAAAAATTTCGGGCTTAATTTGGATCAGATACGTGCTTCGTGTTTTAGCTGATTATAAACATAAACAAAATAACTTTGCAACACGGAATAAAGACTTCACTCAAAATGAAAATGCGATTATCAGTTCACAATTACTATTATTGCATAACAATTTATCAATTAATCGTTTTATTTAGTCACATCAGACTAAGTTACTTAAAAGCAAAAAGCAATTTTAACCGCATACGTTTTGTAAACTTAACTCTCGAACTGTTTCGTGCCTGGTTTGGGTTTGAAATCATTTTCTGGGTTCGCGCAGGGCTCGGGCTTATGTTTTTGGGTTAAGTATTAAAGTGCTCGGCTCATTTACAACTCTGCATAAAAGTATAAAACTTTTGATTGGAGGATACGTCCAAATAATAGAGGAACCTTTTCTTGTTTCGCATGAAAATCAAGTTGCTTTAATCAACAAGAGGACAAAGAGAATTTTGCTAAAATTTTTTTGTTAAAAAACAGAATCCGGTAGATAGCGTGTTGAGCAAACCAATGTATCTCAAAGCGTTTACTGACAAAATTTAGAACGGATAAAATCCCGAAGTGCGAAATCGCAAATTAAACAAAATCCCGAAATGGACTAAATATCAAACCGACAAATATCCGAATTAGACAAAATCTCAAATTGAACAAAGTTCAGGACGGACAAAATTCTGAATTGACAAAGCGCGATTTCAATTTACACAAATTGATGAGCAAAAATGTATTTCTTTCGACAATATTTTAATCTCGAAAGTTTTTTGTAATGAACTCGAACAGCTCTATTCGAAGTTTTGTGGGTAGGCTATCATGACAGACATGTGGTGTAACTCTTGGGGTGGTTCATTTATTTTTTGACTTGAGGTCTATTTGAGTTCAAACAAATGATTTTTTCAGTTCCAGTTCGAGTTGGGCAAAACAATTGAGTTTTTTTGAGTTCAGGTTCGAGTTTGCTGTCCTGTGTTTTAGTTTACAACTAGAAAAACTTGGTGTTTAGTAAATTTGTATAATTCAGTGCTTTGGTGTAACAGGAAGTCTGCGCACAACTTATCCAAACTTTGTGTATTTTAAAAGTTGGTCAATTCAGGATTTTGTCCATTCGGGATTTTTTCCGTTTGGAATTTTGTCCTGTTCGATGTTGTTGTCCATTCTGTTGTTGTCCATTCTGGATTTTGTCCAGTTTGGGATTTTGCCGATCAAATTCTGGATTTTGTCCAAGTGTTACTTTGTCCAATTCGGATTTTGCCCATTCTAGGTTTTGTCCAATTCGGGATTTTGGCTTTCCAGATTTTGAAGAAGGGGGAATTTTGTTCATTCAGGATTTTACTCAATTCGTGATTTTGTCTGTTCGGCATTGTTCCGTTTGGGATTTTGTTTTTCGAGATTTGTACAAAATCTATCTCAAAGGCTTGCGGATGACGCTGCGGTAAAGATTCGTATTCAAACTCGCAAGTCGAGTAAGAGTCTATTCCCTTTTTTTCAGGTTAATGCTGCAACTGCGTGTAAAAACTTTCGTTAAAAAAATTGTCTTATGCGCTTTGTAAATTTATATTGGTTCTATTACAAATAAATAAATGAAAAAAGACAGAGTCTAGGGATCGGAGCCCTATAGTTGCGCCACAATCAATCATACTGCAGCAGCCTCCTCATAATTGCTCATAGTTACATCATCATAATTGCGTGTGGTTATATTATCGTACTGATGAGGTAAGAGAGATTAGTAATACCATCAATATACTATAATACCTTGTAATACACAAACACAGTAAAGCAAAAAATGTACAAATTTAATATCAATAAACGTTCAAATGCAGTGGATTAGTATTACAGGCAAAAAATCGACGTTGAAATCATACAAATCCAGCCCTGTCTTGATGTTATTTTTGCCTCTGGCTTTCTCGAGAAAACACAACATAAATATTTCACGTTATGTGCGTGAGCAGCACGTGACTTGTTGACTAACGATGTACAACCGAATTACAGAGAGACGTTCAACTCAAGATCAAATCAAGCCCTATTGGAGTCGAAATTTTTTATGGGATGAAATAGTATTTACTGTAGAAAGTGGCTTGGACAAAGTTCAAAAGGAAACAAATACCTTCTGAAAAACACCGATAATTCTACTATTCAAACGTTGATGGTCATAAATCTTTTATAAAAACCTAACAATGGTGATTGTGGAGTCAATTTCTCTAATCAAAAGGGTTCAATGAACCAAGCTGGATCAGACAAAACATTCCTCAGATGGTCTTTAATATGAATAAGACCACCTGATGGTTGTTGTGCATCTGCATCTGTCTGTGCACAACATGAAACACTTAATTTGAATAAATTTAATAGACACTTAAAATTTAGGTCTAGCGCTGAAATACTACGCTCACTTATTTCGGCTGCTATAGTTTTACAATGAATTCCATATTGGCGTGCAGTTACGAACGAAAAAAGCATGATTTTGTTTCGTTTTTGAAATATTCTGTAATTGAAGCAACAGTCGTACTGAGTCCATTCCAACTTCTCACAAAATCACAAAGTCTTTGGTAGTAGCCTGTTGCATGAAATTTAATGAGTTTGAGGGTCTTTTCGCCAGGATTTTCAATCCATTGGAAATATTCTCTATAGGCTGTGTCATTACGACTTAAATAGTGGATATACTTTGCAAGGGCAGATGGGGAAGCAAAATCTTCTGCGTGAATAAACGAATTAGTTGGAGCCAAACGAACCAAGTCTTTTTTCGAAGGACCCCAAACTATCGGTACCCTACCTTCAGACAAAGCATTTGTCCAAAATTTTTCCGTAATGTAGTCTTTGCAATGAAGCGCATTTTCAAATGACAAATAGAATTTGTACGACTGTCGATCTTCTGGTGGCATGTTGTCGAAAACCTTTTTATTATTAAAGCATTTCCCGAACCGCTCAACCGGCAAGCCTGCTTGAATCAGTTCCTCTGCGTATTTGTGCCTCTCAACTGCGCCATAAGTTACGCCGCAATTGCTGACGACCCAAAGCTGAAAGAAAATCAATGTTTTAAAAGGGTGAAGCGACAAGCTTGGGCTATATGCAAAAGATAAAGAAACATTTCAAACATATCTTTACCAAATTTCGGCTTTCCTTTTCTGAGATACAAGATCTCCCCAACATATTGCCAGTTAAAATCTAATTTCTAAGAAATTGGGATATCCTACTTACCTTGTAACTAGTAAAGGTATTCTATTTCAACATTAATTCATGCTGAAGCCTTGCATTCACATGGTTTCGAACCAGTTGTGAAAGATACCTTAAATATTATTTTAGAAAAGATTACATTTTAACTGGCAACGATATTGGGGAGATCTTAGAAATATCTAAGAAGCAATATAAGCTGAAATTTGATGAAGATATGTTTTGCAGTAGATTAATCTTTATCCTTTGCACACAACCCTAGCCGGATGCTTCACACTCTTTAAGCCAGAATTCCTGTTGCTATACGTATTTTACAGAAAGTAATAGCATTTTAACGAGAAAAAAGAAGACCTAAAGTTGTTCGGGTCGGTTGATATAAAATCGCATGCGCTGACATCATATTCACATTTAACATTTTATTAGATCTTCTATTTTTTAAATGATTATGGAGGCTGATGTCGTATTAACAAAACGGCTGCTTGCTTGATTGCCTACTATGAGAATTGAGCAATCACATTCTGGTTTCGGTATTTTGCTATGCGAGTGACGAGAACGTAAGCTTGTTGACCAAATAGTACGTTCTGCTCGACTAATTTTAAGGAGAAAACAATTTGGTAGACGGTGAATGCCAACCTAGATACTGGTGATTGCTAGATACTCTTTAGAATACCTACTGAAAGCCGAAATCGAGGCATTGAACGAACATTGGTTTCAAGAAGCTGTAGCTGCAATTTACTGCGCTTTGAATCGATTATAGATTCACGGCATTAAGTTTAATTTATTTAAGATGAGCAATCGTTTGAATACCTGTGTCGTAGGTTTAAACTACTGTTAGCTCACCGCTAATTTCTTCTGTTTGGCCAGCTTAGATTCTACCCATTGTTTTCCTTCTCCTTTTAGAATGATTTTTGACAAACCTTGGCTTAAACCGTACGGTGCATAGAAATTAGAATCAGATCGATATGTCATTGTGGAGTTGATGAAACCTCCATCAAACTTCGGAAAAGTCTTGCGGTGTTCAATGTAGAACATATACGGGGGGCTTTCCATATTAAGAAAAACATAGTGCTGGTTTGCATCTCTAAAAAAAGCAGTGAAATATAACTATGTGTTTGCTGATTATCAACGATATGGGGCGGCAAAGCTCAGTTGACAGAGCATAAAGTTAGCGATAAAAAGGTTTCTGACTCCCAGTTCGATTTCCGAACTGACAATGCATCGTTGTGTTTTTGGGAAAAACACACCACCTGTTTCCTAATGGAGCTAAGCAGTCTATTATACGTCGTCGCTCCAACTTACAAAAGACTACTTGAAAGTCATACTGTAGCTAAAAAATGCATGATACTCGGTATTGATGTAGCTATAAACCAATGGTCTCAAAGTGGGGTCCGCCGACCTTTTAGGGTCCGTGAACCACTTTCAGAAGATCCGCGAAAGAAATTTGGAATAGACCTTACTTGCCTTATAGCTTAATAATTTTGCTTCCGACTCCTGCGTTAAGGAGGCATACAATCTATGCTTGCGAGATTCATTTTTTGCTTCCTATGCGTTCGATGTGATCACATTATCCGACTTCCCTATGGCGTCACAGACAAAAAAGTTCAGTTCATCGCCCGCTACAACTATAGTTAGCTCATCCTGTGGCCTAGCTGAAGCTCAGTCTTTTTGTACCTGTGTTTTTAGCCTTGCAGAGAAGGCCGCTAAACATTTAAAAATTGCAAGGGGATCGTAGTGAATTTTCTTAAATAAAGTTTGGGAATCACTGCTATAGACAGACCAATTGGACAGACGAAAAGCTGATATATATTTATGCAATTACGCATGCATGGCTGAAAAAATTGATGATGCTGGTACACAACATCAGCAATACCAATAGATGAAAGTTGAAAGTAATACGGTTACCTGTAGTGTCGCCATGGAATTCTTTCTCGATCTAATGCGGAGTAATGAAACATGACAGCGCACGCGTCTTTTATCTTGGACCGATCATATGTGATCACACATTTGCCATCCAAATCTTTCCCATCACTTGGTCCCTCAGTTTTCACACGCCAAGGATGCTCCCACATTAGAATGTAAGAACGATTTCTAATATAGCCATTAGCCAAAAAAGTTGAACCATAATTGCATTGATTTAGTGATTTGTTCTTATTTATCTTATCCTCTTTTTCACGAGAAAACGAAAATGTTGCTAACTTTGAGATGAATCGTATCCGCTTAGAAGTTGAAAATTTTTTCAGTTTTTTCGGATGATATATTAATTTCATGTGTAAATTAGTTATTTGAAACCACTTGTTCTTAAACTGTTGCTTGTTCTTGAACTTTATTACAGAATAAAGTGACGCAAATATTCATTCTTGGTTGGTAAAAAGTTGTATTTTGTTATGCAGTTGATCATTATTGCTTTTGGACAAATCAACAATGGCAAGATAAAAAAGGCCAAAAAAGCTTTGTTGATTGCTTACAAACACGTTTGCTGGCACGAGTTCTTTTTTTTTTTACATGCCGAAGTTGGCATTGTTCTTAGTTTGAAAAAAATAAGCCTCGTGTCGCTTTAAAATGCTCTTGTAAAAAAGAGTATCTTGTTGGTGTTACCCGACCGAAAATTAAAGTTTTAAACCCCAAATTATGGTCTTGTTAAAAGAGGAAATTCTTTTTAGATACTAAAAATTCTTTCTAGATAGTTCATAACTCAATCTATTCACTTGGCAAATTTAAGGTCGATCAATTAATAAATTCAAACTCTTGCAAAAACTGAACATTAATATCCGCCCTAATACTAAGTTATTTCGCCTAATTTCAAGGCTACTTCGATAGGCTAGCTGGACCGAAATGACAATTATCAAATTGTGATTTGAATAGCATCCTCTTCGCCAGCTAATGACTGCATGACCAATCATCGATCACATAGATTTATATTCTAACTTTTCGTCTCTAAGCCGTTGACATCCATGGTTTTGGAAATGCATATATCGAAAACTTGCTTCAAGCATTGAAGAATCTGCTTTAGGTGAGAAATCTGTTTGCGGCAAGGATTTTGATTGTGGAGTGGAATCTTTTCTTTGCCGCGAGGATTCTGATTGCGGAGAAGAATTTGTTTGCGGTGAAGCTTTTGATTGTGAAGCAAGATCTGTTTCCAGCGAGGATTCTGTTTGCGGCGCCGAATCTTTTTGCGGCGGGAAGTGTGTTCGCCGCAACGAATTGCTATCAAAGTCCACAAATTGTATAAAATAGCTCCGTTGAAAATAAAGCAACAAAAATAATGCGTTCGCCAACAAAAGTAACGTTAAGCGAAAAAACAGTTGACTTCTTTTTATTAACATTTTCTTTGCAATGGCTTGCAATCATAACCTACAGTACACTCAAAGTTCTGCTTTATAATGAAAAATATGCAGTTTATAAATAAAATGCAGTCCTATCAAAGACTGAAGATTATCTGACTCGGCCTTGATTTCTTACTTTTTACTAATCTGTTTACAAACCCAGCTCCGTTGACAGCAGCTAGAATGAATTAAAACTCGCAACAACACCAAGACAGACCATCGATGGTGTGTTGATGACTTGGTTGTTGTGAGTCCTTAGACTCAAATTTTTACGGGAGCAGGAATGTTTCCTTATACTATAATTTTAGCCCAATGTACGCAGCCAGTTTTTTAGTAGTGGGTGGCGGCAAAATTAGTATTTATCTGTTCCCGTAAAGTATTCACTTGAAGAGAGGTATCTAATCAGGATTTTGTTTAGTGGTGGTCGGTGTGTAGA
Source organism: Trididemnum nubilum (assembly GCA_963965965.1). Taxonomy (NCBI): domain Eukaryota; kingdom Metazoa; phylum Chordata; class Ascidiacea; order Aplousobranchia; family Didemnidae; genus Trididemnum; species Trididemnum nubilum. Next base: position 6,546,106 of record OZ014485.1, on the reverse strand, counting down.
GGGAGTGAAATTAATGCAAATGAGTGGAAACCTTAGAATATTTTTGAGTATTCTCTCTCCGGTCAAACTGATGGCTTCTAAAATCCAGAATATACGGTACTCATAAGCGGTGCTGAAACTAATGCATTTCTATGGCGGACCAGGCTACCTACCTCTTTTACTGCGACACCACTGGTCGAAGACATAATTTTTACCAAATTTTGGCAATTTGTTTCGAAAATCACATTGCAAAAACAGCAACAGAAACGCAATGTTCATCAAATGTTTAGCTTGGCCTGATTTAATCAAATACAAACGTCTTTGGTCACCAAAAAACAAAAATTCAAGATTTTAAGAGTTTTACAATACAGGTTTTTTTCTTAATGATTATTCAACTTCTCGTCACGCATGACTGCCAAGTGCCAATGCATACTAAAGAAAAACAAAAAATGAAAGAGTTGGACAACCACTAATCCATTTTATTTTTTAAAACTTTATACCAATTTTGATAAAAATTTTCACCTTTGTTGTAAATTATTTTGTTAATCTTAAGGCTGATATATTTAGTTAAGCATTGTTTCATCACAAGCTACATGTCAAAGTGTAACAATAGTCAGTAAAAATTTTCGACAAAGTGTGTAATGAAGTCGAAAAGTACAGCACAAAGCATCCACAGCAGGTGTGTAGCCCGAAATTTGCAAAAAAGGGGGGAAGGGCTATTTCGGGGCTCTTGGGGTGGAGCCCACAACGCTTGAAAAGTTTGTATTTGTTCGCAAAGATAACTTAATCTTAGCATAGGTGGGCAAGTTAATGCAAAACGTTAGCTTCGTTAACCACTAGTCCGTTAACAAACTTCATACCTCCGTTAACGTTAATCCGTTATTTTCAGCGTTAATTAACGGAAGTTAATAAAGTCCGTTAATCCGTTAACATTTTGCGTGTAATTTACGTTTTTTTTATTCACTCGCTTCTAGAACACGTATTGACGCTGTTGAGCTGATTGTAAGGAAATATTTATTGCAATGGTGGTCTTTTTGTGTTTTGGAAGATACATTTTACAGTCTAATCTAATTTCAAGATAAAAATAAGTGCAAATGCACTAACAAAGCTGCGATCGGAAAATCTTTGGAAATTGTGAACAGCAATAATTAATAGACCCATGAGGCGGCAGATTTATTATTTGCCTCAAAAAAGAGCTCCTTTCTTCGCTTTCTTCTATAAAACTCGTGCTAATACGCAACAAATGTCACCAGTGCAAACTGGTTTGTACCGGTCCGATGAATGAAATGGAGCGAGATATTAACGATAAAAACCCTAACAGAAGTCAATAGAACTTAACGGCAGAGGCGTCGCTAAGAATGGTGGCACCCGGGGCGGGATTTCGTGGTGACACCCTTTATCGACCAAACAATTGGCAAAGACCAAAAAAAAGGTCTTCGCTGCAAAACGAGTTGGTTTTCAGTCGGAAAGTATGTGATGACCAAAAAACAAACAAAAAGGGTCTTTGCCTACCAATCAGTGGGTTTTCGGTCTCAAAAGAAAAAAAAACCCAAATGGTGTCACCCCAAAATGGTGACACCGGGGGCGGGCCACCGCCCCCCCCCCCCCCCCCCCCCCCCCTAGCGACGCCACTGCTTAACAGAAGTTAATTTAGTCCGTTAACAGAATTTGGTCTCTTAACATGAAAAAACTTTTTAACGGATTAACGAGTTAATGAAAAAGTTACCTTCGTTATTAACTGATTAACGATTAACGGACTTGTGCCCACCTATGAATCTCAGGTTTATTTAAACTAATAGTTCAAAGACCACACAGCAATCAGCAAAAATAAAATTGTCAAATTGACAATATGTATATTTTGCCTATAAGGCATCTTCAGAGTCTTACTTAAATAGAATCAGATAGAATAGAATCAAATAAAACTTTACGTTTATTTTGATAAAATTTAACGCTTTTAAAACATAGTATAGAAATTAGCAGTGCAAAACATGATAAAACTGGTTGCATAAATGGGACATATCGGAGGTGGTTAATGTCAAAATTTTAGCTCTCTTATTTGCAAGCTGGTAAATCCTATAGTTCGAGAAAACTCACAAGGAGTAATCTATTTCATCTATACGTTGTAGAGAAAGATAATGGGGGAGGGGGGGGGGCGAATGGAACGAGGTATGCGAGAAGTTATTGGACAAATAGTGTAAAATAGGTTAAACAAGTGATAAAAATTGATAGCTTATTTTGGACTATTTTCAAAGTTTTTACTGATTTGTGTGTTTGATATCCAAAAAGCTAGCCCCCAACCCTTAAATAAATGTTTTAAAAAATGTTTTAAATCATTTTTAGTTCATTCCCTAGCAAAAGATAGTCTCAGAAGTGCTAAAAACGTGAATTCTCCTTATTCTGCATTTTGGCCGACAGGTCAATGCGGGGTCGTAGCCCGGCTACGCTACTGCTCCATAGCGACACCACATGTGGTCATTCATTTACTTTTCGACTTCTTTTCAAAAATTACCCCTACCAATTGTTAGGGTTAAGGGGTTGTCATTTCGTGAAATTTTCAAATATTCATCCAGAAACTGGTTTTCAATTGAAACAACATAATTTTACTCAGGGTGACTTAAATATCTTTGCTGGGGGAGTTGGCATTTTTATAAACAAACCAATCAACTATGAAGTGACAACAACAACAATCTATAATTATTTGGAGTGCTGTGAGGAGTTATGTATTGAATTGAAAAACAAACAACACTACGAAATATTTTGGTGATATATACCATCAGCGCTTTTTAACTGGGTATACTGTCACCAGTGTATATCGGTACCAGACCTAAACTATACGGACCAACGACTAAACTAAACTAGGGACTAGGGACCAAGCCTAAACTAGGGATCAAGCCTAAACTAGGGACCTAGGACTGGCCTGAGCAAGGGACCGCAGTAGATCAGTTTGCAAGGGTACAGTATATGAAGAGTATAATACAGCATAGTAACCGTCAATGCTTATTTTTTTGTGATAGTAAAAAAGTTGACGTCGCAGTTGATTAGTTTGACGAAAATAGCGCAAATGGCTCTTCCGTAGATCACAATAAACATGCCAAGCTAGCGTGCAAGCTTTGCCAGCAAGTTTTTCCTATTCATTTCTGATTAGAATAATGCAATTTTGATCTACCGGTAACTGTTCACCACGAAAAAAGTTGTTTGCAGGGGCACAACCAGCTGCAGGGTAGGGGCTAAAGCTCACATCTTGAGTCAAGCAATTTCACGTATAATGCTTTCAAATTAAACCGACCAGTTGGTTGAGTGGTAACAGCGTTCGTCTCTGGAGCGGAAGGTTCAAGGTTCAAATGTCGGGCCGGTCAAATCGAACTCAGAGTCACCAACGGCTCGTCACCGCTGGCATTTGTCGAAAGATGCTGTGTTGCCCGTGCGCAAGGACGCATAGATGGGCCCGGCGAACTCGTTACGCGCTTCGGTGTAATACAGTGAATATAACAGATTTGAAGCTTTCAGACTAACTTGCAGATGGAATTGGACTGATACTCGCAAGAGCGAAGATTCGGTTCTTGCGGTAGCAAATTCGAATGTGCGTATACATGATTGTGTTGAAAAAATTGTGTTGTGTTCTTTAAATTATACTTTCAGACTCAGAATTGGATGGCTCTTAGTCAGAGTAAAACGGCAACATTGCCTTGGTCAGAGTTGTAAACGGGCCGACTAGTTCAGGCCCGAACCCGGCCCGAAAATATAAACCCGAACCCGGAAACTAATTTGAAGCCCAAATCATGCCCGAAAAAAAACGAAAGTTAAGTTCTGAAAAATTTAGCAATGTTGCTAAATTATTTTTATTATATTTTTGTGCACCAAAGACAAAAAGTACGTCTTAGGCCAGAGTTAAGCCCGAAATTTTGGTCAACTTTAGGGCCCGAACCCGACCCGAAAAGCCCGGCCCGAGTTACAACTCTGGCCTTGATAGTGATCGGCTTTTGCAAGTACCTGCTGCACCACTCCACCTATTCATTTACATTGAGTGATAAAGTTGAAATGCTGAAGATTTTTTTCGCGAAGTGCTCAAACGCAGAGTCTGAAAAAATCGCGATCAAGAAACGAGCAAAAATATGAGGCGATTCCCAGTACGTAAGTTGTGCAATTTTGAACACGAGTCGCATTCCATAAATTTTCTGCCTTTTAAAAAACTAGTTTATGCTGGCACACCGTCGTTTTTTACGTAGCTACGTCCACTTTAGTCTATATCGCATCACAATCACGAGACCACCCGCAATGCATAGTTTATTTCCGCCTTTCAAAACAATCAGCATAAAACACAATATACCAAAAAATGACACACAATTGCGAAAAATAAACAAAGAGAAAAGGTTACGAACATATAACGCTCTTGCCTCGAAAAACCATCTTCAAAAGCATTCCATCGGGTCAAGTTGCACTCCAACAAGTTTACGTGCTCGTCACTTGCAGAGTAGCATTGGAGAAAGATTATGACTGCTCAATTCTCAGCAGAACCAGTAATCAAGCGAGCAGCCTTTAAACAAGGTAATCACACCTTTTAAATCATTCAAGAAAAGACATTACGTCATAAACTACATCTTTCAAAGGTGGGTTGAAAAAGACTACGAGTGGGTCTCGAGCTCAGCCAGCAACTACAAGACAAGGCGATTAACATTTCAACAATCCAGTACCATGTCAGTATACTCGTATTTACCCTGAAGTAGCATGTTGTACGTATCTGGTTGCTGGTATGAGATGCAATTTCCATCTGATCGTTTTTTTTTGCTTTTTTCATAAGACCCAGCTAAATTTAAATTCATCCGCGACATAACGCCTTCTACTCTGAAACTATCAAAGTTGTTTTGCTTTCGACATTTCAAAGTTCAATTACGTAGAAATATTAAAACCACGCAAATATGCTGTCGCAAACAGCGACAGACGAATTATAATCGTTTGCTTATGACAGTCAGCAAAAAAAGAAAATTTTTGTTAACTAAGCAACTTAAAGTAATACCAGATAAGCGATTCCAACAAGAATTCGTAAAAAGAATCATCATTGGAATTTTTGTTAAGCCATTAAATTTTTACTCACTTGGACTTAGGCTAAAGTTTCGATCTCGTAACCCACCCAATATCTTGATGGTTTGGGGCAAGTTGCAAGCGACGTGAGCTCACGTCTACGTAACGACTCGAAAGCACAAATTAGTGAACAATAATGCTCAAAACTGGTAGCAACAACATGAATATTAAAAAGTCAAAAACTGATTTCAAACTTGTATTCGTCAAATTTAGACTAATTTATTCAAAATTTCAATAACGCTTAATTATTTGTTACTCAAGCAGGAGTTGAATACTTACGTAATGCGGCCTTTTATTTTCCTCGTAACAAAACTTTTCATAGTCTCAGCACTATGCAGCGAACAAAACAATGCACAAACTTTCTTGCCGAACTTTCCAGCAAAAAAGAACCCTAAACCAAATTAAACATTGAAAAGTTGACACAAGTACAAGAGTGATAACAATACTGCATTGGTACGTAGCAATAAAAACATGAGAGTAAACAGGTCTTGAAAATTCCAAATTGTTAAAAATGACAAAATCTTAAGTTGAACGCATAGCACTCCAATTAAAAGGACATTAAATTCGGAATCTCCATTTATGAAAGATTTTCAATCGCACAACAATTGGGCCAAATCATCGAAAGCCCTATCAAAACGACCCCATAAAGGCTCACAGCCAACGTTTGGCAAAAAGAGTTAAAATTAATGCCACGATACAAGTGATTAAGGTATCAAAAATCGTCACAAGACTTTACATGATGATGTGGCGAGTAGCGTCACTCCCATCTGGGAACGATTAAGTCAAAGCAGTGTAAACACGTCGCATAATATCAACCCAAACGATACCCAATTACAACACCACAATACATTGCGCAGATAATTAGCATTATTACCAGCCTTCAAAAGTTGAGATTCTTCTTCCGCCAGCATGAGCTTTAACTGTGCTGTAAATGCACCGGCTAGAATTTCGTAAAAACAATGCTGGACGGTTAAAATTTGACAACTAGGACATGTAACACGATTTCATGTGGCTTCAACGCATTGAAAAATGCAAGAATCAAGCTAAAACCAAAACAGAGAAATTACAGAGGTAACTAAAACCAAACGTAATACGATCCACCACTTCAATTGAAGATATTCACACAACCATTAACCAATTAATGCAGATATTGGATGATGTTGTCGATAAACCACTGGGCGCTGATCTGCAAATGATCACCGTCCGTACTCAGAAATACAAGCTGATTCTTGCGGTTCATTTCTCGTAACCCAAGGCGATCCTAAATTGTTCAGCAATCGTTAGCAAATTTCTAAGTTATTGTTCTAACGTTTTAGTGAAAAATTTTGGTACCGGCAGGTTTAATTAGAATTAAATTAAAAATCACATCATAACATAGTGCACGTCAAAAGTCAAAATTTGAAACCCTACAGTCTGTTTCACCCGTAATCGGGATCATCAGGGGTGTCTACCGAAAATCGCACAGAGTTTAAAATCTAAAAATTAAAATAAAAAAAATCAGTTCCTCGTTCCGGTATCAGGGTCATATTCGGCTCCGGAGCCGCCTAAAGTACACCCAACTAGCGGACAAAAATGAACCTGGCCATCCTTAACTCGAACAGTCTAAGCCACACGGGAGCCGAACCAAAGACTCGGCACTGGTGCCTTTACTCGAACAGTCGTACCGGTGCCGAGTCTTAAGTTCGGCACCCTAGTGGCTTAGACTGTTTGAGTTAAGAAGGGCCAGGTTCAGTTTTCTGCGCTAGTTGGGTGAACTTTAGGCCGTCCAGGAGCCAAATATGACCCCAGTACCGGAACGAGAAACTAATTTTTAAATCTAGACTTAAATTTCGTGTTTTTGCAGACACTCTTGATGATTTCGATTACGGGTAAAATAAATTTCAATTTTTGACGTGTACTGTGTTATGTTGTGATATTCGCTCTGGCCTTCGCTGACGAACACTTTTTTAAATCGGTTGAATTCAAACTCCACTTATCACTAAATTAAAAATGATAAAATGCCGTTTCGTTAACAAAACAGTGGGAAGATGTGCCAAAACAGTTGATGAGGAATTCAGCCTTTGACGTTCTCAAGTTCGCCCTTCCGTGGTAATACGACGCAGTGCCACCACATAAATTTTGATAAACTTATGAAACTGGTTAGATCTATAATAAAATTATAACTCGCCTTTCGACATTTTGGTATCATTCTGAAAGAGTACAGATATTTGAAGTCCTAACATTCGTGAAGCTTATTTCGTATGATAACAAAGTTGAAAGGAAAACAAAATGACAACATTTTATATCATAATGTAAGTTAACACTCTAGCACCTGCTACTGAGCAGTGAATACCGTAGTTGAATTGGTTCGAAGGAAATTAAACTTATTATAACGTCACTTTGTAAAACACACACGGGAGATTGCGAAGTGACCAAACTGGCCTGTGACTACCGTTTTCCGAGAATTCTTCTTGGTCGAGCGGTAATGCGTTCGTCTCTGAGGCGGGAGGTCTGAGGTTCAAATCTCCAGCCAGTCAAATCGGACACAATATTGCCAACGGCCACCGCTGTGTTGCCTGGGCGCAACGAGGTGGAGATGGGGCCCGCAAACTCGTCACACGCTTCCACGTAATACAGTGACGAGTATGATGAAAGATTTGATTTAATGCAAAGCAGCCTCTCGAAGTATGTGCATAAGAGCATAACATCATAGAGACATTAATTGGCGATGTAAGCAGCAACTTACAGCTTGATAGAGCTCCGTTTCCTTGAGCGTTAACACCTTTTCTTCTTGTCCGGGGGCATAGAAACCAAACCACTGAAATACAGTATAATTTATAAAAAATAATCCAAATTTCCAGATCTTTCAGCAAAAATGTTTAAAAGTCCATATTTTTCAAAGGACGTGTTCAATTTTAACAAAAGCAAACAATCAATCTTTGCCAATTAGATGCGACACTTCGGCAGTATTCACGTACTGGTAATACTGTCATATGAGATTATTAGGCAATATATGTTAAGAAAGCTTGCACTAGCTTATTTTCAAGAACGTCAACTTTCACAACACTTTTATAGTCTTTGGTTTGACCCGACAGGGAATCGAACTAGAGTTTACCGTTTCGGTAGTACACGCTTTATCCGCTCCACCACTGATCGGCTTCTTCGCAAATCTAAACACCACGTACCTCTGACTCTTTGGGCTGCACTATTTTATCTTGGTTGAATCGCACCATTACAAATTTATTGAGCGACATTAGTCTTTGTTTGTATCGTTCGTTGACAGCGTTCTCATTGTTGATGATAGGTAGGAAGATGTTCTTAGCTTTATAATCAGTTTCATCAAGCGGGTTGTGCCAATATTGCGCTTGAACCAAACTGCCAGAAAAGCATATTTAGGTTACCGGTATGTATAAAATGTACTGGTGTCGTATGTCACAAACCATAATCGCATCACGTCGCACCAAACTCAGAACATTACAAGAATATACAATCGGCCACCTATAAGACTCGAAGGTTTTAAACTATGCGTAGAAAACCAAGCCATCCTTCTTATTCAAATTGTAACCAATATTACTATAATTACAACTTTATTTATCAAGACGTCAAGCTTGTTCAGTTTCTATTTATCAAGTTGCCTTGGCCACCAGACAGCAAAGGGATCTTTTGGTTTTCGAAGCAAGCTAACACCTGCCCAGTGCCCACCTGTCTACTACGCACAGAGGGAGTTTCACGCTGCATTTTTTAGTGTTGAACGTCAAACAGGGAAGCTGCAAATAACAATTTAAGGGTCTTTGGTTTGAAACGACCGAGAATCGAACCCGAGTTTACCGCTTCAGTAGAAGACGCTTTATCTACTTGACCACTGATTGGTTAAAATCTTTTAGTCCGAAAAACAAAACTAATAATCCAGGATGGCAATAACCAACTTAACACTTGCACCAGCACAGCATGCTCAATTCGAAATAAAGCATATTATACGCTTCAAAATATAAAAAAAATTGACCCTACAGTAACTACAAATTTTGAGCAAAAAGTTATAATATAGATAGTTGAAGTAGCAAAGCACATAAAGAAATTATAAATGCACTATATCTTATCACCATCCTTGATATCAAACAGTTACTTGAAACGTATTGGTTACTTTTATAAGCGTAATTGGAAGACAAAAATTCTGTAATTTGAAGGGTAGCATTAACTTTTGAAATGTCATACCGTAAATAAAATTTCAATTTTGTAATAGTAAAATGTCATACAACATTTCAAATTGTTTTTAAACTTAGCTCATAAAGCTTTCAACAAACGCTCAAAATAATTCAACTCACAAAGCTTGAACTGTTGGCAAATAAGCAGCTTTGTTGAGGAGGTAATTGAGAGTAGAGCACAAGCAAAGGCTGTTAGGGCAATGTGGGAATCCATACACTCCCTGATGCTGTCCTCCAAATGTAATCAGATTCTTCATTTGTATCCCATCACATTGTTGGACAACTGCTCGCCTAAAATCGAAGAAAACACTAATGAACAACTATACATGTGTGATTAAAATCTTCTTTTGAAAGCAAACAACTTACACATTAGAAGCTAGTAAGTCCGATATTTCAACGCAATAAAAGGAGTATTTCATCGGTGCAGTGTTGTCGTAACTGGTTAGAATTACTTGGGGTTTTTCAAGTGGATTAAAATCCAATAACACAGAATGTCACCGTTGACACACCATTAAAAAGTGGGCATCTACCAGTTAATGGCACGGGCGATCGCTATTGATTGTGTAAGTGTCTCCATTATTTCAACCTTTTAATTAACAAGAAAAATTAAACTTATTAATTAACAAAACAAAAACCGCCGCACTATTATCAAACTTACAAAAACTGTCCTCCTTGAGAAAATCCCATTGCATTGAATCCTCCAGCCAACTTGCTGTCATTCTTAATCATATTGCAGGCCATTGCGACCTGTTGTAATTGAAAGTGTTAGATAGTACGCTTGCAATGCTTTGACACTACATAAATGAGTTGAAGAGGTCGAAATAAATCTTTTTTCAACAACTTGCCCGACGGACAAGTGATTTCACATGTTTACTTGCATTTTGGAATACGCGTAAAATGAACTTCTTGGCAAAAACACTGAATTCGGGTGATATTCGCATCATATTTGTACGCAATTGCTATGTTAATGTAATCTAATAAGCAACTTTTTCACTCAAGCAATACGCAAAAATTGATTTGTGATTTTAATTATTTCAATTGTTACTTGACAATGATTAACGTTTTCCACTTAACTCATTTTCAATCGCGGCAGATAGAAAGCCAAAACTTTGTGTGAAAGTTCGAGAAGCTAAAGATCTTCAAAAAACAACAAGAAAATTTCAAAATTCTTGACGTTATATTCTTGCAGCGTAGAATAGCACTGTTACTTGTGATATCTGAAACAGCGGTTTTCGCTGCAAGCGTGGCAAAGATTTTGTCAAAAAAAGAAAGTAGCAGTTTGTGCCAAAAATTTTGCAATGCGCGTTTGAGTGTCGATCGAATCTGCGTGCGATTAATGATGTGCGAACGATTACACTAACTGTTAATTGCGATTATGAGCTAAAATAAACAATCAATGGACTCTTACTTACATTTTATTTTCAATAAAAGCAGTAATTTGCATCATTTGTTTGAGGTTGTTCAATTCGTTACATTTTGTGAACTTGCCCATCGGGCAAATGAAGCCGGAAAACAACTTTTCCGAGGCGATTTTATCTTGCCTAGGGCAAGCATTAATTTTGAACCCAAAGTTTTACATTTTTTAAAGCCTGTTTAGAGGAAGGTATTACGGCAAATTTGCTTCTCCGCTTTCTGGTTAATATAGCAATAATTCTAACTCCAAAACGATACTTGTTAATTGCGGTTCTGAAACATATTGTCTGTTAGTCAAATTTATCCACAAACTTTTGAAAACTTAAACAAGGGCTAAAGGCAAAATCGAAGGGGGTATCTAAAGTTAGGCCAATCGCATAAGATCGCATTGGCGTTGACTCCATCCTTCTTCATCCAGCCGTTCCAGAGATAGTCGACTTAAAGCACGACGTAGAGGCCTGCAATGTTATAATTTCTATTGGCAACCTGATGTTGATAGCAGGGTGTCGAACCGTTTCAAATAACGGTTCGGGTTCAGGTTTAGCTCCTGCTCAAAATATTTTAGCGGTTCAGGTTTGGTTCGGGTTCACTTGAGCACCATTTTTGAGGTTCAGGTTTGGTTCAGGTTCACTCAAGTAAAATATTACCGGTTTAGGTTCGGTTCAGGTTCATTGACTTAAAATTTAACTGCCGTTACTCGTTTCGTCTAGAAAAAAAAAGGAGAAATTGCTGATCCTGTTGATGATCACCACTGCTCTTATTGTGCATGTACCAGCGCCAGCGGCATCCGGATAAGGAAAAATATATTTTTACTTTTGTTAAGGGTTCAGGTTCGGTTCGGGTTCACTTGAGCACAATTTTGAGGGTTCAGGTTTGGTTCAGGTTCACTGAAGTAAAATTTTGCTGGTTCAGGTTCGGTTCGACACCCTGGTTGATAGCCGTAATTAGCATCGTTAGCGACGCCATCCCAGTTCTAACCTAAAGCAACGCCGCTATTAGGCTACTGCATTGAGCCGTTTCGCTGCGCACTAATTAGTTTGATCGTGTCAGCTGAACAAATACGAGCTGGAAAACAGAGTAGACTGTACGGTAGCCTAGGTAACAAAACGTTTAAGAACAAACGAAAGTAAGGCTAGCAGAGCAGTAGGCCAATGTTTGCAACTTAATTGGAAAAGTTTATTCTAGTGTCACAAAATACTGTAAGCAAAACAAATACAATAGACCTACTCAGGTACTAGTAGTCTAACCTTAAGACTGTATGAGTTTGTTCTTTGTAGCCTAATAATTATAGCGTTATAGCTAGGCTAGGCTTGACTGAAATGTAGCAGGCAGCTTAATTTTTTGAGATCACGGCTACCAAACAGTCTTCTCCTTTTACCAGCTCGGATCTGCAGTCAGGCGCGCAGCCAGAAATTCGCAATGGGGGGGGGAGTGGGGGGTCTGGGGTAGGAGCCTCAAGCGCTCGAAAATTTTGCATTTTTTTGTAAAATTAACTTCATTTTAGGGCTATTTTGATAAAAAAATAATGCTTTTAAAACGTGGCTTAGAAATTGGCAGTGCAAACATGATTAAACTGGTTGCATAAATGGGCTATTTGGGAGGTGGCTAATGGTAAAATGTTAGTTATCTTATTTAGACGCTAGTAAATTATAAAATCGAATAGTTCAATAAAGCTCACACGGAGTAATCTATTTCGTAAACAGTTTGTAGAGAAAAATAATTGGGGAGGCTAATGAAAAAGAAATTTGAGAGAAATTGGTAATTAACGATACTGAATAGCCCCCTCCCCCTATTCCTTAGTTTATATTATATTTGTTGATGACACCTATGTTTAGCATGTTTACACTTGAGATCAAATTTAATTGCGTATTTTTGACCATTTTTCAGAGTTTTTATTTATTTGTTAGCAGGGTGTCGAACCGAACCTGAACCCGAACCGTAAACCCGAATGAACCGTTTCATTTTGGTGAACCCGAACCGAACCTGAACCAGCAAAATTTTACTTCAGTGAACCCGAACCAAACCTGAACCCCCAAAATTGTGCTCAAGTGAACCCGAACCGAACCTGAACCCCTAACAAAAGTAAGAATAGGGGAAGATGGGGTACAATGGGACGCGGGGCACTATAGGACAGTCTAATTATAAAAAAAACTACGCAACTCTGAAACTTTGTATTTGTGAGGTTGTTTCGTCTAACTAATCCCTTGCTTTTTCTGAAAAAAAATCGTTGATTATAAGCTTTGGTACCGAAATATTACAGGTTCGTGAAGTTTGGAACTAAAAAGTTTTGTTTTGGGTTACGAAAGGCAAGCGTAGTTTTGTTGGTAATAGTTGCAGGATTTTCTTGAAAATGCTGTTGGAATGACATCAATTAATTGTCGTTTTGCTAGTATCTTTTTAATTTCTATTAATATTGGAGTAAACGGATTAGAGACAGTTTTAATTAGATTTTGCTCGAGGGGCACAATGGGACAATGAAAAAGGGGCACAATGGGACAAACAAAATTTTAATGTTTTCTAATCTTAGACATAAACCTATGTCAAAAAAGCATATGTAGTTTGAAGAAAAAGACTATTGATTCAGTTATTGTTTTATTTTTTTCAGTAAGTGACTGTAACATGATAAAAACTAAAAATTTAGCCTAGCAGAAAGAGAAGCTTTATAAGTTCAGTTTGTGAATCAAAGTTGTTAAGATTAGACTTCAGTAATAAGGCAAATATGTGTAATATAATCAGCCCATTCATGGAAAATCTATAACTACAAAGCTTTAAGAGGTTACTATAACATGTAGCGTAATAAGCCAATGTTTTGCTTAACACCTGGCTCTAGATTTTAAACTGCAAATATTTACAGTTATTGAACTTGTGTACTGAGTGATATATAGTGTGATGAGAAACTATCTATGTGTCATGTTGAATACTGTATTGACTATTAAAATGTTTTACAGAGTAATTTGTTTGGCCTAGTGATTATTATTGATTCAACTTTAACCTTGAACATTATTAGCTGTAATACCTGATACAAGTATTAGTAATATAACAGTTCTGATGATGGTGATGATGTGTCAATTTTCAGTTTCACTGAAAATGCAAACATATGCCCTGATGTTGACAATTATGTGCTGGTAGAGATTCCTTCTCAACCAGTTAAACATTATGTGGGACAAATCACTCAACCTAAAGATGAAGATGGAGACTTTGAAATTGTTTATTTGCACAAGAAGCGTCATGTCGCAGAGTTTTTCTTCCCTAATATTCCAGATATTGGATCTGTTCATGAAGATGATAGGCTATTAGACCTATGTTACCTACTCCAATTGAATGTGGCTCTACTAGCAGACAGAGATCAAGTGTTTGATTCAATTGTAGTTTTGGTCAATTAAACATATTGGTACACTAGATCAAACAATGACAAAAATACCAGCTTTACTTTTTTTCACTCTATGTGATTCATCAATTCATATCATCGGTCCATCACCATGTTCATATAATGTTTTATTCATGTTAAACTGCTTGATGCTGATCTTAACAACTGGGTAAAAGCTATGCTGCAGTAATTTGTTGCTACAGAAATGTAGTTTTGCTTACTTTTTTGATGTTAAACTGAACTGCTTTTATTAGTTTATGGCTGCACTCAGCTGTATTAGCTTTGTCGTGCTACTTGTTCTTCAATGTTATTGTGATGCAGTTTAGCTGTGCAAAATGTGTTGTTTGAAATGTTGCTTGAGATAAATTAGATACTTTTTGGTCATAACTACACTGGTGTTGTGATTCAACATAATGCAAGCCTTAAATTGAAGAGGTTAAGCTAGCAAAAAGTAGCCTTTTTTTAACCAAAAATTGCCGAAAAAACAAAATCAAAAAATTTTTGCTACGCGTTGAAGATTTTATGTTCTGGTAAACCTATATTCAATAACAAGTAACTTAAATCCTCCAGCATTACTCTATTTTCAACCTAAATCATCCTATTAGGTGCTTTAAGTTCTGTCCCATAGTGCCCCATGGCTTGTCCCATTGTGCCCCATGCATGGGGCACAATGGGACAATTTTTTCAATTTTTATTTTTTGCAACAAAAGCCTAATTATCGAGTATAGTTTTGTAATTATGATTGATAATGTTAAGGTTGAAGGAGTAGTACCTGCACACAAAATTTGAGCTTTCCACTAATTGCAGTTTTGAAATTATAATAAATTATGTAATTTTTGTCCCATTGTGCCCCATCCTCCCCTATATTTTTTCCATATCCGGATGCCGCTGACGCTGGTACACGCACAATAAGAGCAGTGGTGAACTTCAACAGGATCAACAATTTCTTTTTTTTTTTCTGGACGAAACGAGTAACGACAGTTAAATTTTAAGTCAATGAACCCGAACCGAACCTGAACCAGTAATATTTTTCTTGAGTGAACCTGAACCAAACCTGAACCTCGAAAATGGTGCTCAAGTGAACCCGAACCAAACCTGAACCGCTAAAATATTTTGAGCCGGAGCTAAACCTGAACCCGAACCGTTATTTGAAACGGTTCGACACCCTGTTTGTTAGTTTTATTTTCAACAAATTAGCCCCCCCCCCTAAATATATGTTTCAAAAGATGTTTTAAATCACTATTTAGTCCACTCTAGTACATTTAACGGTCTCAAAAGAGTTAAAAACGTAGTGTTTTTCTCATTCTGCATTTTGGTCGACATGCCAGTGGGGGGAGGCTATAGCCCAGTAAACATGCATATATCGGACCAATATTGTTTGCGTGCTGTTTTATATTGTGTGTATCGATGTTGTCTAGCCAATATAGAAACAACATTGGGCCTATTTTACAAAACACATATAAGTGAAATACGAAAAATATTATTAAACTGCTTTATATCACAATTTAACTTTATCCGTCATTCATATTTGCATGTTTTAATTAGCGTGTTGTCAAAAGACAAATGTTATTACACAATATTGTGCAAGAATTGTTCAATACTGTCAAAACAGTACCGGATTACCAATACTGAGCAACATTAACTCAATACAGAAAGAGTCGCGAAATCATGAAATGCATAGAACACCCAAAACTGCCAAAAAACGTCATTAATTGAAGCAATAACAGCTGCACTGCTGCAAGCATCCACATACAGTAATGCGCCGTTTGTGAGCTCCAGGCGACAGACACACTAGCGTACGCAGGATTTTGAAAAGGGGGGCAGGAAATTTGAAAATATTGCAGATCGAAAGAAAAATTTCTCTACTCAGATTTAGTCCGGTTTTTGGCCCAAAATTAGGTGAAGACCAAAAATGATAAAAATAACAAAAGGTCTTCACTCAGATTTAGCCCTGTTTTAGGCCCAAAATTTGAAATCTGGTGAAGACCAAAAACAAGAAAAAATCTTCAGTCAGATTCTGTCCGTTTGTGTACTCAAACATGGTGCCAAACTTACAAAGAAGGGGGCATGCCACACTTTTGCGTACCATTCTATGCTAATTATACTACCCTGGCAACCCAAATGGGGCGCCATGGCCATGGCCATCCTCCTGTAAATAGGCTCCTGGGCAGACACTATCATCTTTAGATTTAGCCTAATTATTCTACAACAATAATTAACAGCGCTTTTTATTGTTATGCGTATCAAGCAAGGCATAACTTTTTTGCAGATGATAGTAACGCTTATCGGAGAATTATTTTGGTAGCTTTTAGTTCGTTTGCTATCAACGGCAATTAACCGATTTAAATCAGCATTACCAATTTCATTTTGCGGTTTTTGTATTCATTCTCTGCAGTACATGCTGTGATTTCATCGGGTTTGTAGCAATTGCACTCATTACCGCTCCTGTAAATTGCGCCATTGTTTCTAAACTACAGCGCACCAATCAAATTTGCCCATTCCTTTTATCACTGTGACGCTCTTGTCAAGTTGACGTAACAATGATATACAATGGCGGTTGGTATATAAACCTGGAGCGAGCCGCTGTTGAGACAGACTCAGGCAGCTAAAGAAACAAAGTTCGTGTGTAGTCAGTTTGTACAAATAAATAAGTGGTTTAAGCTGATCGGTCTGCTTTACCTTTCGCTGGAATATTGCAGAACGGCTAAAGGTTGGTTCATGATTACTTTGCCTTAAATAACTAAAATAGGCCTATTTGCGAGGCTGTAGTAATAGCATAGATGCACAGAATGTACAAAAATAATATTCAAAAAGTGAAAAAAACAACGATCTAATTAAAAGTGCGTAGGATCCTGGGTAGTGCAATACTGGCGAAATCAGGTAGCGTGATCATAAATTCACGCATGGTTTATCGCGCTTACAGGTTGGCGGGAAGGGCAAGGCAGTAGAACGAAGACTGTGCACATGCTGGTCACCCACTTGCCAGTGACAACATTGTTTAGCCTAGTTTCGTGCTGCCGGCAGATCTGACAGGAAATTCTGACTGGATTGTGTTGTGGAGTTTAAGGTGCGCATTCTAAAACAGAACTTGAGTAGACCTAGGACTTCGTACTCATTAGGCTACTCAAGTCCAACTTGGCTATACGAATTAACAGAATTGTGTTAATAGCCAAGCAAGTTGGACTTGAGTATGAAGTCCTACTCAAGTTCTGGTTTCTCTTTCAGTTTAAACCTCCCTAGGTTAAACTATTATCTTCTAAAACACCCAAGTTTATGCTATTTAACAATAACTTGTAGGGTATGCAGTTAATATGGCTAATTAGGCTGAGTAAATTATGGGAGGAGGCTTACACCGAAAGAGACCCAAGTTTTGTTTTAAATTACGAGCGTAAGGTGCTGGTCTTTCACTGTTTCCTACCTGCACTTTTGATTGTTGAGATGAAAAAACTTTACTTGACTGGTGATAAACAATAATGCATCAAGGTAAGCTATTATTTATGCAGTGGCTATTTTGCTTCTAGAGGCGGAATTTAGATAGGCTAGTCCTAATTGCTATTTTGCCTCTATAGAAAAAATAGTTCTAAATGCTGTTTAGCCTCTAGAAGCAAAATAGTCCTAAATGCTATTTTGCCTCTAAAAGCAAAATTAAAATAGTTCTAAATGCTATTTTGCCTCTAAAAGCCAAATAAAAACAGTTCTAAATGCTGTCGTTGTCGGAGGTGACTTTGATCACCCGTTTGTCTTCGAGTGCTGTGATGTACAGTAGGCTACTGCCACACTGCCGCTCTATCTTTCTCTAGCGACTGGTCATAACACTCTGTGACTGAGCTTTCTTGTCATTCATTGCTTTTCGATTAGTGTCACGTGATGTCCCGTGCCAGGGGTGACTTTGATCCCTCATATAAAACTGCCGTTTTTTATAAAGTAAACTCATCTGAAGGGTGACTTTGTTCATTTTTATATTTTTAAAAAGTGCCGGGGACTAAAATTTAGTGTTTATTAGAGTGAAGTGCAATTACAGGAGGTTTGGTAAAAACAATGCTACAGGTAATGGCCATCTCACATCTGCCTCAAGTTCGGGAGGGTAGGGGTTCGATTCCTTCTAAACCGATCAAATATAACACTTGTTGTTAATATTAAAGGCGATGAATCATCCAGCCAATTCCAGTGGTTTATAATTGCTAAAATTGAACTATAATTTTTTTTATTTTTTGTTTTAATTTTGGGGCTGCAATTGCAAAGATAGCCTATTCATTCAACAAATACAAAAAGATATCCCCTAAAAAAGTGTTTGGAAACTTTGAGTTTTGTTCTTCCCACCAAAACCACAATAGGCCTAATAGTTAATAGTTTAGAGAACTGTGGTTTTGGCGGGAAGAACAAAACTCAAAGTTTTCAAACACTTTTTTCGGGGACATCTTTTTGTATTTGTTGAATATCTTTGCAACCGCAGCCTCAAAATTAAAACAAAAAATATCAAAAATTATAGTTCAATTTTAGCTATTGTAAACCAC
Source organism: Trididemnum nubilum (assembly GCA_963965965.1). Classification (NCBI taxonomy): domain Eukaryota; kingdom Metazoa; phylum Chordata; class Ascidiacea; order Aplousobranchia; family Didemnidae; genus Trididemnum; species Trididemnum nubilum. Next base: position 6,527,573 of record OZ014485.1, on the reverse strand, counting down.
TGGAATTGGCTGGATACTTCATCGCCTTTAACTTGCAACCGCTATTAAGTTGCACATTTGTGCTAGGTGGCTTGATTATGTGTGTTCGATTTTGAAAATGAAGACCTGAAGACTGGAGATTGGATAACAAAATTAATGAGGGAAAGTAAAGACTGACAAGGAAAAGTGTACCACTTTGCTAAAAGTGCTGCCGATTATTGTTTGATTATTGCTCTATTTTTGTTCTCCATTAACTTGGAATTAATTTGCATGGGAGTGGCGAGCTGCCACATTCTAAAAGCCAAAATTGGTGCCGCATGAAATTTTGGCGATAAAAATAGTAATCACGTGACCAAGCAACCACATATAACTCAAAGTACGAGGCGACAATATCCACTACGGGTTTTGCAATTTGTGATTGTTTTCTGTTACAAATCAAAGTCACCCCCAACGACTGTATTTTGCCTCTAGAGCAGTGGTTCTTTATCTTTGTTATGTTGTTACTCCTACAATATTTTGATGTACAGGGTGTCCATAAAGTCTTTTTACAATTTAAAAAAATTACTACTAGCCTCCAAATGATGATATAACACAATGAGGGTTGTTTTATGTTACTCAGTACTTCATAAACTTTTCATTGACACTAAAGTTCATTGGTTCAGATAAAATTTTTATGTGTTTCAGATAAAATTTTTACAAGTGTAATGATTGAGTTCTATATACCCCCTTAAAGTCTGAAATGACTACTCCTCTAGAAAAAGTGCAATGTGTATCTTGGTTTATTGAGAAATTCAGGTGTTTAGACCGTTGGTGGGCAAGTTAATGCAAAACGTTAGCTTTGTTAATAACTAGTTTGTTAACAAACTTCACACCTGCGTTAATGTTAATTTGTTATTTTTTGCTTTAATTAACGGAAGGTAATGAAATTTGTTAACATTTTGCGTGATTTACATTTCTTTTTATTCACTCGCTTCTAGAACACCTATTGACGTGATTGAGTGTTGAGCTTTTGATTGTTAGGAAACGTTTATTGCTATGGTGGTCTTTTTGTGTTTTGCGAGTTATATTTTGCAGCCTAATCTAACTTCAAGATAAAAATAAGTTCAAATGCACAACAAAGCTGCAATTGGAAAATCTTTGGAAATTGTGAACAGCGATAATTCATATACCTATGAGGCTGCAGGTTATTATTTGCCGCAAAAGAGAGCTCCTTTTTTCGCTTTCTTCTATAAAACTTGTGCTAATATGCAACAAGTGTTACCAGTGCAAACTGGTTTGTATCGGTCTGATGAATGATTGAAATAAGATATTAGCGATAAAAACCTTAACGGAAGGTAATTTAGTCCGTTAACATGGAAAAAACTTTTTCACGGATTAGCAAGTTAATGAAAAAGTTAGCTTCCTTATTAACAGTTAATGGACTTGTGCCCACCTATGGTTTAGACTCATCAAGACTACAGAACTAAGAATGGAAGGGACCCACCATCACGTCCTTCAATTCGTTTATGGTAGAAATTTATGGACACAGGGACGTAACAGTTGTTACCTCACTAAAAACGAAGTCTTTTTTTTCTGTTGAACCAGTTTGTGATACAAACGCCAACAGCAATGTGAAATCGCTTGATCAGCATCACAAGCTAGTTGAACAGAACTAGTCAAGGTTGTTATGCTAATTCTGTTTAACCAGCTTGTGATGCTAATCACGCGACTTTGCGTCGCTGTTGTGGTTTTGCATCACAAGCTGGTTGAACAGGTTATTTTGATGTTTTTTTTTTCTGGAGTAGTCATTTTATTGGGGTTCATTAAACTCAATCATTAAACACGTTGAAACTTTATCTCAAACAATAAATTTTAGTGTCAAGGAAAACTATGAAATACTGATTAACATTAAACAACTCTCATTGCATTGTCTCATCATTTGATATTGTAGTAATTTTTTAAAATTGCACAGAGACTTTAGGGACACCCCGTATATCAATTTGGCTACCGTTTTTAGAAAAACAGCAATTATAATAGCTTCCAATTCAAAATAAACATGCACTAAAAGAAGGTAGTTTTTCATGACAAATGCATTTGATTCAATAGGAAGGTTGATGCTGCTTTTTTGTTATTAGACTAAGCGTTTTAACTTCTAATCTAGGCTTAGTGCAGCAAAGAAAACATCTTATACCATTATTATCAATCTCAAGCCTGTTTTGATAGTTTGTCTTATTGGACACCATTGAAGAAAACTCCTCGTCACAACAATATCTTGAAGGAAATTGAATGAAACTCAAAGCTTTTATTGAAGGGATAGGATATTCATTTTAAATACTGGTATCGGCCCAAAGTTTTCTTATAGCCTCTCCTGTGAAATCAGTTTTAAGACGTGCATCTTTGCGCAGTTGACAAAATTCTATTTTTGCTACCATATCATCATCATTAATAAGAGTTTTTGTCACCTAAAGATGGCTTGCTAATCCGCAAACAGTTAGGCCTATGTCACTCAAAATTCCAAGAAAATATTGCTCAATCGCAAGATAACAAATGCTCGCATCACGCATATTACTAACTGGACTAGACTATCAGTTGTTTTTTTAAACAAAAGAATTTAAAGAGTTTCTATAATTCTGACTAATTGCTATAAAACTATGACATCATAGGATACATGGTGATAGTGAAGCAAAATAAAATGTTTAGAGTTGGTAGCCCCATACAATATCCATAGAAGATTTCTTTTTAATTTCAAAAAATTACATTACCCCTTTTAGTTTTAGAATGCCAAGTTACCACAGGCTAAGAACCAATGCTCTAGAGCCAAAATAGCCCTAAATACTATTTTGCAATTTTAAGCACTGTCCTGGTCATTGGCTTACGCCTCCCTAACCTCCTAACAGAGGCAAAATTGCTCTAAGGTTAGGGTTTGGGAGGCCTAAGTCACAACCAGGAGAGTGTTTAGGATAGCAAAATAGTATTTAGGGCTATTTTGGTTCTAGAGCAGTGGTTCTTAATCTGTGGGTAAATACCCCCAAAGGGGTAACTTGACATTCTAAAAACTAAAAATCTTTCATGGCTATCATGTGGGGCTACCAACTCTAAACATTTCATTTTGCTTCACTATCACCATGTATTCTATGATGTCATTCTTCAAATTAATACTAATTAGTCAGAATTATAGGGTCTAGTTAAATTCTTTTGTTTCACAACAATTGATAGTCTAGTCCAGTTAGTACAGAGTAAAAGGTGGGAGGGAAGCATTTGTTATCTTGTGATTAAGCAATATTTTCCTGGAATTTTGAGGGACATGGGTCTAATTGTTTGTAGATTAGCAAGCCATTTTCAGGTGACAAAAGCTCTATTTATGATGATGATATGGTAGCAAAAATGGAATTTCTTCAACAGCACGAAGATGATTTAACCAGAGAGGATATAGGGAAACTGTCGACTGATACCAGTATTAAATATGAACATCCCATTCTTTCAATAAAAGCTTTGAGTTTCATTCAGTTTCTTTTAACTTATTGCTCTAAAGTGGGGTTTTCTTCAATGGTGTCCATAAAGACAATGTATCAAACAGGCTTAAGATTGATTATGGTCTGTGATGTTTTCTTTGCTGCACTCAGCCAGACGTTGTTAAGTATGAGCTGTCTGCTTTTTTTTGAAATCTCTATGACTCGTGTATGAGCGTACGCACGCTCTTGCTCCTCTCATGCATGCACTTATTAGGGTTAGAGCTAGATTTGGGAATAGCTTAGATCATAGAGAAGGAGAGAGCACACGCATGCTCATACACGAGTCGCAAAGGTTCCGCAAAAAAGCAACGACTCATACCGGTACTTAACTACACCCCACTCAGCCTAGATTAGAAGTTAAAACACTTAATGCAAAAAAGCAGCATCAACCTTCCCATTAAATATTAAATGCATTTGTAATAAAAAATTATCTTGTTTTTCTGTGTGTTAATTTTGAATTGGCAGCTCTTATAGTTGCTGTTTTTGTATAAAGAGTAGCCTAATTGATATACATTAAACTATTTTAGGGGCAACAACATAAGTACTGTAACGTAAGGTAAAAGCCACTGCTCCATAGGCAAAATAGCATTTAGAACTATTTTGCCTCTGGAGGCAAAATAGCCATGGGACCACGACAACTGACTGCGAACAACGCCGATTGGATGAAAAGAATGATCCTAAATATATTTTTACTATCCCGAGAGCCATCTTTCCCAAACCCTCACTTTGTGGCGAAATCACTGTAACAAAACCGGTGGTTCGTGGTCAGTTGACTTGGCTCGAAATAGCCACTACCTATTCTTTAGGGTGATACCTACTGGTATGGTAGCATTGAAAGTTCAAATGTCGTGCAATGTCTTCATATTGGTCAAAGCGGAGGAAAATCAATTAACTGGCTAATGAAATAGGAGCTAGAAAAGAAAAATCCAAGCAACCTGCTTGTAATTTATCTACTTTTACGTCAAAAGATCTTGGAGCAAATAAAAATGTTGAGGAGAAAGATGTTACAGTAGGCCAAACTGTAATGCAAAGCCATACTATTTGTGAAAATGTACTGGTAGATGATAATACTGCAGTGCCAGTTGTGCAAAGCAATGAGAATAGGGAATTACGCTATGCTGGCAATGCTGTTAGCAGTTATCATTTGGACACTGATAACAGTGAGAATGAAAGAGATGATGATGAGGATCAATTTTTGCATACTTTCGGGGTTAGGTTGATATTTTTATGAAGGAAAATTTTTTAAAAATTGGCACCAATTGCGCACTTTTTTATCTAATCTTTATTTAAAAAGTTGTCAAGCTTTTTGTAAAGATGTTTTGTGATTTACACCCAGCTTTCGGACGTCTGCGAAAGTTGAGTGCGATGTCTTTAGCAGCGTTTGATTCAAGTTGAAGTGGGTGTTACTGCATAATATCAGTCACAGTTACTCCCGGCAGCATTTTAAGCCAACAGCCACGTTTCGTTTTGTAGCGGTTTCAAGTTGTTAAAAACAATCACCAATTGCAGATGCGTTTTGGAGACGTTCAAATTTGGGTGAAAATTGCAAAACCTGTTAGCAAATTGCTAGATAACTTTTTAAGTAATGCATTTAGAGGGGCGCAGCTTTTGTGAAAGCCAAAAGCGGGATTTTTTCAAATTTTTAAAAAGCATTTGAAACTTCGCTCTTTAGTTTGCGTCTAAATCGAAAAGATAGCCAACACTACAGTGTATTGATTTGTTTTTTGACAATTTAACGGAGTTAAAAAGGCAGTATTCTTGTCTTGTGCGTAAGTAAGTCTTTGTCTGCGGTTGTCGTATCTTTGTTTTAAAGTGTAGTAATCCATGACAATTTGCTTTAGGTAAATTGGTTGTCAATCGTTGGTGGCTCCTTGGTCAAAGCAGTGAGTTGGCGTGTCATGGAGACACTAATGTCCAGCAGTCTCAGCGAGTACGTTAACTGGACTGGAAAAAGTGGACCATTTAAAGCGGATGTCCAGAAAGAGGCGTTCAATCAGCATAAGCGTTTGAGCAACGCTGTTATAAGTAAGTAGGCCTGTTGTTTGCATGTATCAAATTTGTTGAAATCTTGGATGCAGACGTGTGTTTTTTTTCACTTGGGCTTACAGAATCACGTATAGTCCTCTACATTAAGGTGGAGCCGTTGACTGTCGCTTTACTAAAGTCGCCACTTAACACAGTAAATATCAAGCTTTCTAAAACTGTTTTGGTACCGATATGCTTGATAAGAGAGTAGTCCCAAGCCCACCGATAGCAAAAAGGATGCTTTAATTGCGTTTACTACTATGTCATTGCGCCAGCATTAAGAACGTATTGTAGCAGAAGAGCAGATACTGATGAAAATAATCCTGTTTATATTTAACTCTGATTTGCCATTGCTATGTTCAAACTCTCTCCACCACCGAAGCAGGACATCCTGACGCGACCGACCTGACGCGAGACAACTCACCCCGGGAATCCTGACGCCAAGGACATCCTGACGCTAAAAGCTCCAAACTTTCGCGCTCTGCTTTTTTTCTTTTCCGTGCTACGCCATGGCTTTGCTTTTTTCTGTAAACGATTAACGTTCGGTTACTGTGACGTAAGTATAATATTTTCCATTAATTGCAAACTTCATAGGAATCTCTGTTTTGCAGAAACAACTCAAACGCGAGTTGTATTTCCGCGAAAGCAATCGTGATAAAATCAAACCCAAGTTAGCAAATCTGTAAAAATCCTGGCGATAAGTTTCAAACGATGACCGAATGCCGCGATTGAAAGTAGTATATGTTTTGCTATTATTAAACGACCACATAGATGTTTCATAAACAGAGAAAAATGCTCTAAAAGGAATTGTAGATATGTGTGGTTAGTTTACAGAGAAAAATGCTCTAAAAGGAAATGTATGTTAAAAGAAAATATTAAAAATATAATTCAAAGTTCAATACCGCAAATCGAAATTAATTAATGCAGCGATTAAAATTTATTATTTTTGCCTATTATTGGATGACCACGTTGCAATTTTACACGCATTTTCATGAAAAAAAGTTGTGAGTTTTTGGTTAGCAATAATTGTCGATAGCATTTCGATGAGCAACTTGTTGTCATTCTTGTGATCTTACTCTTTAATAAACTGAAAATTTTGGAGCTTATCGAAATTAGCAACTTGTTATTATTTAAATGCTTTGATTTTGCAAGCGGAGAAATTACGATAATTTGGCAAGGTGATATGAAGCGTGTGACCGTCTTGTTTTGTCCTTTCAAAGTCATTCAAAGTAAAAACTGCGATTGCATAAACTAACGGCTCAATTAATCGAGGTTAAAACTAAATAAACCGCCTATTGGGAAATTAATTAATTGGATGATTACAAACTATTGCACAGTATTTTTAATCTATTTTCATTCTTTGCCGTAATTTCAACTTTAATTTCAAACGTTGTCTATTGAAAAACTATTGTTCACCAAAACCTAATAACTTTTTTATGAAAAATGTGTGTAAAATTGCAACGTGGTCATCCAATAATAATAGGCAAAAATAATAAACTTTAATCGCTGCGTTATATAATTTCGATTTGCGGTTCTTGACTTTGAATTATATTTTAAATATTTTCTTTCAACATACAATTCCTTTTAGAGCATTTTTCTCTGTAAATTAACCACACGTATTATTGTTTATGAAGTATCTAGGTGGTCGTTCAATAATAGCAAAACATATACTACTTTCAACCGCGGCATTCGGTCATCGTTTGAAACTTATCGCCAGGATTTTTACAGATTTGCTAACTTGGGTTTGATTTTATCACGATTGTTTTCGCGAAAATACAACTCGCATTTTAGTTGTTTCTGCAAAACAGAGATTCCTATGAAGTTTGCAATTAACGGAAAATATTATACTTACGTCACAATCATTGAACGTTAATCGTTAAAAGCGTAGCGCGGAAAAGAGAAAAGAAGAAAAAAAGCAGAGCGCGAAAGTTTGGAGCTTTTAGCGTCAGGATTCCCGGGATGAGTTGTCTCGCGTCAGGATGTCGCGGACCGCTCCACCCCAACCACCCCTTAGGTGAAGTGTTTGGAGGGTCGATGTCCGCTCCGCTTGAGAAACTACTCCTATGTTTGTTAAAACATTGCCAACAAGTATGCTTTTAATTGTTTCTCTTTTTTACGACTATTACTTTGAGGTGAGGTTGTTTTAAGGAAATCGAAGTCGCTAGTCTAAGCGGTTTTTTCATGCAAACAACTATAATATATCAACAAAATATAGATCACGATTTCGTGTGTTCGTTTGCAGAAGCTGTGTTGAAGAATCCTCATACTAAGGGTTCTGTTGAAAAAGAAGTGAGCACTTGCATGAGGAACTGGCGGGACCGATGTGGTAGTAAAAAAATCTTGTAATCAAAATCTAACCAACGAATGAGCGTGAAGGCTGCTGCGTGATGTGTTTTATTACATCTGTACATTTTTATTCGTGATATGTATTACATCTTTTGATATTTACTTGCTTTGCTATTTGTATACTGTACGTTGTATCAACTCAACTCAAGAAAGATTTTAGCAATAGCAAATGCAGGATTATATTCGTAACAGTATATGACTATAAAAACAGGACCATATCGCAACAGTACAAGACTATATAAAGGCCATATAGGGTGACTATAGCAACTCCATATTAACCCAATATGGGTTCCAGCATTGTTAGACATAGATCCAGTATAGGATAACTATGTCGTAACTATATGAGCCAACATACAGACAGCATTGGATGACGATATCGAAACAATATATCCCCGATGAGCAAACCTATGTTGTGTCAATATCGAAACAATATTGTCCCAATATTAGCATGTTTACTGGGAGCCCCCCCCCCCCCTGGCTACGCTACTGTCTGTAGTGCTGAAAAGGTCAAACTGATTAGTGTGCACTGCACAGTGAAATGACTCAATGCAGTTATGCAGTAGCCTAATAGTGGCATTGCCCTAGTTTTATGGCGTCGCTATAACAACATTAAAAGGGCATTCAGGACGTTTTTATTAAAAAAAATATTACTGTGAAACCATGGTGAAACAACTTTGGCAATTTTTTCGCACCAATCTTGATTCGCTTCGGCCAAGAAATCTTAAGATAATCGCAATTCTTTTTCCCTTTAGACGAGGAAAAAACGCTTTCCGAACATTTATCAAACCGAACGAAAGTGTGTCAAAACCGTTCCAAAAGACTGACTACAACTGCTGATGTCCAGGCAGTGGCTTCGTAAGTACCTGCTAATAACCGCAGCAAACCTGTTCAAAAAATGGTAACTAAAAGTAAAACTTCATGCTGTGCATTGAAGTTTGCAATTGCGTAATTACAAGAAAAACTTAGAACTGGCATTTTGATCTTTAGGCCTAAACTAATCGTATGAAGTTTGCATAAAACTTACTGGCTCACTAAGAATGGAATCTTTCATTTCTTCTGATAGGATCTCTATAGTAAGCAATAGCCCCAATAGGCAATAGGCTTCTTCGCCTAAAGCACTAAATTGATTCCGAATACTTCTTTGCCGGCCCTGGGCGGCCAAAACGCTCTAGGAAAACATCTAACCTCTCTGAATTTAAACAGCAGTTTTTCCATACTAATTTATTTACCTGTAGGCCTACGCTACCTTCAATATTCACCAGGCTGCAAGAAGCCCGGTACTTAGCAACAAAAGTGATTTATTATTGCACAATCTGCTTGAAACAACATGACCGAAATTTGGATTCTAAGAGGAAAACATGACATTTTTCTCAGACTTTTGTAACCTGATGAGTAGCAAGAATTGCAATGGGTTCACGCTGGTAAACTTTTTTAAAAATTTTTTTCTCCGTTTTTCAAAAATAGGGTTGAATGCCCTTTTAAGGCTATTAACGTCAGGGCTGCCAATAAAAATTATAACATTTGAGGCCCCTACGTCATGTTTGAAGTAGAATATTTCTGGAATGGCTGGGTCAAAAAGGATAGAGTCAACGTCAATCTAGTTTTCTGCGATTGGCCTAACTAGAAATACCAGTACCCCCATTGATTTTGCCTTTAATCCCTTGCTTAAGTTTAATCTTGTAAAAGAAAACTAATTTAGATTTAATGGTAGCCAGTGATTGAGTTAAAAATCAGGTAAATAAAACATCAGGCATCATCGCGATGTCAATATTTTGATTGGGGCAGTTACTCATGTACACCGTAATCATAAAAGCAACCAACAGAGGTTGAGTCCTGGAGGACGTCCTTGGCCTCGAGAACACATTTTGAAGTCCTTGGCCTTGGCCTCGAAGCCTCAAGTTCTTGGCCTTGGCTTCGAAGCCTTAGGTCCTCGAAAATTGCCCTGTCCTCGGCTCGAGAACAGCACTATTTTTTGAACCGTTGAAATTTGTTGGAAAACGCCAGAAACCTCGCGGAAAATTAGCAACTAGCTTTTTCGTTTTCCGCAATTGGAGCATAGGCTTAGCCAAGCGGGCCTCCCTCCAATTGAAATTTCACCAATGACAAAAATGTGACAAAAAAGCCTATTGTTTCTTCAGTTTCAGTTTCTTTTTAGCATTTTTCGTTTACACCAGGAGTGAACTACAATGTTGAAGACCTGGGGCCCCGGGACCTCCTCAAATCAAATTTTGCCAGCCAATTTAAACGTAAACCTGGAAGAAATGGATAGTTTTTGTCCTAAAAGTTGGTATCTCAGGACCACATCTGGCCTTTTTATGAACGTAATGCATTAACCTAGGCGAGATTTACCACAATATGGCGCAGTATCAGCTAAGGGCCCTGCGCTCAAATCTTAAGATCTTGTATGGTCTTCACCTACATTTGGCAGAAAGATGTTGCTAAAATCTCCAAAGTGCCAGGGGCCCAGCGCGATGTAAATCCGGCCCGGCAATAACATGGTTAGTAAGCGTAACCATCTATTGTACTATTTTTCAATAACAATTTATTAATTCACCTCCACCTCGCCAGTTTTTGCGCACAAAGTACTATAAAAAAATTAGCCATGGAAAATGCTGATTGAACAAATTGTTGAACTTCAATTAAAGGGGCCTGGTCCCCTTGGCCTAACGTGCACTTCCATAACTGGTTATTTTCATGAGTGGGTTTAACAAAACAAAAATCTCTAAGGGAAATCTTCGAGTGGGTTTTCATTTACTGCTAAAATGTTGCGAGAGACAATACACCTTACTTCCCCCTACCTGGACCAAATCGCGTACAATTATACTTTATCACCAAAATGCAAGATGTTATACGTGTTTTGGACTTAAATTGCCACTAGAAGGAGGATTAAACAATTTAATTTTTTTAATTGGCTTTTGAATGTCAAAAATCTAGTGCTCTCAAATGGCTCTAAACATGTTCGAAATGTGATTCAATGGCATTAAACTAGCTTTTTTTTCCAAAAAATTACAAAAAATCGCCCAACAGCTGGGGGCTTCGCCCCCAGACCCCCCGTCTGTAACACGGTTGAGTTACACTGGCTTTCTCAAAACGTATCCAAAGTTACGTATTTGCACTTTTGGACTATATTAGTTTAAGCCCTCTCCCTTTGCAAAATCCTGGTTAAGAGCCAACAGGCAAATTTTTGATGACGTCATTGCATGTGATTTCTGGTTTAGGCCTCCCCAATTAAAAATTCTGGCTACACCTATAAATTGGAGATTGCCTGAAAAACTTTTTTGAAGACCTTTTTTTTTTGGAGAACACTTGCGGGTATGTCCTTGGTCCTTGGCCTTGGCCTCGAGCATTCCTGTCCTTGGCCTCGAGAGGTTCTGTCCTCGAAAAGGCTGTCCTTGGCCTCGAATTTTTTTTGTGTCCTTGGCCTTGGCCTCGAGCCTTGTGTCCTCGACTCCACCTCTGGCAATCAACTATGTAAAGTCATGGATTCAAACCAGTACTTTTAAAAAATTTGGTGAAAACCTACACTTGCAAAAGTCTGCGCTCTCTCTACTTTTGTAGAGTTGGATAAGGGAGCAAATTTAACTACAAGCTAAAACGGAAAATTAGTTAAACAGATTCACTACGAATAAAAGAACCAAAGCTGTCGTAAATATTTTATTTAAAAAGAGACGTTTCGACTAATTACTTAAGTCATTGTCAATCTGTAAATAATGCGCAAAAAAATTAGAGTAATAGGTAACCTGCAAGGTTAAAATGAACAAAACTGGCAAAAAATACCGAAATTAACGCAATGTAGTTCTACAGTGTGAAGACATCATTGCTTTCAAGAATGTGCCCAAACCAAGGCAGTAAGTATTCAATTTATAAGGGGATATTAAATCTAACCAAGCGACACTCATCCATTCAACTGCCCAAGCACATCTAGAAACCAATTTATACAGCCCAATTTTATTGAGGATAGTATGAAAATCAAACAAAAATTACAGAACCCGAGCAGTCACTCATAAATTGAAAGATACCAGCTATTAGTTTTCTTCAAATCATCACTTTATATCTTGCTACTGACTATATGTAGTAATGCTTGTAATTAACCAGTGCATCCTCACTTTCAGAGACACTATTCGATCCACATTTAACGCCTTGGTGGAACCAAGAGGTTAAAGAAGCTATTCGAGCAAAGAAAGATGCGTTCAAGGCCTGGCTGCAGGACAGATCGTCATCTGATTTGCAATCCCGGTACACTGAGGCGCGAAAAGCGGCAACTTCGGCAGTAAAGAAATCCAAGGAGAAGTCATGGGAAGAGTTTGGTCGTCGGTTGGATTCCAACTATTTTTCGGCAAACAAAGTATTTTGGCAGACCATCCGCCGTTTACGTGGCAAAAGATCGAGTATCACGTACTCCATCAAGGATTCTGACGGTAACATTCTAACGGATGAGAATGAAATCCTTTCACGATGGAGAGAATACTTTGAAGATCTTTTGAATCCTGTAAAGGCATCGACTCGTGACACACACGAAGTGACACATCTAGGGGAGGATGAAGTTTTCACTGCAGCAGAAGTGGCAACCGCAATTAAAGGGATAAAATCTGGAAAAGCTGCTGGTGAAGATGAAATCAGACCCGAGATGTTGAAAGCGCTGACTGGAGAAGGAATTCTCTGGTTAACGCGAATGTGTCAAGTTGCGTGGAAGCTTGGCAAAACTCCCAGAGATTGGCAAACAGGTGTGATTATTCCGATATTCAAGAAAGAAGATCGCAAGCAATGTACAAACTACAGAGGAATATCTCTCCTTAGTTTGCCAGGGAAAGTATATGCCAAATGCCTTGAAAGGAAATGCAGAGAAATAGTGGAATCAAAACTGGAAGATGGTCAGTGCGGTTTTCGTCCGGGTCGCAGCACCACGGACCAAATCTTCACTCTGAAGCAAATCTTCGAGAAATCTTGGGAGTATGGCAAAGATCTCTTTGCATGCTTTGTCGATCTTGAAAAAGCATATGACCGAGTTCCTCGGGATAAACTTTGGAAGGTTTTGCAGGAGTATGGCGTTGATGGTCAATTGTTACGCGCTATTAAGTCATTCTACTGCAGACCGGAGGTTTGTGTTCGGGTAAATGGCAAGCAATCAAAGCCGTTCCATGTGGGCGTTGGACTCCGGCAAGGGTGCGTTTTGTCACCTCTCCTTTTCATTGTTTACATGAATTGGATCGACAAATGCAGCCAAGCTGATGAGTGTGCCACGATTGGAAATTGCAAAATTAGTCGTCTGCTATTCGCAGATGATTTGGTTCTGCTTTCTTCCACAGAATCTGGCCTCCAGCGCGCATTAAATAGCTTTGCAGATGCATGCAACACCGCCGGAATGAAAATAAGCACGGCCAAAACTGAGGTACTTCATCTTTCAGGAAACCCTGATCAGTGCGTATTACAAGTGAATGGAGCGACACTGAAGCAGGTAGAGAAGTTCAAGTATCTTGGGGTTGCATTTACGAGTGACGGAAGGCAAGACGAAGAACTCGATACCCGAATAGGCAAGGCTAGTGCAGTAATGCGAGCTTTGCACTACTCGGTTGTCATGAAACGAGAATTGTCGAAAAAGGCAAAACTCTCAATTTTCAAAGCAGTTTTTGTCCCCATTCTCACTTATGGTCATGAATCTTGGGTAATGACCGAAAGAATGCGATCACAAGTGCAAGCGTCCGAAATGAGGTTTTTACGAAGAATCGAAGGAGTTACACTGTTTAACAAGGTGCGTAGCTCTGAAATTCGAAAATCTCTTAACATCGAGCCGTTACTTCTCCGAATTGAAAGATCACAGCTTAGATGGTTTGGCCATGTAAGCAGAATGCCTCAGGAAAGACTCCCCAAACAAGCTTTACATGCCAAAGCAAATGGGAGAAGACCAGTCGGACGACCTAGAACTAGATGGACCGATTACATTGAGGATCTTGGATGGAATCGCTTGGGACTTCGCCCAAGCGAAATGATGGAGGTGATGGAAGACCGTGAGGTGTGGCGGCTCAATCTTGAGCTACTGCCCCCGCAACCCTCACGGAAAAGCGGGCAATGAAGAAAGAAGAAGAAGAAGTAATGCAGGCATATCCAACATTTACGTTATCAACCACACCAGAGACTGAAATTGTAAAAGTAAATCTTAAACCAAACTCTAAATTACTAAAAATTGCCAAAAGTTCCAAGCGGGCTGGAATATTGAGCACCAACTAAAAGTCTCAACAAATTAAGAAAAAATCCTACCTTGATCTGTCGTTTCTTGAAAGCAATATCCACGGACTGACAACCAAGACCAGTTAAGCTAATAATTGACATAAAAAAATATGAACTGTTACAGCAAAAATTTTTAGCACCTTTCACCGTTCAGTTAAACGCAAAATGCGATATTAAAAATTATTTCAGCAAATAGGTAATTATGATAAATGTCAAAACCCATGTGACGTCATAAACAAAACATATAAGAAAACTTACGTAATATAGGCAATGAGAACACCGAGATACCAAAATAAAAGGGTTGAAAGAAAAAAAAATTTTCACCAGTATACTACAGCATAAAATAAATATTGAAAATAAAGCATTTGGCGAAAATAGAAAACCAGAGAGAAGGAAGTATAATAAAGCAATGAGCAATAAAAATCAGTTATTGAAAACATATTTATCAGTTATAAATATCAGTTATTGAAAACATGTCTATCGTCTTAAATGTTCGTGTGGTAGTTGCTATATTGGTCAAACTAGAAGAAACATAAAATCCAGAATGGAAGAACACAACCCTGAAGCTAAATTTAGTGACAAAACGGATGTTACAAAACATTTACTAGGCAATCCGGAGCATACCATTGATTTTGAACACCCTGAGGTTTTAGGATCAGATTCAAATTTGAAAGAGCTATTGATCAAAGAAACTATTTTAATTCAACAGCACAGGCCAGAAATTAACGTTGATGACTCTTCTCTGCTTCTATGTTTTCAGTAACTGATTTTTATTGCTCATTGCTTTATTATACTTCCTTCTCTCTGGTTTTCTATTTTCGCAATTTTCGCCAAATATTTTATTTTTAATATTTATTTTATGCTGTAGTATACTGGTGAAATTTTTTTTTCCTTCAACACCTTCAGTTTGGTGTCTCGGTGTTCTCATTGCCTATATTACGTAAGTTTTCTTATATGTTTTGTTTATGACGTCACATGGGTTTTGACATTTATCATAATTACCTATTTGCTGAAATAATTTTTAATATCGCATTTTGCGTTTAACTGAACGGTGAAAGGTGCCAAAAATTTTTGCTGTAACAGTTCATATTTTTTTATGTCAATTATTAGCTTAACTGGTCTTGGTTGTCAGTCCGTGGATATTGCTTTCAAGAAACGACAGATCAAGGTAGGATTTTTTCTTGATTTGTTGAGACTTTTAGTTGGTGCTCAATATTCCAGCCCGCTTGGAACTTTTGGCAATTTTTAGTAATTTAGAGTTTGGTTTAAGATTTACTTTTACAATTTCAGTCTCTGGTGTGGTTGATAACGTAAATGTTGGATATGCCTGCATTACTACGGGGATAAACGTGGATCGAATAGTGTCTCTGAAAGTGAGGATGCACTGGTTAATTACAAGCATTACTACATATAGTCAATAGCAAGATATAAAGTGATGATTTGAAGAAAACTAATAGCTGGTATCTTTCAATTTATGAGTGACTGCTCGGGTTCTGTAATTTTTGTTTGATTTTCATACTATCCTCAATAAAATTGGGCTGTATAAATTGGTTTCTAGATGTGCTTGGGCAGTTGAATGGATGAGTGTCGCTTGGTTAGATTTAATATCCCCTTATAAATTGAATACTTACTGCCTTGGTTTGGGCACATTCTTGAAAGCAATGATGTCTTCACACTGTAGAACTACATTGCGTTAATTTCGGTATTTTTTGCCAGTTTTGTTCATTTTAACCTTGCAGGTTACCTATTACTCTAATTTTTTTGCGCATTATTTACAGATTGACAATGACTTAAGTAATTAGTCGAAACGTCTCTTTTTAAATAAAATATTTACGACAGCTTTGGTTCTTTTATTCGTAGTGAAACTGTTTCTCAAGACCAATTTTTATGCTCCATGGTTAAACAAAAGTTTTAACAACTAATCACACTGCTTCAAAAAATTACTGTTAGTAATCTACCAAAATGACTTTTCAAAAGTGAAAGTTTGCTATAGTAGAAAACATAGGTGGGCAAGTTAATGCAAAACGTTAGCTTCGTTAACCACTAGTCCGTTAACAAACTTCATACCTCCGTTAACGTTAATCCGTTATTTTCAGCTTTAATTAACGGAAGTTAATAAAGTCCGTTAATCCGTTAATATTTTGCGTGTAATTTACATTTCTTTTTATTCACTCGCTTCTATAGCACGTATTGACACTGTTGAGCTGATTGTAAGAAAATATTTATTGCTATGGTGGTCTTTTTGTGTTTTGGAAGATACATTTTACAGTCTAATCTAATTTCAAGATAAAAATAAGTTCGAATGCACTAACAAAGCTGCGATCGGAAATTTTTTGGAAATTGTGAACAGCGATAATTAATAGGCTGCAGCTTATTATTTGCCACAAAAAAGAGTTCCTTTCTTCACTTTCTTCTATAAAACTCGTGCTAATACGCAACAAGTGTTACCAGTGCAAATTGGTTTGTACCGGTCCGATGAATGAATGGTGCAAAATATTAACGATAAAAACCTTAACGGAAGTTAACAGAATTTAACGGAAGTTACTTTAGTCCGTTAACAGCACTTAACGGAAGTTAATTCAGTCCGTTAACATGAAAAAACTTTTTAACGGATTAACGAGTTAATCAAAAAGTTAGCTTCGTTATTAACAGATTAACGATTAACGGACTTGTGCTCAACTATGATAGAAAATCATAATGTACAAGATCGGTAATGAAATAAAATGATGCATTTTTAATTTTTCACATTGACTTAATAAATAGTATGTAAGAATTAATCGTAGCACTGAATCATACTGGAAATGAAAAGGTTATATATTTTGGCACCTGCTCATGAATGGGCTTGAGAAATCCATTCAAAATGTCTTCTATCATGCAATCACCGATCTGCAATGAATGAATGTAGATGCCGGGTATTTGCTCTTTCACCATATCCATAATAGATCCCATGCTTAGTGGGTTGCAACAGCTGTCGCCTGTAATGTAATTACGCACTTGCAGTTAATGTGAAAATGTAACGGCTTGACTAAACACGTCAAGCAGGTGAACAATTTCGAATACAACATGAAAATTGTTTGATAAGTCCCAGCAATTGCCTTTTATCTTTCTCGACCATAAGAAAACAATGATAATATCATTGCTTACAGTGGATATCAATAGAAGCTAGAAATTCAGAAACATTAAACCTAGGGTGTTGCAGTTGCCCCGCCAAAATTTTTTTTGGCAACTGTGCATCTGTTCAAAAGTTTGGTGTAGTGTATTCACCCAAATATTCCTCCTGTAAAGTTTTAGCCAGTTTGACTTAACTTTGAGCCAGCAAGGTCAGTTTGAAATTTTTTGATTTTTTGTGCTTGTTTGATACAGTATTTGCAGTTTTTTGGAGTATATTTTTGTGTTTAACGTAAAGAAAACATAAACTGATTGCAATTTAAGCATTTTTATTTGAAATTCAACACTCTTCAAGCATTAAAGAATAGGTAGCCTATCTTCACTGTAAGATTTGAAATATCCAAAGCTAGCTATTACGCTAATATCAAGATTTAAAAAATCCACATTAATTAAATAGCTAAAAACCAAGTTTTTGTGTTTTCAGTCTTTCGTGTTGATTTGGGTGGGCATTTCAGTGATTTTCTACGACTTGTTGTTGATGGATTGCACGTGACGTCATCGCGCTGCTAGCCAAACCGCTGGACGTCAAAATCGCAGATCGCCGTTATGTAAATGCATGCAAAAACACTGATAGTGAAGATTATAGAACGTATTTTCAGGCTCCAAATGAGTTGATTTGTTGTAACATTAAAGTTAAATGCTAGATAAAAGCCTGCAAAAACTGAAAAAGATCTTAATTAGAAAGAGTTCAGTTTTTGTATACTTTTTTTTCAGTGACGTAAATTCGGCTTGCTGTTAAGAATCGTGTAGCTAGATGGTGGTAGCAGTAGCGTACGCAGGATTTTGAAAAGGGGGGGGCCAAAAATTTCAGAAAATTTGGGAAGAGCAAAGATCTGAATCAGAAGTTGTTCCACTCAAATTTAGTCTCATTTTTCGGCCAAATTTAGGTGAAGAGCACAAAAAAAAAAGGTCTTCACTCAAATTTCGTCCCATTTTTCGGCCAAATTTAGGTGAAGAGCAAAAAAAAAAAAAAAAAAGAGGTCTTTACTCAAGGTCCGTCCCGTTTTTCACCCAAACTCACTCAAATTTCCAGCCAAAAGCCTGATGCCCAACTTACAAAGGGGGGGGGCCATGCCTCAATTTTGCTCACTTTACTATGCAATTTTGCAATCCTAGCGACCCAAAGGGGGGGGGCCATGGCCCAATGGCCCCCCCCTAAATACGCCCCTGGGTGGTAGCTAGCTTTGGTTATCAAATTTAAGGCTTACTATTGACTTATTTGTGACAAAATTAGCGTACTTTTAAACTTTTGCATCTCTTTATTTGTGACAAAATTAGCTTACTTTTAAACTTTTGTAATTTCATAAGTCTATTTTGCAGGGTCTTCGTAATTTTGGCATTTCGTGTTGTCATTAGCGGCTTACCGCAATGGTTATTGGTTGCAAGGAGTTAAAACGCAAAACCAGTTGTTTTCATTGAATTATTTCGTAGAGATGTCATTTAAATTTTAAACTAATTGTATTTAGCTGGCCTCAGTGTAAGTTTAATGGAGCCTTAATTTGCATTAATTTCGACTTGGGCTAGTGATGTTAAATATTATTTATGAATTGTGTTTAAACTAAACATTAATCTGCCATGCATTACTGCTGCAGCGTAGAATTTTAAGAATTTCGGATATGGCTGAATTTACGATTTGAACCAAAGTTAAAAGCCGATAAAAGTGCACAATATCAGACTATGGACGATGAAAACTCTCCAAAGGCGTAACTTTCAAGACCCGCAGAGCCATGTAAGCTGCATAAATCGCTTCTGGTAGCTTTCATTCAAAGCCAGGCTATCTGCAACAGTATTATTTTACAATCAACTTCTTTAAACAATGCCCACTAAAGGAATTATACATTGATTTGCGGTAACGTCCAATGCTTTGTAATGGCATTTTGACGTCCAGTCGTTTTGGCGGGAAAAAGCTATGACGTAGCTGCAATCCATCAATATGTTCTTAAATCTTGCTTCATCTTTAGGTGTTACTATAAAATCGTGGCACAGCTTTACTCCTCTTTCAGCTATGTTATTGACACAGTGACACTGTATGAACAACAGCACTAAGCTGTGTTAATGAAATGTTGTTTCTCATGCTGCATGAAACCCTTTCTTTAGATTTCAAAATATCATGTGAAATAAAGATAGCGATCCCAGTTTTAACCATTCTTTTGTGAACTCTTTTCTGAAAATCCATTTCCTCTTCTTGCACTTCACTATCTTCACGTTCTGATGATGAGGAAGTAAATTTTGTTACATCAAAGTTCTTTAATGTCATATTGTTGCATTAAAGTACTACTTTTTTTTCTTATTTGTCTCTTCTCGTTGTTGGATATGTTTTGTAACTACTTTGTCGATTCTTGAGCTGGAAACTTTTCTATCTGACATCATACTTTTCATAAAATCAATGTCATTGTCAATTGCAGCAGTTTTGCGAGATGTTTTTCCTTGTTTAGATGCCGCCATATCTTTCAGCAAACGGTTTGGATACAGCCTCAACGTTTTTTCCAAGTCTGATTGAAAGCTGATTATCACCTCATTTTGAGCATTTCTGTTTTCTTTGTTAATTTTATTGAGTTTAATACACTTGTCATGGTAAGTTTTGATAACCCGTCCAACATTGTTTTGATCAGTAAACGTTGGAATATTTGACTTGTGGTAATGTGATAATACATTATCAAACACATTAGATAATGCTTGTTTCCATCAGTGGAGATCTTTTAAATTGGCAAAAACACAACAACTTGGTTTGTTACTGGGAAGTTTGTTACTGGGGTTGGATTGAATTTGAATTTTGAAATTTGAATTTGAATCCGCTCACGAATTCTTGATGAATTTAAATTTGAATTCGACTTTTGCAAAATCAATGAATTTGAATTTAGTTTTTTCAAAGTCAATGAATTTGAATTTAGTTTTTTCACAGTCAATAAATTTGAATGTGAATTTAGAAATTAAAAACAAAATGAATGGATCCAACCAGAGCTGTCGCTACGGGGGCGCAAAGAGGGCCGTACCCCCCTAACGGCCGCTTGTGCCCCCATTTTGGTTTACTAAAAATCCTGCTTTTGAAACATCACGCAACGACAAGACAACAGCCAATGGTGGAAAAAGGAATAATTACGTTTAAACATAATTCTCCTTTGATGTTTTTTCGATTCCTTGCGAAATTGCTGGCAACCAACTGCTGTACATTAATCTGACGCAATATTCCGTCTTATTGGCACGCCTATACGGATGTGTCGCAGAAGAGACATCTTAGCATGCAGAATTGTTACCGGTACTTCGTTAGTGATTATGACATGAAACAATGCGTGAAAACGTTTTTTCAAAGACCAGCTGTTTTGATTTTTAGAGCACACTCAACATTTTGAGGTCACAATCAGAGGCGCAACTAGGGTGAAGGGGCTTAAACCACATTTGCAAAGTCACTTAGAAAATTTAATCTCAAAATACGAGCGTTTAAACGTATTTTAGACTTGATCAAAAGTAAGGGGGGGGGTTGAGGTGCAAAGCAATTCAATTCTTTGAAATGGCTTTTGAATTTTAGGAATTTAGTTATTCATATCGCTTCTAAAAGTGTGAAGTATGATTAAAATTGCGTTTTTTTGCTTCAAAATCGCCCAGCGGCTGGGGGTTCCGTCCTCAGGCCCCGTACACATTCACTTAATATTTAGTGTCTATGTCCGTCTGTGACACGCTTGAGTTGCATCAGTTTGTTCAGCACGGGGGCTAATTTAGGCATTTTGTGTAAAAAAAATTTACTTTTGTTTCACCTCTCTTAGCAAAATCCTGGTTGCACGTCTGGTAGCATTCACTGCTGTGGATAGATTTTTTTTGCGATTAATGACCACAGACGAAACAAGCTAAGAAACGCGGCCGGCCTTATTTTAAAATTGCGCAAAATTGTAGCCGTACAAGATCTGAAGATCAGTTTTTATATACAAATTTTAGTGCCTCCCTCACTTTTGGCTAATGCCCCCTCACTTCGTTTGCTCTGGCGACGGTACTGGATCCAATTCTGGATTCAAGCAACTTGAGTTGTTGGTTTATTACGCACCATCTGATGCGCTAATACACATCTGCGACTGCGAGACTGCGACTTGCTTGGAGCAAACTACAATCTCCTCTTCGAATCTTTGGTGTGAAAAGTGGGGGTTGGATTGAATTTGAATTTTGAATTTGAATTCGCTCACGAGTTATTGATGAATTTGAATTTGAATTCGACTTTTGCAAAGTCAATGAATTTGAATTTGAAGTTAGTTTTTTTGAAGTCAATGAATTTGAATTTAAGAAGTAAAAAAAATGAATGGATCCAACCCTGTTTGTTACTAGGAGTCGTATATGTCTGTCTAGAGTATTTGAAGCAAACTGTAAATATTTAGACTGTTCAACTGTTCACATTCGTTGCTGTTCTGTGTACTGTGTTCTAGGATTTAATACATTAATAATGTGTTGCATAAGTGCTCACCTGCATGCACTAAATCATATTGCTTTTTGGTACCTCATTTTTGATTACTTCATATAATACATGTCTTCAAACAACTGTATTGGCAGTATTGAATTTTTTCCAAAGATTTAGAAGTTAGGGTAATTGGGTGCAGGTCAATTTTTGACTCGACTTGAGGCTTACATTATTGCAATTATTGTAACTTACTGCATTAGCTGAAATTCGTCGACACTGTTTAATGACCTGCTTCAGTTCTTTTTTTTCTCTTAATTCACCGTTTGTGATGATAGTATGTCCTGCTTATTATCTTCGGTTGTTAATCAACCCTCACTATTCTGTGTCTTTTATCGTGGAAGGCTGCTTTTGTTTTGATCTTTTATACTGTCTGTGGCTGTTTGTGGGTTAATATTTGGTCCCATACATTTTGGGAGAGAGGGTAATCTTATTACTGCGGTTGAGTTAAATTAGTTTGTGGATGAGGTGGGTAAACCTTATTAGTGTGGGTACCACATGCTAGCAATAGCAATGCTACGCTTCTGGCTTGTGTTTTTTTTTCTTCTTGTGATGTGTTATTTGCTTGCTGAAATTTCTGCCTTGTGTTATTTGCTTGCTTCAATTTGTCTTTCTTGATCCATGGTGTTAACTGACTTTGATTATTAGGTACACTGCAAAGAGTTGATGCTGTTTGTTTTTTCAAGCAATATCTTAAAACATTGAAATAGAAACAAATTAGTGGTATAATATTCTCTGTGGTTGATTTTTATGTTGTATCTCGGCTTCAGCTGTGCACGTTCTTAGGCATATACCCTTTATTTCCAAATGCTTTTGTCCTGGTATGGTTCCTAGCAACAATTTGACGTAATCCTCACTAAACCTAGTATCCATGTTTAAATAGATCTACTAGTGTAACCTACAAGAAAGAGCTGCCTCAAAAATAATGCAGTACATGCCATCCTTACAACCAAAAATATGCAAAGACGCTGTGAAACATCTGCTACTATCTTTACAATATCCAGCTTTCATTAAATGCTGCTATAATTGTAAAAAAAAAACGTCTAAAGCATTAATGCTGGCAGTAATTTGTCCATCAATTTTCTTTTTTGCTCTTCTTCTGCTGTGACGCGCGCAGTATAAATCTTGAAAAATTAAATTTGCTGTTGCTCATTTAAATCTCAACCTGTTTCGTTGAAATTGTATATTTGGGTTATGTAGGGCTAGACACAATGCTAAAATGTTGAACAGCGTTTTCAAGAAAGTCGGGGCAGCTGCAACACCCTAATTAAACCTTTGCAATCACATTAAAATTATTATTTTTTGTTTTAATCACTCACCATAAATTACAACCAACATTTACAGCCTCTGGAGTAAGAGGTCTGAGGATCAAATCTTAGGCTGGTAAAATCAAGCACAGTGTTGCCAACGGCTCGCCATTGCTGCAACAATAACACAGAAATGGGCCCCACAAACTTGTTACATGCTTCGATGTAATACAGCAAGTATAAAAAAAATTGTTTTATTAAAATTGAATGCCGGTATTTTATGACATCTCTGAAGCGAGTTATCAGAGGATGAAATCTTGGACCGGTCATATCGAACACAAAGTTGAAAGTTCCGATTTTGATATGTATTGTCAATCTTCATCAGACTTGATATACAGCTACAGAATTGTAAATGATACGACTACTTCAGACCCAAACCAAAAATGTAAGCCTAAACCCAGCTTGAATCTGTAAAATGATTTAGAGCCCAAAGCAGATCGGAAAAAGGCAAAAGTTAAACTAGGTCTAAAAAAAGTACACGGGTAGAGTCGTCCGCTACAATCAGTCAATTAACTAACCGCAAATAAGAAACATCTGGAAGCAATGGCTTAATAAGTCAACAGATCATTCAGCTCATAGGCTGCGCAATCAAGACGCGTCCTTTTGACACCGGATGACGCTGCACTCGGTTAATTGCTCCTTTCCTAGAATAATTTTAGTCGGCTGCGATTAAACAAAACTACCGGCACTTACTGACAAATAGTGATGCAATAATAATAATGGACACTGGTGTCGATTCCAGGGGGGCCGGGCCCCTTCGAGTCTGACAATCAAGGGGGAAAAATGTCTCTCGCCCCCTCGATTTTGCTGAGTGGTTTACGTGCTGCGCAAGCGAGTTAAAAAATTAGGTTATGTCAGAAATAATTTAGTCCACAAATGATAAACATTTCAAGATTGCTTTGCTTCTGGGATCAAACATTTTTGTTGAAACGTAATTGAGCGAGTTAGTAAAATGTAACTTTCAGACAAGTGTTGCGAAAATGACGATCGAGATTTTTTTAGTATTGCAAGGAAAAATTTACGTCACTATTCTTAAATTACACACTTCAACCGCAGTAAGTATTTCAAATTGTTAATTGATCAAACATTGATACTAATTGTAGCAAAAAAATTCAAGCACTTTTAATATTTAAAAGCTTACCAAAAAAGCATGGAAAGCAATTTACAATCTGTGGATCACACAAACAATTTTGCAATATAATAAAAAAAAAATTAAAATGATAAAACTTGGGGCAGCATTTGCAATACTGACAGAGCAGTAAACTACGGTCAGTTTTAGTGCCAATAGACAACTACACAGATATTGTACTTCTGTTTAAACCAAAAACGTTCACTAGCCCAATGAAGTCTTTTTCATGGCGTTCTTGCATATTTGAAACAAATGTTACTCTGGTATATGCACTCACTATTCTAAATCAATTTATTTCGTCGCATAACAAATTATTATTTTACGCAAATACGTGTTGACCAAGCTTAAAAAGTATATTTTATACCTATCTATTGAAAATACTGCATTACGTATTATTATGATGTGCTTTATCAAGTGCGCTGCCAGAAACTAGCCAGAATTTAGATATGTATTGGCATTTTTGTGTAATCTGGCTTCGATTTCTATATAACCTCAAAAAGATTTCTATATAACCTCAAAAAAAGACACGATTTGCATTTGGCGTAAATTGTAATTCGAGATCATGCGAATTTATCTATGTTTAAACTGAAATATCACACGCTCGGCTTGCCACTGACTAATGTGTTAGATACTTGAAACAAAAGATACGCTCGTACGCTTGCAATTTGTACGCCAAGTGTAGAAGGGCTTACAATGGCAACTACATATTAAAAATAAACCAACACTGTTCTTTGGGGTTCGATTTCATGGATTATCGATTCACTGTTCTACAAATCTCCATTCGAGGAGAAGTTATTTTGTTAGGCCGATTCTGCATAGTTTACATCTCAGGAACTATGTTTATACAACTATAATGCTGAGATTTTTCAAATATGATGTGCTTTTGTGCCCAAAACGATTTGGCAACAGTATCTAAATGTTGGTTGGGATTTTCATGTTATGCACTTTACAGTTATCACAGTGGCTTCCAAGGAAAAAAATCAGTGATTGCTGTACTTAGGCCCGGTCTTTACTGCGTGTAAAATCCTGAGCATACGAGCGTATTTTTAGCTCACTCTTTAACAGAAATTTGGTACGCCCAGTATAATGCCTTACCAGCGTACAAACTGCCAGTTGGTTAATATGTTAATCTAAGAATATGCTCGATTCATACACTCAATTTTACACGCAGTTTAGAATGTAGACTGTGCTTTATTTGAAAATTGATAAGCATTATCGCACCATAACTACATTGTTGCATTATTGACTAGAATAATTTAATTATGAACACATAAACATGCGATCACGCTAAACGTCGTCACTGTTAACTTATCGCAAAGCACGAACAGATAGGCAAACAGTACTCGCACTCGAAATTACGACTAAATGACAATGTGGGAGGATCTCCTCATCAAAAGGACACAAAAACCACATTTGTTACTCCCCCAAAAACGCTCTCCAAAACCATCTCGAATAAAAAATTCTCGCCCCCCCTGTTTTCTTCTTTCTGTAACAAAAAACCGACACCTATGATAATGGACTGTACGTTTCGAACTACAAGGCACACCTAAAATACTTGTGGTAACTTTCGAAAGAATTAAATGTGCACCTTATGCTTAGGTGCGCCTAATATCAACTTATACCCTCTCTATCTTTGTGATTAAATTGAAAGCTTTATTAGAGTTATTTAAAGTTTTATGAGTTTCATTTCACTAAGTGCACCTTATAACTTGAAAAATACGATACTAATAATCAGATTGATAATTTAAATTCATTCAGGATTGCAATATTATTTTCATTACGCTTTCGTAGCTACCTAAAACATAAGGTACGAATAAGGCATGAAATTTTGGCAATAGTAAGCCCAAACCTGGCCTGAAAAGCATAGCCCAACTTTCAACTCTGTACAGTTGCAGAGTTGAAAATTGACCCTTGCCCGAGGCTATGTCCAACTTTACTTGCCTGACGAGCAAGTTAACAAAACACAGCGTATGAAGTTGACAACATCAAAAAGATTATTTGGAAACGCAAGTTACCGCTTGTGTTATACACAATAAAATCCAAGTAAAATAAGTTTTCGCTTACTTAATTTAGGCACAATTACCAAGTGCTTGGTCACACCATATCATTAATCACAATCAACACTTATATAATAATCGCATGCAGTATTGCTCGATACTAAGCTGCACTATGCATTATGCAACTCTTTTGTTCTAATTGTCGTTTATATATATATACTTGCCGCGTTAGTCACTCTTTTGGAAGGCTATGTCAAAAAATTTGCAATGTTTTTTAGTTTAGTTCTAGACGATCTTAAGCTTTCCTGTCTTTTGCAAAAAAAATCAGCTTTCGAGGCAATCTCAGATTTAGCCAGTACATTTTCCAAAATGTTTCTGGTTGAAAACATGTTTGCATCAAAATAGCAATGTAGATTATTGTAACATAACAATTAAAAAGATTTCAATTAAAAAATCAATGTTTGTGTATTGCAAGGCTGAAAAGTTACATGCAGCATAATTAATCTAATCATCGCACATAAAATCTTGATTTTTTTAAAGCAAAGTACTAGTACAGTACCGTAAAACGATTATGCTTCAGACTTCGGACACGAGTTCTAACTTCAGACAGTGCCTCTAGTGGCTGTTTTTTTTGGGTTTTTTAATTTTTTTTCTTCTTTAAAAGAGTTCAGCAAGTTTCCAAAAGCCCTTTCAAAACACATAAATACTAAAACTCAAAACCAACGACTAGGGGAGCTGTTTGAATTTAGACCGTGTTGTCCGAAGTTTGGTCGTTTTATGGTATTAGGCAAATTCAGTACCTTTGTTATGAAGTATTTTTACAGATTCTTTTTTTAAATTAAACAATCTTAAAATTCACTGTGCCTATTTCTTTCGGGCAAGTTGAGATTTCTTTGGGCAAGCACACACTACACAGTTGACGTCACTTGCGCATCGAGCAAGTTATTGGTAAAGTTAATTTCTACCCCTACAGTTGACATCTGACACTAATCTAGAACACACTGAGCTTGATGTCCCTACTCCCTATCTCCTTTTCAATATGCTGGGGTGATATAAATTCTGACCTTTAACAAAGAAATATCTTGCTAGTTGCGCCAAATGAATGCCAACAGATTTTGGTTAAATAATTTTAATATACAGGATGTTCATAAAGCCTCTTTACAACTTAAAAAAAATTAATACCAAGTGAAATGAGATAGGCTTATCGTAATGACAGTTGTTTCATATTAATCTGTTTATCGGCATTACATAAAGTTTTTATTGACACTAAAATTTATTGTTTCAGATAAAGTTTGTGGCACAAGAAATATGGCTGTCACCTCACTGAGAATCGAAGCCTTGTTCTGTTCAACCAGCTTTAAAGCTCAACAATAATTACGTACGTTAGCTATCAGACTATGAACACAAGTTTATAGATTTAGTCAGTGTTGGGCTTTAACTCGTTAATAACGAAGTTAAGTTTTTCATTAACGAGTTAAAAAGTTAAAAAGCTTTTGCGAGTTAACTTATTAACAGAGGTGGAGTCCTCGAGGACGTCCTTGGCCTCGAGGACACATTTTCAAGTCCTTGGCCTTGTCCTCGAAGCCTCAAGTCCTCGAAAATTGCCCTGTCCACGGCTCGAGGACAGCACTATTTTTTGAATGGTTAAAATTTTGTAGATCGGCTGAAAAATGTTTTTCTAGACCGTTTTTTTTTTGAGATCGACCGAAAAAAGAATTTTAAGACCTTTTTTCTTAGAAAAACACTTGCATTTGTGTCCTTGGTCCTTGGCCTCGAGCATCCTGTCCTTGGCCTCGGATTTTTTTTATGTCCTTGGCCTTGGCCTCGGCCTCGAGCCATTTGTCCTCGACTCCACCTCGGCTTATTAACTATAATTTTTGTTAAACTACTCAGTACTTTAATGTTTACGTTAATCCGTTAAATTTCTAGGCTACATCATGCGTCCTATAATGCCATAATAATAGAAATAAAAAAATAAAATAAAAAAGGCTTCCACTCTGCCTATCTTTAATAGAATAGTAAATACCATAGTAACAGTAATCAGAATGAGTGATTTTTATCTTGTATGGAAACGGAATCATTTTTTTGGGCATCAACTGCAGGTTAAGATTGATTTCTTTAAAAAGATTAACGAATTAACTTTTAACTTGCGTTACTTTTGTGTTTCAGTTGACTATTTAACTTTAACTTAGATAAAAAATTGCTTGAAAATTCTCAGCGAATTATCCAACTCTTAACGAAGTTAACGTTTCTCATTAACTTGCCAAACACTGGATTTAGAAGCAGTTGCTGACTTGCTCTATCCATTGCTAGTAGCGTGGCCAGAAGAGTAAAGGCGTTGGTCCTGTAATGGCTTTGATTGAATGATCTGGATTACGGATATTGCAGTAAGACACTTTACGACAATTATCTTTGTCTGGGATTTTGAAACAAGCACAAATTCAGTGGACAAGAATTTGAGAAAACGCATAAAGAACGTTGGATCACTGGAAACTCTAAAGCAGGAGCGATTTCCTGCAAACAAGAACTAAGTAGTTAATTATTTAAGTAGGCTAGTATATCGAAATAAAAAGTGCGTGGATTGTTCAACAGCGGCAGGCCTAGTGTCTTGCCGTATGCTGTCCAAAGACAGGAGGATTAATTCTGTATTTGATATGCATTACAGTCTACAGCAACATTGGAAATCACTTACGGAATACATCCAAAACATTTCCAGTCTAGAGCGATAAAGAAAACTATATCAGAAGACTACCAAATAATGAAATAGTACCGTAATACTTTTCACTCACCCATGCCATGCCATAGCACTAATGGAGTTGGTTCAGCTGCAGCAAGCACAAAAATTGAACATAAAAGCAAAATTGATTTGAACATTTTATCAGGCTTAAACTGCTAAAATTAATCACTAGGCCTACTGGTATAATTTAATCACTAAGCCAAGCAGTGTTCCCGCTAACGTTTCACCTTCTGCGTAAGCGCCGGAAAATGTGTGAATGTGCACTGAAGTTTTTGCGAAAATGCAGAAATGCAGTCAGTAGCACACTCAGGCTTAGTGATTCCGCCTATTCACAACGCCGGTCTCAAAACAAAAAGTCATTGTGCCGCTGGGCGCAGACCAGAGTTGTCCGGGACACTAAATCTTTGTTCCTATTCCATTCCGTTCCTAATGGCTTTTGTTCCTATTCCTAACCTGTTCCTAAATTTAACAAAAACATCATTTCGAAATTCCTTACTAAAAAAGTTGTACCTATAAACTAACAAAGCTTCGTCAAATTATCGATACCATATGGGCATGTAACGCATTCTAAAAATATTTGAAGTTTATTTGATAGTTTGAAAATACAAACTATTTTAAATATAAACTTTTACCACAAAAACCTTTTATGAACAAAAATTAATCTGAGATTTAGGAATTCCTGTTCCTGTAAATAAAAAAGTGATTCCAAACCGTTTCGGTTCCAAAAAAAAGGCAAATTCCGGCTGGAACTTGTTCCTGGTTCCTGTCCATGGACAACCCTGGCGCAGACCTGGTATTTTCTGCGACTTGCGAGGTGATCTCCACAAAAAAATAGGTAATCGCACGCGAATCAGCGGCTGCTTTCTACAATTTGCTGATCATTAACAAAAAAAAGGAAGGCTTTATTTCACCAAAAATTTTTATCTACTTTTTTATTAATTCTGACTCAAATCTAACCCAAGCTCAAATGCTTACTCTAAAACTATCCTCTAAACAAACCCTAACCCAAACCCTAACCTAAACCCTTATCTTGACCCCTAAAAAAAGCAAATAAAAAAAGCGCGGATGAATATTTCTCATTTTTGTTTATCCTCTTTAATTTTAAAATTTTTGGTGAAATAGTCACTACCAAAAAAAAATGGCCATCGCGCCGCGCCAGACATCGCGTCTCACCAAAAAAAACAAAAACGCCGGAATTCAATGCCGTTTTGCCCTTACGTAGCATCTCGACTAGGAAACTTAAAGGTTATTCGGTGCTCCTTGTGTTTCGAATGTGATCTGTGACTTGTGTGTTAAACTTTTGTTAGTAATCAACTACTACTACTACTTCTCAAAAACAAAAATGCCGGAATTAAAACCTAACCCGATTACTAACTGCTAACATGTTTTTCGGACAAGTTTCTACTCCGCCTGATCAACCCATTAGAGAGAAACAGACTGTAGTAAGGTTTTTAATGATTTTAACTTTTAACTGAACTTCCTGCATCGTTACAGATTAAGTAAGAAAAAAAAGAGCAAATAAGCCGAGAGATTTTTTTTGCTTGTATATTGTTATTCAGGGTGTCGAACCGAACCTGAACCCGAACCGTAAACCCGAATGAACCGTTTCATTTTGGTGAACCCGAACCGAACCTGAACCGGTAAAATTTTACTTCAGTGAACCTGAACCAAACCTGAACCCTCAAAATTGTGCTCAAGTGAACCCGAACCGAACCTGAACCCCTAACAAAAGTAAGAATATATTTTTCCTTATACGGATGCCGCTGACGCTGGTACACGCACAATAAGAGCAGTGGTGAACTTCAACAGGATCAACAATTTCTCCTTTTTTTTTTCTGGACGAAACGAGTAACGACAGTTAAATTTTAAGTCAATGAACCCGATCCAAACCTGAACCAGTAATATTTTACTTGAGTGAACCTGAACCAAACCTGAACCTCGAAAATGGTGCTCAAGTGAACCCGAACCAAACCTGAACCGCTAAAATATTTTGAGCCGGAGCTAAACCTGAACCCGAACCGTTATTTGAAACGGTTCGACACCTTGTTGTTATTCCCTTTGCTTTATGTTATTTATTTTGTTAATCGCTTGTGTTATTTTTGTTTATCGCCAATTGTTTGTTTTGGTTGTGTTATTTTGTTTATCGCCAAGCTAAACAGCCTGTTATCCTTTTAGTGCAGCATTGCTATTTGGTGCAGTTGCGCGCCCTGTTTTTTTTGGCCTGCTTTTGCCTTAATTTGCACTTACACATTTATTCATTAAGTTGCCTAGGCCAGCGAAGGAAACTTTTGGTCTTCAAGTCAAACTTGCCTAGAGTTAACGTTAGTACCGATGACGGTGAAGGCTTCACAATCTCGCTTTTAATGCTGAACGTCAAGTGGGGAAGCTGTGAATGACAATTTTTTGGAGTCTTTGGTTTGACCTCATCGGTAATCGACTACTGTTTCAATAGCAGACTCTCTATCTACTCGACTACTAATGTGCGACCACAGATACAAATACCTTCCATAATCCATATGTCCTCCTGCACTGTTACCGATCCTCAAATAATGCTTCGTAAGAATTGCTTATCAAAAACGTCGAGAACGCGTCACGTGAAGTTGCTAAGTTGACCATTGACCATATAATCGCATTTTCCAAAACAGCGCGTAAATAACAATTGGTAGCCACAATTTTGAGAAACAAACTAATTAATATTATGAACAAGCTCAAACCTTTGATGGTAAAGATTACTGAGTTAATTTGTCAACACACCAAAATGTATTAATTAATTCTATGCATAAAAATCAAAACAGGAAACTTAACGAACTTGAATATCATCATCATGTCATTTCTGATCCGGTCTTGTCCCCGTCGAAGGAGTTGGCCGGATTTCGTATGGTTATTGTCTTTACCACGCCTTGCAATTTCAATCGATCACATGCATTCTCTAATCAGTCCATGTTTCTTCACTTTTTTCTCTACTTGCTTTTTCTACGTTTGTTTCGGTCTTCCTCTACTACCGCGTAGTTCAAATTTCAAAGCTTTCACTATCACATTTTCATCTACTTTCCTCAAAACTGTATTATTTGTCAGGTAATCACAAAATGAGAGAAATAAACTTCAACACATAAAAAAAGGCAAATGCACCTACCATAACAAAAGTAACAATAACTGGATCAATAAAATATAAAAAGAACACTGTTAGTTGAAGGTATAACAATAAAGAAAACTTTGTTGTACAGTAAAATCACGTGCCACAAAATTAGTAAATGAACGAAATGCATCAGATAAATCAATGATAATGCGGATTAGAAATTTCACGATGCTTTTGTGAGCTGCTGGATAGATCGCAAGATTTTGCTTCCGTAGCCAAGAGGACCTACAAATAAAACAACAGAGTCGCACATAGGATTACAAATAGACACATTTAAAAATAACTTTCAAGAAATAAGTTATTCCTAAAACCAAGTTTCATTCGCCGAACGGCAAAAGTTTTAAACGCGGGTCAACGTGAAATTGTAGATTTGATAGGTAAGAGCGAAATCAGTTATTATTTATAAATTTAAGCTAATGTTATTAAAAATTAGAAAACATTAAAATTTATTTCGTCAAAAAATTGAACGAAATTATGAGTTCAAGTCTTGTGGCGTGCAGAAATTGATCATCCAAAACTTGGATGACAACATCATTTACTGGCTTATACACAAATACAACTCATTTGAGGATTAAGAAAAAACTATTCACACAAAAAAGTTACAAACGATCACTTTTAAGAGCCGACTCGAAATCTCGCTTTCAGCATAAATGAAGTAGATTCTACACGCAAAAACAGCAACTAAGGTAAAACTTTGTGCAGCAGTTAGGCAACATAGGTTTTGAATATATTACATTTCAAATTTTTAAAGGCGGTGAATCATCTAGCCAATTCCGGTGGTTTACAATAGCTAAAATTGCACTATAATTTTTGATATTTTTTGTTTTAATTTTGAGGCTGCGATTGCAAAGATATTCAACAAATGCAAAAAGATATCCCCCGAAAAAAGTTTTTGGAAACTCTGAGTTTTGATCTTCCCGCCAAAACCACAGTAGGCCTAATAGTTTAGAGAACTGTGGTTTTAGTGGGAAGAACAAAACTCAGAGTTTTTAAAAACCTTTTTCGGGGGATATCTTTTTGCATTTGTTGAATATCTTTGCAACCGCAGCCTCAAAATTAAAACAAAAAATATCAAAAATTATAGTTCAATTATTGTAAACCACCGGAATTGGCTGGATGATTCACTGCCTTTAACCATATGTTACTAATAATACGGTAATTTCCAGTGTGGGCTAGGTCACAACACAAATAACCAGACATTCAAACCAACAGCTACGTGATTCTTACCGACTCCTAAATCGTTCTGCAGGCTATCTGACGTCAGAGTCTTCAATTCGTTTCCATCTATGTGGTTTTCCTTAAAGTTGTCAGAATATTGACCAAGAGATAGCAGTTTACTCAACCATATAGCTACGTTATTACAAGACCATGACTCAATTTTGGAGGGAAACACTAAATTAAAAGAAGTATCTCACTATCGTATTAGTATACCGAAGTCGGAATCGTGTCCACAATCGCTACAAAAATGCGGAATATAAAAACATTTCATCTCGAAGCGGTGGCGCTGCACATTGAGGTTAACGTTGTACTTTGCTGTACACCGCATTAATTCAGGAATCTGATTGAGCTCAAGAATGCTTCAGTTTGTTTGTACTACTAATTGGTGAGGTAAACCACAAACGGAAACGATGTAAGAAAATAATACCAATTTAACGGTAAAATATGAGGTGCAGGAGTCGAACTGGCGCTGTCATCCATAGGCGCAGTCAGGATTTTTGATTGGGGGAAGGGGGTCAAACCACAAATCCCATGCAATGACGTTATAAGAAATTTTTGAAATGAGTAACCTTTTATGCGACAGATACCGTAGAATGGAAGATGCGTAACCAGGATTTTGCTTAAAGGAAAGAACTTAAACCAAACGATAAAAAATGAAAATATCTTAATTAGGAGATGTGGTGAGAAAACTATAGTGTAACTCAGACGTATTACAGACGGGGGTCTGGAGCAAAGCCCTAAGCCGTTAGGCGATTTTTTATAATTTCTTGAAAAAAAAGATATTTTAATGCCATTGCATCACATTTGGCACGTTTTTCGAGCCAAGCCGATTGAAAAAATTTAATTGTTTCATCCTCTTTTTACTTACAATTTAACTCCAAAACACGTTTTAAAACCTTGCAGTTTGGGGTTAAATTTGGTAAGGGATTAAACTCAGCTAAGGGGAAGTAGAGTACATTACCACCTGCAGTATTTTAGCAGTAAATAATAATCTACTCGAAGATTTGCCATAAAGATTTCTGCTTTGTCATAAAAATAACCAGTTGTAGAAGTACATGTACGACTAAGGGGCCCATTCCCCTAAATTCAAATTCAATAATTTGTTCAATGAGCATTTCTCCGGACTGATTTTTTCAAAAGTATTTTGTCGCGTAAAAAACTGGCGAGGTGGAGGTGAACTTTGTTATTGAAAAATTATTCAATAGATAGTTTTGCCTACTAATCATGTCATTGCTAGGGCCAAATTTACAATACTTGTGGCTCCTGTCACTTCGGGGATTTTCGCTTCATCTTTCTCCCAAATATAGGTGAAGTCCATAAAAAATTCTTACATCTGAGCGAGGAGCCCCTTGCACTGTGTCATATGGAAAATCCGGCCCTGGCTATTGTTTTACGCTTTTAAAAAGGTTAGATGAGATTGAGGGCCTGAAGTTGCAACTATTAAGACATAAGCCCCTAATTTCTCCAGGGTGATCAATTAAAATTAGTTGGCAAAAATTTGAATTACGGGCCCCCTTGGTCGTCGATATCAATATTATTATTGACTATTAACGCGTGTACTGTTGTACACAAAAATGCTAAAACAAACTTACACTGAAGAAACAATATAAGCTTTGTTGTCACATTTTTATCATTGGTAACATTTCAATAGGGGAGTATTTGCCCTGGCTACGCCTATGCCTAAGCACAAACTTGTGCTTTTTTGGAAACATTCCTGACCTTGTGACATCCTACGATTGAGTGGAAAGTGAAAAAAGAAAAACGGAATTTAAATTGAATCATTTTTCGTTTTGGATGTGAAAAAAATGTGATGACAAAATTTCAAAAAGAAAATCTTCAAAAAAAAAAATTTCCAAAAAAAAAACTTAAAAAAGACAAAAGAAACTTCCAAACTGACCAAATTTTCTGTTTCGCGTTTGATTGGACATCCTTTTTGGAGCTTTTTGTATTTAAGTCAAACTAGTTAGCAGTTGAGCCTAATCGACGTAACGTTAATTATTGGGACTTCCGCGACCCTTTGCGTCGGACGTCCCAATGTTTTTTCCGGGAAAAATTACGAAATCGGCAACAAAGTTTGAAAACATCATAACTTTGAAACGGCTAAAGGTAGAAAATTGCAATTTAGATTTAAGATGGGGAATATATGAGTCATTCTTAGTGCAGAGTTTGGGGGAAATCGGTTTTGTGATACGGGTTTTCAAGCCTAAAACTGAAACGCCAATCGGAGGTTTTAACAGCTCCAGCTCAAAACTAATCGCACTAGGGGAATAAAAGTTTCGAACTTAGAAGCGTCTGGGCATGCACTTTCAGCTCTCAAAAATAAATTATGACGATTCCGACACTTTTTTTTTCTTTCTTTATTTTTGGGACTTCCGCGACGCTTTGCGTCGGAAGTCCTTATGTTTTTTCCGGCATATTTTACGAATTCGTAAACAAAAATAAAAAACGCTATAACTTTGAAACGGCTTAAGGTAGAAACTTGAAAATGAGATCTTAGCTGGATCACATACGAATCATTCTTAGTGCTAAGTTTGGGGGTAATCCGTCATGTGATACAGGTTTCCGAGCCAAAAACTAAAACTCCAATTATAGGTTTAAACAGCTCTAGCTCGAAAACTAATCAAACTAGGGGAATAAAAGTTTCGAACTTAGAAGCGTCTGGGCATGCATTTTCAGCTTTTAAAAATAATTTAAGACGATTCCAACACTTTTCTTTTTTCTTTATTTAGCAAATCACATTATGGTGACAAGTACTCGAAAACCACCAAAGCTAGAAACTTGAAATTTGGACATATGATAAGTCTGTACATGAACTTGAGTGCCTCCAATTTTGGAGGCGGTACGTCACGTGGTTTGGTGCAGATGCGCCCCAAACTTGTGACAGCGAAGTTTATTAAGTGATTTTAGTCAAGCATTTGCACGTGCTGCTGTAGCTGAATGGTTCAAGGCGCCAGTGCTAAAACCCTGAGACCTGGGTTCATTTCTCTAATTGGCCATTGCTTTTATCTTACTAATATTATATTGAATTTAGCATATTAATTTTTTTTGGTTACGACAAAATCGATTATAATATTTTTTGTTTGACACTAGATATGATCAGAGGGTATCAGGTTTCATTCTCTGTAAAGATGTCCCAAAAATTACCTTTTTAAGACCTCAAGCTAGCGCGCTAGTTTTTTTTTGCTACCACTAAAAATTTTAAACACAAGAATATTTTGACGTACTTTGGAGGTAGTCACCTACGCGCGCGTGCTGCCGTGGCGGCGTGGCCGAATGGTTTAGAGCGCCAGTGCTTGAAACACAAGACCTAGGTTCAATTATCTACTTGGCCATCGCTTTTATCAAATCAAGATTGTATTGAATCTAGCATACTAATGTTGTTTTTTTTTCATTACGACAAAATCGCTTTCACTATTTTTTGTTTGACACTAGGTATGATCAGAGGGTATCAGATTTCATTCTCAGTGAAGACGCTCCAAAAAACACTTTCTTAACACCATAAGCAAGCGCGCTAGTTTTTTGGGTGTCAGAAGAAATTTTTAGAACAAAACTATTTTGACATAATTTGGGGGGACTAACCCTCCAAACCCCCAAATGGACCCAAACAAATATCAGTGTTTTTGACGGCTTAAGCTTGGATGCTATATCTTTGATATCAAGAGGCAATAAAGAGATAAATACCTTGACATAGTTTCGGGGTACCACCCTCCCGAAGACCCCCCTAGTGGCCACCCCAAACATCAATTTTTTGAACTGCTTAACATAGGGTGCCAGTGTTTTTTGATATCAGTCCATATTTAAGAGGAAAATAAATTGACGGAGTTTGGGAGTATCGCCCCCCCTTGGGGAACAAAATGGGCCCCCAGAAATCAATTTTTTTAACGTATTCAATTAGACTTCATTTAAGGTACCAGTGTTTTTTGATATCAGTGAATATTTAAGAGACAAATACTTTGACGTGGTTTGGGGGTATCACCCCCCTGGGGGACCCCCAGAAATCAAATTTTAATTGGCTCGAGCTAGGGCACAGGTTTTTTTTTGATATCAGCACATATCTAAGAGACGAATATTTTGACAACGTTTGGGGTATTACCCCCGAGGACCCCCCTAAATTAATTTTTTGATTGGCTCTAACTAAGGTGCCAGTTTTTTTGATATCAACACATACTTAACAGACGAACATTTTGACATAGTTTGGGGGTGCCACCCCCCCCTCGAGGACCCCCCCAAATAGACCCCACCAAAAAAAATTTCTTGAACGACCTAATTTACGGTGCCGGTGTATTTTCATACCAGTAGATATTTAGAGACAAATAGTTTGACTGAGTTTGCGAGTACCACCTCGCTGAGACCCCCTTCCAAATGGACCCCCAAAACCAATTTTTTGAGTGGCTCAAGCTAGGGTGCCAATGTTTTTTGCTGTCAGTAGATATTTACGATACAAATATTTTTACATGGTTTGGGGGTATCGCCCCCCTCGGGGATCCCCCCAAAACCAATCTTTTGAAGACTTTATTTACGGTGCCAGTGTTTTTTGATATAAGCAGTAGATATTTTGGAGATGAATACTTTGACATAGTTTGTGATGTCATCCCCCCGGGGACCCCCAAAAACAGATCCCCGATAATCGATTTTTTGATTGCCTCAAGCTAGGGCCCTAGTTTTTTTTTAAATATCAGCCCATATCTAAGAGACGAATGTTTTGACATCGTTTGGGAATACCCCCCCCCCCCCCTGGGACCCACCCGAAATGGACCCTCCAAATATTAATTTGTTGTTTGGCTCAAATTAGGGCGCCACTTTTATATTTTGATATCAACAGACACAATAGACAAATATTGCGACATAGTTTGAGGGTGCCACCCTCTCGGGGAGCCGGCCAAGGTGGAGCCCCAAAAATCAAATTTTTGCACGACCAAACTTACGATGCCTGTGTTTTTGATATCAGTAGATATTTCAGAGGCAAATATTTTGACAGAGGTTGGGGGTACCCCCCCCCCCCCCGAGGACCCCATAAACGGCCCCCCTAAAGATCAATTTCTTCAACGGCTTGGTTAGACTTCCAGTTTTTATTTGATATTATGAAATACTGAAAAGACATACACTTGGACATGCTTTAGAAGTGCCACCCCCCGAAAATCCCCAAATGAACCCCACAAAAATCAATGTTTGGACGATTTAATGTAAGGCTTCGTTTTTTTATATTGGTAGGTATTTACGAGACAAAAAATTGACATAGTTTGGGGGACCCTCCCCCAAAAACTCCCAAACGTCATTGAGTTGAACGGCTTAAGCTAAGGCTCCATTTTTTTGGACATAATAAGGGGATACCACACTCCCGGAAATCCCCTCGTAAACCCCACAAAAATCAGTTTGTTGAACTTAAGCTAAGGCTCCAGTATTTTTTACATCAAGAGATATTTTAGAGACAAATTGTTTGACATAGTATTCAGTACTCCTCTCCAGAATCTTCCCAAATGGACTCACAAAATCAGTTATTTTGAACGGCTTGAGTTAGGGCGCTGGTTTTTTTTTTGGATATCAATACATATTTAAAAGACAATGTTTTACATGATTTGGGGGTACCAACCCCCAAATGAACCTCCCCAAAAATCACTTTTTGAAAGTTAAATTTATCAATTGATTTTAGTCAGTTGGGTTCATATGCTGAGCTGGCATAATGATTAAAGGCGCCAGGGTTTGAAATTGTCGTGAATGAACTTAGCTGGGTTCAAATACTTAGTCGGCCATCGGTTTTACCCAAACCACGAACGATTTTTTAAAAATCCACATTTATTTTTTTCATGAGACAAAATCACTTTGTTTGCATTGCATACGATTGAGTTTTACAGAAATATCGGTAACCTTCAAAGTATGCAGGGGAGAATGATGGTGAAATGGAACTGGCGGAAGTCCGTATTATTTTTTTCCGGGAAAATGAACACCTGGTTTTTGTTTATAAATATTGTATTCGCACTGGGTGAATCGTTTGTCTCTGTCCGTAAACTCACCGACCCCTTTATCCACTTGGTCCCCTTGCCTATTTTATTTAATTATTTTTTTATCCCTATCTATTAGCCCACTTGGTCCCCTGTACAGAGTTTTTTTTTTTTCGGGTTACCATGGTCACAATTGCGATTATGTTTCACAATCATATTTTGATTTAAACTTTATGGGCTAGTTTACCCAGATTTTGAATTTCGGTTTGCAGGCCAGCTTAGTTTAGCTTTTGAATTTCGGTTTGAACGTCAGCTCTGCCGATGAGCGTTGGTATTACGCGAAACTCGAATTCAGAGCAGTACGTGGGAAAAAAATAGGTCAGCCTTTTTAGCAGCTGAAGTTACGAGATGAAGATGATAGCCTATACCGATAGCTTGGTTATTCAAATTTACCGGTTGAGTTAGCCTAATTCAGGGATCAAAATTCTTTGCATTGTGTCGACTCCTCTTCACACTGATGATGAAGTCAGTTGACTTTGAAACACATGAATGCTCCCGCGATAGGGGGCTCCGCCTCACCTGCGTCACTAGGGGTTAAAATGATTACCCATTTTGACGCGGAGACAGAATTAAGGTGTTGTCGAATGAAGTAGGATTGTAAGGCATGATGTCTCTGTGAACTAATAAATTAGTTCTGCCTATTTCACTTCAAGAATAATTTAACTTGTTTTTGTTTGTTTTTAACTGACTAGCTGAGTTAGGTTCACTGAATTCGAAACCACAATATTGAAAATTTGCAAGGTACGTTTTCATTATAATTATGATAGCTTTAATAGATAAATTTATATTATAGCTAACAACTTCGACCTTGTGGAATTTAGCTCGGTCTGCTGCTTTCCAGCACTTTGGATAAACTCAGGCTGTGCGTTCACTTTTAATGATATTGAGATATTAATTGTTAAGCTATGTAATCCTCAAACGCCCACGTCCTGAATGCAATTGCGCTAGTTTGCTCTTCTCACTTATTATGTTTTCACTTAATGTTTTCAATTGAACAATATTAGCTTAACCCTTGTCCTTAAATTTACGCTTGAAGTTTAAATTGTAGAGCGAACCACGATTTTGCCACAATTCCGTACTGCACTGTCAGCTGCTATCGTCACTGAGATAATTGTCTTTCCCTCAGTCTACGTAACACCGTTAGGGCGAAACAGTTTGGTACGTTAAATGATTGAAACTACCGATTTCAAATGTTAATGGTTGTCTAGTTAATGTCGGTTAATAAATTCGTATAGTTAAAAAAGATTTTTTTCTAAATGTCTTCGAGTAGGATGTTTTCATTGTTCTCCAAAATTAAGCTTTTTTCGTAATTATTATGTGCTTTATTGGAACGACCGACGCTCGCGTCGCGTGTTCCTTTGTTATTACTCCGCCATTTTCCAACTAACGAGTGCGAAATTTCAAACTTTTGCTGATAACTCAAGAACGGTTGGGTCTAGCTACATGAAATTTTAACAGCAGTTTGAGATTAATGAGTTATATGTTTGTACCAAATTTCGGTGCAATAGGTCACGTGATTTTAGTTTTAGAACCCGAAAATCGCCCCTCAAGTTTGACGTATAAAGCGGTCTCAGTCAAAAACGGCTTAAGTACGACAAAAATATTTCATAGGGTTGTATGTCTTAAGATACCCTTTCATCCCAACCAACCTACTTTTGGCCGCGATGAGGTTTTTTTCCTTTTTTTTTCCTTTTTTTTCTTCTTAATTTTTATACGCTCTTCTTCTCCTAAACCACAAAATATCGAAATCTAATTTTTGTGTGAAGTTGTTGAGCTGCAAACGCAATTTTTTCTCCCGAAATTTTTTGGGGCAACTCCACCGGGAACCCCCCCAAAATGGGGCCCCAAAAAATCCATTTTTTGAACAGCTCAAGCTAGAGTGTTATTTTTTTGATATCAGTAGATATTTAACAGACAAATATTTTGACATAGTTTGGGGGTGCCACCCCCTGCGGGGACCCCCCAAATGGACCCCCAAAAATCAATTTTTTGAATGCCTCAACTTAGAGTGCCAGTTTGTTTTGATATCAGCAGATATTTAAGAGGCAAATATTTTGACATAATTTGGGGGTGCCACTCCCCCCCCCCCGAGGATTCCCCAAATGGACCCCTCAAATAATCAATTTTTTGAACGGCTCAATTTGCAGAGCCAGTGTTTTATGATATCAGGAGATATTTAACAGACAAATATTTTGACATAGTTTGGGGGTGCCACCCCCCTCGGTGACTCTCCCAAATGGACCCCCAAAATCAATTTTTTCTATGGCTTAACTTAGAGTGCCAGTTTGTTTTGATATCAGCAGATATTAAAGAGACAAATATTTTGACTCTACTTTTCTGGAGGTTCCATAATTAGATATTTTTGAATAATTGCTGGTTTTACGGTAGACAAAAAGTACTGTTGAGTGCCACAGCATTAGCTACGCGTCGGTCGTTCACTGGGTTTGCTGGCAAATTTCCATCTAGTGAAGTTTTGGTTCCGTGCTAGTGTTAATTTTTTTCATTGTTTTTAACAGAAACGGATTGCTCGCTCTCTCGCTCTTATATTGTTATACCTCAACGGCCTAATAAACAAGATTTAATCTACATGCTTGGTGGAGAATTGGCCAGGAATTAAAGAGCCGAATTAAGATCTGAGTTCCGAGCGCGTTTCACTGTTAGCTAATCACCTTTGTTGGCATCCAGAGTGCACCCAAACCACTCAAATAGGATGGCTGCGTAGCACCGTACCAGCGTAACATACTTCTTTACAAAAATTGAGGAGTACCGTACCTACGTACCGTACTGCCGTCCTTGCTTGCTGGAGCTATTGCGTTGCTTGGTATTATGACATAATTGCCATGAGCAGCTGCGTGGCTGCGACATTACTTCCTTCCCCATTGTTGCTTATTTTACTAGTAGTTGAGTTCAATTACAGACACGTCAAGCCAATAGGTTTGGCCTACTGTCAGTGTCAATAAAATGGAGAAATCAATAGTTTTTATATTCTGCGATTACTTTTCAGAATTGTAAATTAAGACTCTATAAGCAAGGTTTTGTTGTAGTGAACAAATACAGTAGTAACTGTGAGAATTGGAATTTAACAAATTTATCATGATGTGGTATTTTTGATCCAGACCCAAACAGACTTGTTGATGAACTTATGAAGCAATGTTGATCTTTAATGCTCAAAGATTTCAAGGATGATGACCAATCTGACAGTGGCATTGTCAGGTTTTCAAGGTTAGCTATGAGGGATATTCTTAGATTGACATAATCTTTACCAGCTCTTTGAGCTTTTATTAAAAAAAAACTTTAGGCATTTTTATACTGAAAAAAAAACAAAAAATAGACTTAGAAATTTTATCTAAATCATTTTCTTTTAGTTAAAATAATCATTTAAAATTAGCAGTGGGCCAAAGATAATTTGACACTTTTAAAGTTTTCTCTATTGTGATGACGTTACAAGACAGTATTCACATCACTGCAACTTAAATACACAATTTCAAGTTTCTTGTAACATATGAGTAGCATTGCTTGTTTTTCTTAGGTGCAACAAAGATTTTAAAGTGTCCTATTTTTCAAAACAAAAATTGCACCTAAGATTTTTAGGAAATCCAACTTGTGTCTTATACTTTGATGCATTTAAAGGCGGTGAATCATCCAGCCAATTCCGGTGGTTTACAATAGCCAAAATTAAACTATAATTTTTGATATTTTTTGCTTTGATTTTGGGGCTGCGTTTGCAAAGATATTCAACAAATACAAAAAGATGTCCCCCCGAAAAAAGTTTTTGGAAACTCTGAGTTTTGATCTTCCCGCCAAAACCACAGATCTCTAAACTATTAGGCCTACTGTAATCTTATTAAACTATTAGGCCTAACTATCTCTAAACTATTAGGCCTAATAGTTTAGAGATAGTTAGGCCTAATTAGACCTACCTAGAAATAAATTATCTCTAAACTGTTAGGCCTACCATAGTTCTCTAAACCATTAGGCCTACTGTGGTTTTGGCGGGAAGAACAAAGCTCAGAGTTTCCAAAAACTTTTTTCGGGGGGACATCTTTTTGTATTTGTTGAATATCTTTGCAACCGCAGTCTCAAAATTAATACAAACATTATCAAAAATTACAGTTCAATTTTAGCTATTGTAAACCACTGAAATTGGCTGGATGATTCACCGCCTTTAATCTGTACTTCTGGTTATGCTCTCTTACGGCCGGTTGATCAAGCAGTGATGCATTCGTCTCTGGAGTGGAGGTCTAAGATTTAAATCAGCCTGGTCAAATCGAACACATCATTGTTGGCGGCTTTTTATTGCTGCGACATTTCTTTGAGGCAGCTATGTTACTCCCGTGCAATAATGCTGTGATAGAAACTGCCAACTCTTCATGCGTTTTGAGGTATTACAGAATGTACATTAGGGTGGATCGAAAATGGAAAAAAATTTTTTTTTGAATTTCAGTTAGCTAGATATGGCAAAAGTTGCCAATATACCATCAAAACACAGCGTAAAAATTTAAAGAGTTTTTGTTTTTGATCTCCCCCGTCAAATATTGTTTGTGTTTTTGATTTCCTCCCCCATTTTTGTGTTTGATCTCCCCCCGTCAAATAAAAAGTATAGATGCTTACACATACAAAAATCGCGAGGTAAATTTATTTTACCCTGACTCATTGTTGCCAGGTATGGTTGTTACTCTAAACGTATGGCAAAAGCCAATCAGAATTAAGATAATTAAATTGGGTTTTAGAGCATATATAGCAATGTAGACATGGCAAAATTTTCGAATATACTACTACATACAATGAATATTCACTACATGCAAGTTTTGACTTCACCTTCATTTAACATAGATAATGATTTCAAAGTGACTTAATTGGTGGATGGACCCCTGTTGTGTCGACATGTAACCTTGTAGTAATATTCACCACCAGTTCATCACGTGG
The DNA here is from genome assembly GCA_963965965.1 of Trididemnum nubilum. Taxonomy (NCBI): domain Eukaryota; kingdom Metazoa; phylum Chordata; class Ascidiacea; order Aplousobranchia; family Didemnidae; genus Trididemnum; species Trididemnum nubilum. The sequence goes on along the minus strand of OZ014485.1, from coordinate 6,483,452 downwards.
CCACAAATAGATTGTGACCTTAAACTTCATACGAAAAACGTCCCTGCACTACGTAAAGTCACTTCTTAATAAATTATGTGCTCATACATGCAAAGCAACTGTAATTGCACATTTGTAGAGTTACAAACTAAAGTGCGTAAAGTCACGTTTAGACTCAAATTTTGCCATTAACTGACGAGAAGCAACTTGTGCACAAATGAAGCCATCTCGAAATTTCAGTCCACATACTGCTTTGGATGCCTCAGTAACCAGTTTCACGTGCCTTTCAACAGCCTGCTTTTGACAGGAAATTTCGGAAAAACTATAGTGGGAGTCACATCCATCACAATGAATTACAGGAACTCAGTATCCGTCCTTGTTTTAAGTACAGGCGGCTCCGTGATTGGAAGATCTGTCCAGTTAATTCGTTCGAAGTGCTCCATTGCATCAAAACTAAGGTTTGTGTAAACTTTAAACTTCCGTATTTTTCCACTGACTTAGCAGCTCTGGCTTTTATCACTTTGCGCAGGCCTAGTTCTCGAGAATGAGGTCGATGGTCTGTTATCTTAGCCAAAATTATATTTTCCGGATGAGCAAATTATGAGTTGCGGTGTAAAACTGGATCAATAATTTTTTTGCGCTTCTGACTGAGAATAACGTGACCTGGCCACTATTTGGTGAAAGTGTCTAGCACCATCTATGGAAAATGAGTGTGATTTTATTGCGAACCACAGTGGAGCGTAAACACGGATAATAAAACATAACCAATGCTTGCAGTTTAGATGGATTTTTGTCGCTGACATGTAACCTAAGGATCCACTTTGCTGTAATCAGCTATCGAGAATGATTTAAGCATCCATGGTTTCGTAGTGACAGGTCTACACTGCATTCACCAGCATTGATACCACTGCAAATTTCTAGTAGATATTGCTGATCTCTGTTGAGATCTTTGAGGTCCACGTTAGATAGATCTTCGGTCAGCCTCACTGGTTTAAAGGAGGAAACTGGTTCCTGGGTGCATGTCACAAGCCGTTTTTCACTCAACCCAGAAAACCTTCATGGGCCTGTAGTAGCTCCATCAAGAGTTTCGAATAAATGTATCGGTGGTAACTCACTGGCATGGAGTAAACAAACGAGCCATCAAAGAGGGTGATTAAACGACTCTTCTTGTCGCCGAATAACTCCAGCCATTTGCCCTGTGTTTACAGTCGTTCCATCGCACCCTACAACCGGTATAGCTGTTTCTATTTGTGTTGACACAGTAGGCTGAATGATGAAGGGAAGCACCAACCGATACTAAGCCAGCACGGGTACAGCGTTAAACTACTCTAAGAATTGTCTGTTTGTAAGAAGCGCAAACAACCTTTGATGTATTTTATAGAAACCTAGAGCAGGAAAATTTCAATTGAAAGGAAAGCTACTTGTAATATCTGGAAGTCTTTTGAGAACAATAATGCTTTATGAGCTAAATCAGCAACGCCAATAGTTGACTGAGACTAAGTTAGAGAAAGCTACACAAACATCTATTTCATTGGAGTGGTAAAACTGCGAATTGTGTTTGTTGAAACACAGGCCGTTTATTATAACGTCATAGGTGGGCAAGTTAATGCAAAACGTTAGCTTCGTTAACCACTAGTCCGTTAACGAACTTCACACCTCCGTTAACGTTAACCTGTTATTTCCATCTTTAATTAACGGAAGTTAATAAAGTCCGTTAATCTGTTAACATTTTGCGTGTAACTTACATTTTTTTTATTCACTCGCTTTTAGAACACGTATTTACGCTGTAGAGGTGATTTTAAGGAAATATTTATAGCTATGGTTGGTCTTTTTGTGTTTTGGAAATTATATTTTACCGTCTAATCTAATTTCACGATAAAAATAAGTTCAAATGCACAACGAAGCTGCGATCGGAAAATCTTTGCAAATTGTGAACGGCGATAATTAATAGACCTATGAGGCTGCAGCGTATTTGCCACAAAAAAGAACTCCTTTCTTCGCTTTCTTCTATAAAACTCATGCTAATACGCAATAAGTGTTACCAGTGCAAACTGGTTTGTACCTGTCCGATGAATAAATGGTGCAAGATATTAACGATAAAAACCTTAACGGAAGTTAACACAACTTAACGGAAGTTAATTTAGTCCGTTAACAGAACTTAACGAAAGTTAATTTAGTCCGTTAACATGAAAAAACTTTTTAACAGATTAACGAGTTAATGAAAAAGTTAGCTTTGTTATTAACGGATTAACGAACTTGTGCCCACCTATGCTTAGGGTTCATAAAGGAGTCACACAATGCTTATGCTCTTTACCAAAATTTGTTACAGGCTTCAACGAATCCTTTATCAATGAAACTAAAACTTTGCGGGGGGCCATCAAAAATTTGTTCAAGCAAAAAATATTTTGCATGCTTGTTATTATGCCTATTACGCACCTTTTTGACCTACTAGCTTTCAAAAATAAAATATTTGGACATTTTGATCCACCCTAATTAGGGGTGCAAATCTTTGTTGAGTATTGGGGGAATAATTTGCAATTTTACCCCAGTTTTTCCCTATTTTCAACATTGGGGAGGATGAACCTCGACCACGATTTTTTTCAGGTGAGCAAATTAAGTGAAGACCAAAAAAAAAGGCCTTTAGCAAAAAGGAAACACTTTCTTCTGCGAATTCAAGTGGAGACCGGCGCTCAGATGCACATCGGAGTCAAATTATTGGAGGGGATGCAGATGAAAACCATACTCAAATTATTGGGGGGATATATCCCCCCATCCCCCTTGGGTTTTGCACCCCTGATCCTTATGTATATAGGTGGGCACAAGTCCGTTAATCGCTAATCCGTTAATAACGAAGCTAACTTTTTCATTCACTCGTTAATCCGTTAAAAAGTTTTTTCATGTTAACGGACTAAATTAACATCCATTAAGTTCTGTTAACTTCCGTTAAGGTTGTTATCGTTAATTTCTTGCACCATTCATTCATCGTACCGGTACAAACCAGTTTGCACTGGTAACACTTGTTGCGTATGAGCTCGAGTTTTATAGAAGCGAAAGGAGCTCACAGGTTTTTTGTAGCAAATAACAAGCTGCAGCCTCACAGCTTTATTAATTATCGCTGTTCGCAATTTCCAAAGGGTTTCCGATCGCATCTTTGTTAGTGCATTTGAACTTAATTTTATCTTGAAATTAGATTAGACTGTAAAATGTAACTTTCAAAACACAAAAAGACCACCATAGCAATAAATATTTTCTTACAATCAGCTCAACAGCGTCAATACGTGTTGTAGAAGCAAGTGACTAAAAAGTAATGTAAATTACACGCAAAATATTAACGATTTAACGGACTTTATTAACTTCCATTAATTAAAGCTGAAAATAACGAATTAACATTAACAGAGCTGTAAAGTTTGTTAACGGACTAGTGGTTAACAAAGCTAATGTTTTCCATTAACTTGCCCACCTACGAGCATGTACAATGAAAGATTTGGATTGATTCTCTTCATGATTTCATTCAGAGTTAAACCATTTAGATTTTTTCAAAGTTTTTAAAGTTTAATAAATTTAATGTTAGGTAGTGCACCTTAGAGTTTGGTGAACTTTGAGCCTAAAAACAAAAGCTGTAGAAGCTAAATGGAGCGCTTTATGCATAAAAATAATAATTACAGAAGCCATTTATCGATACTACGACGGTGCACCTAATAACAGTTGTATGTTCCAGTTTACTGCGCCTTGTGGTCTAAAAAATACTGTAGTAATATCTTTGCTAAAATTAATTTTGATAAAATAAATTATTCTTTGTTTAGTGTTAAAAAAAAGTTGCTTTTTTTGCATTAATTGATGCTTATTTGATTTGATAGCTTTGTTCTGTAATGTAGTACCAGTACTTTCCTTAGATTTTAATGTGACCAGTATGATGCAAGAAGATTTGACGCAGCAGCGATATGGTTAGGGTTTTGCGTCAAACATCTTTTGGGCCTAGTTCGGACTAAGATTGAAATTGGCCAAGTTAAACGTCCTGTGTCAACTGGCTGCCTCTAAAAATTGTGGACTCCTCTCTGAGTGCAAGTGTTTTGTGCATAATCGGTACGTTTTTTTTGATATGTCTATTGCTAATTATGTTTTTGGACACTTTGCAGAATTTTGAACTTTTTCTGGTAGGAGTAATTAATAATTGTTTTACTGTAGGTCCTCCAATGTGTTGAAGATGACTGGAAGATTATTGGAACTGCAAGAGTTAAAAGCAGAAGTCATCAAGTTCCATTAACATTGTTGTGTATTTCTTTAACATGCTTCATGGTCATCACACCCTACTGAAATTTGATCATGGTTTGAATTAATTGCTGTTGACTAAACATATGACATTTTCTGCTTTAGTGAAAAGAGTGAAAAGCAGAAGTAAAGCCATCAAGTTTCAGAAATGTTTGTTCTGTATTTCTTCAACATGCCTCATGGTCAACACTCTGTAATGAAACTTGCTCATGGTTTGAGTTAAGTGCTGTTGGCTAATTTTGTGACATTTTCTTCTTTTCCCACCATAAAATCAACCAAGACGTTGGTAATTATTAATGCTTCATAGAGTTGCTTCTTGACTTTTCCAGGAGCCAGGCATTACTCATTTTCAAGTTTTATAATCCAAATGTTGGTGATGTATAAAAAAAATACCTGCTTTCTGAGACTGGTTTGGTATTGACATCATTTTTAATCCTTTAGTTATTTTTTTCTTATTGTTATGACGTTTTCAAGGTTTAAGGTACATTTACTAAAATTTAAAGCAAATTTGTCTAGCATCACTTTTATACCACACTATGAGTTATAACTTTTAGCAATTAAATCTTGCATTCAATTCAAAATTACTTTGCTTACTCATAAATTGTTTTGCTCCTACGTATTAGGAAGGTTGAATCAGCTCTAGTTCTGATTTGGCAAGCGCTAGATATAGCTTGCTTGTCAATCCTGATAATAATTGGGTTTAAAATGTAACTAACTTTAGCATTGCTAGTAGATCAACTAGTACTACAATCGTGTGTTCGTATGGATCACTCAACGTATGGAATTCGTTGCCACTATCTCGCATAAAATTGAAAGTTAGTTTCTTTTTAAAAAATGTATGACAGCATAAACTTATTATTTCAATTTTGCCTTTGAGGAAGTTGCCACTGTTTGAGTCCTTAATTTGAAGCTTATTATTGTAGTCTTTATATGTCTGCTGTGTGTCACTGTGTATTGAGTTTATTTCTGTAAAGTTGTTTTGTTGCTATTTCAAGGGAAATATGAATTGTTTATTGTTATTATAACTTAATACCTTGGTGTGTAGCAACTTATTTTTGCCGTTTTTATTGTTAGCAAAACTCTTGTGATGAACTTTTCTAAAAGTTTTGATTAAACCTATGAGACAGCTTTTGCTTTAAGCAAAACTTATGAGACGAACTTTGCTACAAGTTTTGATTAAACCTCTGAGGTAGCTTTTGCTTTACACTTATTTATACATCAATGGTAATATGTGCTTGCCTAACATGCGCTAATATCTATGTGAAGCGACAAGCAGATGAAGGGTGCTCACTGCTCACTCCCTCCGAAGCATTACAATAGTAATAGATGCCCGATAGGTTACTTTCTGAAATATCAACTGCTTTGCGCCTAGAATTCTGAACTTTTGCTAGCAACGAATTTAGTTTATTGAGTTTTTGAAAATATTGAATACAGTTATATTTCAGAAGTTGCAGTATCTGTCTTATTGAGAAAATACAAAAGTTCCTCCTCAGAATACAGTAAACTTATTAAATGTTCCAGTCGCACAATCAATTTTCTGCAATTTCAGTGGTAATAATATTACTGCAATATAGGATAATTTAAAATTTTTAGATAACATAGTTGGCCCTATTTTTGCTTTATGTTTTATGAAAGTGCTATTAGCTGGACATCAGAGAGATTTCTCTCAATCTTCGGCTAAAGCTAGGGTAAGCAGTTCTCGGAATAAGTTTAGGTTTAGCGGGTGAGGGATTGAATCCAAAACTTTTATGATCAAATCCTTGTGCGTTACTGTGGTACAAAACTACCCTAGTGGTAGAAAAAAAAGCGTTTAGTAGAAGCTTTTGAGTTGAAAAAAAAGATGAATACTGCAATAAGCATGTCAACAAAAATTTTAGTAATTAAATCAGGAGTCTCAGTGGGCACAAAACGTCTAAACCGAAAACTGGTCTAAATGTAGTCTATTTTGCAAAACTCACGAAGTTAAATAGACGTTTTTACAAAGACGCCGAATATGCGCAAAATTAAACGTGTCAAGATTTAAGAGTTACGTATATTTGACTTCTTTACAAAGACGTCTTTTCAACTATACGCATTTTTGCAAAATAGATGTTCAGACAAAAACTAAATGCGGAAAAGATTGTGATTTAATATATTGCATCACTTATTTACACATTATACGCGCAGTTCTGCAGAAACAACGGTGGCGTTCAGACGCTTTTTGAGCCGCTGCTAGGTAAAACAGCAAGTTCGGTGCGATAAGCTGCACAAAAACTGTACAAATCTGCTTTTGAGCAAAACTTTGTATCTGTATGCAGTTAACTAATTCCTAGACAGTGATCGGCATTTGCAAGTAGGCTACCTGTTGTACCACTCCACCTTTTCATGTATACCAAGTGATGAAGTTAAAATGCTGAAGATTTTTTTCGCGAAGTCCTCAAACGCAGAGTCGGAAAAAATCGCGGTCAAGAGACGAGCAAAAATATGAGATGATTCCCAATACTGAAGTTGTGCAACTTTGAACACTAGTCGCATTCCATGAATTTTCTGCCTTTATAAAACTAGTTTATCCTGGCACACTGCCGCTTTTTACGTAGCTACGTCCCCTTTAGTCTATATCGCATCACAATCACGAGACCACCTGCAATGCATAGTTTATTTCCGCCTTTCAAAACAATCAGCATTAAATACGATATACCAAAAAAATGACAAACAATACCGAAAAATGAACAAAGAGAAATTGTGACGATCATGCAACGCTTTTGCCTCGAAAAACCTTGTTTAAAAGCATTCCATCGGGTCAAGCTGCACTCCACAAGTTCCCGTGCTCGTCACTTGCAGAGTAGCATTAAAGAAAGATTGTGACTGCTCAATTCTCAGCAGAGCTAGTCAAGCGAGCAGCCTTTTAACAAAGTAGATTAACATTTCAACAATCAAGTACCATGTCACTATACTCATATTTACACTGAAGCGGCATGTTCTACGTATCTGGTTGCTGGTATAGGATGCAATTTCCAACAGACCGAGCTAAATTGATCTGCGACATTACGCCTTCTACTCTGAAATACCAAAGCTGTTTTGCTTTCGACATTTCAAAGTTCAATTAGATAGAAACAGAAAAACCACGCAAATGTGCTGTCGTAAGCAACCACCGACGAATTATAATTCTTCGTTTATAACATTCACGAAAAAAAAAATTGTTTTTTTAAAGAAAATGTTTTTTAACTTAACAACTCAGAAAAAATTTTTATAAATTTAAAGCGATACTGATACCAGATACGTGATTCCAACAAGAATTTGTAAAAAGGATCATTATTGGAGTTTTTGTTAATCCACAAAATTTTTACTCACTCTGACTTAGGCTAAAGTTTCGACCTCGTAACCCACCCAATATCTTGATGGTTTGGGGCAAGTTGCTAGCGACGTGAGCTCAAGTCTACGTAAAAACTTCAAAGCATAAATTTGTAAACAATAATGCCCAAACTGGTAGCAACAACATGAATACTAAATAGTCAAAAACTGATTTCAAACTTGGATTTGTCTCGATATTTCAATAACGCTTAATTATTTGTTACTCAAGCAGGAATTGAATACTTACGTAATTCGGCCTTTCATTTTCCTCGTAACAAAACTTTTCATTGTCTCAGCACTACGCAGCGAACAGAATACACAAAATTTCTTGCCAAAAACTTTCCCGCAAAAAAAAACCCTAAACCAAATTAAACATTGAAAAGTTGACACAAGCATAAGTGATAACAATACTGCATTGGTACGTAGCAATAAAAACATGAGAGTAAACAGGTCTTGAAAACTCCAAGATGTTAAAAATGACAAAACCTTAATTTGAACGCACAGCACTGCAATTAAAAGGACATTAAATTCGGAATCTCCATTCATAAAAACTTTTCAATCGCACAACAATTGGGCCAAATCATTGAAAGCCCTATAAAAACGACCCCATGAAGACTCACAGCCAACGTTTGGCAAAAAGAGTTAAAATTAATGCCACGATACTAGTGATTAAAGTATCAAAAATCGTCACAAGACTTTACCTGATGATGTGGCGAGTCGCGTCACTCGCAACTGGGAACGATCAAGTCAAAACAATGTAAATATGTCGCATAATATCAACCCAAATGATGCCCAATTATAACACCACAATACATTGCGCAGAAAATTAGCATCATTACTAGCCTTCAAAAGTTGAGATTCTTTTTCCGCCAGCATAAGCTTTAACTGTGCTGTAAATGCACTGGCTAGAATTTCGTAAAAACAATGCTGGACTGTTAAAATTTGACAACTAGGGCATGTAACACGATTTCATGTGGCTTCAACGCATTGAAAAATGCAAGAATCAAGCTAAAACCAAAACAGAGAAATTACAGAAATAACTAAAACCAAACGTAATAAGCCACCACTTAAATTGAAGATATTCACTCAACCATTAACCAATTAATGCAGATATTGGATGATGTTGTCGATAAACCACTGGGTGCTGATCTGCAAATGATCACCGTCCGTACTCAGAAATACAAGCTGATTCTTGCTGTTCATTTCTTGCAACCCAAGGCGATCCTAAATTGTTCAGCAATCGTTAGCAAATTTCTAAGTTATTGTTCTAATGTTTTAGTGAAAAATTTTGGTACCGGAAAATCTTTTTAGAATTAAAAATAAAATGATGAAATGCTGATTCGTTAACAAAACAGTGAGATGTGCCAAAATAGTTGAAGAGGAATTCAGCACTTGACGTTCTCTAGTTCGCCCTTTTGCGGTAATACGACGCAGCGCCATCACATAAATTTTGACGAGCTCACGAAACTAGTTAGATCTACACGACTATTTACAAAACGCCGTTGAATGTTTTGGTATCACTAAAAAAGATATCCGATACTTGAAGTCCTAACATTCAAGAAACCTATTTCAAATGATAAGAGTTGAAAGTAAAATACAATAACAATATTTTATATTACAAATAATGTATGTTAACGCCTTAGCACCAGCTACTGAACACTTGAACAGTGAGCACCGTAATTAGAATTAGTTGAAAAGAAATTAAACTTATTATAACGTCATTTCGCAAAACACACTCGGGAGATTGCCGAAACCCGACACAAAGGCGCAAAAATAAGGGCACAGGACACAAGGGTGCAGAAGCGTAAATCTCCAATATGTCCTAACATTTTCGTGCTTCGGAAAATAAATACGTAATTAAAGAAACAAACTTTATTATTTTTTAATGAATATTTTATTTAATTTTTGAAAGTCAAGTTTTGAGCATTTCCCAAATTTAAATTTGAGTTTTATTAAAATGTAAGTTAGGTTTCAAAATTTATTCTTTCAAAAAAATTAAAAACGCCGTACAGGTCAGTGATTGTTTTCACATGCAACCATTTAACGGTTGGACTTAATCCGTTTAAAGGGCATTCAACACGAATTTTGAAAAATTGCAAAAAAATCTTAAAAAATATGTTTAACAACATGACCCCATTGCGACTCTTGGAACTCATCCGGTTAAGAAAGTCTGAGAAAAAAATTTATGTTTTCCCCATAGAATCCAAATTTCGGCCATCTTGTTTCAAGGAGATTGCGCAATAAATCAGTTTGTAACTTTTATTTCCGAGTCTTGCTATGTAGCGGGCTTCTTGGAACTAGGTGAGTGCTGAAGGTATAGATAAATAATTTAGTGGAACAGTTCTGTTTGAATTCAGAGGTTAGATGCTTTCCTAGTCTGCGTTGTCTGCCAAATGCTATAGCTAAGTAGTCGGAATAAGATAAGGCTTTAGTGCTTTAGGCGTAGTAGCCTATTGCAAATTGTGACTATTGCTTACTATAGATAGCCCATCCGAAAAAAATTATTGCCTGTTGAAAGCTAAGGCATCGTAGCTGACAAGATATTGGACTAAGATTCTATTTTTTAGTGATCCAGTAAGTTTTATGCGATCATTGCGCAATTGGTTTAGGCCTAAAGATCAGATAAGGCCAGTTAGTTTTTCACGTAAATATGAAATTGCAAGTTTCAGTGCAAAGCATGTTAGTTAGCATTTTTCGTTTCGGTTTGTTAGGGTTATCAGCAGGTACCTACGAAGCCACTTTCTCCACAGCTGCTAATGTAGTCGATCATTTGGAGTGATTTTGACCTACGTCCTTTCAGTTTGGTAGTGTTCAGAAAGCGTTTCTCCTTAGTCCAAAGGGAAAAATAATTGCGAATATCGTACGATTTCTTGGCTGAAAAGAATCAAAATTGGTGCGAAAAAATTCTAAAAAATTGCCAAAATTGTTTCACTATGGTTTCGCAGAAAAAAAATTTAAACAAAAACGTCCTGAATGCCCTTTTAAGCAAACAATAATAACTAGTGTTTTGTCCCGTTGCGAAGCATAAGCGTTTTCCAATCACATGCACGTTACTATAGGTAGCCATTATCTAGAGTTTGAAGTCTATCGTTGTTTCTTTTCTGTTTTAATTTTTACTTGTTGAACTTTATTTAACAAATTGATAGACTTCGTTTCTTTGATTACATATTTTCCGAAGCATGAAAATGTTAGCGCAGATTGCAGAGTTACGTCTCTGCGACCTTATGTCCTGCGCCATTTTTGTCTGTGACCTTATGTCGAACATCGGGAGATTGCGAAGTGGCCAAACTGACCACTTTTTTCCGGGAATTTAAGCCTTCATGCCAAGCAGCCTCTCGAAGTATTGCTCATAAGAGCATTACATCAAAGAGACATTAATTGGTGGTATAAGCAGCAACTTACAGCTTGATAGAGCTCTGTTTCCTTGAGCGTTAACACCTTTTCTTCTTGTCCGGGGGCATAGAAACCGAACCACTAAAATACAGTATAATGTAAAAAAATGATGCAAATGTCCAGATCTTTCAACAAAAAATTTTAAAATTACCGGTACATATTTTTCAAAGGACGTGTTCAATCTTAACAAAAGCAAAAAATCAATCTTTGCCAATTAGATGCGACACTTCGGCAGTAACCATGCATTGGAAATACTACCATATGAGATTATTAGGCAACATAAGAAAACTTGCACTAGCTTATTTTCAAAAAGTAAATTTTGATGACACTTTTATAGTCTTTGGTACAGCCCTACCGGGAATCGAACCAGACTTTAAAAGTTTCAGTGGCAGACGCTCTATTCACTTGACCACTGATGGGCTTCTTAGGAAATCAAAACATTCCGCACCTCTGACTCTATGGGCTGCACCATTTTATCCTGGTTGAATCGCACCATTACAAACTTATTGAGCGACATTAATCTTTGTTTGTATTGTTCGTTGACAGTGTTCTCATTGTTGACGTCAGGGAGGAAGATGTTCTTAGCTTTATAATCGGTTTCATCAAGTGGGTTGTGCCAATATTGCGCTTGAACCAAACTGCAAGAAAAGCATATTTAGGTTACCGGTATGAAAATGTACTGGTGTCGTATGTCACAAACCATCATTGCATCACGTCGGACCAAACTCAAAACGTTACAAAAATATAAAATCGGCCACCTATAAGACTCGAAGGTTTTAAACTATGCGTAGGAAACCAAGCCATCCTCTTAATTCAAATTGTAACCAATATTACTATAATTACAACTTTATTTATCAAGACGTCAAGCTTGTTCAGTTTTTATTTATCATGTTGCCTAGGCCACGAGACAGCGAAGGGATCTTTTGGTTTTCGAAGCAAGCTAACACCTGCCCACCTGCCTACTACGCACAGTGGGAGTTTCACGCTGCCTTGTTTAAAGCTAAACGTCAAACAGGAAAGCTGCAAATAACAATTTAAGGGTCTTTGGTTTGAAACGACCGAGAATCGAACCCGAGTTTACCGCTTCAGTAGAAGACGCTTTACCTACTTGACCACTGATCAGTTAAAATCTTTTAGTCCGAAAAACAAAACTAATAATCCAGAATGGCAATAACCAACTTAACACTTGCACCAGCACAGCACGCTCAATTCGAAATAAAACATATTATACGCTTCAAAATATAAAAAAAATTGACCCTACAATAACTACAAATTTTGAGCAAAGAGTTATAATATAGATAGTTGAAGTAGCAAATCACGTAAAGAAATTATAAATGCACTATATCTTATCACCATCCTTGATATCAAACAGTTACTTGAAACGTATTGGTTACTTTTATCAGCGTAATTGGAAGTCAAAAATTCTGTAGTTTGAAGTGTAGCATTAAGTTTTGAAATGCCATACTGTAAATAAAAATTGAATTTTGTAATAGTTAAATGCTGTCATACTGTATTTCAAATTGTTTTTAAACTTAGCTCATAAAGCTTTCAACAAACGCTCAAAATAATTTAACTCACAAAGCTTGAACTGTTGGCAAATAAGCAGCTTTGTTGAGGAGGTAATTGAGAGTAGTGCACAAGCTAAGGCTGTTAGGGCAATGTGGGAATCCATACACTCCCTGATGCTGCCCTCCAAATGTAATCAGATTCTTCATTTGTATCCCATCGCATTGTTGGACAACTGCTCGCCTAAAATTGAAGAAATACTAATGAACAACTATACATGTGTGACTAAAATTTTCTTTTGAAAGCCAAAAACTTACTGTCGCGATTGTTGATACTTGGCTAGAGTACAACCTTTAATCTCTAGAATTGTCCACGTCGACTAAAACTAGAGAACGACTAAGATGTTAATTGACGAATCGAAAATGGCAGTTGATAGTTCCTTTAGCTTCTTGAATCTCAGAAAGCAGCACAACAATCTTAAATTAAAACTTCTATTTAAGATTGAAACACAAAACCCTCTCACTGAGCAAAATCGCTCCACTAACACTTATCACTAAATGGCTATACGAGCCAACCACAGATACACAAAACTCGGCTTAACTGCCTATGAAACTAATATCTAAAATCACCCCCCACTCTCAGAATATTAGAATAATAGAATATAATTTGACCCGCCTATTTATACTACGCAAAAGCTATCGAATATCCCAGAACAATCCCTGATACGTCACAATAGAAAAAGTATACAAGCTTACGATAACAAATTTCACATAATGATGACGTCACAAACTTCAAGTTTAAATACAGCAATTAAGAATGGTAAACAACTAATTATTCGGGTGACTAATAGAAGACGGTAGAATATACACTAGAAAGGAATCGTCTCGAATATTCCAAATCAAAAAGGCGGCAAAACAAACAAAATAGTCACGTACACGTTAAAACACAGCAAATAATTATATCTCAGACATTCAAAACTATTATACGTGACACTTACACATTAGAAGCTAGTAAGTCCGATATTTCAACACAATAAAAGGAGTATTTCATCTGTGCAGTGTTGTCTTAACTGGTAAGAATTACTTGGGGTTTTTCAAGTAGACAAAAATCCAATGACACAGAATGTCACAGTTGACACGCCATGACAAAGAGGGCATCTACCAGTTTATAACACAGGCGATCGTTATTGATTGTCCAAGTGGCTCCATTATTTTAACCTTTTAATTAACAAGAAAAATTAAACTTATTAATTAACAAAACAAAAACCGTTGCACTAACATCAAACTTACAAAAACTGTCCTCCTTGAGAAAATCCCATTGCATTGAATCCTCCACCCAACTTGCTGTCATTCTTAATCATATTGCAGGCCATTTCGATCTGTTGTAATTGAAAGTGATTGATAGTACGCTAGCAATGCTTTGACAATAGATAAATGAGTTGAAGAGGTCGAAATAAATTACTTCAACAACTTGCCCAAAGGACAAGTGATACCAAATGTTTACTTGGATTTTGGAATACGCATAAAATGCACTTTTTGGCAAAAACACTGAATTTGGGTGATATTCGTATTATATTTGTACGCAATTGCTATGTTAATGTATGTAATCTAATAAGCAACTTTTTCAATCATCCAATACGCAAAAATTGATTTTTAATTTTAGATATTTCAATGGTTACTTGACAATGATTAACGTTTTCCAGCAAACTTATTTCCAATCGCGAATATCTCAGCAACTACACCAGATGAAAAGCCGAAACTTTTTGTAAAAGTTTGCGAACGCAAGATCTTTACAAAACAACAAGAAAATTTCAAAATTCTTGACGTTATTTTGTTGCAACGCAGGATAGTACTGTTACAGTACTTGTGATATCTGAAAGAGCGGTTTTCGCTAAAAGCGTGGGAAAGATTTTGTCAGAAAAAGAAAGTAGCATTTTGTGCCAAAAATGTTGCAACGCTCGTCTGAGTGTAGATCGAATCTGCGTGCAATTAATGACGAGCGAACGATCACACTAATTGTTAATTGCGATTATGTGCTAAAATAAACAATCAATGGACTCTTTCTTACTTGCATTTTATTTTCAATAAAAGCAGTAATTTGCGTCTCTAAATACTTTATTTGACGTTGTTTAATTTGTTATATTTTGTAAACTTGCTGGTCGGGCAAATGAAGCCGGAAAACAACTTTTCCAAAGCGATTTCATCTTGCCTAGGGCAAGCGTTAATTTCGAACCCAGAGTTCTACATTTTTAAAGCCTGTTTAGAGGAAGGTAATACGTCAAATTTACTTCTCCGCTTTCTGTTTAATTTGCAATAATTCTACCTCCAAAAAGATACTTGTTAATTGTGGTTATAAAACATACTGTCTGTAAGTCAAATTTATCCATTAGCGTCTGAAAACTTAAACAAGAGCTGAAGGCAAAATCGAAAGGGGTATCTTAAATTACGCCAATTGCGTAAGACTACATTGGCGTTGACTCCATCCTTCTTCATCCAGCCGTTCCAGAGATATTCGACTTAAAGGTGGTGAACCATCCAGCCAATTCCGGTGTTTTACAATAGCTAAAACTGAACTGTAATTTTTGATATTTTTTGTTTTGATTTTGGGTCTGCGGTTGCAAAGATATTCAACAAATGTAAAAAAATATCCCTCGAAAAAAGTTTTTGGAAACTCTGATTTTTGTTCTTTCCATCAAAACCACAGTAGGCCTAATAGTTTAGAGAACTGTGATTTTAGCGGGAAGAACAAAAATCAGAGTTTCCAAAACCTTTTTTCGGGGGATATCTTTTTGTATTTGTTGAATATCTTTGCAACCGCAGTCCCAAAATTAAAACAAAAAATATCAAAAATTATTGTTCAATTTTAGCTATTGTAAACCACCGGAATTGGCTGGATGGTTCACCGCCTTTAAAGCACGACGTAGGGGCCTGCAATGTTATAATTTCTATTGGCAACCTGATGTTGATAGCCGTAATTAGCATCGTTAGCGACGCCATACCAGGTATAACCTAAAGCAACGCCGCTATTAGGCTACTGCATTGAGTCGTTTCACTGCGCAATAATTAGTTTGATCGTGTCAGCTGAACAAATCCGAGCTGGAAAACAGAGTAGACTGTACGGTTGCCTAGGTAACCAACGTCTAAGAACAAACGAAAGTAAGGTTAGTAGAGCAGTAGGCCAATGTTTGCAACTTAATTGGAAAAGCTTATTCTAGGGTCACAAAACACTGTAAGCAAAACAAATAAAATAGACCTACTCAGATACAGGTAGTCTTACCATCCCAATAGGCTATAGGGTTCTTCGCCTAAAGCACTAAATTGATTCCGAATATTTTGCTCGCCCTTGGCAGCCAAAACGCTCTAGGAAAACATTTAACATCTCTGAATTCAAGCAGCAGTTTTTCCATTCTAATTCATTTACCTATAGGTCTAGGCTACCTTCAATACTCACCAAGCTGCCAGAAGCCAGGTACTTAGCAACAAAAGCGATTTATTGCACAATCTGCTTGAAACACGATGACCGAAATTTGGATTCTAGGAGGAAAACACGAAATTTTTTCCCTTAGACTTTCTTAACCTGATCAGTTGCAAGAATTGCAATGGGTTCACGCTGGCAAACTTATTTTAAAAAAAATTTTCTCCGTTTTTCAAAAATAGGGTTGAATGCCCTTTTAAGGCTATTAACGTCAGGGTTGCCAATAAAAATTATAACATTCGAGGCCCCCACGTCATGTTTGAAGTAGAATATCTCTGGAATGGCTAGGTAAAAAAGAATGGAGTTAACGTCAATCTAGTTTTCTGCGATTGGCACAACTTTAAATATCAGTACCCCCATTGATTTTGCCTTTAATCCCTTGTTTAAGTTTAATTTTGTAAAAGAAAACTAATGTAAGTTTAGTGGTAGCCCGTGATAAAGATAAAAAATCAGGTAAAAAATACATCAGGCATTATCGTGATGTCAATATTGCAATCACACTGCTTCAAAAAATTACAGTATCAATCAATAAAAATGACTTTTCAAGAGTGAAAGTTTGTACTAGTGTAGAATCATAATGTATAAGATCAATAATGAAATAATGATGCATTTTCAATTTTTCACATTGACCCAATAAATGGTATATAAGAATTAATCGTAGCACTGGATCATACTGGAAATGAAAAAGTTGTATATTTTGGCACCTGCTCATGAATGGGCTTGAGAAATCCATTCAAAATGTCTTCCATCATGCCATCACCGATCTGCAATGAATGAATGTAGATGCCGGGTATTTGCTCTTTCACCATATCCATAATAGATCCCATGCTTAGTGGGTTGCAACAGCTGTCGCCTGTAATACAATTATGCACTTGTAGCTAATGTGAGAATGTAACAGCTTTACCAAACACTTCAAGCAGGCAACAATTTTGAATACAACATACATATTGTTTGATAAGTCCCAGCAATTGCACTGTAACTTTCTCGACCATAAGAAAACAATGATAATATCATTGCTTACATTGTATATCAATAGAAGCTAGAAAAATTCAGTAACATTAAACCTTTACAATTACATTAAAATTAATTTTTTGTTTAATCACTCACGATAAACTACAACTAAAGCATATTGGTGTGTCATGCATTCATCTCTGGAGTGAGAGGTCTAAGGTTCAATCATCTAGGGCTGGTAAAATCAAAGACAATGTTGCCAATGACTCGCCATTGCTGCAACAATGACACAGAGATGGGCCCCGCAAACTTGTTACATGCTTTGATGTAATACAGCAAGTATATTACAAGATTTTATTTTATTAAAATTCATTGCCGGTATTTTATGACATCTCTCGAGCGGGGGATCAGAGGATAAAATCTCAGGCTGGTCATATCGAACACCGTGTTAAAAGTTCCGATTTTGATATGTATCATCAATCTTTATCACACGTGATATACAGCTATAGAATCGTAAATGATCCGACTACTTCAGACACAAACCAAAAATGTAAGCCTAAACCCAGTTTGAACCTGTAAAATGATTTGAAGCCCAAAATAGATGGGAAAAAGGTGAAAGTTAAATTAGGTCTAAAAAACGTACACGGTTAGTTGCTTCTTTCCTAGAACAAGTTTAGTCTGCTGCGACCAAACAAAACTACCAGTGCTTACTGACAAATAGTGATGCAATAATAATAATGGAAACTTTTGTCGATTCCGGGGGGGCGGGCCCCTTCGGGTCTGACAATCAAGGGGGCAAACTGTCTCTCACCCCCTTGATTTTGCTGAGTGGTTTACGTGCTGCGCAAGCGATTTATAAAATCAGAAGTTATGTCAGAAATAATTTAGTTCACAAATGATAAACATTTCAAGTTTGCTTTGTTTGCGGGATCAAACATTTTTGTTGAAACGTAATTGAGCGAGTTAATAAAATCAACTTTCAGACAAGGGTTGCGAAAATGACGAACGTGATTTTTTAAGTATTGCAAGGAAAAATTTACGTCACTATTCTTATATTATGCATTTCAACCGCACTAATATTTCAAATTATTAATTGATCAAACATTGATACTAAATGTAGCAAAAAAAAAAAAATCAAGCACTTTTAATATTTAAAACCTCACCAAAAAAGCATCGAAAGCAATTGCAATCTGTGGACTGCACAAACAATTTTGCAAAATAATAAAAAAAATCAAAATAAAACTTGGACAGCATTCGC
The DNA here is from genome assembly GCA_963965965.1 of Trididemnum nubilum. Taxonomy (NCBI): domain Eukaryota; kingdom Metazoa; phylum Chordata; class Ascidiacea; order Aplousobranchia; family Didemnidae; genus Trididemnum; species Trididemnum nubilum. Next base: position 6,465,292 of record OZ014485.1, on the reverse strand, counting down.
AATACTGAAAGAGTAAAGACTTACATCAAACTAAATTACGATCAGTTTTAGTGCCAATAGACAACTACACAGATATTGTACTTCTGTTTAAACCAAAAACGTTAATTAGCTCAATAAAGTCTTTTTCATGGCGTTCTTGCATGTTTGAAACAAATATTACTCTAGAATATGCACTCACCATTCTAAATCAATTTATTTTGTCGCATAGCAAATTATTATTTTATGCAAGTACGAGCTGACCAAGCTTAAAAAGTATATTTTATACATATCTATGAAAATACTGCATTACATATTATTATGATGTGCTTTATCAAGTGCGCAGCCAGAAACTAGACAGAATTTAGATATGTATTGGCATTTTTGTGTAATCTGGCTTTCATTTCCACATAACCTCAAAAAGGTTGCTACGACACGGTTTACATTTGGCGTAAATTTGTAATTCGAGATCATGCTATTTTATCCCATGTTTAAACTGAAATATCACACGCCCGGCTTGTCACTGACTAATGTGTTAGATACTTGAAACAAAAGATACGCTCGTACGCTTGCAATTTGTACGCCAAGTGTAAACCAGGCTTGCAGTGGCAACTACATATTAAAAATAAAACCAAAACTGTTCTTTGGGGTTCGATTTCATGGATTATCGATTCACTGTTCTACAAATCTGCATTTGAGAAAAAGTTAATTTGTAAGGCCGATTTTGCATTGTTTACATCTCAGCAATTTTGTTTAATTAATTATAATGCTGAGATTTTTCAAATATGATGTGCTTTTGTGCCCAAAACGATTTGGCAACAGTATCTAAATTTTTGGTTGGGATTTCCATGTTATGCACTTTACAGTTATCACAGTGGTTTCCAAGGAAAAAATCAGTGATTGCTGTACTTAGGCCCGGTCTTTACTGCGTGTAAAATCCTGAGCATAGAAGAGTATTTTTAGCTTACTCTTTAACAAAAATTTGGTACGCCCAGTATAATGCCTTACCAGCGTACAAACTGCCTGTTGGTTAAAATGTTAATCTAAAAATACGCTCGATTCATACACTCAAAATTACACACAGTTTGGAATGTAGACCGTGCTTTATTAGAAATACTCAGTTTATGAAAATTGATAAGCATTATCGCACCATAACTACATTGTTGCATTATTGACTGGGACAATTTAATTATGAACACATAAACATGCGATTACGCTAAACGTCATCACTATTAATTTATCGCAATGCTACGAACAGATAGGCAAACAGTACTCAACATGGGATGGCAAATACATCCTAAATCGCATCGAAATGCTTTTTTCGAAAAAAATCGCATCAACAAATCACATCAAAACGTGGAAAAAAATCGAATCCATTATCGCATATCAAAATTAAGCAAAAAAAATCTGCGATTTTTTCCACCCAAGGAGAAGTTTACTTCTTGCAATTTGCTAATAAACAAGCGTATTGTTTATCGATGTTACCAATTGCTGCCACTGATGAGCGACAGAGTCTATCATGCAATGATGTTACGGTGCTTGGCTACAAACGTTAACCAATATACTTTTCTCGTCATAATCGTAATTAATTTGGTTCTGGCAAAGAAGCAAGTTTTTGTTTGAGGCTGATCTATTGTGTCGCAATTCACCTTGAATGAAAGTCAGGTTTTAATTTTTTATGAAGTTCACATCACAGAACAGTTAAAGCAAAGCTAAATCATGTCAAAGTAAAGTAAGACTCTGATCTAAAGTATTTTTTAAAGTTAAAGAAAAAGGAACTAAAAAGGTCACCAAATGTTTTGCGGCAACTCCAGTACTCAAAAAGGTTGGCAAAGTGCATTTCCATTCTGGAAACCTAATTCAAACATCTGAAGCAAAAACACACAGAGCAACACGAAACGCTCGTCTTGTCAAAGAAGCGCCAGTTTTCATCACCTGCAGCTACTGACTCTACTCTGGATGCATTTGTCACTGTCAGTAGATCAGCAAAAAAGTACAACGTCGAATTTACAGTTGACCTTAGCGAATTCAAGAAAGCGGCTGCAGAAGTGGTTACAGTAAAACGGCTTGCCGTTTTCAGTATTTAAAGCTTCCAGAATCAAAAAGATGTTACAGCCAACTACCAGCAAGCCTCATGTTTGTCTCAATCGTCGTGCTGCGAGAAGCATGGAAATCAACCAGGCAGCAGACTACAGAAAGTCGCTAGCAGCTTCTCTCAAGAATTAACTGGTATCCATAAAATTTGATACTGCTTCTCGGAAACGACATGGATATTCTATGTACCGCTTTTAATGTTGATCTTTTAAATTTAACGTAAATGTCAAGCACAATCTCTTAAATAAAAGCATTTCACTTTTAAACAAGTGCTTACATTTGACATCATACGAGTATATTACAATTATTAAAAATAATCACAAAAATCGAAAAATTGCAAAAAATATCGCAATTTATTTGCGATAATATGAATTATCGCAAAAAAATCAAATCCTCGGTCCCAGCTTGTAATCGCATTATCGCATCGTAAATAGTCTGCATAACAATTATCGCAAAACGTCTTCGATGCAATGCGATTGCCATCCCTGGAACTCGCACTTGAAATTACGACTAAATGATAATGTGGGAGGCAGTGTTCCCTCTAACTTTTGGGCAAATCGACGAGTGCCCAAATTTCCTTGAAACAATTGTTGTTGTTTTTAAATAAAGTACAGTACCGTAAAACGACTATACTTCAGACTTTGGATACGAGTTCTAAATTTAGACAGAGCCACTAGTGGCTGTTTTTTTAATTTTTTTTCTTCTATGAGAGTTCAGCGAGTTTCCTAAAGCCCTTTCAAAAAGCTTAAATACTAAAATTTAAAACCAACAAGCAGGGAAGCTGTTTGAATTTAGACCGTGTTGTCCGAAATTTAGTCGTTTTACGGTATTAGGCAAATTCAGTACCTTTGTTAGAAGTATTTTTATGTACTATATTCTTTTTCAAAATTAAACAATCTTAAAATTCACTGTGCCTGTTTGTTTCAGGCAAGTTGAGATTTCTTTGGGCAAGTACACACTACACAGTTGATGTCACTTGCGTATCGAGCAAGTTATTGATAAAGTTAATTTTTACTCCTACAGTTGACATCTGATATTAATCCAGAACATACTGAGTTTGCTATCTCTATTTCCTTTGCAATGTGCAGGGGTGATATAAATTCTGACCTCTACCAAAGAAATATCATGCTAGTTGCCCCAACTGAATGCCAACAGATTTTGGTTAAATAATTTTAATATACAGGGTGTTCATAAAGTCTCTTTATAACTTAAAAAAATTCTCCTAATTGAGAGATGAAGATTAGTGTTTGTTTCATCAAAATCCATCAAGCAGTTTACGAGATATCAGCATTAACATTTTTGCCATTAGAGGCGCTAATTTTCATTACAAGAGCCAAAAAAGTACTTAAACTCGTCATTTCTTGGGCTACATTGACAAACGAAATATGCATTCTCATGGTTTTGGGGACAAGGGATTCATATTTTCACTCAAAATGGTGAAAAAAAGAAAAAAATCCCACTGATTAATGACTGAAATTTTTGGGGGTCCTCCACTTTGATGCCCCATATCTAAAATCTGCAAAAATATTTTCCACAAGCCAATGTCAAAAGACTAAAAAAAGCTAATTGTTTCATGTGCATAAATAAAAATAAAGATATTCTGTTGCATATTTTTTTAATAAATAGATGTAGACACATAGTATTTCAGTATTTCAAAAAATTTCATGTTAGTATTTACAGTTTGTTTGATGAGTACTTATGCCATAACTAATGTAGTGTTTCATATAACACAAAGAGATTAAAGCATTGTGAGTTGTACTGTGTAATTTTTAAGGCTTTACAGTCGATATTTAGCCTAAAAAGGCTAATGCCCAATTACACTTAAGCTACCCTGTAATGAATATAAGCACATCAAAGTCATATACTGGAACTTCAGCAACATTACCATTCGCACATAGCAATTACCATATGTATGTGATGTCATTTCAATACAATGCAAATTATCCATAATCAATAATCATTTATCACTAAGTTTTAAAACCATGGCTACTGTATGTCATCATTACAAAATATTGTAATGGATCCCAGAAAAGCATATCATAGACTTTGATATAGTAAAGGTCATGCTTTAGCATAAGATTCTGGATTTAACTCTAGTTTTATCAAAAGCAATGTTGGAATTAGGACAAAGAGGTATACAGAATTTGAAACCATGCAACTTTAAACTGCCAAATAAATTTTTGTGGAAAGAAGTGGTTGAATGGTAGATATGCATGCTTTTACCATCATCCAAGCCAACTCATTGCTATGTTTGTAGAATATTTTAAAGTACCGGTAATAGAATATCAAAAATATACAAGAAAACTTAAATTTTTGAACTAGATCTTAACACAAAATATCATAAAATAAAAATACAACCTAAATTTGTGATCGCTACATTCAAAATTCCTTTCGTGCATAACATTAAAGGTGACCAATAAACATGAGACATTTATGATGAACATCTTGGCAAAAAAACAAACCTCAAAAAACTGTTTTGGACCAGAGGTTCTCATGGCTTTTGTTGCAGATTTGCAAAGATTTATAACGTGATGTACAAAAAAAAACACAGAACATTCCATAGCATTGTGCCATCAAGATCCCTCTCTGGCTCTAATTCTGGATTGTTTTGGCTTATAATCATTATATGCTCCTTAGTTTATATACAACATAAGCAAACACTCATGAGCAGATTAATAACGAAAAGGGTTTACAGTCTACTCAGCACCATGTTAGCTGCCATAATCAGCAGAGATTTTATTTTTACTTGTCTGCCTTCTGAAGGTCAGTAAAAAACTTGGAAACCACTTCGGTGGCAATTACACAGCTCTGACAAAAATTTAGTCTCATCATCAGTGATCTGATAAACACGAGCAGATCTGCTGATGTTTGGGGAAGAAATTTGTGATAAAACATCAGTTTTTGGGACATAAAATATCATCATGCTTTGGCCAGTGAAAGGTTTGCGGTGGCCCACTTGGGTGCATGATCTTCACTAACAGTTCATCTTCCAATGTTGCTTTTAAGATGATGCCAATCTACCACGAATTATCATATTTTAAAGCAATATAATGACCAACATTGATCATTATATTTTCCTGCTGACTATCAAAAAACCTGTAGCAACCAGCATAACAATCATTCTCTGCTTTGATTTTAACCTTGATGTTACCAATTGCTTCTGAGGAGAAACATGGTAGCTTCTGGTTCCTGGTATGGTGTGTCCTTGAACATATCTTTCAGTTAGGACTTGAGAAACTTCAGAAAGATTCTCTTTGGACAAAAAGTAGAAGAAAATGATAGGCATAGCTGTTTTGCAAAAATTGAAAGCGTTTGAGAGACACTAATATAATCAGGGGTAGAAATTAACTTTTTCAACAACTGCAAATGTTTACTCAACCGTGAAAACTTGCCTGAAACAAAGTGACACAGTGCATTTTGATGTTTTATTTTGAAAAAAAATCATGTAAGTACAGAATTTGCACAATATCGTATTTTTAAAAAATCCAGTTTATGTGTACAATTTTTAAATTACACTAGGCAACAAATTTTTGTTTATCTCTTTTTTTTGGTGTTTCTTAATGTTTTTGGGGTCGCTGATGCCGTTTTTGATGTTATTTTTTGCATACTGTCAACGGTTTTAAAAATATTTGCAAGAAATTAATGTTTGTATTTTACCAAATAATAATACAGCTTTAGCATTAAGTGACATTTATATTACTTTTCGATCTTGTTTTATTTCATTCAAGGCATTTTTTTATTGTTTTCATCACTCTCTAGATGGTGCTAGAGAAGTAAATTAGCCAATTGTCATTCCCTATCACGTGATTGGACCTAATCTTGGCGGGTTTTTAATGCACATGTCTGAGCTGGTCCAGTGACAGCAGTTTAGAGTTAGGTTATTAGAGGTGGATTGTTGAATCTGGTATCAATACTGTACATAGTTTAGCAGTTAGACAAAAGGCAAGTTAGGCCTACTGAAGTGAAGCTGCTTATTTTAGAAATATGCTATATTTTATTCGTTTTTGCAGGTTAAACATTAATGCTATTAATATTTTCAATACGTTAGTAAATATGAGTGTTAAAAGACCTTGCAAAGTTTCTTCAGACTGTTTCTGCTATGTTTGTGGCTATTACATCAGTCCAAAGCAAAAGAAGCACAAAGTTATACCAGAAACCAAATTCTTTATAGCCTATGAGGCATATTTTGGCATGAAGATGGGTGACCAAGATAAATCTTGGGCCCCACATTTTTGCTGTGGAAGTTGCAGATCTACATTAGAAGGATGGATGCGTGGAAGTCGTAAATGTATGCCATTTGCCATTCCCCGAATCTGGAGAGAACCAACCAATCATCATGATGACTGCTATTTCTGCATGGTGGACATTTCCAAATACAAAAACAAAAAGGACCGGAAAAATATTGTTTATCCAAGCATTCCTTCATCTATTGCGCCTGTCAACCATGGCCCAGAACTGCCTATTCCTCAACCTCCAACAACGTCTGCTATATCAGAAACCTCATCGGAAGATAACGATGCTGATTTTGAGGTTGACACTCAGTCTTCCAGCAAAGATCCTCATTTTCCGAATCAAAATGAATTGGATGATCTAACTAGAGACCTGGGTCTTACAAAGGCAAAAGCAGAGTTACTTTCTTCTCGTCTCAAGCAATGGAATTTGCTTGCTCCTTCGTGCAAGATTTCCAAGCCAAGAAAACGACATGTGACTTTTGCAAATTTCTATGCAATGTCTTCTGATTCTAATCATCCTTCACTTTGCTACTGTACTGATATACAGGGCTTGTTTCAAGAGATTGGTATTTCCTATTCACCTTCGGACTGGCGTTTATTCATTGACAGTTCTAAGCGAAGCTTGAAAGCAGTCCTTCTACATAATGGTAATGTGTATCCATCTATTCCAATAGCACATTCCGTTCAGATGAAGGAAGATCGTGAATCCGTAAAAATATTACTGGAATTAATTCAATATAATGATCACAATTGGGACGTATGTGGAGATTTTAAAATGATTGCATTTCTTTTAGGATTGCAAGGAGGTTATACAAAGCATTCTTGTTTTCTTTGTTTGTGGAACAGTAGAGCAGATGAGCAGCACTACTTGGTCAAAAACTGGCCAGCTCGAAAAGATCTCACACCAGGCTCCCATAATGTTGTAAACTCATCTCTTATTGAAAGGAGCAAAATTTTACTTCCTCCATTGCATATTAAACTCGGACTGGCCAAGCAGTTTGTTAAAGCTTTGAAACCGACAAGCCGTGCCTTTCGCCATATTAGACAGATGTTCCCAAGCATATCTGAAGCAAAAATTAAAGGTGGTATATTTGTGGGGCCTCAAATAAGAAAAATGTTAGCATCTGAAGAGCTGGAGGAACAAATGTCTGATTTGGAGAGAAATGCTTGGCAAGCTTTTAGAATGATTGTGGAAGGATTTCTTGGAAATCATCGAAGAGACGACTATGCAGTGGTGGTGTCAAATTTGATTGCAAGTTATAAAAAGCTTGGTTGCCGCATGTCCTTGAAGTTGCATTTTTTGCATTCTCATTTGGATTTCTTTCGGGATAACTTGGGGAATGTAAGTGAAGAGCATGGTGAAAGGTTTCACCAAGACATCCAAGTGATGGAAAAGCGCTATCAAGGGAGGTGGGACGAAGCCATGATGGGAGACTATGTATGGAATTTGGTGCGGAAATGCAACACCACATACAAGCGATAAAATTATTCAAATGTCCATTTTTGATTAAAATGTTTTGTGAATTATTTGCAAAGTTATTAACAGTGCTTTTTTTAAATTACTCATTTGTGATGTTTTTAATTTTTCATGTAATATTAAAAATTACAAAACCATTATGTGTATTACACAAACTTGAAATCATAATTTCATAAAATTTTAAATAACGGGTAAATCATTGACATTACGAAATTTTTAATGTCATTTTTGAAATCAGCGCCCCAAAAAACATAAAAAAACATCATAATATTATGATAAACACAATTTGTCCAAAAATTTGTTGTCCAGTGTTATGAGTGTTGTAATATATGCTTTTTTTTCTGTGATGGGCTGATGGCAATCGCATCAAAAATCACATTGCCCCTATTATTCCAAAAAGATCAAACCAAATCATCGCATCGAAAACACGCAAAAGAATCCACATTCATTATCGCATGAGAATTTACCCAAAAATCTGCAATTTTTGTTATTTCTGCTGGTTTCTTCTGCTTTGTTGTAAGTCACATTTAAAGTAGAAGTTTGAGAATGTTTTGGCATTTGCTTCATCACAATCACATTACATAACTAAACTAAGTCTTCAGTTTACACTATTTCAGAAAACAGTTAACAAACTTTAGTTTCAACCTTAATAAAAAAATCGATATTCGTAAAAATAATTGCAAACTAGCGGCGATCTTATTGCATCAAAAAAATTTTTAATTACCGCAAAAAATCATATCTACTGACATTGTTCTACTTTGCATCGCATCACAGTTTTCTTGCATAACAAAATATTGCAGAAAGTCATCGATGCGATTGCCATTCGTGGTTTTGCAATCATTCAATTCTCAAAAATTGATCTTTGGATTGTACTCGTTTCAATTGTTCCATTACCGGTAACAATAATTAGTGTGGCTTTTTTGCTGCGAACGCATTTTATTTTTCAATCGCGAATATCTTGAAAACTGCACCAGCTTAAAAGCTGAACTTTTTTGTAAAAGATAAAGGAACAAAGATCTTTAAAAACCAAAATAAAATAAAAAATTACCGAATTTTCAACCTTGCTTTTATGCAGCACAGGGTAATACTTGTGAAACTCGAAAGAGTGCTTAGCGTGACAAGTGTGGAAAGAATTTTTCCTCAATATTTTACGCCAAAAGAATTGCAAAGTGCGTCTAAGTATCAAACGAATTTGCTTGCGAATAAGAAGTGTCAATTGCATTAATGATGAGAAAGTGAGGTGTGACTAAACTACCGTAAGTGTTATGTGCCATGATCGCGCTAAAAAAAAGCAAATAAAAGCTTTTTATACTTGCAGTTATTTTATTGTTGCAAAAGTGGTAATTTGCACTTAAAACAATCTTATTTTAAGAGGCTTATTTCATAAGCTGCTTTTTATTGACTTGCTCGTTGGGCAAGGGAAGCTAGAAAACAACTTGCCCAAGGCAATTTCAGCTTGCCTCAGGCATGCGAGCAAGCATTAAACCCTGATACTTCATACTCGTAATTACCGGTATTTTTAAAAGATTCACATTTTTGACTGAATTTAGCCTGTCAATTACTGAAATACGCAACAGAACACTTTTACTTCTATTTATCCACATGAAACAATTAGCTGTTCTTAGTCTTTTGACATTGGTTTGGGGAAAATATTTTTTTGCAGATTTTAAATATGGGGCATCAAGGTGGAGGACCCCCAAAAATTTCAGTCATTAATCAGAGGGATTTTTTTCGTTTTTTTTCACCATTTTGAGTGAAAATATGAATCCCTTGTCTCCAAAACCATGAGAATGCATATTTAGCTTGTCAATGTAGCCCAAAAAACGACGATTTTAAGTACTTTTTTAGCTTTCGTAATGAAAATAAGCGCCTCTAATGGCAAAAATGTTAACGCTGACATATTGTTATCCGCTTGATGGATTTTGATGAAACCAACACTAATCTTCATCTCTCAATTAGGACTGCAACATATTCAAAAACAAAATAATTCTAAGAAGGTGGGTTACATTGACTGTCTGTATTGTGATAGAATGACCCTGTCACCTCACTGAGAACCGAAGCCTTGTTCTGTTCAACCAGCTTTAATGCTCAACAACTAAGTACGTAAGCTAACAGACTATGAACACAAGTCTATAGATTTAGCAGCAGTTGCTGACTTGCTCTATCCATTGCTAGTAGCAAGGCCAAGAATAAAAGTGTTTTGAAATGACTTTAATTGAATGATCTGGATAACAGATAGGGTGTCATTAAGCATAAGCCGTCAGCTTTATTTCGGAATTTCTGCGACTCATGTATGAGCGTGCGCGTGCTCTTGCTTCTCTCATGCATGCACTCATTAGGGTTAGGCCTAGATCTGGGGAATAGCTTAGATCGGAGAGGAGAGAACGCACGCGCGCTCATACACAAATCGCAGAGCTGCCAAAAACAAAATGACGGCTCACACTTAATGACACCCTTACAGACATCGTACCTGGTATTGGCTGTAAGACACTTCACGACAATTATCTTTGTTTGGGGTTTTCAAACAAGCAGCAAATTCAGTTAACAAGAATTTGAGAAAACACGTAAGATAAAGAACATTGAATCACTGGAAACTTTTAAGCAGGTTCAATTTCCTCCAAACAAGAACAAAGTACTGTAGACTACTGATAGTATACCGGTATCCGATCGGAATGAAAAGTGTGTGGATTGCTTAACAGCGACAGGCCTAGTGTCTTACCATATGCTGTCCAAAGACAGGAGGATTAATAGGACTGTATCTGATACCGGTACGCACTACGGTACATTTTACAGCTGATATGCACTACAGTTTACAGCAACATTGGGAAATGGAAATCACCTATGGAATACATTCTAAACATTTCCAGTTTAAAACGATAAAGGTAACTATATCAGAAAACTACCAAATAATGAAATAGTACCGGTAATACTTTTTACTCACCCATGCCATGCCATAGCACTAATGGAGTTGGTTCAGCTGCAGCAAGCACAAATATTGAACATAATAGCAAAATTGATTTGAACATGTTATCAGGCTTAAATTGCAAAAGTTAATCACTAGGCCTACTGGTATAATTTAGCTACTAAGCCAAGCAGTGTTCCCGCTTACGTTTCACCTTCAGCGTAAGCGCCAGAAAATGTGCAAAAGTGCCCTGAAGTTTTTGCGAAAATGCAGTCAGTAGCTCACTCAGGCTTGGCGATGCCGCCAATTCACAACGTCCGTCTCAAAAAAAAAGTCAGCTGCCGCAGGGCGCAGACCCAGTATTTTCTGCGACTTACAAGGTGATCTCCACAAAAAAAAGGTAATCGCACAGCGAACCAGAGGCTGCTTTCTGCTGATCGTTAACAAAAAAATGGTCATCGCGTCGCGCCAGACGTTGCGTCTCACCAAAAAAAACAAAAACAAATAACGCCGGAATTCAACGCCGTTTTGCCCTTCTCAAACATAAAAAAAAACCCGGAATTAAAACCTAACCCAATTACTAACATCTTTTTCGGACAAGTTTCTACTCTGCCTGACGAATCCATTAGAGAGAAAAAGACAGTAGTGGGGTTTTTAATGATTTTAATTTTTAACTGAACTAAACCTAACCTGTTTTAGCTCAAGTGTTGTAATTACTGCATCAAAATTGCAGCCAAAATACATCTTTGTACTATATTTCAAGTGCTTGCAGTGTTATTTTCATGCTTTTCTTGCTTTAATTTTTCCTTTTTTTGCTGTGGTTTATTAGCAGAGGTGGAGTCGAGGACACAAGGCTTGAGGCCAAGGACACAAAAAAAAATCCAAGGCCAAGGACAGTCTTTCCGAGGACAGACACTCTCGAGGCCAAGGACAGGAATGCTCGAGGCCAAGGCCAAGGACCAAGGACACAAGCGCAAGTGCTCTCCAAAAAAAAAAGGTCTTCACAAAAATTTTTCAGGCGATCTCCAAAAAAAAAGGTCTTCAAAAATTTTTTTCAGGCGATCTCCACAAAAAAACGTTTTCCAAAAATTTTTCAAGCGCTGCACAAAATTTCAACAATTCAAAAAATAGTGCTGTCCTCGAGCCGAGGACAGGCCAATTTTCGAGGACTTGTGGCCTCCAGGCCAAGGCCAAGGACTTCAAAGTGTGTCCTCGAGGACGTCCTCGAGGTCAAGGACGTCCTCTAGGATTCCACCTCTGTTTATTAGTTGCCTTGGTGCTATAGCCTACTTCGCAACTTAAATCACAGGTAGAAGCTGCCATGCTAAGAATCAGTGTTGGGACTATTGCCACTATCACAAGTCCGAGTGCGAGTCTTTAAGCTACGAGTCCAAGTCCGAGTCTGAGTCGACCAAAACTCAAGATCACGAGTCCGAGTGCGAGTCCGAGTACGAGTCCGAGTCCACCAAAGCTGAAGATCACGAGTCCGAGTTCGAAAAGTTCGAAAATTTGACTGGAAAGTGAAATTTAAAATTTGGCCAAAGTTATTTCAAAATGGACAAACGCTATCAGAAATTCCGCTAGAAGACGTTTGCGCAACGTTTCTGCAAGCGTTGCACAGTCTTCTAACTTGGCCCTTTACACACACAAAAAAGTTGCACTTTAAACGATTTTGCAAGAGCTCTTGCAAATAAAATTTAGTCGTCTACTTCGGCCTTAATTTACACCAGAGTTTGAAAAACTCCTTATGGCAGAGAAAGGCGAAATTCGAGGTTTTCCTTCTTTTATAGCCTACCTGTATATTTTATTTAGCCAGTTCAGTTTTGACAAAGTTTTTTCACTAAAAGTATGTGAGTGACGTTACATGAAACCCTCTTATATTGTAATTTGAATTTGCAGAGAATTTTGGAAGTTATTGGAATGACCGAGTGTTTTTTTGTTTGTACTCGGCCATTTTCAAACTAATGAGTGCGAAATTTCAGACTTTAAACGATTTGGTCTAGCTACATGAAATTTTGACAGCAGTTTGAGACTATTGATTTGCATGTTCTTATCAAATTTTGAGGCAATTGGTTACGTGAGTTTGATTTTAGGACCCAAAAACCGCCCCCCAAGTTTGGCGTAAAAAGCGGTCTCATTCAAAAACAACTTAAGTTCGACGAAAAATATTTCACACGGTTAGCTATATGTCTTAAGCTGCCTTTTCATCCCAACTAACTCACTTTTGGCCGCAATGAGTTTTTTTCTTTTCTTTCTTTTGTTTTTCTTTTTTTCTTCCTAAATCTTGTACGCTCTTCTTCTCCTAAACCACAAAACATCGAAATCTATTTTTTTTGCAAAGTTGTTGAGTTGCAAACGCAATTTTGTCTCCTGAAATATTTTGGGGCCACTCCCTTGTGAATCCTCCCAAAATCGGACCCAAAAACGGAATTTTTCGAAAATAAACAAAATGAAAACCGCTCAAACTAGAGCGCTAGTTTTTTTGATATCAGCAGACACTTAACAGACAAATATTTTGATATACTTTAGAGGGTGCCATCCCTACGGGTACCCCCCCAAAATGGACCCCCAAAATCAATTTTTTGATCACCTTAACTTAGCATGACAGTGTTTTTTGGATATCAGTTGATATCTAACACACAAATATTTTGACATAGTTTGGGGTATTAGTCTCCCCGGGGACTCCCCCAAAATGGATCCTCCAAAAATGAATTTTTTGAACAGCTCAAGCTAGGGAGCTAGTTTTTTATGATATCAGCAGCTACTTAACAGACAAATATTTTGACATAGTTTGGGGGTGGCACCTCTGGGGACCCCCAAAAATCAATTTTTTGAATGGCTTAGGTATAAGCTAGTGCGCTTGTTTTTTTTTTAAATCTGTAGATTTTTGTGCCGGTCGTTCAAAGGGGTTGCTACTCAGAAAGCTCCCATCTAGTTTTTCACTGCAGTTAATTATTTTTCTGGATATCCGTTTAAGAAAATAATTTTTAACAAATCAAATCTTTCGTTATAATTGTTCCCTTTTCAATTTTTGTTTTATACTCGTTTTATTACGCCGAAGTGTGCTAAGAGCTACACGGCCCATCTCCAAGTCATTGCGGCCTGGGCAACACAGCTCCTTTCGAAAAAATGTCGTAACGGCGGCGAGCCGTTGGCAACATAGTGTGTCCAATTTCCCTGGCCCAAGATTTAAACTTCGGACCTCCCGCTCCAGAGACGAACGCGTTACCGCCCAACCAGCAAAAGAGCTCATTTCAGTAGATTTGTCACAGTGTCCAATAAAAAGTAGAGCTTTATTAGAACTTTTAAGTGGCGTATTAATCAGTTTATCGACGAAAGCGTGCAAAAAAGTATAATCTTTTCGGAAACTGGACAGACTGGTGGTGTAGTATTGCATTTGATTAATACTGAAGGAACCAAATTTATGAAGCATACGTTTTTTCAGTACTTTGACTAGTTTTGGAAGTAACCTAAAGCCAAAAGTCGACCAGCTGAAGCTAAAAAATAGAAGGACCTTCATAATTTTCATCAGTTTAGGGACAAGGGTTGAGGATCATTAAGTTCGCGATCAAGCGCGCAACCAGATTTTGCTGGGGGGGGGGGGCTTTGAATTTGTTGGGTTATATAAACCCTTAAATTTTCGGGTTATATTTCTAAGTGATTTTGCGACGGGGGGCTGAAGGCCCTTTAGCCTTTGGTATCTTTTGCTTGGTTTGGTATCTTTTGCCGTTTCATAACTAATAGGCTAGAATTGTTATTTTTATTTCAGAAGAAAAACCTCGGTTTTAAATACATTTATCATAATCTGAACATAATTTAGTGCATGCATTATGCAATTTTTGTTTTTATGGTTTATGAATAATTTGAAAAATGAAAGAATAGGTTTTTGCTGAATTGGCTGTATACACCTGTTCATGTTTTAACCAACTAACTCACCAAGACACCAACAGAAAGAATTTTTTTTTTTTTTTGGAAAAACCTTAGAAAATTCAGGCCTAACGCAAGCCCATACACAGAAAAAGTTAAACAGCACTGCACTGCTGAGTAATCAAAAAAACACTTCATGCTTCATCATCTGCATACCGTAATTTTTGTCAGTCACATCAGCAATGTTTTGGATGCAAGCTGATTCTTTTTAGCTTTTCAGTCTCCATTGTAACATTAAGGACAGAGCTGGACAGCGCTGTTTCGAGCTTTTAGCTCTCATCGGCAGCCCTCAGCTATCTTTTCAAAGGTATTCCCAGCTGAACAAACATCTTGGCCTAACTGGCAAACCTTAATGGCTTGCAGAGAGGCAGATGCTTAGTAGGAAATAAACGATTTTTCACTTGTGGTACTTTAGAAACAAGTGAAAAATCGCTGGATCCTTGTAGTAAGGACAGCCATAGGCTATCCTTACTACAAGGACTCCCCTCTGCGTGACCACGGAAATCAGTCAAGATGATGTAGTTTTGATTTCCGTGGTCACGCAGAGGGGAGTCCTTGTAGTAAGGATAGCCTATGGCTGTCCTTACTACAAGGATCCAGCGATTTTTCACTTGTTTCTAAAGTACCACAAGTGAAAAATCGTTTATTCCCTACTAAGCATCTGCCTCTCTGCAAGCCATTAAGGTTTGCCAGTTAGGCCAAGATGTTTGTTCAGCTGGGAATACCTTTGAAAAGATAGCTGAGGGCTGCCGATGAGAGCTAAAAGCTCGAAACAGCGCTGTCCAGCTCTGTGCTTAATTGACTTGAGCTACAATGTGAAATATCATTGGAGCTGCAGGGTTGGTGGTTGTTCTGGCCACCTAACTGCCAGTGGAAGTTGACATGGCTTCCCAGGAGTCGACCACGAAGGACGTCAAGATGATGTAGTAACATTAAGGAATCAGGTGTAAAATTTAACATAACTTAACATAGACAAAACGTATTATCTCCCTTCAAAACCTGCGAATACTTGAATAGTGAATACCTTCCAAGAATTTTTCAGCCATGCGATATCTTGAGCACATTTTACCTACCGACATCATGCAAGCAAACGTGATCAAACCAATGACACCAAAACGCTAAAAAAATGCGGTTGCCAAACTATAAAACCAAATTCAATTATTTTCATTTTGATTTAGGCAAGAAATCTCTCCCTGCCAAAGATGATGCATTGCTTGTCACATTTATATTTTGTTGATATACAGTAACTCTCCAATAAGACATTACAATAAGACATTCAACAAAAATCACGAGTCCGAGTCCGAGTCTGAGTCCTCTCAAATTCCACGGGTCCGAGTTTGAGTCCGAGTCTCAAGGGCACGAGTCCGAGTATGAGTCCTTAAAAAATGGCCTCAAGTCCGTACTCGAACTCGAGTCTTCCCAACACTGCTAAGAATGTGTGTAATGGTGATTGTATCCTAAGGTTTGTTAGCTGGGTATGGGAGTTTAAAGATGAACTCTTACACCGTATAATCTTATAAACAACGCAAATCTTATTGATGGATTGCACGTGACGTCATCGCGCTGCTAGCCAAACCGCTGGACGTCAAAATCGCGAATCGGCGCTATGTAAATGCATGCAAAATACTGACAGCAAAAATACGGAGCATATTTTCAGGCTACAAAAGAGTTGATTCTTTGTAACATTAAAGTAAAATGCTAGGTAAAAGCCTGTAAAAACTGAAAAAGATTTTAGTTTGTAAGAATTCGGTTTTGTTTGCTTTTTTTCAGTGACGTAAATCTGGCTTGCTGTTAAGTAACTCATTAGAATCATGTAATATGGATGGTGGCAGCTAATTTTGGTAATCAAACTCGTGGCTTACTATTGATGGCGCTATAATGGAATAGTTGTATCTCTTTTATTTGTGACAAAATTAGCGCATTTTTAAACTTTTGTAATTTCAAAAGTCTATTTTGCAGGATCTTGGTGATTTTTTGCATTTCGTGTAGTCATTAGCGGCTTATCGCTATGATTATTGGTTGCTAGGAGTTAAAATGCATTAGCAGTTGTTTTCATTGAATTATTTTGTAGATATGTCAATTAAACTTTAAACTAATCATTTAACTGGCCTCAGTGTAACGGTGTAACTTTGGTCGAGTCTTAATTTGCATTTATTTCGACTTGAGCTAGTGATGTTAAATATTATTTATGAATAGTGCTTAAACTAAACATTAATCGGCCATGTGTTACTGCTGTGACATAGAATTTTAAGTATTTTAGAATATGGCCGAATTTACGATTTGAACCAACGCTAAAAACCGGTCAAAGTGGACAATAGCAGGCAATGGACGATGAGAATTTACAAAAAGCGTAACTTTTCAGATTTGCTGAGCTATGTAAGCTGCTTAAATCGCTCCTGGTAATTACCAATTAAGACCAGGCTATCGACAAAAGTGTTACTTTACAATCAAATTCTTTAAATGTGCCCACTGAAGGAATTATACGTTGATTTACGGTAACGTCCAATGCTTTGTAATGGCATTTTGACCTCCAATCGTTTTAGCGGGAAAAAGCTATGACGTAGCTGCAATCCATCAATACCATGCCAGCTTCCATCTGGGTACAAGTTGTGTTTAATAATTAAATGCCAAATTTGTGTTAATTCTTTGCTATGATCTCCACTCTGATAATGGTCACACACCATCAGTGGTTTTCTCAAATGATCATTATGAATTAATTGAACAGATACTGTTGTATCTAAGATTAATGGTTGGACTTGTACTAGTAAAGTAGATGACTTAGTAAAGTCACCAGCAAATGTGACCCAACGTAAGTGGTAGCGGTTAACTACCACACCAA
Organism: Trididemnum nubilum; assembly: GCA_963965965.1. Classification (NCBI taxonomy): domain Eukaryota; kingdom Metazoa; phylum Chordata; class Ascidiacea; order Aplousobranchia; family Didemnidae; genus Trididemnum; species Trididemnum nubilum. The sequence goes on along the minus strand of OZ014485.1, from coordinate 6,447,845 downwards.
TAGTCGTTAGCTTTTTAACTCATATGTGTGTAGTTTTAAAAAAAAAACATATTGGTTGTTATTTCGCTCTGCGTAAAGAGAGATGCCCTCAGAATTTATATATACAGGGTTGGCCAAAAAAAATTGCACCCTTGGACAAAAGTGTCATAACTATTTTTTGGAATGAGATAACATTTTAAAATTTTTACCATTTCTTTACGACAATATATTGCGTAGCTGTGTAAAATTTTATTAAAAATTTCCATAAAATAACAAAATTACAGGTGTTTAAATAATGAGTATCACAAACTGCAATTGCATGAAAATTAACACAGCACAAATAGTAAGCGATTGTTCATTCGTTCAATATTTTTCGATGTGTTTTCCGTTTTCTGCAATCACTAACCGCACACGAGATCGAAACCCATCGATGGCGTTATCATCGTGGAGCTTGGTATTACAACGTTATTATCATTTGAAAAAAGATTTAGTAGCATTCAGGCATTGTTACGTCACAATGAGTATAGAAAGGCCAATTATAAAAAAAAATGTAATGGAGTTGTACACCAGGCATTTCAAATTAAAAGTTTTTCCTGAGGTTCCTCTGGTGTTCTAGGCTAGCTTTGAGAAATCACGCAGGTGCTACTCAAAAGACTAACTTTATTACTGACGTTTAGCTTGTTAGAAACAACTATAGCTTCTTCAGAGCACTGCTATCAATAGTGATGGCAAATCGCCATCAACTTCTGATAGCAAAAAAAAGCCTTGTTTTGAATTTTTTCGCTAGTTATTCTACTGCAGCAATGTGTGGGATCGTTTTTCTGTTTTTTGCTATCAGAAGTTGATGGCGATTTACCATCACTACTGATAGCAGTGCTCTGAAGAAGCTAGTTGTTTCTAACTAGCGAAACGTCAGTAATAAAGTTAGTCTTTTGAGTAGCACCTGCGTGATTTCTCAAAGCTAGCCTAGAACACCAGAGGAACCTCAGGAAAAACTTTTAATATAAAAAAAAAGTTACGTTACCTGCAAAAAAACCTTTGAACGCACTTTGTGAAAAGAAATTGCAGTCTTCAATGTTTGAATGGACGTCATTTTATAGCTTCTTGGAATTTCATCGTAAAATTTTAAACAGCTGCGCAATATATCATTCTAAAAAAATGGTAAAAATTTTAAATTGTTATCTCTATGCAAAAAAAAGTTATGGCACTTTGTTTAAGGGTGCAATTTTTTTGGCCAACCCTGTATATAAGGTACCTGACCCGAATAAGGCCCGGTTCCTAATAAGGCTCATTGCGCAGATCTTGTCTCATGGGTCACATAAAAAAAAATTCTGACCTCTAAATAAAAGCTAATATAAATTCACTGTGATTTACCACATTTCAACTTTTTTCATCAAAGGATCACTTTGCTAGAGCGAAAATACTTTTTTTATGTATCCATTTTTACGTTTTTGTTAAATCGATGAAAACGAGATGCAATTTTTCTTCTAGTTAGGGGTGAGTTTTTAAAAAGTTTTGGGTTAAAATAGACTTAATAGCAAACAGAAAAGCGCTGTTTGGTTTAGTAAATATTTTTGTCACAATTTGCGGGTAAGCTTTTTCCTATTTGTGTCTATGTTCCTAATAAGGCCCATGGCAGGAGTCAACCTGCCATGCTTTGGGGGACAGCTACCTGGTACTGGTGCAGTACTTGGGAACTGACAGTCAAGTACATAAGGCGAAAGCTTGTTGGAATAGGTACATGGTAGCTCAGTAACGTCTAAGAGATAATTAAATTATATAAATTTGTTAATTACGGTATGATAGCCTGCTGCACATAGGCTACGGTCACTTGTGGCAAGGGCACCTCTGACAAAGGCGGTTGCAAAAAAAATACCAAGTCAAAACCAAGAAAAAAGAGTCGCACTGCTTTGGCTTCCAACAATACTTTATGGTATTGTGCTGCTTGTTGCAAAGGCACAGCATTGAGCAAGCATCCGTGCTCATTGTGCAAAGCATGAAGAGTGTGTAGGCTTAGAATCAAATGACGAGGACAATTTCTTTTGCATGAAATGCTATTAATGTGATGCATTATGGCTTAATGTACAACAAGACTGTTTATTGCTTGGATTAGAAGTGTTCAATCATCTTCGATTAAATATGTGCTTTTGTAAATATCTTCAATTTTGAACAAGCTTGACGTCCTTCGTTGCTGACTCCTGGGAAGTCAGAACGTCTTCCACTGGCAGTTAGGTGGCCAGATTAACCGCCGACCCTGCAGCCGCAAGCAGCTTGAGTCATCGATGCACAGCGCTGTTTCAAGCTTTTAGCTCTCATCAGCAGCTCTCAGCATATCTAATCAAAGGTATTCCCCAGATTTTTTTTTTTGTAGATTTTTATGGGTTTTTGGAAATGTGTGAAGTTTGAAAGTTGTGGGAGTGTAATGGGAGTAGTATTGAGCGCTGTAGACACTTTTTCAAGCATCCACAGCGGCTCAGAGTGATGATTGTTTACCAGCTAACTCAAAACAAAGAATACGTTACCGCATCCGGAGTGCTGTGAGCGCCAGTGATTGTTTGGCTCTGCAAACACCTACTTGGCATTTGCAGTAGCACTGGTAAATATATCGTGGTGAGAGAAGCTCAAACTACTACAGGTAGCCGAACGAACTCTCATACGAAGCTTTTCAGGAATTAATACAAGAGACCCGCGACGATAGCGGATCCCAACCTTTCATCCTACAAAAGAATGATCACTTGATCTTAGCTCTTGAGATCTTAGCTCTTGAGAGCCGAGAAGCGATGGACAAACCTCACACCGAATTGGACATACCATAATGGCCTGTACAATGTCAGAGGTTTTCTAGGGAATAAACAGTTTTTTACTTGTGGTACTTTGCAAAACAACGGAAAAATCGCGGGGCCCTTGTATTAAAGGCGGTCAATCATCCAGCCAATTCCGATGGTTTACAATAGCTAAAATTGAACTATATTTTTTGATATTTTTTGTTTTAATTTTGGGACTGCAGTTGCAAAGATATTCAACATATACAAAAAGATATCCCCCCGAAAAAAGTTTTTGGAAACTCTGAGTTTTGTTCTTCCCGCCAAAACCACAGTAGGCCTAATGGTTTAGAGAACTGTGGTAGGCCTAATAGTTTAGAGATAGTTTTTTCTAAATACTTTAGGCCTAACTATCTCTAAACTATTAGGCCTAATAGTTTAGAGATAGTTAGGCCTAATAGTTTAATAAGATTACTGTAGGCCTAATAGTTTAGAGAACTGTGGTTTTGGCGGGAAGAAAAAAACTCAGAGTTTCCAAAAACTTTTTTCGGGGGGACATCTTTTTGTATTTGTTGAATATCTTTGCAAACGCAGCCCCAAAATCAAAACAAAAAATATCAAAAAATATAGTTCAATTTTGCTATTGTAAACCACCGAAATTGGCTGGATGATTCACCGCCTTTTAGGACAGCCATAGCCTATCCTTAATACAAGGGCTCCCCTCTGCGTGACCACGGAAATCAAGTCTCCTCTTTGGTTAGATATGCTGAGGGCTGCTGATAAGAGCTAAAAGGTCGAAACAGCACTGTCCAGCTTTGTGTGTCTTCGATATGTTGAAAAGCCATGCTTTCTTTTGTCCCCCTGAAGAATATTTTGCATATACTAGTGCTGCAGTAGCCTACTGCTAAACTTGTTCTCCAGTAATTTCTGTAAACTGCTCGTGGTTAACTTTAATTACAAGTGTTACTACGACTAGATTGTAGTGTTTTTGTTACGAGGCGTAAGGGAACAAGATGGGGCCTTATTATAGGAGCGCGTGTTCTTAATAAAGCCCATTTTTGTAATTTTTTATTTTGTCTATAAAACACAGACAAAATTTCAGCTGGTATTGTGCTTTTAGTACATTGGTACCATGAATCTACACAAATATAATACCAAGTTTCAACCGATTATCGAAAGTAGTTTTGCAGTTAGAGTAAAAAATGGGTTAGGTGGGCCTTGTTCGGGTCAGGAACCTAACTGAACTTCCTGCATCGTTACAGATCAAGCAAAAAAAAGAGCAAATAAGCCTAAACCAGTATTGCAGAGTCGGAGTCCAAGGTTTTTACGGAGAGTCGGAGTCAGAGTCGAAAATAGGATTTTTCCGGAGTCGGAGTCGAAAAAAAGATTTTTCGGAGTTAGGAGTAGGAGTCAGAGTCGAAAAATACATTTTCGACTCCCAGTGTTGCACAAAAATCTGATTAAAATGTAAGCTACATCCTATGTTAACGTAAATGTAGTCAAGTTGCATGTAGCATTAGTCTGACTGAAACAGCATACGCTTTAATTTACATCATCACATTTTTGAATAGGTTTGTATTTAGTTTGCTGCAGTGTTGCAGAGTCGGAGTCGAGGGATTCAAAGGTTTTTACGGGGCGTCGGAGTTGAAAAAAGGATTTTGCCGGAGTCGGGAGTCGAACGGAAATAAATCCCTGGAGTCAAGAGTCGGAGTCGAACTGAAAAATGGCTGAGAGTCAGAGTCGAACTGATTTTGCTTCGACTCTGCAACACTGGCCTAAACATCTTTTTTTGCTTGCTTATCGTTATTCTCTTTGCTTTGTTAGTTTTTTTTATTGCTTGTGTTATTTTTGTTTATCGCCAATTTTATTATTTTTGTTTATCGCCAATTGTTTGTTGTGCTTGTGTAATCGCCAAGCTAAAGCCTGCTATTGATTTAGTGCAGCAATGCTATTTGGTGCAGTTGCGCGCACTATTTTCTGGCGTGCTTTTGCCTTGGTAAATTAACCTTGCCTTTGAGAATCTTGTTTCATCAGAAATTGCTGGGCACTGCGTTTCACTACCCGAACAAAACCATTTTCACTACCTGTACCACGAAAGCAGAGGTGGGCAAAGCGCAACTTCCGCAATTGTGGAAGTTGCGTTGCACTTTAATTTTTTATTTATGAAACATTGCGGAAGTTGCGTTGCGGACTAATAGTGATGTAGTTCTCGAGACCGGTCTCGGTTCTCGAGACACACTTTTGAAAGTCTCGTCTCGGTCTCGCCTCGGATTTGAACTTCAAGTCTCGATCTCGAGTCTTGGTCTCGAAAAGTCATGGTCTCGAAATTTGAGAGGTCTCGAGACTCAAAATCTTGGTTAGGCGTAGGAGTAAAATTTTGAATTTAATTATTTAATGCAAGCAACGCAAACAAAGATTCGATTGACTTTCTAGGTCTTAACACCTTTTTAATTGCTCTCAAACAATCTCCTTTATTTATTCATTTCGGTCAATTTTCATTTATTTCCGTCAATGTTTTTAAACTGAGATCGTGAGAAACAAAGTTTTGCAATAAAACCTCAATTTTTGATAATTCGCTACTAAGTGGGAGATACTTGAGGTTCAAAAAAACTCAGCTAGAGCCGTGGAAGAAAACTGCTCGACCTGTTATTCATTATTATCTTTGTTATTTACTTATGAAAGGTGTGATGTAAAACAGTCTGGAGTGGAAGAAGCCGCTTTAGCGGTATTATTTGATGTTGATCTTTGTTGAAGGTGCTAATTGCCGCTGTCTACATTTTTGCTTTCTGGTAGTAAACGCTCTAAACCTTTTTCTCGTTCAGGTTCCTTGCACGTGGACCGAATTTGAGGTGGTAGCATGGCAATGCGATGAGGTTTGGTCAAGGAAGGTTAATCAGGACAGCTCAGACCTCAAAGTGATTGTTTTCAGTCTCATTCTGTTGAACAGATCTTTTGTAGTATGATACAGTTAAGATTGCAGACTCAGAATGATGAACTTAAGTCTACTTTACCACTGGTTTTTTGTAAATATCAAACGTTGGAAGTAACAATTAGGTCCAGTGAAGATTAAAATAGGTTGAGGTATAAACCTGAGATATAAACATGGGCCACCGAATGGGGAAGACGTGTGACCCCAAAAGATTTTCAGGTCAGTATCTGAGAAATAAAGTCTTGATAAAAAATAATACCGTAACTCAGATATTTGTTATACATTAAGGTGTTTGCCGTGTACTAGGACCACTAGGTTACTGAATCATTCATCTTGATGTCTTGTTTATGAAAACACAATTGCGCATTCCACCATAGCCTTCTTGTCATTAAAATAACTATCTGAATGCAACTGCTTTAGCAAGCCCGCTCTATTTTAGATTTAAACGACCGGTCAGCGTTAGTAGTTAAAGACACCGCCATGGGAGCGTCAGGTCTGCGTTTTGATTCTTGGTCCGGTCAAAATCAGACGCAGTGTCTCGCCCCGCTGCGATGTTTCTTTGGTGCAGTGTTGTTCATTTGCTCAATGCCCGTGCACTAAGCCGCGAGTTTATGAAAGCTTTTATTATAATTTGATTTAGCAACTCGCTTCGAAATCGAATTCCTCTAGATTGGTCCACGATCAGTTTGGTAATGAAACTTAAGCAAATTTAAGATGCATTTTATAAGAAATATCTTTGTAATACATATTGTAAGAATATCTTTGTAATACGAGTGACAGTTGTGTTTAGTTTGAGTTAATTCGTTATAAAGTATTATTTCATTTTTTACGTTGAAACAATTTGCATTATGTCCCGTAATTCGGCCTTAATAAAATTTGGGTATAGTCATCATAAAGAGTACGACGATGAAAAAGTAGGAAATAAAAAACATTCTGCAAAATGCAAGTTTTGCCCAACATCGACAACAATCTCTGATCGTTCGGACACAACCTCTTTGTTTGTTCGGCGCATGAAGAAATGCCACAAGTCACGGTAAGCTATTGCATTATTTTTGAAAGAATGATTTAATATACTAACTTTGTTAAGTTGTAATAGTGGATAATAATTGTGTGTTTTTGTAGGTTATTTATTGATATTTTTAACGGTTGTGTGCCGAAGTGAACAAGTTTAATTATGAAACGCTCTCCAAATCGAAGCTAAATTAATGTAGTGCACGTCTCAACCTGATGGCATTTTGCATTCCAAGTTCTTGAATTATTAACCCGGCACTGGAGGGTGCTATTTAAAGTATCACCACTTCAGTTTCTTTTGCTGTTGTAAAAAATTCTAGAAGATAACAAATACCCGTAACCCCCATCAGCGACGTGTAACTCAACAACAACTTACAATGTACAGCTATATATATTGCATCGACCCAGGTTGTAAGGTTTTTTATTTGCGAGTAAACTTTTATATCAATTTTTACAACTTTGCTCTCGGCCAGGAGCTGCAAACGGGTCAACAACTGTAGTTCAGGCCCAAACACAAAAACAAAAAGCCGGAAACTAATGTGATTCGAAGCCCAATGAATAATAAATCGCAAGTGAAATTTGATATAGATCGAAAGCACTAAGTAGCGGCTTCTAGCTGTGGGCTTGTGCATGCTAAGCGACTCGAAATCCATGACGGCTGCAAGTGGTCTTCCTCAGCTTACGTCCGTCTGTGTGTAGAATGCAACAAGATAACAGTTAAATCGACGCATTTTATGTCATTATTGAAATTGAATTGTAAAAAGGCTATATATTTTTTGCAGAAAAGATTATCCGAGCGGCCGAAAATTTAATAGATGATATGGACGTGGGGGGAAGCACATCTGAGTTGGCGAACCGTGGACGCTCGGAGGAAGAAACGGCACAGCTAAGAAACATTCCACGTCTTTTCAGCAAATATTCGAAAATTCCACATAAAGCAACTTCCAAAAGATCAACAAGCGTTCGGTGGCAGTTGCTAAAGTATCTCGAAATCACCAACAATAACGAAAATATTTTCGAATTTTGGGAAACCATGGAAAACCAACTACCTGCCTTATACAAACTCGCGATGCAAGTTCTTTTTGTGCCAGCGTCATCGGCTCCTGTGGAGCGTATTTTTAGTACCGGAGGTTTGATCATGAGACCTCATCGATCTCGGCTTTCTTCAGTTAATCTAGAAATGCTGGTTGCATTAAAATGCAATCACAATTTTATTGTTTGATTTTGGTATAGGCTTACTTTTTACGGTTGCATTAATTTTTTCCGTTGTGTTTCGTGATTATTTTTGCTTGCAATAATATGCCATTCAAGATTTTTTGGCTCTGTTACTAATCTGTAGTTACTGCAAGCTGGATCACTGCGATAGTTTGAACACAGGAACGCATTGCCCAGTTTCAGTTGGCATTGAACGGCAATTTCTCTACTTTAAGGTCGGGCGCTTGACAGTAGAGGTACGCCATCACCTCTTCATTAGGGGTGTTCAGATTTTGGACTTTTTTAAAAAGTTCATGTTTTCGAAGCTTATATGGTGCACTGGACCTAAAAAACAATTACTGTGCAAAAAAAATTCGAAAATTTTATCTCTTAGCTATCGCTCATGGAGGTTAAAAAAGTCTTCCATAATTGCTCCAAGGGGAATCCCCTTATGACGTCATATTATCTAAAAACTAACGTAACTTTAGTTCTAGAGCAGATAGAAGTGCAAACTCAAGTAATTTCTCTTCCATTAAATGGTTGCTTTATTTTGAGCATAAAAAAGATGACGTCACTTAATTGATGACGTCATAATTGCAAAACACACAATTTAAAGTAAGTAGGTCTAAACAAATGTGGTAAACAAGATAATTTGCTACATTAGAATTATTTAGATAGGCTACTGCTGCAATGATACTTTAAAATAATTGTGGAAATTTTAAACCCAGTAGCCTACGTCACTTAAGTTTGATGACGTCATAATTAATTTTGAGCTATTTCTAGGAACTGATTCGCTTGCAAATCATTAATTAGTGTTTACATGTATTACTTGTGGTGACATATTTTTGCATCAGATTACCAGTAATAACGTTGCAATGTATAGTGAGTTACGATTCAAATATTGGTTATTGTGATTGGGACAAGAATCATGGTGTTGTGTGGTATCGATGAAACTGTTAAGAATGTTAGCCTAATACACGTGGAAGTACAGTGCAATCAATGAATTGAATCATATTGAACTAAAAGCTGCCTGCCCATTTTAAAAGCGCACAGTAGCACGACATTACGAAGGCTCTTCAAGCGAAACGAATTATATGCAAACACATTTTAGGTGAAGTTTTACTATTGAACGAAAGCCCCAAACTACCAATGTTCTGCCCGAGTGCATTGTGAATACCACAACTCGCACCGGTATTGCAAGTTACAAGGAGGAGGAAGAATGAGCTAAAGTCGATTTTTTAAAGTCAGCAAATTGTTTTCGGTGTTTTTCTACCACTTGCAAAAGACTTTCTCGTTGTACTTCATTATCAGTTAATATGGCAGCATAATCTGAATACAATTTGACTCCTCTTTCTGCTATTTGGGTTGTCGCATAAGTTCGTTCGCTTTTTGTTATTGAGATGTTTATGTGTGCTTTTCATTTTTTGTGACACTTCTTACGTAAATATTCACATTATACTAATCATTTATGCATTTTCAAATTTGTTGTCAACCGATTTTGTCTATTCGATAGCATTATTCCATTCCCTTTCAGATGGAGTGCCAAGTTGAAAAAAAACTTCATTTCCGACATTTACTTCTTTTTCATTTCAATGGACAGGAAAATGCATCTGAGGCAGCCAGGAATATTTGCAAAGTGTATGGAGAAGAAGCGATAACAGAGCGAACTGCACAGAAATGGTTTCAGAAGTTTCGCGAAGGCATTTTGGAATTCGAAAATTACCGGAACGATGGAGCAAAATTGTTGAACAAAGTGGAGACTATCTCATTGATTGATTTATTATGGAACATTTCGCTCAATAAACAATGATTATTTGGATACATTTTTTTTACGTGAATGTTATCTTTTTATCAGATACAAATTTGCAAAGATATATTATGTTAATTTTTGAGTGCAATTCCATGTATTAAAGTAATATGTTCCATAAATACGAACGAACTTATGCGAATACATCGTTTATAACTTTAACATTAGCTGCAAACTTTTGACCTTTTACGAAAGAATCATAAGTGGGCCATAACTCGGGTAAATCATAAAGCCAAGCTGTGTCTAATTTTAGGGTCTCGAAAATAAACCAGGTCTCTGGGCCAATAAAGTCTAAAAGTTGAGAATGCTTGTCGATGTTTCTTTTGAAAAGAGGAACACCTCGGCGATACTTTTGTGGCGGTACTACTGAAAGCAATCGCAGTGCCATAGACTCTCTAATTTCATTTGTTAACGAAGAATGCTGGCTAAAAAACGAGAATGCCACTATTTCTTCCGTCAAATACCATTGATGGGAAGAAAGCTTGTTGAAAGCAGCGTCAGCTACAGCCGGGTCTTCCTCTTTATAGCTGATCATATCTTGCAAAAAAGTTAAATCGTTCATTGGAGCATCCAAACCAATACTGCATTTCAGCCATGCAGGTACATAAAAGAGCGCGATAAAAAGATCAATCCGATGAAGTTTTGCCAAAAAATCGCTGTCGTAAGACAATTGATCGGCCCACATAAACATTTTTTGACAATACAAAACTTGGCCCATCCATCTTGCGCTTGAAGTTGGTCCAGGCTTATGATAAAAAAAATTGCCGGGAGCAGCTCCTAGCAGTGCCAGGGCATTTTCTGCACATTGCTTGTAGTCACCTCTTATGAAGACTTCTTTGGTAGTTTTCTTTTTACTAATAATCTCTTGCAATTCACATATTACAAGTTTTGAACGATCTTTCAGCCAATCTGACGATATGTTTAAAGCTTGATAATTTTGAGTCCTGTCAATGTTAGGCCAATTAATTTTAAAAGATTTGAAATGGGCATCTTCTGGTGCAGATGAATCGCCAAACAAGCAAGTGTACACAGATCCAATAAGAAGTTCATAAATGTGATGACGACATGCATTATAGAAGAGTTTGCGATCTAAACGATTTTCCAAAATTTTGGCGGCTCCATTTTTCCAACCAGAATTGCTTGCTGTAGTGTCAAAAACTAAAGATTTCACTTCTTGCTTCAAATTTAGTTGCTCGAGAAAATCATAACTTGCCTTCGCTTGAGCTTTTCCACTTCCACTGTCTAGCTTCTGCACTCCCAAAAGTTTGCCTTCTTTATAATTAGAAATCCCTGAAACCAGCACAGAAAGTACTTCGTGCTTATCACCGTAACGGTCCTTAGTTAATTTTGCATCCCAATAAAGTGCCAGAAAATCTGAAGGAGCTTCCGTTATGTCGGTAGTAATCTCAATGGAAATTTGCAGTCTGTTTGCTATGCGAGCTCTGTGGGTAGATGAGCGTGAGAGACAAAAGTCGTCAATATTTCCCTGGCAAGCTTTAATAAACGAAGCTACTAACATAGTAGCAGCGTTGTCCGAAATTTTAAGCCTATCCAAAACTTCCGTAATTTCAGGGTTGTTGATGAGATTCTTGGGTACATTTAGTGTTACAAAATTGCTTTGAGAACTCGGAGAAGCATTTTCGTTTGACTCGTAGCCCGCACTTGAAATAGAATGTGAACTAGAAGAGCTTACTTGACTGCATAAATCAATATCTCGTTCACTTTCATCACTGCTGGAAACTGGGGCAACAGTTAAGTGAGCTCTTCTTTCTTGGCGTTTGCGAAGGCTTTTCTGGAATAATGCATCTTTTCCTCCGATGACGCCTTTTCTTACATTTCGCTGGTCTTCATAGAAGTATATATCTTCTTCTTTTTTTTCCGAAGACAACATTTTGTTTTTTTGTATGGTTTCAACAGCATCTGGAGCCCCAATATCCCATAGAATAGATAGAGCTTGAGCAAACTTTTCTCGTTTTCTCCCAGGATCAGATGCACGCGTTTTATTTTTGCAAAGCTGTAGCCAAGTATCATAGTCTTTAGTTAACCTTTTTAATGCATTAATTTTTGTCATTGTTTTGATTCCGGCTCTGGACCAAATCAATAAAACTTCATCAATAGCATCAGATAAATGCTTTCTCACTGGGGTAGTGATAGATGATACTTCCTTCAAATGCAAAACATATCGAAGGATTTGCCCTAATAAGGGCAGTTTGTTTCCACTAATGTGGTCTTCACTTCGTCCAATTAAGAAGTATTCAGCTGAAGCACGGGTTTTGATTTTCTTTCGAGCAGGCTCTGACATTGCACTAATACTGCTTCATAAACTATTATAGTAGCCTAAATATTGTATCTGCGAAAATTCGTTTATAAATTAAATACATGTCATCCGAAATTAGGTTACTTATGTTATCTAACAATTATGTTGCAATTATGACGTCATCACTTAAGTGACGTCATCTTTTTTATGCTCAAAATAAAGCAACCATTTAATGGAAGAGAAATTACTTGAGTTTGCACTTCTATCTGCTCTAGAACTAAAGTTACGTTAGTTTTTAGATAATATGACGTCATAAGGGGATTCCCCTTGGAGCAATTATGGAAGACTTTTTTAACCTCCATGAGCGATAGCTAAGAGATAAAATTTTCGAATTTTTTTTGCACAGTAATTGTTTTTTAGGTCCAGTGCACCATATAAGCTTCGAAAACATGAACTTTTTAAAAAAGTCCAAAATCTGAACACCTCTACTCTTCATGTCCTTGTGAATAGCACGTGGCCAAAGTTCGTTTTTTGGTTTATGGTCGCTCTACTGTATTGCGATTGGCCGTTTGTTTAAAGAAAAACCATGAAAAGGGTTGTCAATAGTCAATACAAATAAGTTTTGCTTCTAAAATCTCGGGTCTCGAAGTCTCGTCTCGAAAAACTCATCAAGTCTCGATCTCGAAAATTTTTTCAAGTCTTGGGTCTCGAATTTTTTCCAAGTCTCGGTCTTGACTACTTCACTACGGACTAATGTCTTTAAAATTTGTTGCGCTTAAATTGCGCTGCGCTTTCAATTTTTTTTTTTTTTTCAGTTAATAGCGCAATTCTATACGTTGACCTTAATTTTGTTTCATTTCGATAAATGCTGGCCTTCTTTAGCAGATTATTTACTCTTTTCTGTCAAAATTGCAAAAAATGTGGTATTTGCATTGTGTTATGAAATTTCAATTGCGGAAGTTAGGTTGCGCTTTAACTTGGTACGAAATGCCGTTCCGCAATTGCGTTGCGCTTCAGAAATTAAAAAAAAATAAATTGCGAATTTTGCGCTGCGCTTTCACTGGATAAAAATATCGTTGCGCTTTTGATATAATGTTGTCTGTGCCCACCTCTGCACGAAAGACAAAAATCCTTGGGCATTAGAGGCCCGACAAACAGAATTGTAATTAATTTGCAATTACACATTTATTAAGTTGCCTAGGCCAGCAAAGGAAACTTTCGGTCTTCAAGTCAAACTATCACTTGCCTCGAGTTAACCTTAGCACCGATTACGATGAACGCTTCAAAATCTCGCTTTTAATGCTGAACGTCAAGTAGGGAAGCTGTAAATCACAATTTTTTGGAGTCTTTGGTTTGACTTCATCGGTAATCGACTACTGTTTCAATAGCAGACTATCTAGTTATCTACTCGACAAATACCTTTCATAATCCATATGTCCTCTTGCACTATTACCGATCCTCAAATAATGCTTCGTAAGAATTGCTTATCAAAAACGTCGAGAACGCGTCACGTGAAGTTGCTAAGTTGACCATTGACCAAATAATCGCATTTTTCAAAACAGCATGTAAATAACAATTGATAGCCATAATTTTGAGAAACAAAATAATTAATGTTATGAACAAGTACAAAGCTTTGGTCGTAAAGATTACTGAGTTAATTTGTCAACACACCAAAATGCATTAATTAATTCTATGCATAAAATCATCATTATGTCATTTCTGATTCGGTGTTGTGCCCGTCGAAGGAGTTGGCAGGATTTCGTATGGTCATTGTCTTTACCACGTCTTGCTATTTCAATCGATCACATGCATTCTCTCACCAGTCCATGTTTCATTTTATTATCTAGTTGCTTTTTCCACGTTTTGGTCTTCCTCTACTACCGCGTAGTTCAAATTTCAAAGCTTTCACTATCACATTTTCATCTACTTTCCTCAAAACTGTTATTATTCGTCAGGTAATAATCACAAAATGAGAGAACTAAACTTCAACACAAAAAAAAAAAAGGCAAATGCACCTACCATAATAAAAGTAACAATAACGGGATCAATAAAATACAAAAAGAACACTGTTAGTTGAAGGCATAACAATAAAAAAAAACTTTGTTCTACAGTAAAATCACATACACAAGAAGAGGGCCAAAATTAGTAAATGAACAAAATGTTTCGATAAATCTCAATGATAATGCGGACTAGAAACTTCACGATGGTTTTGTGAGCTGCTGGATTGATCGCAAGATTTTGTTTCGGTGGCCAAGAGGACCTACAAATAAAACAACAGAATCGCACATAGGACTACAAATAAAAACATTTAAATATAACTTTTAAATAAGTTATTCCTAAAACCAAGTTACATTCGCCGAACGGCAAAAGCGTTAAACTCGGCTCAACGTCAAATTGTAGATTTGATAGGTAAGAGCTAAATCAGTTATTATTTATTAATTTACGCTAATTTTATTCAAAATTAGAAAACATTGAAATTTATCTCGCCAAAAATTTACCGAAACTATAAGTTCTAGGCCTGTGGCATGCAGGAATTGATCATCCAAAATTTGGATGACAAATTCATTTACTGGCTCATTCACATATACAGTACTACTCATTTGAGTAGTGGTGACATAAACTACAAATGGAAACGATGTAAGAAAATAATACCAATTCAACGGTAAAAAGAACTACTCAAAAAAGATATAAACGATTACTTTTAAGAGCCGACTCGAAATCTCGCTTTTAGCATAAATGAAGTAGATTCTACACGCCAAAACAGCAACTAAGGTAAAACTTTGTGCAGCAGTTAGGCAACATAGGTTTTGAATATATTACATTTCAAAATTTTAACCATATGTTACCAATAATACGGTAATTCCCAACGTGGGCTGGGTCACAACACAAATAACCAGACATTCAAACCAACAGCTACGTGATTCTTACCGACTCCTAAATCATTCTGCAGGCTATCTGACGTCAGAGTCTTCAATTCGGTTCCATCTATGTGGTTTTCCTTGAAGCTGTCAGAATATTGACCAAGAGATAGCAGTTTACTCAACCATAAAGCTACGTCATCACAAGACCATGACTCAATTTGGGAGGGAAACACTAAATTAAAAGAAGAATCTTACTACTGTATTAGTTAGATACCGAAGTCAGAATCGTGTCCACAATCGCTACAAAAAAGCGGAATATAAAAACATTTCATCTCGAAGCGGTGGCGCGGCACATTGATGTTAACGTTGTACTTACTGTACACCGCATTAATTCAGGAATCTGATTGAGCTCAAAAAAGCTTCGGTTTGTTTGTATTAATTGGTGAGATAAACCACAAATGGAAACAATGTAAGAAAATAATACCAAGTCATCGCTAAAATGTGAGGTACAGGAGTCAAACTAGCGCTACCATCCATTGGCGCAGTCAGGATTTTTGATTGAGGGAAGGGGGTCAAACCACAAATCCCATGCAATGACGTCATCAGAAATTTTTGAAATGATTAACTTTTTATGCGACAGATATCGTAAAATGGAAGATCCGTAACCAAGACTTTGCTCAAAGGAAAGAACTTAAACCAAAAGATAAAAACTGAAAATGTCTTAATTAGGAGATGTGGTGAGCAAACTATAGTGCAACTTAGACATATCACAGACGGGGGTCTGAGGGCAAAGACCTAAGCCGTTGGGCGATTTTTTGTAATTTCTTGAAAAAAAAAAGCTATTTTAATGCCATTGGAACACATTTGGCACGTTTTTCGAGCCATTTGAAAGAATTAAATTTTTAACATTTGCAAGCCAATTGAAAAAATTTAATTGTTTCATCCTCTTTTTACTTACTATTTAACTCCAAAACACGTTTTAAAACCTCGCAGTTTGGGGTTAAATTTTGCTAGAAATTAAGCCCGGGTAGGGGGAAGTAGGGTACATTACCTCCTGCAGTATTTTAGCAGTAAATAATAATCTACTCGAAGATTTGCCATAAACATTTCTGCTTTGTAGTGAAAATAACCAGTTGTAGAAGTACATGTACGACTAAGGGGCCCATGCCCCTAAATTCAAATTCAATAAGTTGTTCAATGAGCATTTCTCCGGACTGATTTTTTCAAACGTATTTTGTCGCGTAAAAAACTGGCGAGGAGGAGGTGAACATTGTTATTGAAAAATTATTCAATAGATAGTTTTGCCTACTAATCATGTCATTGCCAGGGCCGGATTTACATTACTTGGGGCCCCTGTCACTTCGGGGATTTTCGCTACATCTCCCTCCCAAATATAGGTGAAGTCCACAAAAAAATTCTTACATCAGAGCGAGGAGCTTCTAGCACTGTGTCATATGGAAAATCCGGCCCTGGCTATTGTTTTACGCTTTTAAAAAGATTAGATGAGATTGAGGACCTGAAGTTGCAACTATTAAGACATAAGCCCTTAATTTCTCCACGGTGATCAATTTAAATTGGTTGGCAAAAATTTGAATCGCGGGCCCCCTTGGTCGTCGATATCAATATTATTGTTGATTATTAACGCGTGTACTGTTGTACACAAAAATGCTAAAACAAACTTACACTGAAGAAACAATATAGGCTTTGTTGTCACATTTTTATCATTGGTAACATTTCAATAGGGGGGTAGGCGCCCTGGCTACGCCCATGCTGTCATCAGTGTTACGGCATTTCACCAGAAAGCACAAACTTGTGCTTTCTTGAAAACATTCCCGACCTTGTGACATCATACGATGGAGTGGAAAGTGAAAAAACAAAAACGGAATGTAAATTGAATCATTTTTCATTTTGGATGCGAAAAAAATGTGATGACTAAATTCAAAAATAGACTACAGTTCAATGTCACTGTAATAAGTTTATTTTGAACATTTCGACCCTCTTCTGGTGCCATTTTCAACGAACAATAAAAACTCACGCATATTACATTGTGGTAATGATCGAAATTTTTATTGTTCCTTGAAAATGGCACCAGAAGAGGGCCGAAACGTTCAAAATAAACTCATTACATTGACATTGGCTGTAATTTTTATGATATTAGCCTCCTCGCAACTATACCGTTTGCCAAAGACTACAGTTCGTTTGAAGAAATTCCCATCGAGCTTATAACGCAAACTGCAAATGTTTTCAGCAATCAGATACGAATAGAACGCTTTTGGTTTCTTGTTGCATTCCAACTAACAAATAAATTCGTTTTTTAATCAGAACCGAATGCAGAATTTCACTAACATTCTTGGACATCTCAAAAAAATGATCAACCGAAATATTAGAAAACAATTATGCCACTGATCGGTTAAAATTGATTAATTACACCTAACTAAAAACTCCATTATGCCTTACCAGTAACGGGTTTGGCGCTTGGCTTGGTTGAACTGGAAATGTTAGAAGCAATGCTCTGAAAACAACAAAATCTTTACGGCGAATGCACCAACGTAAAAAAAAAAAATAATTTGCACATTATCATATTGTTAGACAAAAACTTTAGCAAACAACCAGATATGAAGATCAATATTGAAGCATTACCTATCTGAATTAACGAACTCAGTCATTTTATAGTAATACTCGTGTATTGCTATGTTCATGGTTCAAGCGTACACCGGTAACAGTAAAAACTGATTCTGAAATTGTAACCGCGGATTATCTCAATCTTCGCCGATGCATTACACTCTCACAACAGCAAGCAAGAAGGGCAAGAATCTCACTCCAAAGTTATGTTTGTTTGAATTTATTTCATAATCTAATTTATAGCAAACTAGCATCAACATGAACTATCGGAAACGAAAGATGAAGTTGTTCCTGCGACAAATGAATAGTTATTATTGATGCTTATACTTCACGCCATTGCAAGTAAGCTATCAATATACCTGGGTAGTAGGTTGATTCTCCACGTACATTCCTTCGAAGACTGAAAAACACACACCACTCGGTATCAGTACATGCACAACTGACTTACGTCATCTTGACAACACAAAATGCAAAGGATGTGTAAAAAAGCTGTTTAAAAGGACTTTTAAGGCGTGAAGTGATTGTTGATGGGGTATCTAGAGAAATTAAACCGAGACTGAAGTACCTGACGATATTGTAGAGACGGTATATTATTGATGAAACAAAAATTTTGTGAAAACACCCAATCTTTCATCAACAAAGCGTGAAGGCTTGATTTCGTTAACAATTTATAAACTACAATTTTCATTTTTTCAAGAAAATATTTCCTTTCAAAATGACTGGCTGAAAAACCAGTTAAATTTAAGAAAATACACAACTGGTATATCGCCTTCATGCAGCTAACGCAGCTCAAGAGAAATAATATTTCTTTATTGAGCTGATATTTTTGTCAGTAAGCAATTTCGAAAGACATGCAATGCAATAATACTTGCGCATCGTATTTATTTTTTTCTTTTCTTCTTTGGAAGAATAAAATTTCTAAACAAATGCCAGGGCTACAAGGCCAGTGTTCCCGCTAAATTTTTGACTTAAAATAAAGTGCCCAAATTTTCTCAAAAGAATTCTGCTCAAAGCTCTAAAACTACGTCTTTGTGCCCCAAATTTCACATCAATCCAGTATTGAACTACATTGATGGTCGCTTTCTATAAATTTTTTGACTTTTTTTGCCAGAAATTACTTGCCTGTGATCAAACCAACTGCTGATTTGCTACAAAAATCGGCTTAGAGGGAACACTGTAACATGCCTATCAATGACAGTTATTTCTTTCTAGCATCTTGAATGTAGCTGCATATATTTCATGTCTGCCGCGGCTCACAATACCTACAAAAAGCAGGCAGTCTTAGAAATTGCTAGTTTACCTCTGTTCACGCCAGGCCGCCAAATCCGCACAGTTTTATCGAAGGACGTTGATGCGAGATGACCGTAAACAGAAAATGCAACTGACGTAACGAAACTTTCATGACCGAACAATTCCAACTGCTGTTCACCTGACACCTGTGGAAAAAACTTGAAATAAAAAAAAAGTCTAGTACTCTACTGGTTAAAGCGTCAGCTACTAAAAGGTGAATTTGAGTTTGAATCCCAGTTAGTTAAAACCCGAAGAATAAATTTTGCAAAAGCTTCCCAGCTTGACGTTCAGCATCAAAGCACAAAATGATTGCTGGCTTATAACTGGCCAACATAAAGAAAGGTGGTTGTTTAACTCGAAAACCTGGCAGGCCACTTCACATCCATTCTAGTCTGGATTGTTTAATACTTTCCAGTCAACGATTTGACTTAGTTCTATCTGGACAAAATACAATGTGATTGAGTCTCCACCGGGAGTGGACACTAGGACAGTGTGGTAGACAGAAAACTACAAGGTGCTTTCGCTGTTTCTAGGCGCAATAAAGTTGTCATCAAAATTACATTACATGGTGTGGTCTATGGTACATTGTAATTATGCAGACAGCAGACCCATTCCACAGTCACTTAGGAAAAAAAAATTCACATTGACTTGTTGAAAAATTGAATTATCGAAAAGATATAATGGGCGATTTCATAAAAAAGGTGAAAGAGTCATAAAATGTTAATAATTAACAATTTAAAACTTGCTATGCATAACGTTAAGTGTTCATTTCCAAAAACTTCAACGCAGCGAGCACAAGCTTAAGCAAGCTTCGTAATAAGTGAAATGATTCAATGTATGGAGGGCATCGCGCTTTGGCATACCAGTTCATGCCAGAGTCTCGGTCACTCCAAGTAACTCGTACTGTTATATAATACAATTATACGAATGAAATGTAATTTGGCAATTAGCAAAAATCTACGCATTTGAAACTGCCTTTATCTATAGGTTGTTCCATAAGGCACTTAATACTTTTGTTTTGAGGTGTATTTATGCTTTGCTTTGCAGTTTGCAAACGTTGTGAAAGATGGCGACTAGGCTGCAAAATCCGGCCGATCCCTGAGTGCGGGGAACATCTGCTTGGCTCCAGGAATAGAAGAAAGATACACACTCCTGGAGCAAAATGATGATGATGTGTATCTAGGCTTTACTCAGCCTAACAGTTCCACCTTTTATTGTGCCAATACGGATTAGCCAAAAGTAGATTTATTTGAGCTAATATTTTGACCAAAATTTCGCGAGGGACAAAACTACTAAATCGTACGAATCTGAGTTTTGTTATGACCAGTGGCGGATCTAGAAAATTTTGGTGGGGGGGGATTTTAAGCACAAACCCTCAAAAATTCGGATGTCTTCACCGAAATTGAGAGTGATTTTTGGGCCAAAATCGGAAATTCGAACGTTTTTTCCGCCCAAAATCAGGTGGTCAAAAAAGGTCTTCACCGAAATTGAAAGTGATTTTTCGACCAAAATCGGAAATTTGAACGTTTTTTCCGCCCAAAATCAGGTGGTCTCCAAAAAAAAAAAAAAAAAAAAAACAAAAGGTCTTCACCGAAATTGAGAGTGATTTTTCGGCCGAAATCGTTAGCTTTACACTGGTGGGGGGGATGCATCCCGAAATGGAGCCTAATTTTTCGAAATAGAGGCTGATTTTTCGGCCGAAATCGTTACTTTTAGGCTGGTGGGGGGGGATGCATCCCCTCCATCCCCCCCCCCCTAAATCCGCCACTGGTTATGATCATTACCATTGTCAAAGGTACTGCATACCGTCTTATGTGTTTTCACAATATGGTTTTTGTTTCTTGGTACCATTCTGCGATTTTTGTCCTTTACTAAGTAATAGTAAACAAATCTCGGCCTAGTATTACAAGGATATTAACAGAAAAGATGAAACTGTTAATAATAAAGCACAGATCAAAAACAAATGTTACATTTTTTGGATCAAAAATGCGTTGCTTAATACCTTGTAGTAAGTATAGCAATCACCACGTTTTTAAAGGGCAAAGTACAAAAAAAGGTACTCAAATGAACTTGATTTTTGATAGTACATAAGGTACTAATTTTCGATCGGAAAACCACGCCGTATTGAATAAACAAACGTAACCGGTACATGAAATTTGACTGTATTACTAAAAAATTCACGTTCAATGTTCTTGCAAAGATGAACTTATGCAGTCAAACATACCGGATCCCACAGGATGATGCTTTTGTCATAAGAACAAGAAGCCAACGTCTGTCCGTCCGCGGAGAACGCACATCGACTTACAGGGGCATGGTGGTTGGACAACACACGAAATAATTCGATTCGTTTGCCTGCAATCAAGAAAACAAAAATATCCTACACTGAATATTTTAAGTTCATTTTTATTCAAAATAAAAAAAGAAGCAGCAAATCTACGTGCTTGATGGTGGTACAATGACTTCGATCTATGCGAGATCCCTTCTGACAAACCATGATGCCATATATCAACGGCTCATTGAACCAGTGAATTTGATTCGGATGAAACTGGTGTACAACTGTTCATTTTTACTTTATGTGTATTTGTGTATTGGTTGAGAACCTTAGTTTAGTATCCAGTTTACTCTGTTAAACGATGTTGGTTTCAAACATTTTCTGCTTTACTTACAAAGTGACTTTTAATTAGCTGGTAGCAGTGCGTATAAAACTTAACTTGTACATTTTTTTCGAGGAAAATCCTCTGCGAATATACGATACCAATAAATCAACGGAATCGATCACTATTTAGTAGCAAACCTCATCCTAAGAGAACTTTTATAGTTATTTGTTTAAATACTATACACAACACAGACAAAAAACATTAAAAACCGAAGAGTCTGTTTCACTCTCAACGGGATGTGAAAACTCCGTTAAGCGTAACACAAACTGTAGGATTTCTAGTGATTTCATCCGTAGTGTACTAAATATTTGGTAGTGCTCTGACTACAACTGTTATTGAGCACGTTTCAAAAACACTCAGAGCGCAAAGCAGTTATTTTTGAGCAGACTTTAGTAACTTTGGAAAATAGAATTATGGGGATATAACTTCGGATTACCAGAGCCTTCATGTTCTCGGGTAAAGCTGCTACACCGCAACAATTTTAAACGTGTTGCTCCAGTGGTCGAGTGAATAGAGCATCCGCTACTGAAATGGTTGAGTCGGGTTCGATTCCAAGGAGGGTCAAACCAAAGACTATAAAATTTGGTATTTGCAGCCTACCTAGTTGGCGGCCAGCAATGAAAGGAACACCATGAAACCTCCACCGCGTGTGGTAGACAGGTGGGCAGGTGGCAGCTTGACTCGAAGACCGAAAAGTCCCTTCGCAGTCTCCTAGCAACGGCAACTCGGTGAATAAAATGTAATTACCATTTCAAACATGTCAATAGGCTTTTTAATTGATCAATGATCACAATAGAAAATTTTGCTATTGCACTTTTACAGCGTAAGTTTCTATAAAACTTGCTTACTTTGAATATGAAAGAACCACAACTTCACCTTGTTGTCTTGCCCGCAAGATGCCATCAAATAAGTGCGATTTGAAGAAGCAACTGGAACGCAAGCATGATCTATTACAATCTGAATTGATAAGAACTGAAAGTACCATATGAAATGTCTGTAGTTAACGTCCGCCATGGTTTAAGCTCAGTCAGCTCAAGCTTAGTTTTTTAGCTTCGGCACAACAGAAACCCTGCGCTATATATTTGATTGGTTACTTAATCGCCTACTCGATACGGCAAAGCTTACGAGTTAAAGTATGGAGGGTTTCGTTCAATTTTCACTAAATTGGCTTTATGTTTAGTTATTCGAAAGAAAAATTTAGTGACATCCAAAAAGTCGGACACTTCAATTCTATCACAAGCTTTCATATATTACGACAAATTCATTGTTTTTAAATATCCTTATTTTCGAAAAAACAAAAAAAAAAACAAAAACAGCAACACCAAATTAATTTATCAGCAGTAAAACTTAGGCACAATATCAAACTAAATAACAAAAATCAAGTCTTTGTTTTGCTCTCTTATTTGCGCCACAGCGTTTGACGAGTAAGCGAACCCATTATTGTGTCATTGTACTGCACATCTTCTAAAATGCCAAAACGCTGGCGATTGGTAGTTAAACAATATTGGTAATACTATGTTTAATTTAACTTGTCTGAAAGAACCCAAGCTCTCTTCTTTCAGAAGCGAACGTGTTACCACTTGACCAACTGACCAGTAAAAATTACGCTCTCTATCAACTACTTTTACCTGCACCGGCGCAGCCAGAAATAAAAAAAAGAGGGGGGCTATTTTTTTTGTTATTATTAAAGCATTTGCAAATCGGAGAGTTTTCATTTACGAATATTGTAACAAATTACAAAGATTTAGCGATAACAGGCAAGAATACTGCCGTCGTTTATGCAGCATATGCTTAAAAATCAAATGAATGAAAGAGAATAAAAGTGGTTTTACCTGGTTTTGAAATTGTATTTTATTTTATGATGTATTTTACTAATCATTTTATTAATCATAAAATTGTATTTTATTAATCATCATTAAATAAAATACAATTTTAAATATATAGTGCACGGTTTCTGCAGCGGACGCTAAAATGCGTTTTCTTAACGTAGGCCATACGAGAAAGTCCCAAATTGGCGTTATTATTCAGGCAAGCTGGCATAATATTATTTCAACTTTCAAATAAGCTTATAGTGTATTGTAACAAATTTAGCACAAATGTGATGTACAATTCGCAAAAACATACGAACAACCTCCACCAACACCCGAAAATGATTACTTTTTGAAAAAACAAGTGCTTCCTAATTAGTTAATTGACACCACATACTGCTCGCTATCTTAAAACAAAAAACAAATGCGTTGTATTGTGCTTTGCCAATACAAAGTTTTGTTAATTGACTACTGTACTGTTATTATTATCGTTGGTAGGAAATAGAGATCTTAGTATGAAGCAAGAATAATGCGATAGTGATCGACCATTCCTTACGTGCAGTTAATTGTCTCAATCAAATAATGCGAATCTGAACGCTGTGTTCGCGGAAAAATGGTCATAACTAAGTACAATGGGTTTATTTATGCAGCATGCCCGCAAACGAAATTTGGTTCGCGCCGAAAACTGCGTAGAATGCTTCCAAAGCGAATTTTTAGGCCCAGCTTAGACTGTGCGTAAAATCCTGAACGTACGGGCGTGTCGTTAGTTTGTTTGAAAGAAC
This sequence comes from Trididemnum nubilum, assembly GCA_963965965.1. Lineage (NCBI taxonomy): Eukaryota > Metazoa > Chordata > Ascidiacea > Aplousobranchia > Didemnidae > Trididemnum > Trididemnum nubilum. Next base: position 6,423,886 of record OZ014485.1, on the reverse strand, counting down.
TGACTGCTGGAACGCTGGTAAGGCGATACGATGGGCGTACCAAATTTTGATTTAAAATAAACTAAAGAGGAACTTTTACACTCACGATTTTACGCACAGTGTAGATCAGCAAAAGGCGGATGGCGTCTGCGCGACTTTTTGCTCGCAACCAGCGCACTCAGTTTAGACTTCGACACAACTTGAACAACGTCGCCGACTCGCTGCTCTAATAGACAGCGAGAACACTGTTACAAATCAACACAGCTACACGGTGTAATACGCGGATATAGAAATTAATCAAAACACATTTCCTAAAAATAAATTAGCGGACTATTTTCTGTAATAAGCATTTGACATCATGTAGCTTGGAGTGGTAAGATTAATTTAAACCAGCCGATCCCCCAAACCCAACCGAAAATAAAATTAAAGGATCAAACTGGCTTCGTAGCCACGCTTTTGGTAAACTGCAAAAACTTTTTGAGCAATATTATATTAATTTTGGCGCTTTTCAGGCAAACAGGTTCTCCAGGCTGTTGGTTTAAATGTAGGCCTACATAAGGCGGTTTAGTCCAATTACGTCTGATATCTTTTTCAGTGTAAACGCAAAAAAAAAACAAAAACGGAAAACAAGTAAAATGCATGCAATCAAATGACATACGCATAAATACGCGTGATCGGTAAAACGGACCCAATACAGTATAATAAAAAATCAATTTCGACGTTAAAGATATATGGATTGTCAATCAATCAATCAATCAATTGTTTATTTTGTCGCGATTACAACACAGTTTCAATTGATATCATCACGAAAAAGTAAAAACAAACGATTAGTAAAAAAGCAGCTTAAAAAATTTAGGTAATTCAGCGACAGGGAGGCTACGAAAAGACCTCATCGGTCATCGAGTCAAAGCAGCCACCCTATATGTCCGCAATTCGAAGAGAATTGTTGAACGTCAAAAAACAAAATGCTATTTTTTCTTTTTAAGAACTTTAAGTCTATCAATTGCTCGAGTAAAATGCGACAACAAGTGGTCAAGCTCATAATCAGATGTACAATTGTAAAAGATATTCTTTGAGTTTGACTTTAAAGGAATGCTTGGGAAGATTTTGTATTTCCATGGGTATTGAGTTCCACACGGAAACACCCTGATACCTGATGCTACGTTGCAAGCGGTTTGTGCGATAAAGAGGAATATGCAATTTGTTTTTGTTTGAACTGGATCTGGTAAAGCGATGGGAAATTTGCGAGGATTTTTGGAAAAGATGAGAAAATACGGAAGAGGATGGCAGTTTGTCATGTAAAAAATCATGAACTAGTTTGGCAATTTCAAATTTATACAAATCAGTAAGTTTCAGAATTTTTAGTTGACCGTAAAATGGAGTTGGACTTTCTCTGGTAGTACCACCACCTATAATTTTAACAGCTTTATTTTGAAGACTTTCTAATTTACTCATATAGGTAGGAAATGTAGATCCCCATGCGACCAATCCATAAAGAAGGTGAGGGTGAAATAGAGCGAAATAAATTTTACATAATGCCTCCCGAGGCAGCACGGCTTTCAATCTATATAGTATTCCGACGCCTCTAGATAATTTGCTTTCGATGATTTTTAAATGGTTCTGAAAATTCAGTTTGGAATCGATCATAACTCCTAAATATTTAGCAGTTTCTGAGATTGTTATCGGGGAATTATCAATTGTGATATTGACGTTAGTAATTTGGGTGTTTAGTTTTGGGGAGATTAGGATTGCGGTAGATTTTGATGGGTTTATAGTTAGTTTATTGGCATTACACCAATTATGGAGTTTTTTTAGTTCCATGTTCATTTTATCCTGCAAAGTCCTTACTTTTTCATGGTTAATTATTACGCAAGTATCATCAGCAAATAGCCTTGGTGAGGTTTCAATAGCCGCGGGCATGTCATTAATATATATCAGAAATAAAAGGGGGCCTAACGTACTTCCTTGTGGGACTCCGAAATTATTCCGCTGTGTTTTAGAGTTAACACCATTTAAGCTAACGAATTGTTCTCTTTCAAGATAAGAGTTGATAAGATTTAGCGGGGAGCCACGTATTCCGTAATGGTCGAGCTTACATAGTAGGGTCCTGTGACAAATAGTGTCAAAAGCCTTTTTTAAATCAAGAAATATCGCTCCAGTGCAATGTTTTTTATGGATGTTGTCATAAACAGTAGTGACAATGTCTAATAGAGCGTGTGAAGTAGAAATATTCTTTCGAAAGCTGTACTGCTCTGGAATTAGGATCTTATGTTTATCAAAAAAACAAACGAATCGTTTATACAGCATTCCCTCAAAGATTTTTGAAAAACAAGTAAGGATAGAAATCGGCCTGTAGTTGCTGGGGTTGCTTTTGTTCCCATTTTTGTGAATGGCGACAATTTTTGCTATTTTACAAGCATCAGGAAAAATACCATTTTCGAAGGAAAATTTGACAAACACACAAAGATAGTTGGCAATTACAAAAGGGGCTGTTTTAAGGAAGAAAGGAGGAATATTGCCATGGCCGACAGCTTTGTTCACATTAAGGGAACAGATGAGTTCCACGATTTCATTGACAGTCGGAGGCTCAAGAAAAAAAGATGAAGCTGTGCGCTTTTTTAAAAAAATTTTAAAAGGTTCGTTAGGTTGCAATGAAATGTTGTTGGCTAATTTTTTACCAATAGTGCAAAAAAAGTTATTAAATTCTTCACATTTATCTGTTACGCTACAGTTACCGCATATTTCACTGATTTGGGAACTAGTAGTAGGTACTTTAGACGTTTTTCCCGACGCAGGAAGTAATTTTCGTAAAATTTCCCATGTCTTTTTCGCGTCACCTTGGTGGTTTTGCAATTTAGATTTAAAATAGGAACGTTTAGACATTGCTTTTATTTTAGTAAGCTTGTTGGAGTATCGTTTGAAAAACAATTTTTGACTTGCATTACCGTGCAGAAAATGGGTTTTAAACATGAAATTCTTCTTCTTAATTGATGTTAGAATTCCTTTAGTAATCCAAGGTTTTTTAAGCAATTTTCTTTGCCTTCTTGAATACCTTTTTAAGGGAGCATGTTGACTGATAGTTTTAGATATTAGTCTGTAGAATTCATTGAAAATTTCATTAAAATTGTTTCGAGTGAGGTCAGGGACACTTGAGAAATAATTGGCCAGAGTTTGATTCAAGTCTTCGTTAAACGTGTCGCTGTCAAATTTTGATTTGTCGCGAAAATAGCCAAATGATTCTTCAGCTTTTTTATAGGTAGGCACATTACCTATTTGGCAGTAAATCGGGTAGTGGTCGCTAATGACTTGCGTTTGTATTACTCCGGGTTCAAGACTACGCTTAATGTCATTCGTTAAAACGTGGTCAATTATTGTGGCACTAACGTCAGTGACTCTGGTTGGCAATGTGATAAGCGGTAGAACACCATGACTTAGTAACATATTTATATACCGATTAGCAGCGATTGATCGATGAACGGGAGATATGTTGATGTTAATATCGCCAAGAACGAAAAAGGTTTCATTGCTTGAACATAATTCAGTTATACAAGTTGACAGATCTTCGATAAAATTGTCTACCTTAGAAGCATCAGGGTGACGGTAAACAATACCAATGGTAAAGGTCCAGCCCATATTATTGTTTAAATGTATCCATAAAGATTCAGAATTTGCGAGTGCAAATTGGTTTTGGCATATTCTAAAACTCATATCATCATGAACATACACTGCCACACCGCCAACCCTATTAATCACAGGACTAACGTGAGCAAAGCTGTAATTTTCAAGGCCAAGATTTAGAAGGGGTTGAGATATAATTTGAGATTCTGAGATACATATAACATGAGGTTTATGTTTCAGAGGTTCTAAAAAATCAGAAAAGGAGTCGAAATTTTTATGCAATGATCTCGCATTCACATGTAGTAGCATCAAGGTATTACGGTCGTTAAAATCGTTAAAGGTAAAATTAGCATCACGATACTTGCATTTTTTAATGTTTTTTGTAAGTGAGCCGAACAAGCTGTCGCACAAGTCGAACTGATCAACAAGAATATTTGTGGCTGTTTGACTCGGACAGACAAAGTTGAGTAGATCCCCGTCATTCTAAGTATCAAACGCCGTGCCATTGATTGCAGGAGAGCAGTCAAGTTGAGTGGGGTTGAAAGAATTGTCAAGATTCATTATGAACAAGGTGAGCACATGAAAAAACAAAACTCACAAAGTCAGCAAACTGCACTGAAACACAACAATACACGAGCCCTGAATTAATAGGAAAAAATCAAATTCTATCAGATTGAGCAAATTTGGCTATTCATTAATAGGAAGCAGAGCCAGGTCTTCTATTCTAACGGTAGAATTACTGAAAAAATAACTCTGTCATTGAATATTGTAAGAGTATTAAGTCCAAGAGTAAGTGTGACCAATCCAGTCATGTTATAATTATACCACGTGAACCTGTAGTAGCATCAAAAAAGGAATAGGGTATTGTACTGTATGTTTACGACTCATTAAAAAATTAAAGTCAATTATTATTGGGGCAAATATGGTAATAAAATGAGTATTACATAAGAACACAAGAACACTTAGCAAGCCATCTCTGAGTTAGGCAATGGCAAACGCAGTTTAGTTAAAAGCTCGTTTACCTTCAATTAAAAGACAGTATTCACCATTTTTTATCATCCAAGTTGCCTGTTTATGATTGCGCCGGGCTTCCTTGTAAAGAGGAAGTAACTTCTTTTTTTGTTGGTAAAGCTCGTTTGGCAAATGTTCAGTCACAAACACTTGGCTCTTCAAGTCCTTCTCACGGTCCTGATTGTAAGTTTTCAAAAATTTCAGGCGCTGCATAATCATTACTTTATCGTTGTTGTTTGCCAGTTTAAATATTATCGGCCGGTTGACTTTGACACCATTAGTTTTAAGAGGATGTTGGGGCAGTCTGTGTACGTCGACCACTTTCAAGTCATTCGCTTTCTCTAACTGGAGGGCTTCAGTTAAAAAGTTTCGAAATATGCTGTTGGTTGGAGTACGAGTCTCCCAGTCGTTATCCGGGTTTTCTTCTAAGCCGTGCACTAATAAGTTGAATCGTTTGTTATAAGCATCGCGACTAAGTTGTTCACGTTTAACGGCCTCAATATAATTTTTAGTTTCATCAGTTAATTCGGCAATTTTCTGTTCCTGTTCATCACACCGCTTTTTAAGGTCTTCAAGTTTGCTGACGTCAGCCTTTCTTTCCACAATTTTATCTATTTTTTCCTCGTACTCGTCAAGTGAACTTTTTAGTTCATCAACTTTACTAGCATCAGCTTTATTATCAAGAATTTCTTCTATGGCTTCACATCTTTTGGTAAATTTTACATCCAATGACAAAATTTCTGTGTGATAAGCAGCAATCGTTTCCTCAAGTTTGTCAAGGCGCTTCGTCACTTTTTGTTCAATAATTTTCTCAAACGTTCGGATCATATCTTCCATTTTTAATAAAACCGGTAGTAGCTAAGAATTTAGGTAACAATAATTCAACCAGTATAATCTTTTGTCAAATTATTTGCTCTTGTAATCTTTTACTGCCAACGCTTGAGACCTGTTCAATTTTTTGCTTTGTTTTGATAAACGTTACAGCTGCAGCTGCCGATCTCTGTCAAATTGCTTCTGCTCAAAATTTGCGTGTTTACTCCATGACTGCAAACTGCAAACTCCATGACTGCAAACTGCAAACTCATTCTCTTAGAAGAGATTTGCTTTCCTTCAGCAATTAGTATTTTTTTTTCCGAATGCTTTCAATTAAAATATTCTCGAAATTTATTAGCGTCAAAATACGATTTGACTATGGTGACATTTAATTCGTGGACTGATACAAGTCAGTTCTCAGCCACCCCAAATTCTCACCGGTATCTGATTTTACTTTTTGGAAAATAATGAGTTTTGAAACAAAATGGATTGCGTTTTTTGATGCAAAATCGCGATGCTTTCTGTCTCATTCACGTTCTCCAGCAAAAGCAATGCGGTATGCTGTCGAGACATTATCATTCTAAGACAACACGATACGGGCTACGTAATGATCGAACCAGAGTTGTAAACAAGCCGACTAGTTCAGGCCTGAACCCGAAAATATAAGCCCCAACCCGTCCTTAACCAGAAAACTAATTTGAAGCCCAAATCATGCCCGAAAAAAAAACAGAAAGTTGAGTTACGTTTGAAGAATTTAGCAATGTTGCCAAGTTATTTTGATTATATATATTTTTGTGCACCTAAGACAAAAAGCACGTCTGAGGCACGAATTTTTTGTCAACTTTAGGCCGGAGCCCGGCCCGACTTACAACTCTGGATCGAACAGTTTCAATAAATATCAACACTCACTCTGCAAGCATTCCCACTCTCTTGGTTTTGTTTCTACTCTGTGTTGCAAAAAGGCGACGAAGTGGTTAAATATTCTTGTTTCAATAAAATCCGTTTTTACGCGCGATCGTTATATAAATGAGCGTAATAGATAACTTTTTCTATCATGTTTACCTAAATTGCTTTTTTTGATTGTAATTCATTTCCATTGCTACATAAAAATAATTCACTTTGCCTTTTTGCTGCAAGCGTTTTTTCAACCCGAATATGTAGGAAACAATACAAGCTAGACGCCTGAAATTTTTTGAAGATAGAGAAGCTAATAACCTTGAAAAAATTTTTTTTTAAATGCAAAAGTTTCGATGTTGCTTATTTGCAATTCAGGGTAGAATTACACTCGAGTTGAGCGTTTTTAGTTTTTTGAAATTTTATCTTTTTTAAACAATTTTTGTAAAATTGTGTACTTTCAAAAGGAGGGGGGACTGGTCCCCCTAATCCCCCCTGGCTGCGCAGATGTCTACCTGAACAGTGAATTAATTAGTGAGATTAATTTATGTACGTAAATTGCGATATGCCAAAGCAATGCAAAACGAACCAACTGCTAAGACTCATGCACGGTCGTATCCTTTTTACCCGCCCAATGTCGGCAGCATGGCCGAGAAGGCAAGAGCGGACGACTCTGATCGCATGATCTGGGTTCAACTTGCACCCTGGTCACTTTGTTGCGTCTTTGGATAAGAGGCTTACGATGATTATCACTGCTTGGTGGCTTCGAACAAGCAATTTCAGTGGCCAAGAATTCGAAGAAATCCACGCGAACATTTGATCACTGGAAATGCGAATTTCTTCAAACACAAAGTAGCCATTGCAATGAAAAGTGTTCGGATCGTCCAACAGTTAGCATCTAACACTGTCCGATGACAGGGGATATATATGCATTACATTCCGCTTTTCCGGAAAAAAAAAAAAAGTAGACAGGGATGCTTTACTTTCCATTCAAATCGTACCATTCAAAACGAGAAAATTCAGACCTCCTTGAAAAGATATGTCTTAAAAGTGGAAAGCAATTAAAATCAAGGTTTCTAAATTATTAAGTTATACCATTAATTTCATTCTTAAAAATTTGACCTAACTGTTCAAGTGATTCAAAGTAATTCAAACACGTTATCTTTCTGCCACACTGACGGTTTTAGTGGCAGCACTGACGCTAATGAGTATCTGTGCCTCGGTGCTATCGTAAAGGATTGCTGATTGTTGCTACAGTAGTTACGTAGTGCAGCAGTTAACACTAGTCAGCAATGCGTTGCAATGGCACAGAATAAAGTTAGAGTTGCCAACTAAAATCATCAATGTTGTGCTAAAATTGGGGAACACAACGATCTAACTGACGCAGAATATATTCAAAACATGGGTCGAGAATGATAGATTCAACGCATGATGTAATTTAATAGTATAGTATTGTACTAATTTTAGAACCCCATAAATTTGCAAGCTATCCTGGTAGAAAGAAAAGCGTAGAATCGCTTACGATCCCTTTTTGTTCCAGTGAATGAGGCTTAGGATGCTACTTTGCATAGTTGAAAGTGAAGCAAGCCAGTGCTTACCAGAACTGTGAAAAGCAGGTGAAAATTTGACGCAAGTCACTCCACAAGATGAGACCCCTTCGTCGTGAGCTTGAGTTTGCATTGATTGCTATGAAAAAGATGTTAATGACTAGACCAAGTACAATATTGTTTTAAGACGGTTTGTTTCTCCTCCCTCCCCCCCCGCAAAAAAAAAACAACAACAAAGAAAAGAACACTTTGCCTTACATGACTTGAACATAGGACTAATGTCCACAATATTGCCATCATCTAACAATTTTCATCAAAACTAATTGACAATTCTCAAGCACTTCTTAAAAGACCTGTTATAATTGCAAAAAGCTATTGTTCAACATGGTACCAGAGTTCAAGGTTTAGCAAACTAAACCAAGTTACAATTGTCAAAACTGTGAAACACAATAAAAAAATTAACCCATAACAACCACAACTGTACAGCATTTTACCAGTAACTGCTGAGCATTGAACTTAATCCAGCAGTACACAACATACAATATAACAAACATACATGTGTAATATTCAAATAATAAAGTATAATATAACAAAACTTGGAACATTGTAGCTGAGCACCACAACAGCTTTATTGAATTCGTCCAAAACATGAATAAATATTATTACCTGAAAAGAGGATAGATCCCAAACTCTCAAATCACCCAATCCTGAACCAGTAACCATAAAAAAATCACAAGGAGTAAAAGCAGCAGCGTAAACGTTGCCTTCCGGGTGACCTGTGATTTTTCTAAAAAAATAGAACGGCTAGTTGTAACCTTGCAAGGCAAAAAAAAAACACTGAAACTTGAATAAAAAAAAAAATTTTTGCAATTTCTTGACATTTAACACCAAGCGTTTCAATAAAGTTCATGGCTAACTGGACAGTGGGCACACACATATATATTGCTATTCATTGCACGACGCACTCAGTTCTGGCCTAGTTACAAATCTTGAGCAACAACAAGAGTAGAGTTCTCAGCAGAAAATGAATTTTAATATTATTTTTGACAAAACACGTCAGTTCTTTTAAGCATGAATTTTCATGCATTAGCAAATCTATTCCACAAAGAAAAATAACTTGCTATTACATGCAATATTTCATCTTGAGAAGTCACTCAAAGCCTGAAAGTACTTGCAAGTAATAGTTACTATGTAACTCTGCGCTGTACACCAAAAATGTCTACAATTTCGAAACTTGTCAATTTACTAACTGGAAACCGTGTTGCTAAAAAGTGACTAATTTGTAATTAAATATCTTTAAGGACAACTGAGTATCGAAAAAAACAGAAATGCTTTGCTATGAGCGTTATCATACGCTATCATAGTATCTAGTTAAAATAGCTAAAAGCTAGGCGGTCCAGGTGCGTAGATCTTTGCAGTTACAGAAGCAAATACCTCACAACAGAATACAGATGAATTAAATGATAACAAGTATGGCACCTGATTAACTTCTTGCTTCCAATATCCCATAGAGCTATGGATCCATCATATGAACCAGTGACGAGCAACAAAGAATTGTTGGAAAATGAACAAATATCCACTGTGGTTGCATCAGAATGGCAAAATTTTGTCTCAAGCTAAAACAAATGCAAGTGATTAAAACATGATAAAAGAGCACAAGTTGGGCCAATTGGCTCACACCATTTAATGTACAGTGCATCATCAATTATCTGGCTCCCGATTAACCGGGCCAGGTTCAACAGGTAGGGACATTCAATTATTTAGTCTAAAATCTACACGTTTTACAGAGGGAAAAAACTAGAAAGTCAAAAAGCAATGTTGTCAAGAAGCTCGTTTCTTATTTTGTAAATCATATTACCATGTGGTGGATGGTAGATACCCTATGATAGATACTTTTCTTATCCGGTAAGATTTTGGAAAAAGGTTGCCTGACTTGACCGTATAATCAAGGATGCACTGCACATGCAAAATATAATAGTTAGAACCTGCAAGAACATTTCCAGCCACTTTTGCCAATCAAGACCAAGAACTTTTTTGTGAAACAAAAAGCTCTAACACTTTCTTTCAGGAGCTGCTGAAAGTTTTCTCTGATTAGCAGTTATTTTACATTAACACAGCTTTTAGAACCCGTTAACTGCATGATCTTTCTTAGAAAATTATCAAACTAACTGCAAAATTTGTATTGTTTGATTGAATTTTCTCCGTGAGACAAACGTGTGAAAATTTTTTCTTTGTTAGCAGCAATACTTGGTTACCAATCCTTATCTTGACACAATAATTTTTTTTGAATTAAACTGAGATAACCAAAGTGCAATTAACTTAAGCAAGGACTGAAGGCAAAATCGATAGGGGTATCCTAAGTTAGGACACCCATATTAGGTTAGTTTGGCAATGACTTCATCCTTTTTGACCCAGCTGTTCCTGAGATACTCTACTTCAAACATAATGTAACCTTTTTAAAATCCAAATTTTATCAGCAAACCAGCATTTTTATTGGGCACATGCCGACTTGTTTTCAAATTTTCCATTGTTTGATACAAAAAAATCACAAAGTTTTTGAGCACTTGCCGTCTCACCAACACCTATGAGGAAACAGTGTTCAAACGCAACATAGGAGCGTATGTTATAATTGTTACCGGCAACCCTGATGCTTCAATGCAGTAGCCTAGCCCACAAAAGCCTATATTGACTTATATGTTGATTAAAAGGCCTTAGTGGCTTAGTCTTAATTGCGACATTGCCATAGGATAGAACTAAGATGGTGTTGCCGATGTTATTAACATCTGTGTTGTCAATAAAAATTATGATTAGAGGCCCCTTTGTCATGTTTGAAGGAGAATATCTCTGAAATGGCTGGATCAAGAATGATGAAGTCAAAGTAATCTAATCTAATAGGACTGGCCTAACTTTATACACCCCCATTGATTTAACCTTCAGTCGTCATTTAAAGTAACTGCATTAGTTTGATGATGAAGCATTGTTTAAACATTTATCCACCCTTCTAAAATGCCAATACTAAAATTGAGTAATAAGATTTTCAATGACGCCACAAAGCAAGAATGCAAAAAAGTTGAATTATATAATCTGCAGCCCTAACAATCATTCTGAATATTACACTACAATTTTTATTTTTCATATGGTTTGAAAAGTTTTATTTTAATTACCAATTTATAAGAACTGGCTGGAAGGTAAGATAAGCAAATAGAAGCAAGAGTGTAGTTAGTTGAAAATGCTCAGCAGAGTTTTCCACTAATAATGCCAAACATCAAGAAACTGTGGAGTAGGTAGACTTCAAAAGAAACACAGTTTTACTCTTCATCACGTAGGTTTTTGATGCTTTTGTTATCATTGTGAGGTTGGTTAAAATGTGCATACAATAATGACTTCTACATTGATATTTACAAGAAAAATTATTGACGAACACAGAACTGCAATTTGGTGACTTGAATATGTATTATTGAGTAAATTTTTTTGCAGTTTTCTTTTCTTGCAAGAATAACAATTACGGCCCCAGAAATTTGCCACTAAAATTTGAGACTGGTAGCAATATTAAATAACAAATTTTTGTAACACACGGCAAAAGGTAATTGATTGATTGCTAATTATAGTTGTGATTCAAACAAGTCTGCCTCTGCTGTGCTTGGGAAAAACAGTGGAAGCAGAGTAGTAAACATTTCCCGTGTTTTAGCTATACTTTGAATACATGAATACAATGAGGTTATTACATTTGTTATGCATCTAAGCTTAACTTCATTAGTAGATTTTAATCACACATTATTCATGAAACACAATCAAAGTGATCATGTAAGAAGGATGGCTCGAGTATATTTTAAATTTAGTTGATGGCAGAACTCAATCTATAAAAATAGTTTTGGTGAAAAAATCGGTAAAATGACATCATAAATGGTTTGATGACTCAATCATTTTGTCATTTGATTGATTAGTGATCATATACCCTACTTGTGGGTAAATGTAGACCGCAAAAAATTGAAAAAAGTTATAACGTCATTTTTCTGGTCTCGTTTGTTAAACCAAAGTCTCAGGAAAACTTTGCAATCTTGGACAAGTCCGTCTTCACTGAAGTCGAGCTGTTAACTGTTGCCAAACTTTGAGAGCCTACACACCAACAAAATACCTTTGTGGTTGTATCTGTGCAATGAAAGACATAGGCATTGCCATCACTACACCCAGCTGCTAACAAATGTCCTGAAGTTGTGAATTCCAAATAATTTACTCCAAATTGAAAGTCTTCAATAGGAGAAAAAGGCAATTCATGAAAAGTGTGAGAAGAATACACTCGAACTGTTTTATCTCCTGCAAACATATTCTAATTAAAACAAAGATTTATTTTTCCTTGTTGTTGACAGCTTTGAGTTTTGCACTGAGTAAAAGGTAGTTTCAGTTAGCAGCTAAGAAACAAAGAATATCAGATATTAGACTGTATTTTACTAGAAAGAAAAGTGAAAATTCCTTCTAGGGATGTCCACTTCAAAATAATTATGTACCTATTCTAGAATAATTGCAAATCTTTTTTTTTCGAATCCAAAATTCTAAATCCTAAATCAATGAAATGGCCGTCAGTACTATTTTGATATCAATTCAACACTTAACTGCTCGACCACTGAACAACAAAAAAACTCCAACATTTGTTTCACTTTTAATGAATGTATAGCCAGTACAATGAGTACATGGATTACAGCACTATAAATCACATGATTATTGATTATTCTCATTCTGCAGTGCTTCATCAGTTTCTCTGAATTCTTCATTTTCATTTTAACCATCATTTCTAGATGTTATCAGGGAAAGGAAACAGGCCCACAACCAGGGGAGGCTTAGCCCTTCTAGAGAAAATCACGCCATCGTAATAACCAGGTCAAAAGGACGTATCCCAAAGCAGTCAACCAGCTTGGTTGAACAAATTTTTCACTTGCAGTTTTTCTTCACAACTAAACCCAATCCTAAAAACGAAACCGGTTTGAAATAAGAGTCGGTTCCATAGGATTCGGTATTCTGAAATGGACATCCCTAATTCTTTTGTGCATTTTTTTTATAGTACATCAAGCAGCAAGCAACGGGCAGGCATCTTCAAGCACTAGAAAATTATTCAGCATGAGGTCAACTAAATATATCCAACATACAGGGTGTCCACAAAGTCTTTACACAGTTTAAATAATTTGTCAATATTAATTGTCCAAAGACTTTGTGAACACCCTGCATAAGCATATAATCAATCAATAACAGCACCACTATTGCTTTTGGCTTCTTTCACTTGTTAGCTATGTACTGTACCTACTGCATCTACTTCAAAATGCCACTACTACATTAATTATACTGTCAGTACGCTAAACGTATTTGAAAAAATAAAAAATGGCCAACTTTTTACGTCAGCAGTGTATACATTTAAAAGCCAACACTTGCTTTTTTTTGATAAGCTTTAAAAAAAAGATTCCACTCATTGCACAATGCACAGAGACACAATTTTGCAACATAGGATAGCAGCAAAAATGCTACCTTTTCATGCTGTTAATGAACGACTTGATGCTTTGAGGCTTGCAACATGCTTTGAGGCTGGTTCAGATTTCCAGTGTGCATCTATCTCTCTAGGTTAAATAATTTATTAAACCAATAGAGGCATACTGTATTGTGGAGTCCTATGCAGTAATTATTCTAAGACTCTAAGTGCAAAAAATGCCCCCAAAAAAGAAAGTGGCTATTTTGCCTCTATAGGAAAAATAGAGTTTTTCCTCTGCTTGGGTTAGGGTAAGGGTTTGGGTTGGGATTAGGATTAGGGTTAAAGTTTGGGTTAGGATTAGAGTTAGGGCTGTTTTGGCACTTGCGGCAAAATAGCGGTTAGGACTATTTTGCCTCCAAATGGCAAAGTAACATGGGGCTGTTTTGCCTCTAGAGGCAAAATAGTCACTGCCAAAATAAAAAAAAACAACAAAATAATTCTGGCATTTTTGCATAAGTGCGAAAGTTGTTTTGGCGTCTTGAAGTTTTATTTTATGGAAAAATAATTATTTAATATTGAAAAGGATATAAAACCACATTTAGCTGCTAGGTGCTTCAGTGATTCAATAATTTGAAACAGCTAAGTCCCACCATGTGGCAATATCTGAAACTGATATAAATCATAAATTGTATGAATCCCCATTGGAAAGTTTACGTGTTGTGCCGAAAAAAATCCAGCACATAGAATCATGAAATCTTGCAAAACTTTTTGAGTTGGCACAAAAAACACCAAAATAAGTTTGACACAGCGCAGAACTCCCGAACGTAAAATACAACACGAACAACACCCAGATACTGTATTCATGATCCCTAGGAGTAAAGACTTTTTTAGAGGTTTAGTTGCAGAGAAAAGAAAGGGTGAGAATTTTGGAAAAGAGCTGTGTCTGTCAAATTGGCATGCATTTTGCACACAAAGAACAAATTAGTGCTAGATTACCTCAAAAATCCTGCACAGTGCATTTAAACTTTCCGAGTTCCAACAGGTGCCACAAACTAAGCAGTCTGCTTCTTTTCGGAAGCTCTGCCACCAGTGTATGAGTGATCTCGCTCCTCTCATGCATGCACTCATTAGGGTTAGGGCTGGATTTGGAGAATAGCTTAGATCGGTGAGAAGAAGAGAGTGCACGTACGCTCATACATGGGTCACAGAGCTTCTGAAAAAAAGCGAACAACTTATAAGCTATCATACTTAATAACATTTGCGATAAAATAACTTACACGCAGCACTTTTCTTGGCAGTTCACATAAAACAAAATATCATCAACAAGGCCCACAGCAGAAACAATGATAAATCAAAGTTGCAAGACTAAGCCTGAGACCTAGCAATTACAGAGTGGGCTAAATCAGAGGTACCGCATATTGTACAGCATAGATTACTGCCAGTATATACCGGATGGATGTATGATAGGATAAGCTAGGCTACTGGTACTGTACACTGTACAGTATTGATGATAGGCCTACCAGCCTACTGTACTGTAGACATTTTACCATTCACCATTTACAAAATCAGGCAAAAAATAAAGAATGGTTAACAAGTGCCAACTACACAGCTTTAAAGAATTTTTAACTGAGCTTACCAATGCAAACAAAGAGGTAGCCTACAGTACCTAAAACAGAAAAAGCTTGCAGTTTTAGCTTATGCCTTAAGTCAGAGACGAGGGGGGGCCTTGGCTGGCACTGTGCCATACCGGTAGGCCTAGCCTATATGCAGAGGTGGGCAATAACTACTTACTATAGTAAGTAGTTACTGTAACTAGTCATTTTTTAGTAACTGTAACTTAGTTGCTTTTTCAAAAGAGTAACAAAAGTGGGGACTAGTTACTATTTTGAGACATTAAAAAGTTACTAGTTTCAGGTACTTTTAGTTTTGGTACTGTTAAAAAAGGTTCTTTTATTGTTAGATTTTGGTTACATGAAACACTTCTATGTAATCCCCGTTGGCGCTACGGATTACAGATTTTTTATTGCGCGCTAACGTGGCAACCCTAACCATGCTGTGAGAAGATATTAGTACGTTTTTACATTAAAGACCTCCTTTTAGTGATCTACTAAGTTACGTTCTAATATCTTTCCTGCTGGGATTGTTCTGATTGTGTAATTTTTACCAATAGCGTGTAGTGTTCGTTCAGCAGATAACGTTGTTGTTAATATAGCTGCTTTACCCCTTTTGTTGCTTTTCATTTTGAAATAATATTTTAAAACACAAAAACAGCTTGGGCAAAGACATTTTGAAACCCAAACATTCTGGTCTCAACAATACACATTTTGAGATGCTTGCTTTCTTGAAAGGCATTAAATAAAGAGCATCAATGTGTTACGTTGTATAATTTTGTTATAACAACAGCAACAATAGCCATAAGCAGCGTGCGCAGAGGCACCACATAAAAATTAGAAAATGAATAGAGAAAGAAATCTGTTAATACCGGTTCCAAAGTACAAAATTAATGTTTTCGATACTTAATTCATATCGGTAACCAGAGGCGTTGTTAGGGATGGTGGCACCTAGGGCGGGATTAAGTGGTGTCACCCCTTTTAGGTCCAAAAATAAGTGAAGACCAAAAAAAGAAAAAGGTCTTTGCCGTAAAAATTACAGGGTTTTTGGTCCCAATGAGGTTGGAGACCAAATAAAATGAAAAAACAAGGTCTTCACCACAAATCAGTGTAGTTATGGTTTCACATCATAATATGGTGTCACTGCAAATGGTGTCACCCGGGGCGGGTCGCCCCCCCCCCCCCCCCTAGTGATGCCACTGCCAGTAACTAGAATGTGACGTCGCAAGTGATATCCAGGGACTTTGTGGAAGTATGTAACTTTACTGAACTAAACAACTTTACAACTGCGTTAAGCATGTTTATTGTTGCTGATAGTCAGATCTGAAATACTCTGCTTTCAAATTTCATAATGTTCCATTAACTTGATCAGGTTTGAGGTTAACGGCTTTCAAAATTTTGCATAAATTCCCATAATTACTTTCTATAATTAAAAACATGATTAATCAGTAAACTACAAAAAACTATAGGATATATACCAGTGAATTAACACAAAAGATTGTCGACCACTAACAAGCTATTCTTGCCATTAACTAATGCATATTTTCTGCTCGAACTTCGATTGATTATGTGTGTTTGTTCAGATAAAAGCTACAATTTATTGTCTATTTACAGTCGTGTTGGCAGATGAGGGCATCAAAATGAAGGCATAGAGAAAAGCTTCCGGCATAAAACGATCGATTTAGTAAATTCCCAGGCAAGAATGAGGAGTGGGAAACCATAATGCTTACATAAGTTATACACTGAAAAATTGGAATGCGATTAGCTTACAGGGCCCATTTGGCATGATCTTTTGAATGTGGTCCACCAAATTTTGTTACCTTTAATCTTGGATCTATATTAACCTATTCAATAGATTTAGTTTGTTTAGCTTTTGTAGTTAATGGGGGCAGGTGTCAACATAATTGGAGGGCCTCTATAGTATAGCATCCCAAAAATTTTTTACGTTATTGTATTACCTATGTTGAAAATTTCATTTTTCTTTAAGCTTGAGTGGTTAAAAAATTTGAAAGAGATATTTGAGGAGGACTACCCAATTTGTGGCAATTAAAATTAGTCATAACTTTATCTTTCCTTTCTTTCTTAATCTTTCTTAAGCCAAGCTTAAATGGTTGAAAAGTTTAAAATTTTGAGGACCTACTTTAGGGACCCCCATTTTGGTACCCCCAAATTTTGTCAAATTTCATACTTACCTTATATTTCCTTCCTTAAAAATTTCATTGGTCTAGCTTTAAAGATGAAAAAGTTTAAATTTTGAACAGGCCGTTTGGGGGAGACCCCCCATCGTGACACCCCTGATTTCAGATGGGTACCAGTAATTTTGGATATCTATAATAGCTCATAGTATGATCCACATGCGATTTGTGGTTTAAAAAAAGATAATGAAAGAAAAAAAAAACAACGAAAAATTTTATGCAGGGCGAAATAAGTAAATATGACCATGATAAAGGTCGCAAGTAGCATGTTCAAAAAACATAACCTTTTTTTCGTTAATGTTGGTAGTTATCGAGATATAGCGGTTTAAAATTGTCCACTTTTTGCTAATTTTTGGCCTCTGAAACCGCGATCACGTGACTAGGCGCCTCCAAACTTGGTGAGCATAGCCTACAGTCTCTATTTACACCCAATTTGTGCTCAAACTTCAACATTCCACGTTCAGCAAATTTATAGCTAAAGCAAATTAATAAATTTTCGAGACAAAAATGACAGTTTCTTCTCAAATTTAGAGTTCCTAAATCACGATCACGTGACCTACCTGTAGGTTCCTCAAAATTGGCATACATGATGCTTTTAATTAGATTATTGTCCCATTATATCCAAAATTCAACTTTCTACATTGAATCGTTTTTTAGTTCTGAGCAAATTATTAAATTTCGCTGCTCATCTATCAAAACGGCCGAGTAAAAACAAACGTCCTACGCGCAGGCGCATGAAGTCCAAATTAAATATATTAAACTGTTAAAAGTAACAGTAACTAGTTATTTTTTCAAAATGGTAACTGTAGCTTAGTTACTTTTTTTGCCAACTAACTGTAACTGTAACTCAGTTACTTTTACAAAGTAATTTGCCCACCACTGCCTATCATATACGGCAAGATTGGATCTGCTTTTCTGTTTTCCATACCGGTATGTGTCCAACTCTAAGATACAGTATAAGATTTAACCGATCAGTGGTCAAGTGGATAGAGCGTCTGCTACTGAAACGGTAGACTCGGGTTCGATTCCCGGTCGGGTCATACGAAAGACTATGAAAATTGGTAGGCCTATTCACAGCTTTCCTGCTTGACGTTCAGCAATTAGAGGGACAGTATGAAGCCTCCGCAGAATGTGGTAGACAGGTGGGCTGGTGGCAGCTTAACTCGAAGACCGAAAGGTCCTTTCGCTGTCTCCTGGCCAAGGCGACTTGGTGAATAAAATGTAATTACAGTAACCTTAGCTGCTTGCTTACCTGAACATGTTGCAAAATGTTCATCAGAAAAAGCACAACAGTTAACTTCTTTGGTATGATTTTCCAATAAACAGTAAGTTTGCATGTCTTATTTTACAGTTTTCTGTTTTTTTTTTTAACACTAGTCAATCCTGCTTTCAACAAATTTTGCAAAGCGGTAAAGTCTAGCTAGAACACCAAAAAAAAAACAGTCAGAATCAACACGCTTGAGTGATTTTCCAATTTTAATTTTGTGGCTCAAGGTATTTGATTGGTCATTGTGCTTATTGCAGGTATGCCTCAATGCCACGAGTGAATACCAGACTTTTGTGGATGAAGTAAATGATGCTCTTCTACGAGTATCAGCTACAGAATCTATAGTCCTTATGGGGGATTTTAACGCACATGTTTGTACAGACACAGATACGTGGAATGGTGTGATCAGAAAACATGGAGTTGTAGCAGCTTGATCGATTGCTTGCCGTTGCATCATCCGTAATTGCCTTTTTTATGACTTTACAGTAATTTATTCACCGTGCATTTGTTTTTGCGTGTTGCAATTCAGTTGACTTAAAACCACTTTGTAGAATGCACGGCTAATTTTGCAGTTCAGTTGGCTTTAAATTATAACGAAAATGTAAACGCATGGCAATTTTGTAATTAAACCGACAATTTTCAACCCTAATTCTTGGTATTTACTTACTCAAGAGGCCTGCAGGATCGTTCGACGAGTATACTCAGCCTTGAGAAAAGAGATATAACTTTACTAGCCAAGAAGTCTACATCTGGTGTCCCTTGGTGAGGAAATTCTCACTGGTGAGGCGACGTCCTGCAGGCCAGCGACATCAACAAAGGTAGCAACAAGCAAGAAATTAACAAAGACAGTAACAAGCAACAACGCAAGTCATCAACAAAGACAAAAACAAGCAAGACACCAGAGGTGGAGTCCACGAGGACGTCCTTTGCCTCGAGGACAGATCTTGAAGTCCTTGGCCTTGGCCTCGAGGCTAGAGATGGTGCGGTGCACAAAATTCTTGTCCGCAAACTGCACCGCACCGCTCAATTCTATCCGCATACCGCACTGCACCGCAAAAAGTTTGTGAACTCAATACACCGCACCGCAAATCCTACCGTAAGCCAAAATATAATGGTTAACAGTATTGCCTAACACCAATACTGTGTCTTACTGCATGCAAAATTACAAACCAAACAGGTAGGCACCCCTTGGTCCACCTGATGCTACTTAAACAATAGCTTCAGATAATGGTTTGGTCTAAACTGTTACTTAACTAAACAAGCCAATTAACCCAATCCTTGATGATAGATTTCAGTTCAATTTTAACTAATAAAAAAATATCCCAATCACGAATCAAACCATGGACATTACCGGTATGTTTGGAATACTGAATATATCAGCACTTCCACTTTAGAAGTTCCAACTGCCAAAGTTTGATGGCTGCATTCATGCAAACAGTAGCACTGAAAGCACAGTCACATCTGACATTATTACTAGGCTTGCCAGAGTAAGTTATGGTCATGCTTGATATGGTAAGTTACAATGTATTGCTCAAAGTTTCTTAAGCTTAAAGTGAAGAATTGTTATGCAAAAGTAGTTTTAACCATTCCATCTAATTTTTTGTAACAGGATATCACATATGCTATGGGAATACTACCGGTAATAAGTATAAATGAAAAGGGTGGTTTAACGTTAAGCACTTTGTACTTCTGCACAATCAGTCAACGAGCATCGACATGTTAAATTTGAACCATAATACAAGCAATTATTACTAACTATAACAGTACAATATCTGTATATCTATTGTTGATTTCAAATTGAGAGAAAAAGATATACTGACATCTCATTATGGCTCCTCTTGAAACAGTGAAATCTGAAGCTACTTTACGCTGTACAGTACAGGAATAGGTTGGCGAGTGGGGTTGGGTGACTGATAGTGATACTACCTACAATCACACAAAAAAATTTCTAACTATCAATTTGAAATTCCTAACTCACTGCTCACACTACAACTGACAATACTCTGGTACTGTAGATTCAAGCACTCAATAAAATTTTGTCATGCTCTCAGTAGCCTACCACTAAATACTAATGCTTCAATGATAAACTTTAATTTTCAATATAATGGAACCTATGGTTTTTAGAAATAGCCACTAGCCTGCTAGCCTTGGAACTGTGATACACTGGCATATATGCAACAAACTCAACTTCACTAGGCTACACGTCAAAAAGCTTAAGTAGACTTACCGTACCAGACTAGGCCTACTAGTACACAGTAGCCTAGTCCCTGAGTCATCAGTAAGCAACTCTGTACTGGTATTTCATTAGGCCAACCAGTAGGCTATCACATATGATACCAGTATCACTATCAGGCTGCAGTAGCCTATTGGTGCAAGTTGTGTACCGGTAGGCTACTTACAAGTAGTACCGGTAAGTAGGCCTATCGGTACCTGCTTACAGTTTGACTATAATTAATTGTCAAATTCTATGCAGGTACCGATATTTACTACTTGTAAGTATAAACTTGTGCCCAATACTGTATTAGTAATATCACCTCATCTGTTACCGGTAGTGTCTGGTGTTACGCAGTATACTGTATAGCCTATACCGGAGTGCAATGGCCTAGGGTATTACCATAAGTACCAGTACAGAAGTGCACCAGCCTATCCAGCCCAACTCAGAGCTTACCAGTACAAGCTGCATTACTATTACCGGTAGGGTGTTAGACTGTAGATACGCTCGGTAGGCCTATGATTTGAAGGTTACACCTAGGCTACTGGTACACCATGGTACCTAACAGGCTACATTGAGACTGAATTTAACAACTGAGATAGAGTGACTGCTTCCTAACCTAATCCTAAGAAGTGGTCTCATCCTCCACGCTGCAGCTGCACTGCACTGCAAAACTACTGGAATTTTTCACGCTGCGCCGCGCTGTTGGCTAACCGCGTACGCGGCCGCGTACGCTGCGCGGCTACCATCTCTACTCGAGGCCTCAAGTCCTCAAAAATTGGCCTGTCTTCGGCTCGAGGACAGCAGTATTTTTTGAATTGTTAAAATTTTGTGGAGCGCTTGAAAAATTTTTGTGAAGACCTTTTTTTTTTTTTTTTTGGAGATCGCCTAAAAAATTTTTGTGAAGTTTTTTTTGGAGAGCACTTGCGCTTGTGTCCTTGGTCCTTGGCCTTGGCCTCGAGCATTCCTGTCCTTGGCCTCGAGAGTGTCTGTCCTCGGAAAGGCTGTCCTTGGCCTTGGGCTTGGCTTTGGATTTTTTTTTTGTGTCCTTGGCCTTGGCCTCGAGCCTTGTGTCCTCGACTCCACCTCTTTAAGACACCAACAAGAGCAACAACGACAACAGCTTCAAGTAATCATCATGAGCAACAGGTTCGTGCTAGCGCTAGTACTGGTGCATCGTTTTGTTCAAACGTAACGCCTCTATATTCTACCGGCCGTGGTAGGCCCATACCTTATCGAATCGAAACACCTTCAAACAGCGTAGGCTTAGCAGCTTGCAGCGATCGGTTTTTGCATAAGAAAACCTTTTGGGTGACTCGATAGCCTCCGAAAGATTAGCCCCGAGGACTAGTTTAGCCCCAAAGGGTGGGATAAGCCATCAGTTGACTGCTGCTTCAATGCCTTGTAGTTTTTAGGGACTAACCGAGGCATGTGACCCTCCTGACATTCTGGGACAGCTATACAGATCTCTGGTTCTAGGCCATCGAGAATACACGGCATAACAGATGAGCGAAATTGCTTTGAGCTCGCGCTAGGGTCTCTTGACCCCCGCTACATGCAAAAAATTCGACACGTGCTCCAAGCAAGGCCTACATCACGAATCCCCATATACACAACTCAAACAAGCATTAACTCAGGCCTATTCTGTCTCTAGGCGAAAACAGATAGACGAGCTGCTCTACCACACTTCACTAGGAGATCGGCGCCCGACTGAAATGTTGGCACACATGAGAGAATTGGTAGGGACCCACGATTCACCAGATTTATTAGAAAAGCTGTTCCTAGATAGGTTACCTAGGGATGTGTGACGCATAGGTGTTGCCAGTCACTCTCAGAGCCTAGATGAACTAGCTGCGAGAGAGAACCGAGTCTTGGCTGAAGACTCTAGAAGCCTACCACTCACAGTCGTAACTATGGCGTTCAAAACCAATTCAGTTCCTCTGACATGACGCTGCTTAAAAGAGTAGATGCCCTGATGGAATCGTTTCACCAGTTAGCTCAAACTCGTGATACACTTTCTCCGAATGTTAGCCACGCATCGCAACACCGTAACGAAAAAAATTATTTGTTTTGTGAACCATGTTTTTTGAGCTTATTTAGACCATTATTTGTCCGATATATATATCGGAAATATCCGACTTATATATCGGACAAATTGTGCCCTAAGTCGGACCAAAAAACACGCGCAAAACAAGTCGGATATTTCCGACTTATATATCGGACAAATTGTGCCCTAAGTCGGACCAAAAAACACGCGCAAAATAAGTCGGATATTTCCGACTTATATATCGGACAAATTGTGACCTAAGTCGGACCAAAAAACACGCGCAAAATAAGTCGGACAAAACTTTTTGTCCGACTTATTTTGTCCGATATGGTTCATACGGGCTATCTCAGACAAAATCTAGAAGTATCACGTGACTTTCGTGATGTGCCGCGTAAAAAGCAAAAATCATAAATCTTGAAGTCAGTTTGAATGGGCTTTCTAGGAGTTCGGTGGTTAAAGCACCCAATTTTAAAGTTGTATTCGTATGACACATTATAAGAGTTGCATCTGAATATTAAAGTAAACTTTGGACACTAGAAGAACATGAGTAGCTTATCGAAATAAGCATAACATCTGGAATAGCAAATGGTTGACAAAGTAGTGGTAGTCTACAATATAGCAGTCAGCCCAAGCTACACAGTATACTTTATTTGGTCAAATCGGACACAGTGTCACCACCAACTCGCCATCTCTACAATATTTCTTCTGGCTTCAAAGCTGTGTTGCCTAGGCTCTACCTCTATCAGAGGTGGAGTCGAGGACACAAGGCTCGAGGCCAAGGCCAAGGACACAAAAAAAAAACGAGGCCAAGGCCAAGGACAGCCTTTCCGAGGACAGACACTCTCGAGGCTAAGGACAGGAATGCTCGAGGCCAAGGCCAAGGACACAAGCGCAAGTGCTCTCCAAAATCAGAAAAATTTTTTAGGCGATCTCAAAAAAAAAAAAAAAAAAAAAGGTCTTCACAAAAATTTTTCTAGCGGTCTCCACAAAAAAACGTTTTCCAAAATATTTTTCAAGCGCTTCACAAAATTTTAGCAATTCAAAAAATACTGCTGTCCTCGAGCCGAGAACAGGCCAATTTTCGAGGTCTTGAGGCCTCGAGGCCAAGGCCAAGGACTTGACCTTCGAGGCCAAGGCCAAGGACTTCAAAATCTGTCCTCGAGGCCAAGGACGTCCTCGAGGACTCCACCTCTGACCACTATAATAAAATCTGAATGTGATACATAACAATATCAAACATACCGGTAACATGCAAAGTAAAAAATATGCAAATATAAATGGAAGTGACTTGGCGAATGGAACACTCGCGATATTTTTTTTCCCTCGCGAATGGATCATGCGCTATGAATAAAAAGCACGCGGGAAATTGCTGCAGGGAATTGCTATCCCTCAGACTGGCATCGCTGCCCCAACCCTAACTGCAATGCAAGGTTTTAAAGCAAAAAAAACATCCGCATTGTATCTTCCAAAATTCTACCTATTCCGCAATAGTTTTCGACGGGACGTACACCCGAATTGTTCCAATCTCTACGTTGTAACCTTTCGGCCACGCGACATTCATCGAACTACGGTAAAAATGTCGTATTTTTACCAAATGCATGAAAAAGGCAATGTCTCCATTCGCGAGGAAAAAAAATACCGTGAATGTTCCATTCGCCAAGTCACTTCGAATATGAAAAGTAACGTTAAAGAAATAGATATGAAAGTTAGCATTAACTATGATAATACAAACTTAATGCTAATCTAACATTTGTCTTTTGATATCTTACAGTCACATTGAAATATTCAGTATTTCTAGGTCCTAACTGACTCAAAGCTTGAAAGACGTAAGTTACACTAGGCTTACATCACGAAAGTCACGTGCATCGGCATCACGAAACGTACATCACGAAAGTCACGTGATACTTCTAGATGTTGTCTGAGATAGCTCATATGAACCATATCGGACAAAATAAGTCGGACAAAAAGTTTTGTCCGACTTATTTTGCGCGTGTTTTTTGGTCCGACTTAGGGCACAATTTGTCCGATATATAAGTCGGAAATATCCGACTTATTTTGCGCGTGTTTTTTGGCCCGACTTAGGGCACAATTTGTCCGATATATAAGTCGGAAATATCCGACTTGTTTTGCGCGTGTTTTTTGGTCCGACTTAGGTCACAATTTGTCCGATATATAAGTCGGAAATATCCGACTTGTTTTGCGCGTGTTTTTTGGTCCGACTTAGGGCACAATTTGTCCGATATTTAAGTCGGAAATATCCGACTTGTTTTGCGCGTGTTTTTTAGTCCGACTTAGAGCACAATTTGTCCGATATATAAGTCGGATATTTCCGATATATATATCGGACAAATAATGGTCTAAATAAGCTCAAAAAACATGGTTCACAAAACAAATAATTTTTTTCCAAACGGCGCCCCATACTATTCTGTCTCTAGGCGAAAACAGATAGACGAGCTGCTCTACCACACTTCACTAGGAGATCGGCGCCCGACTGAAATGTTGGCACACATGAGAGAATTGGTAGGGACCCACGATTCACCAGATTTATTAGAAAAGCTGTTCCTAGATAGGTTACCTAGGGATGTGTGACGCATAGGTGTTGCCAGTCACTCTCAGAGCCTAGATGAACTAGCTGCGAGAGAGAACCGAGTCTTGGCTGAAGACTCTAGAAGCCTACCACTCACGGTCGTAACTATGGCGTTCAAAACCAATTCAGTTCCTCTGACATGACGCTGCTTAAAAGAGTAGATGCCCTGATGGAATCGTTTCACCAGTTAGCTCAAACTCGTGATACACTTTCTCCGAATGTTAGCCACGCATCGCAACACCGTAACAATCAGGGTTCGTACCGCACATCAGGCTCCTCACCTCGCTTGCCACCCACAAGCCCGCCATTGAACTTTCACAATTCTAACCAGACTTTAACCAATACCATGCTAGCCCATCTCAAGCCCATCAAAGAAGGTCGCTTTGCTTCTATCACCGTAGATTCGGTCCTGACGCCAGAAACTGCCAAGCTCCCTGTTCATGGAACTCAACTCCAAAACAACCATCAATCACGCAGCCTTCCCCCAGCCAACCAACTCTTCATCCACTCTCTGACAATAACGGGCCTTTCCCACCCAAGCTACTTTTCCTTGAAGATCCCCTAAACTCTCTTCACTTTTTGATCAACACAGGCAGCTCTAGGAGCTTACTGCCATGCGACCTCCCTTCCAACCACGCAAGCGCTAATGGGAAAATGTTCGTAGCCAACGGCTCGGAAGTTTGTCTTTTCGAGACAGTTCACCTCACTGTGTCCCTGGGTCTGAAACGTCTCTTTCTCTGGCAATTTAAAAGAGCTAGTGTTCGATTCCCAGTAATCGGAATGGATTTTTTACGCCACCACGGACTTGTAGTGGACACTGTGGGTAAGTGTTTGCAAGATGCCACCGCATTCAGGAAGCAAAGGATCGCCGAAGGCCCTGCTCTCGAATCAGATGAAAGCTCGTTTTTTCCTAACGGCCCCGGTAGTCCCAGTGATACCGACTCTATCCCCACCATGGAAACCTTAAAGGCCTTACCCAATTCGACAACAGTAGAGAATCTTTTGAGCTCTTACCCTAGCCTATTCGATCTAATCAACTACTCTAAACAACACTGACACAAAACTCAGCACCACATAGAAACAACAGGACCATCAGTATTTTGTCGTGTCCGGAAGCTTTCTCCAGAAAAAATGGCCATTCTAAAACGAGAGATCAACAAGCTTTTGGAGTTGGGAGTTCTCGTTCCCTCCAATAGTGAATATGCAAGCCCGGTACACCTAGTACCAAAAAAGGATGGAGATTATCGAATCATTGGAGACTTTAGACTTTTAAAAAAGCAGACCAAACTAGACCGGCATCCAATCCCTTTTTTAACCGATTTTGCTGACGCTATGGCAGGCAGCACCGTGTTTTCGAGCCTAGACTTATACAAGTCCTACTACCAACAGGAACTGGCTCCCTCGAGTGTACACAAAACCGCAATGTGTACACCTATCGGTCTGCTTGCATACAAACGCTTAGCGATGGGAATGAGAAATTCTCAAGCTTGCATGACTAAGTTCATGAACGAAGTACTACGTGGTCTCGACTTCGTTTTTTGCTACATTGACGACCTTTTAATCTACTCACGAGACATGGAAGAACACTTACGGCATTTGACCTTGGTCTTCGAGCGCCTCAAGTATTATGGACTTATTCTCAATCGAAAAAAGTGCGTTTTTGCAATCCCGGAAATCACCTTCTTAGGCCATAGACTTAGCAAAAATGGAATGGCCCCGCTGGAAGACAAAGTAACAGCTATTCGTGAATTTCCGAAACCCAAGACCATAAAGGATTTGCGAAGATTTTTAGGAATGGTGAATTTCTACCGCCGGTTCATTCCAGACGCTGCACAAACCCTCGCATCTCTGAACTCCCTACTTTCACCCTACAAGAATAGCAGCAAAGATATTGAATGAAATTATGCAGCCGTGGCTTCTTTCAACGCCATCAAGCAAAAGCTGGCCGACGCGACCATGCTTGCTTACCCGGTCTTGAATGCTGCAACCCAGCTCGTCACCGACGCTTCCGACACATCTGTTGGAGCAATGATTCAGCAAACTGTAAATGACGTTACTCGCCCCATTGCCTTCTTCTCCAAAAACCGGACTACTGCTCAGAAAAAATGGTCTACGTTTGACCAAGAGCTTTTTGCCATCTTTCTTGCTGTAAAGCATTTCAAGTACTTTCTGGAAGGCTGATCATTCACCATTCTGACTGATCATAAGCCTCTGTCTTTCATGGGCGCTTCTAGTATGAACAATGCCACAGCTCGTCAAACTCGTCACATGAATTACATTTCGAACTTTACGTCGGAGTTCCATACATTAAAGGGCATTAAAACATTGCTGCTGATTGCCTGAGCCGACCAGCACAGCTTCAAGTGAACATTATCTTTGAAGAGCAATCGCCGTTAGATTACCAGGAGCTCGCTGAAGCTCAATAATCGGATCCGTCTATAGCTTTGCTCCAGCAATCCACAAATTCTCTGCGAGTTTCAGCTCAGAAACTGCCTGACTCCGACCGCACCATCTTAGTGGACACCTCTACTGGCACAGCCCGACCTCTTATCCCGGTTGCCTTCCGCAGAAAGATGTTTGATCTCTTGCATGGTCTGGTACATCCTGGAGTGAAGGCTTCTCAGAAACTCATCTTCCGGATTTTCGTTTGGCCAAAAATTCACATCGACATTCGCGATTGGACTAAAGCCTGCATTCAGTGCCAAAGAGCAAAAGTACAACGGCACAAGTGGCTCCCATTCGAAGATTTTCCACTTCCGACGAACGGTTCGCCCACGTCCATTTTGATCTTGTAGGACCGCTTCCGGCAAGCGAGGGATACACATATTTGCTCACAGCAATTTGTAGGGTTACACGACACTTTGAAGCCATACCACTCAGAGACATCACCGCAAAATCATGCGCAGACAACTTCATGCTTCATTGGGTAGCACGTTTTGGAGCGCCCAGCACAATCACGACGGACAGAGGCCGCCAGTTCACAAGCACATTATAGCATGAGCTTGCCGAATTTCTGGGAGCCAAGTTGTTACACACAACCAGTTACCACCCAGCATGCAATGATCTCGTTGAACACGCACACAGAACTCTGAAACATGCTCTCAAGACACACGAAAACCCCACCAACTGGTTTAGTAACCTTGGATTTGTGTTGTTAGGTTTGAGAGCTGTCGTGAAGGAAGACCTAGGTTTTTCAACCAGTGAAATCACCATTGGCAAGACATTGAGAGTCCCTGGCCAGTTTGTTTCTGGCGAACACGAACACGCTCACTCATCAAGCAACTACAGGCAGCAACTCACACGTTACATATGCTCACTTGGAAAAGGCACTGAACGACTGTACACACGTCTTCATACGAAACCCCACTAATAAGCCGCCCCTATCTCCTTCTTATGACGGTCCCTTTCGAGTTCTCAGCAAACATGACAAATACTACACTGTAGATCTAGTCACACGCGTTGACAACGTCAGCATTGACCGAGTTAAAGCAGCACACCTACTGCGCCCTGGACACGAGGAGGCACAAACATTTCATAGCCAGCAACCAGCACCCCTGACCTCCGCGACTCCTTTTCCCATCAACATTCCCAGCCCCCCATCCTCACCAAAGACCACCCGCCGAGATGAACAACCTGCGGAGGTAGTCATCAATCGCTTCGGACGACAGATAGTAGGCTACGACCACGCCGATTTCAAGATGCATAACTTTCGAGTCTCTCGCGTTTTCTCTGAGAGCTACACTACACACAAACATACACACACTAGGCCTGACACACCTGTCCCAGGTTCCCCAGCGTTCTGGCCTTTCATCACTATAGGACCCTTTTTTGAAAGGCTTGTTTTGTTCGGAGCATTTTAACAGGTTTTTGTCACCCTTTTGGGATATGTTTCTTTTGCTCCTGTTTCATTTTTTTGGCACTGCCCCCTCTCATCAAAAATAACACCCGATTGCTGCATCACATGTTGCTGAATTTTGAGTTTCGTTTGTTTTTCTGAATGTTGACATTTTTTCGACTCCTCACGCGCCACTGCGAAAGCACGTGACTGCTAAGCACACACGACTAAAGAACTTTGGTCTGCAACTTCCATGATTAGACTAAAAAAAGGCAATTTGATTGAACGAGAGCTCGAATCTTCATCTTTACAAGTCGAATGCAGCCTTGCAACTAATAGCGCGTGGAAACAATAGCTCCGTCACATCGACCAGCACGACGTTCAAACGCTTACGACTTCAGCTCGAGGTCACCCGCTAAGCTCCTGCAGCTGGCTTTGCCACTTGTTCCCAAAAGAAGTGCTCTCAAAATGTTTTGTGAAATTTTCGTTAGCCTGTCAGAATTCATCTTTTGTGTGATTTTTCGTCCGAGCTGCTGCAGTTCTTTCCAACAATGCGGCCAAAATTCTTCCGAATTTTGACCGCATTGGCGGGGGGTGATTGTAGCAGCTCGATCGATTGCTTGCCGTTGCATCATCCGTAATTGCCTTTTTTATGACTTTACAGTAATTCATTCACCGTGCATTTGTTTTTGCGTGTTGCAATTCAGTTGACTTAAAACCGCTTTGTAGAATGCACGGCTAAATTTGCAGTTCAGTTGGCTTTAAATTATAACGAAAATGTAAACGCATGGCAATTTTGTAATTAAACCGGCAATTTTCAACCCTAATTCTTGGTATTTACTTACTCAAGAGGCCTGCAGGATCGTTCGACGAGTATACTCAGCCTTGAGAAAAAAGATATAACTTTACTAGCCAACAAGTCTACAGAGTCACTGGACTGAATGAGAACGGAAGGTATTTATTGCAGCTCTGTTGTAGCAACGGACTCCGCATCATGGATACCTTTTTCCTGCACAGAAAGGTTCACAAGTATACATGGTATCGACCTAGTAAGGATCAAAAATCTTTGATAGAATTTTGCTTATTTTCGTCGGATTTGGTTTCTGATGTGCTGGACGTTCGAGTGAAGCAAGGTGCTGAATTGTCAACTGATCACCATCTGGTAGTATGTTCCTTACGACTTTCGAAACCTTGGCCAAACAAGAGATTCAACAGGTCGTTTGTGACCTACCGGATCAAATGGGAGGCTTTGGAGGACAAAGAAACAAGAAAACAGTTTGCATCCAGTATATCATCTAAGTTCAGACAACTTCCTAATGTATCCGAGGACATCGAGAAGGAATGGCTGCTGTTCAGATCAGCAATCATTTCATCAGCTGCTGAAAGTTGTGGGCGAAAACGGCTTAGAGTGGCGGGCGATAGTGAGAAAAGAACATCTTGGTTGAACCAAGAGGTTAAACAAGCTATTCGAGCAAAGAAAGATGCGTTCAAGGCCTGGCTACAGGACAGATCGTCATCTGATTTGCAATCCTGATACACTGAGGAGCGAAAAGCGGCAACTTCGGCAGGAAAGAAATCCAAGGAGAAGTCATGGAAAGAGTTTGGTCGTCGGTTGGATTCCAACCATTTTTCGGCAAACAAAGTATTTTGGCAGACCATCCGCCGTTTACGTGGAAAAAGATCGAGTATCATGTACTCCATCAAGGATTCTGACGGTAACATTCTAACGGATGAGAAAGAAATCCTTTCACGATGGAGAGAATACTTTGAAGATCTTTTGAATCCTGTAAAGGCATCAACTCGAGACACTCGAAGTGACACATTCTAGGGGAAGACGAAGTTTTCACTGCAGCAGAAGTGGCAACTGCAATTAAAGGGATAAAATCTGGAAAAGCTGCTGGTGAAGATGAAATCAGACCCGAGATGTTGAAAGCGATGACTGGAGAAGGAATTCTCTGGTTAACGCGAGTGTGTCAAGTTGCGTGGAAGCTTGGCAAAACTCCCAGAGATTGGCAAACAGGTGTGATTATTCCGATATTCAAGAAACGAGATCGCAAGCAATGTACAAACTACAGAGGGATATCACTCCTTAGTTTGCCAGGGAAAGTATATGCCAAATACCTTGAAAGGAAATGCAGAGAAATAGTGGAATCAAAACTGGAAGATGGTCAGTGCGGTTTTTGTCCAGGTCGCAGCACCACGCACCAAATCTTCACTCTGAAGCAAATCTTTGAAAAATCTTGGGAGTATGGCAAAGATCTCTTTGCATGCTTTGTCGATCTTGAAAAAGAATATGACCGAGTTCCTCGGAATAGACTTTGGAAGGTTTTGCAGGAGTATGGCGTTAATGGTCAATTGTTACGCGCTATTAAGTCATTCTACTGCAGACCGGAGGTTTGTGTTCGGGTAAATGGCAAGCAATCAAAGCCGTTCCATGTGGGCGTTGGACTCCGGCAAGGGTGCGTTTTGTCACCTCTCCTTTTCATTGTTTACATGAATGGGATCGACAAATGCAGCCAAGCTGATGAGTGTGCCACGATTGGAAGTTGCAAAATTAGTCGTCTGCTATTCGCTGATAATTTGGTTCTGCTTTCTTCCACAGAATCTGGCCTCCAGCGCGCATTAAATAGCTTTGCAGATGCATGCAACACCGCCGAAATGAAAATAAGCTTGGCCAAAACTGAGGTACTTCATCTTTCAAGAAACCCTGATCAGTGCATAGTACAAGTGAATGAAGCAGGTAGAAAAATTTAAGTATCTTGGGGTTGCATTTACGAGTGACGGAAGGCAAGACGAAGAACTCAATACACGAATAGGCAAGGCTAGTGCAGTAATGCGAGCTTTGCACTACTCGGTTGTCATGAACCAAGAATTGTCAAAAAAGGCAAAGCTCTCAGTTTTCAAAGCAGTTTTGGTCCCCATTCTCACTTATGGTCATGAATCTTGGGTAATGACTAAAAGAATGCGATCACAAGTGCAAGCGTCCGAAATGAGGTTTTTACGAAAAATCGAGGGAGTTACACTGTTTAACAAGGTGCGTAGCTCTGAGGTTCGAAAATTTATTAACATCGAGCCGTTACTTCTCCGAATTGAAAAATCTCAGCTTAGATGGTTTGGCCATGTAAGCAGAATGCCTCAGGAAAGACTCCCCAAACAAGCTTTACTTGCGAAAGCAAATGGGAGAAGGCCAGTTGGACGACCTAGAACTAGATGGACCGACAACATTGATGATCTTGGATGGAATCGCTTGGGACCTCGCCCAAGTGAAATGATGGAGGTGATGGAAGACCGTGAGGTGTGGCGGCTTGATGTTGAGCTACTGCTCCCGCAACCCTCACGGAAAAGCGGGCAATGAAGAAAGAAGAAGACGAAGAAGTTCGAAAGTTTTCGGAAAACGTAACAAAGACATTTTTTTATAAACAATATGCAACAATGAACAACTTTTGTGATTTTAGGTCAAGCAATTATTAAGAAATCACCCAAGCTTGTCGATTTTTTGACTGCGTTTCTTTTGGTGTTCTAGATCCTTCCTTGCAAAGCTGTTATTACCGGCTGCTACCAGCAATGTTTCCTTTTAGGTTTTGATTACTGTACGTAATCAGCGTGCGACCAAAAAATCAGTGATTTTATAGGAAATTGCTCCCGATTTAACAGCGTGGCCGAATAGTCGGCAGCGAGGCCGAATGGGTAGAGGCGTCGTTTTTATGACGACCCTGATCGAATGATCTGGGTTCAACCCGCACCCTAGTCACGCTGTTGCGTCCTTGGATAAGACGCTTTACAATGATTATCTCTGCTTGGTGGCTTCGAACAAGCAGCAAATTTAGTGGACAAGAATTTGAAGAAATTCACAGGAACATTGGATTATCGGAAACTCCTAAGCAGATGGGATTCCTCCAATCACGAAGTAGTTCTGGTAATGAAAAGTGTGCGGATCGTCCAACAAGTTAGCGTCTGACGCTGTCCACTGACAGGAGGATGAATATGCGCTACAACAACAACAACAGCAACAGTGACTATACCGCATTCGAATGCAAGAACGGACAATAATCAAGCCGCATTCGAATGCAAGAACGGACAGTAATCAAGCCCATTCGAATGGGAAAACAGACGTCTGTTTGTCTGCTGGGGTACAGTTATCATCGTCCAAGGAAGTCGAAGCAGGGTGGGTAGGTCAATAGAGTACCGGTGATAGGCCTAGTGCGATGCAGCTATGCGACAGTAGCTCGTCTACTAGTTGTTAGAGGCCTGAATTCTGAATTAAGCTAGGAATGGCTACATAGGTTGCCTAGTCTACACAATTAACCGGATGGTCTAGACTCTAGACAATTAACAAAATTGGTATAACGCGGAACACCAACAAAAAAGCTGTCAGCATCAAAAAGCTTACGTGATTTCTTGATACTTGCTTGACTTAAATTCACAAAACTCGTTCACTGTTGAATATTGTTTACTAAAAATGTCTTTGTTACGTTTTCCGAAAACTTGAAAATCACTCAAACGTATCGATTCTGACTGCATTCTGTTGGTGTTCTAGTCTTTACCAGCAAACAATGGAAAATCCAAAAATGCGTTAACATGTGCCCTATAAAAATGCTGATTTGCCGATAAAAATTGACTTAATGGTTATATAGGCTACCGGTATTAGTATCATGAGCTAATTCGAAATCACACATGTGACATATTCACCAGAAGTGGAGTCTTCGAGCACGTCCTTGGCCTCGAGGACACATTTTGAAGTCCTTGGCCTCGAAGGTCAAATCCTAGGCCTTGCCTTCGGCCTCGAAGCCTTAAGTTCTCGAAAATTGCCCTGTCCTCGGCCCTAGGACAGCACTATTTTTTGAATCGTTAAAATTATGTATTACTATTACTACTAACAGGCAGCGGTGCAAGCGGATCTGCTACCGTTAGGTAAAGTCCAACTACACATTGCGTAGGCCTCATTTTGGCCTATTGCTACTGTAGCTGCTACGTTGCTGAAGGTTTGTTTGGTTACTGAACGAACTCAGAAAGCCTTCCAGCTTCATTTAAGTACATTGCCAGTTTGTTAATGTTACACGTTTAAGTACATGGCCAGTTTGTTAATGTTACATTTCGTTACCACATCGTAAACAGTGATTTTGATGATTCCAAAATATTTACCACAAATATCTTGATAAAGCTTGCAATTGCTAACATGATGATTTGGTGTTTCGTCCTCCAGGCTACATTTTAGACACAGAGAAGCAAGGATGGCACTACGGTACGGTACGTTCAGAATTTGCGTACTACGTAACTCACACCTTAAACCGTACCGTACCCGTACCATTACAAAAAATGCGTACCATACCAGCGTACGGTACTTCTTAGCAAAAATTAATGCGTACCATACTGCCATCCTTGCTTTTAGCTACTCGCAACTAGGGTTGTATTGAATTTGAATTTTGGATTTGAATCCGCTCACAAATTATAGATGAATTTGAATTTGAATTCGACTTTTGCAAAATCAATGAATTTGAATTTAGCTTTTTCAAAGTCAATGAATTTGAATTTACTTTTTTCAAAGTCAGTGAATTTGAATTTAAAAATTAAAGACAAAATGAATGGATCCAACCAGTGCCGTCGCTACGGGGAAGGGGGGGATAAGAGGCCGTACCCCCTTGCGGCCGCTTGTGCCCCCATTTTGGTTGACTAAAAATACTACTTTTGGAGCATCACGAAAGGACAAGACAACAGACAATGATGGAAAAAGAAATAATTACGTTTAAACATAATTTTCTTCTGATGTTTTTTCGATTCTTTGCGAAATTGCTGGCAACCAACCGCTGTACATTAATTTGACGCAATATTCCGTCTCATTGATACGCCTTTACGGATGTGTCGCGAAAGAGGCTTACAAGACTGCATAATCGTTGCCGATACTCCATTAGCGATTATGACATGAAACCAGAGGTGGGCGTTTTTTACAAAATAGTTCGCAAGTTTCGCAAATTGCTCAAATGCGCAATTTGCGTTGCGCATTATGTCCTTTTTTTCAGCTCTTGCGCGATTTGCGTTGCGCTCTATGCCCTTTTTTTCAGCGCTTGCGCAATTTGCGTTTGCGATTCGGTAAATCTAATATTTGTTGCGCTTTAAGTTCGAATTTTTTCCCAAATGCGCAATCACAAAATAATTTTTAAATGTTGATCTGCATGTCCCCGTCAAAAAATAATCATTTTTGGTTTTACGGATTTAAAGCATGATCACGTGATAGTTGATGCATGCTGATTGCTAATCGAAAGATTTTTTTTCTTGTTTTGTTTTCTTCTGCGCTATCTATTTTGTTTTTCTTGTTTTGTTTCTTCTGCGCTATCTACTTTTAAACCGCTGAACGCGCTGTATTCAAAGGTTGAGCGATTGAAGATATGAAGGAGGACTAGTGTGTGACGGAAATCAAGGGTGCCAGGGTGGGGACGCCCCTCAATCGGGTTCTCCAAAATTTTGGACTTTTAAACCGCTAGAGCTAGAGGGATCAAATTTTTGGAATGGGTAGATATCTCAAATAAACTAAACGTAACAAAAATTGGGAGTGCCATAATGGAGATTTCCCTCAAACGGGCCTCCAAAATTTAACTTTTTAACCTTTTAAGCTAGACACATGAAATTTTTAAGGTACGTAAATATAAAGGAAAGATAAAATGTGACAAAATTTGGGGATGCCAAAACGGGGGTCCCCCAAACGGGGCCGCATAAATTCAAACTTTTTAACTACTCACGCTAGACACATGAAATTTTCAGGGTAAGCAAATATGAAAGTTTTCCCAGACGGGGCTCTCCAAAATTCAAACTTTTTAACCTTTCAAAATGGATACATGAAATGGTGGTCAACAAATTTTCCATTTTCTTGTTTGAAGCAACCTTTGCATTCCTGCACCATCAGCTTCTTCCGAAAGGTGCTTCTCCAGTGCAAGCTTGACTGTGAGCGAATTAAGAATGCAACTAAGTGGTGAACATTTAGCATTAAATGTCATGCACTGCAATAAAGCGCTGCTTTAATTAACCAAATCGTTGTATAAATTTTTTCTGAATATTGGTGGTGGTTGACTGGTTGTTCACTTTTTCAGCAAATTAAGTTAATTAAGCCAGATTAGGATTCGGTTTTAGCTATTCGGAATAATTCTGGAATAGCCTACTATTCTGAAATGCCAATCCCTAGTGGTAGTACTCGCACTTCTACTTTAGATAAACTATACTGTATGCTGTATAGTGCATAGCCTACTGCTGAACGACAAAAAGTAATGTATTAATATTATTTCAGGGGTCGAAATTAACTTTTTTGACAACTTGCCCGTCGGGCAAGTTTTATCAAATGCCTACTTGCCCGAGAAAATTTTAATTTTCCCGAAAAAAAGGTACTCTAAGTTTTGAAGTTAACCTGGAAAAAAGTACTGAATTTGCAAAATACGCGTAGTTTCGAGAATCAAGTTTTTGCGAGCGATTGTTAAGATAATGTGATGCAATAAGTAACTTTTTCCAATCACGCTTAAGCAAAAATTAATATTTTGATTGTAAATATTTTATGTCATATTTAGCAATCATACTGTAATTATTAATCATCGTCGTGGTCTGCCTCAACCGTGTTTTTATTAGCGAATATTTTGGAAACTACACCAGCTAGAAAGTCGAAATTTTTTTCAAAAGTAGTTGAAGCTAAAAGATCTTGAAAATAATCATAACAAAAAAAAATTGCAAAAGTTTTGACGTTATCTTCATGCATTGCAGGGTAGCATTTGCGGTATCTGAAACAGCTGTTAACGTGGCAAGCGTCGGAAAATTTTTCTAAAAAAAAAACGTAACATTTTGTGCCAAATAGTTGTTAAACACGTCCAAGAATCGAAAAATCTGCGTTTACTTAAGAAGTGTTAATTGCGATTAATAATGTGCGTACAACTACAAAGGCTGTCTATACAAGAAGAAATTTTGTACGAATGCAAATGCGAAAGTATCCGAGCTCTGTTTGTGGCAAAGGAGTGGGAAGGAACTCCGTGCAGTGTACAAAATGTAAACATTGGGTGCACAAAAGGTGTACTGGAGTTCATGGAAGTTTAACCAGAAAGAAAGATTTTACTTCCAAAAAATGCATCCCTGGTGTGGTATTTGAAGATGAAGATAATATGATAAGTTTGGATGGAGACAACATAGAAGTGGTGGACAGGGTTTCTTACCTTGGTGATGTAATCAGTACGGAAGGAGGTGCTCAGGAGGCTGTAACATCAAGAATTAGATCGGCATGGAAAAAATTTAAAGAGATTTCGAATGTTATATATGGAAGAAGCATATCGTTGAAGGTTAGAGGCACCTTATACAAAAGCTATGTGAGAAATGCTCTAACTTATGGTGCTGAATGTTGGGCATTGAAAATGGAAGATGAAAGGAGGCTGAAGACCACAGAAATGAGAATGTTGCGAATGATATGTGGGAAAACCTTGAAAGATAAATTAAGCAATGAGAAGATTCGTGAAATGACGGGTGTAGTGAGATTGGAAGAGTTTCTGAAAGAGAAAAGGTTGCGATGGTTGGGACATGTGAAGAGAATGGATGAAGAAAGGGGTCCAGTAAAGGCACTACTTTTAGAAGTTGATGGGACAAAAAAAGGAAGACTGAAAAAGAGGTGGAAAAAAGTACTAGAATGTGACATGACTGCCAGAGGTTTGCAAAGGTTGGATGCTCAAGATCGTGAAAGATGGCGACTAGGCTGCAAAAACCAGCTGACCTCTGCATGCGGGGAACCTCTGCTGGGCTCCAGAAATAGAAAGAAGCACATTCCTGGAACAAAATGATGATGATGATGAATGTGCGTACAACTACACAATGCATTAATTGCGATAGTTACAAAGTGCTTACTAAAATAAAGAAAGCAACAGCTTTCTCTACGTACAAATATTACTTTATAGCAACAAAACCGGGTAAATTGCGTCTTTAAATAATCTTGTTTGAAGTTGTCTAATACTCTGTATTTTGTTAACTTGCCCGTCGAGCAAGTTAAGCCAAAAACTAATTTGCTCGAGGTTATTTCAGTTTGCCTCGGGCAAACGGGCAGGCGTTAATTTCGAACCCTGTATTTAGCTTAGGCTATCTTACTTAATAAGTACGAAATACTGTTTGTTTTTTGTACTGTAATTAGTAGCCGAAAACTTGGCCGCTACAACAGGAAAAAGATTTCGGAAAAGCAAACAATAAAATCACCAAAGATTGCTTTCCTGCCTACAAGAGAGATGCGTGGCTGCGAAAATTCAAAAGATTTAACACCGCTATCCTTAGTTCGGCTGCCGTCGAGAGATTATTTTCTGTTGGTTCTGATATTTTGCGATCGAAACGATTGTCAATGACGAAGAAAAATTTTCAAAAGTTTGTTTTGCTGCGTGAGAATAAAAAGTGTTTAAAAAAGTCAATTTTTCTCCAGGAATAACGATTTATTTCAAAGTGTGAGTGAGTGGTGCTTTTTTTCCTTTGGTGTTTATTTATTTTTATTATTGTTTATTTTTTTAATTTTTTTAGTTTAGTGTTTAATTGCTTTTTTTAACACTAAAAATACTTCTTCTTTCGCTCATAGATATGTGCCTTTAGTTATAAAAGGTAAACGCATTGCAGTTGGTTTATTCAAGTGCAGCTTAGCTGAAGATGGTACCATGTTTGTACTTTCATATTTTTGTACTTACCACCATCGTCAGCAGCGTGCTTTTCAAACATCGATTATGCAAAATTTGTACTCAAAAACTTTTTTACATAGCGAAATTTGTGTACGCTCCTCAAGCAATCAATTGTAGTTGCGCTGTACTATTTTCAATTTTTGATTGCGGAATTTGTGTTTGCACTTTAAAGCGCTTAAAATTTTGGTTAAAGAATTTACAATTGCGCTCTAAGCTTTGAAGATTTTGGTTGCGGAATTCGCACTTGCGCTTCAAGCTAAACAAATTTTGGTTGCGGAATTTGCGCTTGCGGATTACCCTTAAAAACCTTTGGTTGCGGATTTGCGCTTGCGCTTTACGATGTGTTGTTTAAACGCCCAGCTCTGCATGAAACAATGTGTGAAAACTATTTTTTAAAAGACCAGCTGTTTTGACTTTTAGAGCACACTCAAGATTTTGAGGTCGCAGTCAGTGGCGCAAGTAGAGTGAAGGGGCTTAAGCCCCATTTGCAAAGTCACTTCGAAAATTTAATCTCAAAATACGAGCGTTTAGACGTATTTTAGACTTGACCTAAAGTAAGGGGGGGGCTGAAGGTGCAAAGCAATTCAATTCTTTGAAATGACTTAGGAGTTTTAGCAATTTCGTTATTTATATGGCTTCTAAGAGTGCGAAGTAAGATTAAAATGGAGTTAAAATTGCTATTTTTTTGCTTCAAAATCGCCCAGTGGCTGGGGTATCCGCCCTCAGGCCCCATCCACATTCACTTAAAGGCGGTGAATCATCCAGCCAATGCCGGTGGTTTACAATAGCTAAAATTGAACTACAATTTTTGATATTTTTTGTTTTGATTTTGGGGCTGCGTTTGCAAAGATATTCAACAAATACAAAAAGATGTCCCCCCGAAAAAAGTGTTTGGAAACTCTGAGTTTTGATCTTCCCGCCTAAATCACAGTTCTCTAAACTATTAGGCCTACTGTAATCTTATTAAACTATTAGGCCTAATTATCTCTAAACTATTAGGCCTAATAGTTTAGAGATAGTTCGGCCTAAACTATTTAGAAATAAACTATTTACAAATAAACTATCTCTAAACTATTAGGCCTACCACAATTCTCTAAACCATTAGGCCTACTGTGGTTTTGGCGGGAAGAACAAAACTCAGAGTTTCCAAACACTTTTTTCGGGGGACATCTTTTTGTATTTGTTGAATATCTTTGCAACCGCAGTCCCAAAATTAAAACAAAAATAATCAAAAATTATAGTTTAATTTTAGCTATTGTAAACCACAGGAATTGGCTGGATGATTCACCGCCTTTAATATTAGTGTCTACATAGGCGTAGCCAGAGGGGGGCTCAGGGGGCCCCCCTCCCCCCAATCGAAATGATACCAATGATAAAAATGTCACAAAAAAGACTATTGTTTCTTCAGCTTCAGTTTTTTTAGCATCTTCGCGTACAACAGTACAGGCGTACATCAGTAATTAACAATAATATTGATCCAGAGGCATCGATCCAGGGCCATTGTACTTCATAGCAATAATGGGGCCCCTAAAATAATATTTAAATGGACCCCAATTTAAATGGGCCCCCAACAATAATATTGTTTTAGGGGGCCCGGGCCTCCTCAACTTAATGTTTGCCAACAATTTAAACGTATAACCCAAGTGAAATTAGAGATTTTGATCCTAAAAGTTGCGAACTGAGGCCCTCATCTAACGTTTTGTCAGCAGAATGGCCGAGCGGAACTGAGCGCTAATTATTGCGTAGCAATACAGCGACCGTAGTTCGATTACGGCTGCAGGCCACCTGCTTCGACATATTTGCGG
Organism: Trididemnum nubilum; assembly: GCA_963965965.1. Classification (NCBI taxonomy): domain Eukaryota; kingdom Metazoa; phylum Chordata; class Ascidiacea; order Aplousobranchia; family Didemnidae; genus Trididemnum; species Trididemnum nubilum. The sequence continues at coordinate 6,383,343 of OZ014485.1, read as the reverse complement.
GTAGCTGGAGACTCGAAGAGCGCGAGCTCACTTCCCAGTCACCCTCATCTATCCGTTCTTATTGAGTTCGTTGAGTTATAAATCCTCAGTTGATTTATTATTATTATTATTTATTTTATGAACGTAATGTAATAACCAAGGGCGGATTTACCATATGGCACAGTGCAAGGGGCCCCGGGCTCAAATGGTAAGACTTTTTTTGGTCGTCACCCCTCTATTTGACAGGAAAATATTGCAAAAATCCCAAATTGCCAAGGGCCCAAGTCAATGTAAATCCGACCGGGCAATAACATGGTTTTATAGGCTTAACTATTTATTGCACATTTTTCAATAACAATTCACCTCCACCTCGCCAGTTTTTATGCAACAAAATACTTTAAAAAAAAATTAGCTACAGTAAGGGGAATGCTCATTGAACAAATTATTGAATTGAGACGGCCTGGGCTCCTATAACTGTTTTTTTTTTCATGACAAAACAACAATCTCTATGGAAAATATTCGACTGGATTGTTATTTACTGCTAAAATATTACAGGAGGCAATGTACTTTACTTTCCCCTACCCGAGCCAAATCTCTTACAAAACTTAACCTCAAAATGCAAGATTTTAAACGTGTTTTGGACTTAAATTGCCAACAAAAAATAGGACTAAACATTTTAATTTTTTTGATTGGCTTTCAGACGTTAAAAATGTAGTGCTTTTAAATGGCTCTGAATACGTGCGAAATGTGATCCAATGGTATTAAAATAGCTGTTTTTTCAAAAAAATACGAAAAATCGCCCAGCGGCTGCGGGCTTCGCCCCCAGACCCCCGTCTGTGTTACGTTTGAATTAACAGTACACTTTACTCAAGCACGTCTCCCAATTTACACATTTTCGCATATTAATTATTGGGTTAAGCTTTCTCCTTGAAGGAGTTCTTAGTTACGAGTCAACACCAGGCCACGGCTTCTGATCTTCCATTTTGCGATATCCTTGCCCCCACAAAAAATTCCTCTTTCGAAGTTTCTAATGACATCATTAGATATGATTTGTGGTTTGAGCCCCCCCCCCAATCAAAAATCCTGGCTACGCCTATAAATGTCTATGTCCGTCTACGACACGCTTGATTTGCATCAGTTTGTTCAGCACGGGGGCTAAATCAGGCAGTTTTTGTGTAAAAATATTTACTTTTGGTTCACCTCTCTTAGCAAAATCCTTGTTGCACGTCTTGTAGTATTCACTGCTGTAGATAGATTTCTCAAGCGATTATTGGCCACAGACGAAACGAGCTAAGAAACGCTGGCAGCCTTATTTTAAAATTGCGCATAATTGTAGCCGTACAACATATGAAGATCAGTTTTTATAAGCAAATTTTATTGCCCCCCCACTTTTGGCTAATGCCTTCTTACTTCGTTTGCTCTGGCGACGGCACTGAGTCCAATTTTGGATTCAAGCGACTTGTGTTGTTGGTTTATTACGCACCTGTGATGCGCTAATACACATCTGCGACTGCGACTTGCTAGGTGCAAACTGCAAAATTCTCTTTGAATCTTTGGTGTGAAAAGTGGGGTTGGATTGAATTTGAATCCGCTCACGAGTTGTTGATGAATTTGAATTTGACTTTTGCAAGGCCAATGAATTTGAATTTAGTTTTTTTAAAGACAATGAATTTGAATTTAAAAATTAAAAAAGAAATGAATGGATCCAACCCTGCTCGCAACTTTAAGTGACTTTAAAATCACTAGCTTATAAATCAGCACGCTCAATTCACACATTTAGCGTCGGATTTAGCGGTTTTTTGCCTCTGTATACAACAAACCAGCGTAATGTGCGAAAAGTCAGGGGTTTTTAATTAAAAGAGCGTATACCAACGTACCGTACCCGTATCATTACAAAAAAAAACGTACCGTACCAGCGTACCGTAATCTTAACAAAAATTGAGGCGTACCGTACCGTACTGCCATCCTTGCAGAGAAGACTCACCTGTAGTTTTCTTGTGCTGCTGTAGATTGCAATGCCCAGTTAAAACTTTCACTACTCTATTTAATTGAGGCCTCTAAAGATTAAGGAGACGTATTGTTAGTCGTGAGGACGTCCAACCTACAGACTCCTTCATCCTCAAGCTGTCTTTCCGTTTATTTCACATAGATTTCCATTTATCCGTGGACCAGTACTTAACCGTGCTAACAAAACTGGCATACTGGACTGTAATAAAAGGTTCAGGACCATGCATTTCTGATTTAGATCCTGATTTGGCTAGATAATCTGCCACTTTGTTACCATGTACCCCTGCATGACCAGGAATCCAGGCAATACTGAAATGGTTTTGTTTACCCAGCTTATTTAGGTTTTCAATGCAGTTGAGCAGTGTAATTGACGTTACAGTGCTCTTTATGAGTGATTTGATAGCTGCTTGACTATCCAGCAGCACAACAATAATTTGACTGTGCATTTTTTCCAAAAGCAGGTTCTTTGCCTCTTCTGGAAGAACTAGCTAAGACTTCTGTGTATTCCAAGCTAAAAAAATGCTTGTTTTGGGGAGTTGTTTGGGTATTCTGCATAAAAACTGGTACCTACTCTCCCATCTAGTTTCGAGCCATCAGTGTAAACTTTGACAGTGGTCTGATTTAGAACGTTTTTAGATCAGACAGTAGGCCTATTCTTGTATCCATAATTTGACATTCGAAATTTTTCTCAAATACCAGAGTTTTCTTTATTTGGTCAGCTGGCATTTGCAGCAGAGTCGGCTTTTTTCTAAGAAGTCCATGCTCTACGCGGCGCACAAATTCATGCAAAGCGGTTTCCGTAGAAATACCTGCGCGAAATCCGTACTACAATGCAGAAAGCTTTGCCTTCACGTTATTATCTTCATTAATACAATACAGAATTATCCTTTCCAGCCATTTCAGTTGGAAGGAAGTTAAAGTGATCATACGGAAGGATTTAGCTTCAAAGTAGCTTTCCGGATTTGGGGAGAAATATACCTGTGCCTTCTTTCCATGCCGATGGCTCATAGCTGTGTCTCCGGCATGCTTGAAAAATGATATGGTAATATCCTTTCAGTTGATTCCAACCTTTCTGTAACAGTACAGGATAAAGATCGTCTGGCCCTGGTGCTTTGAATGGTTAAACTTCGTTAATAGCTGCTTCCATACGCTCAAATGAACATATGTTTGCAATCATTTCAGTGTCTTCAGGTCTCATGAATAGATTATCCGCTAAATCGTACCTGGTTGCATGATATTCTGTCTGCTGGCTACCCGGTGATGAGATACCGAGCAGATAGTTTACGTTGCTAATACTCACCGTTTCATTCCTTCGAATAGTCTAATCTTAACCAGCCGAACCATTGGTGTTTGACTATTCATGCTCTCTAAAAAAGCTATGCCGTAAATCGCGCTTTGCTCTTCTGACAGCTTTTTTGAAATAGGATAGGCCGAGCTTTTGAGCCTCCTAATCTTCTACTTGTTTTGTTTTAATGGCTTTTTTCCAAGCACGTCGAGCCACTTTTTGAAGGCTTGCTAGCTCAGAATTTCACCAAATGTTATTTTTCTTACGAAGCGACTTTGGCATTGGGCAAGCAGCTTCATATGGTTTAGTTATTACTGAATGAACCTTGTTTGCCAACACATCAATGTCTTCTTTTGAGGAAGGTACCGGTACTGGTGGTAAAATTTGTTCATTTAACTTTTGTTCGAGTTCGTCTTCATACTTGTTCCAGCACGTGTCACAAACATTTCAAAATATTTTAGCCTGTTTTTAAATTCTGCTTTAAACCTGGAACCTAATATACATGTGGTCCGAAAATGGTAGCACGTTGCTAACATGCCAGCCAACTACACGGTCTCACGCACACCGGTCACTAAGGTTAAGTCTAGAACCTCTTTACGCGTTTTAGTTCTGAATGTTGTTTATTCCCTACATTACAGAAAATCAGGTCTGCACAAACACAATACGCTAGCAGTTCCTCTCCTGGAGGGTTTATATCGGAGAATCCCCATATAGTATGATGTGCATTTGCATCGTTTCCTACAATAGTAGGGATTTGTTAATTTTTTAAACTATGTAGGAAAACGGCAGAAACTTTGCGGAAAATTTGCGAAGACCTCTTTTTGTTTTGCTCTATTGGCGATCGCCTGAAAAAAATTTTTGAAAACCTTTTTTGGAAAACACTTGCGCCTGTGTCCTTGGCCTTAGTTTCGAGCATTCCTGTCCTTGGCCTCGAGAGGGTCTGTCCTCGGAAGGGTTGTCTTTGCCCTTGGCCTCGGATTTTTTGTTTCCTTGGCCTTGGCCTCGAGCCTTGTGTTCTCGACTCGTCCTCTGATATTCACTGATATAACATGTAGAATCTAGCTTGTCTGATGTACCAGTACAGTAAATGGTAACTGCGCAGTGCGCTGGTTTTCGGACTTCGGAGTCTTTCAGCCTAGGGTAAAACAGGTAACCACTAAATGGTAACGTAGGTTGACGTACCAGCGTAACAAGTAACAATTAACATGAATTTTCCACAATCAGAGCAAATTAGCAGTAAACCTTTTGACATAAGGCTTTGCAATGGTGTTCATAAAAAAATCAACAACATTTCGTCGAAAAAGATATCACGGTTGTTATGAATACTTTTATAAAGTAATACCATAGATGGCCACAAGCCCATTAATCGTCAATCTGTTAATGACGAAGCTAACTTTTTTATTAACTCGTTAATCCGTTAAGTTTTTTTATGTTAACGGACTAAATTAACTTCCGTTAAGTTCTGTTACTTCCGTTAAGGTTTTTATCGTTAATAATTGACACCATTCATTCATCGTACCGGTACAAACCAGTTTGCTCTGATAACACTTGTTGTGTTTTAGCACGAGTTTTACAGAAAAATCGAAGAAAGGAGCTCTCTTTGAAGAAAATAATAGGCTGCAGCCTCATAGATTTATTAATTATTGCTGTTCGCAATTTCCAAAGATTTTTCGATCGCAGCTTCGTAAGTGCATTTGAACTTTTTATCTTGAAATTAGATTAGACGTAAAATGTAACTTCCAGAACACAAAAAGACCACCATAGCACTAAATTTTTCCTTGCAGTCAATTCAACAGCATCAATACGTGTTTTAGAAGTGAGTGAATAAAAAGAAATGTACTGTAAATTACACGCAAAGTGTTAACGAATTAACGGACTTCATTAACTTCCGTTAATGAAAGCTGAAAATACCGGATTAACGTTAACGGAGGTATGAAGTTTGGTAACGGACTAGCGGTTAAAGAAGCTTATGTTTTGCAATAACTTGCCCACCGATGGGTAATACTATTCGTGATACAAGCTTCTGAGATGCAATAACCAATATTTATGACGAAATTGTCTTAAAAATTTTCATCAGCATCATTGCAAAACCTCATGTAAAAAGGTTAAGTGTTATGCAAGAAACGAAGACACTTTTCTTTTTTTTATTTAGGTCTGTTCAGAGCAAGGAAAAAGTGGGAATTCTGAAAGCAAATTTTATTCGTTCAATCAGCGCGTTCCTTGCGGTTTGATTGGCGTGGCACAAGAAATAAACTAGAATGTGACATTGCAAGCGTTATCCGAGGACTTCGCGAAAGTATCCAACTTTACCGAACTAAAGAAGTTTCCTCTACTTTTAAAAATATAGTTCCAATGCGTTGCAATGACTCTGCGCCGTATTGAACCACATTCATTTTTGTTTTATTCAGAGTTCGTTTCAGTGCGCAGCAACAATTTCTGAAACGTGCGCTGAACGCTGATTTGATTGAAAGTTGCAATCTAGCGATTATCACGCCATTTTAGGAAACATTGTGTGATCCCGTGAGCCTGTTCTCACGAAGTGCATCATGTAAATTGAAACAGGGATTCTCTTTCGGGATTTGATGTTGTCGTATAAAGACATGCTGTGGTTTTGGAAGTTTTTTTGTTTTACTTTTAAATAAAAAGACAAACATTTGTTTTTAACCAAATTGATTTGTTAATTTTGAAACATCGAAGCTAGAGCAGTTGGGGTTAGGTTCACCAAACCCAAATTCCTACATTGTGAGAGTCAGATTTGAAATACATCGCTTTGGAATTTCTTAAGGTTCCACTAACTTGATCAGGTTTGAGGTTTTCCACTTTCAAAGTTTAAACGTCTAGAAAAAGAATTGATAAAATGGCAATCAAAAATTTACAACTCTGCTTCTCGTTTTAACTTTTAACGAGTTTGTTGCAACTTTCACCAAGCAGTGCAGCGCAATTGCTAAAGTTGCGATTATAAACAAAATCCTCATTAAAACAAATATTTCGACAGTAAGGTTTTGCTCCGATTATAACAACAAAAACGACATTCTACTATTAATTGGAGCAAAACTTTTTGATCTGAAAATGCCGATATAGTTTTCGAATTTTGAAACTTACATTATCTTCACCAGACCTTTGACACGCTATTCTAAATATCAAATCCACACCTTTAACTAGCCCACTGCAGTATTTTTTAAGAAGAACTTTATACAAGAAAAGAACATGTATGATGGATGAAGGCAGAAGAACTCGTTGCGCTATCATGACTCTTTTAATTGTATAAGTGTACAGCAATCACCATTAATCTTACAATTGATCTTGTTAACAGTAAATCAAAATCAAAATTTTTATTATACTCTCTGTATTTCGCCTAAACGTGAAACGAGTTTGTAGGGCACATCTTCGCGTCATTGCGCCCAGGCAGCAGAGCTTCTTTCGAAGAAATGACGTCAAAATTTGGTAAACAGAAACTAATTTGAGCTTCGCGTCCACAGATCAAAAAAGATAGAAAACTATTCGTTTTGGAAAATTCCATCACCAAAACAAGGCAGATACGGAGGCAGGAGCAACGCTAACATCAGAAAAACATGATCCAACAACCAGTTGAAGCGTTCGGAATTTGGTTCACTCGGTTAAATCATCTGATAAATAATCTGGGTGATTGCGGCATTTGCATGCGCCCATCATGATTGGTTTTCACGCCACACATGCATGAACACTGTCGTCTACTGATTTTTCTCAAAATTTAGGTGCTCAATCAAAACCATGCCTGCCTGAGCAACTAGCATTGAAAAAGATACACAAGCAAAATTTAGAAACAAAAAAAATCAAACTCTTATAAATTTGTGAGTGATATTGCAGAGTCTAACTTTACTCTGACTTCATATTCAAAACACATATTGAATTTATTCTAAGCTATGCTTTCCAAAACCTTATATGTAATTTTTAAAGTCAAACCAGTATTAAACAAAAATTATCAAATGTACTTTTTGTGCACATTGCGCTCTTTTTAGTCTATTTTAACAGCACATTTGTGGTTACTCGCTCACAAAGTTTAAAGGTCTCAAAAAGTTATTAAAATAAACAAGTAACGTCTAATAAAAATTTCATATAGCTCAAACTAAGCCCTTTTTAGGAGTTCCTACCAATTTATTTTAAAATAATAGAGAGCGATCTTTAAAATTCCAGCGACTTTGGTTTTGAGCAAAACATCATTACATCAACCAAAATTAATAATAACCATGGCCAGAAATATGCACGCATTTTACAGCCATTTCTATTCTGAGAACGCTATTTAGCAGTGCGTACCAACGGCCAACAAATCGTATATTGCATTACATCCACTATTCAGCATGAAAGCTTTCTTAATAAAATTGTTTAAAAACTTTGAAGAGTACGTAGAAGGTTTTCTCAACATCACTAGTGACAGTGTATAAATAGAAAAACTGACCATACAGCTTAAATCTATCAAAGCCATTAAGCTCAAGTGCTTCAACGTCTTAAATGTCGAAGTAATCCCATAAGTTTGACTCTTCTGCTTTTCTGTGATTCCAATTCATACGGAAAATTCATCCTCTAGTTTTGAGGGTTCGTTTAATGGCTAATCGTCCAACATGGCGTCCCTAAGCTTGGCATGTTTTATCTTTTTTTGATATTAGCCTACCGGTATTCTTAAAATTTGATGTGTCTAGCTGGAGTACTTGGTAGTTGAACTTTTTACAATTTTAGAGTGTACATTTGACATGGTCTTCTCAATGTAGCCCACCAAATTTTGTTTGCTCTAAACTTTGACTCATATTAACCTACCCAGTAGATTTAATTTGTTTAGCTTTTGCAGTAAATGTGGGAGGTGTCAGCATAATTGGAGGATCCCTTTAATATAGCATCCCCAAATTGTTTCATATTTTTACCTCTTTTAAAGATTTCATCTATATTTAAGCTTGATAGTAAAAATTTTGAAGGATCTGTTTAAAGAGGACTCCCCAGTTGTGGCACCTGAAATTAGTCATATTTCATCTTTTCTTTATATTCGCTTATTCTGAAAGTTTCTTTTGTCTAGCTTGAATGGTTGAAAAGTTTGAGTTTTGAAGGACCCGATTAAGGGACTTTATAACTCGGTTCTTTCAAATTTTGTCATAAAACTTTTTGTAATATTTACCTATCCTGAAAATTTCATATTGTGTCTAGCTTATTAAGAGGGTAATTTTTTTTATTTATTTTGGCGGCCTCGTTCGGGGGAGGGGAGACCCCCATCATGGCACACCCAAATTTTGTTATATTTTATCTTTCGCATATATTAGCCGTTTCTGAAAATTTCATCAGTCTAATGTAAGTGGTTACAAAGTTTGAATTTTGGCAGCTCCGTTTGAGCGGGATTCCTCATTTTGGTACCACCAAATTTTGTCAAATTTAAATCTTTTTTCATATTTGCCTATCATGAAAATTTGATGTATCTAGCGTGAGTGGTTAAAAATCTTGAATTTTGGCTGCCCCATTTGAGGGGAACCCCCATTTTGGTGTCCCCAATTTTTGTCAAATTTTATCTTTCCTTTATATTTACTTACTTTAAAAACTACATGTGTCTAGCTTAAAAGAGCGAAAAGTTTGAATTTTTAGAGGGCCCGTTTTGATGAGACTCCCATCGTGGCACCCCAAGTTTTTGTTATGTTTTACTTATTTTTAATCCCTACCAATTCTGAGAATTTGACCTATCTAGCTTCAATGATTCAAAAGCTCAAAATTTTTGATCTCCCATTTGAGGGGATTCCTCAAACGTGGCATCCCCAATTTCAGGCGGGCACCAGTACTTCAGGATATCTATAATAGTTCACAATATGATCCAACTGCGTTTTGTGGTTTAAAAGTAGATAGCGGTAGAAAAAAAAATATTAAAAAAAAGGAAAAATTTTATCCGAGGCGTGATAAATAAACATGACCATAAAAAAGGTGATAAGCAGTGTGTTCAAAAACCACAAACTTTTTTCATCGATATCCATTGTTACCAAGAAAAACCGGTTCAAAGTTGTCCACTTTTTTCCAATTTTCGGCCTCTGAAATCGCGATCACGTGACTGGGCTGCTTCAAACATGGTACGCATACAGCCTCTATCTGCATACCTTGGTAAAATTTTAGCATTCCACGTGCGGCCATTTTATAGTTATAAGCGAATTAATAAATTTTCGAGACAAAAATGGTTGTTTTTTCTCGTTTTTTAGGCTCCTAAATCACGATCACGTGGTTTAGGTTTCTTGAAATCGGCGTAATTACGCTTTTAATTGTTGTCATGCTATGTCCAAAATTCAACTTTCCACGTTTCACCGTATTTTAGTTACTGTATAAGCAATTTAAGTAAGTTTTGATGCTCATCTATCAAAAAAGGCCGAGTAATAGCAAAAATACTTCGCGCATGCTCCGAGTAAAAACAATGTTCCAAGATTCAGAAGTATATTGACTGTGGCAATGCCAGTATTGTTGAAGATAGTGAAATTTCTATAAAGGGCTGTACTTGGTGTATATACCTCAGCGTTGTGTGACTTCATCCAATAAATTTAGGATAGTCTTTGACTGTAGTGCTAAATCTTTTAACGTTTCCTTTAATGATAAACTTTTGCAGGGACCTCAGTTAACGAACTCCCTTATGGGAGTATTTTTGCGTTTCAGGCAGGAACCAATTGCTGAGGTAGGTGATATCAAATCCATGTTTCACCAGGTATTTGTGGCAGAAGAGGATCGTGATGCGTTAAGATTTTTATGGTTTCCTGGGGTGACATGGAGAGTGATCCCGTGGTGTTTCGGATGAATGTACATTTATTTGGAAGTACGTCTTCCCCTTCGGTGGCTGCGTTTGCGTTGTTGAGGACTGCAGAGAACAATGTTGCGAAAGGAGAGAGTGAACTTGCTGCAACTGTTAACCCTATTTGTACCGGGGGGGGCAAGTTTGCCCCCCTCTCAGTCATTTTAATATAGCTCGCAAACGAAACAAAAGTTTTGCTTTGATGCACCCTGACTTCAAATCAAATTTAATAACACACATTTTCAGAAAGTTTGGGGTCAGTCGGACAACTGGAAGTGACGTCATTTTTGCCTTTGTCAGAGGCACCTAAGAAGTGTCATACAGTTTTGAGCACAATGCATGCTTATTAGTGCGCGTAGTCTATTCATTGTACTACGTAATCATTATCAATGCTAATCTTCAGCTGGAATGAAATATTTTATTTACAAATAAATGCAATGCATCATCATAACGTCATTGATGACGTCATACAGTATTGTTCGAATTAATTGTATCACTCTACTGTTTTTGTTTTTTTTTTACTTTACTTGTGTTATGCACGCATAAAAAAGAATAAGGATAATATTTCTGGTAAACTGATTAGAAGTAAATATGTCAATACACTTTTGTGATGTCATACTATTTGTGACGTCATAGTTGCCTTTTTTACGTCAATAGCTTAGGCGATAGGTCTATTTTTATAGCAGAGCAAGCTAATAGTTACCAAGTGTCATATCGAAATTATCTCCACTTTTGCTAACGACGTCAGATGTTAACCCAACATACGAAAGTTACAGGTGGTGTTACCAGTATGTTACACATTATTTAGCTTGGCCTAAACGATCCACAAGATATTAACCCATTCAATTTAATCGGGAAGATAGTGAACCACCATATCACAATTGCACTAGAGAGTTGCATTTTTTTAATTTGCAACTGAAAGTTTTCACACACAAATACAGCAAAAATTGCAATAAACACATTTTTAACATTAAAATTAATATTTAATGTGGCCCCCCTTAGCTTTGAGTAAGTCATTGACACGTGTTGGCATCGACTCCACCAATTTTTTGCATTTCTCCAAGATCTCATCATCAGAGTACCAAATATGGATTATTGCCTCCACAAGCTTCCTGGAGGTAGTGCAATCCGTTTTTCTCAACCGACACTTAACAATTGCCCACAGGTTTTCAATTGGATTTAAATCCGGGGAGTTCCCCGGCCAATCCAGTACTGAAACTTGGTTTTCCTGAAAAAACTTGACAGTTTTTCTGGAGGAGTGGCAGGGTGCCAAGTCTTGCTGAAAAATTCCATTTTCACCTGGGAATGCTCGTTTCAAATCTGGGAAGGCTCTTCTCTTGAGGACGTCAATGTATTTGTCGGTATTCATCATGCCCTCAATCGGAACAAGAGAACCAACTCCCTTCCATATAAAGCCTCCTCAAAACATCTTTTTTGGGGGATGCTTTACCGATTCATTTATGTGGTGAGAGGTTAACATTTCTCCTACACTCTTACGCACAAACTGACTGTGCTTTCCCCTCACTAAAAAATGACTTTCATCAGTGAACATAACCTTCTTCCACTGATCAACTGTCCAGGATTTGTATTTCTTTGCCCACTGAAGTCGTTTCTTTTTCATTTTGTTTGTTAGGAGCTGCTTTTTTACTGGCCTGATGGCTTTTCTTCCAGCCATGACAAGTCACTTCCTCACCGTGCTGGAACTTATTTGTGTACCAGTATGTGCTAGATCTCTCTGGAGGTCAAAGCTGGTCTTTCTCGGGTCCAATTTACTCTGTATTATCAAAAATATGTCATCTCTTGGTGACGTTTTTCGCTTCGTTCCACATTTCCCCTTCCCTTGTGGTGATCCAGACCCAGTTTTGGCTACTGCTTCAGCAACCTAGAAACCGTGGATTGGTTTACACCAAAACGCCTTGCAATATCTCTCTGACTTAGTTGTGTGTTGTTCCACAGACTGATAATAGAAGCTCTCTTTCTTGGAGTTATATCTGACATAATCTGACTTCCAATACAAGAGGATAAAAAACACGTGCTCACACTAGCCTGCTCCTCTGAGAAAAGACATATGACATGATTAATGAAGAAAAATTCAAAACTATGACGTCACAAATGGTATGACATCACCATGTGATGATGTCGTATGCTGGCCACATGATTTAAAAAAACAGTAAATTAAAAGATATGGCAATAACATCTTTTTAGAGCTTGTATTGGACAAAAAAATAAAAATAGCTTAAAAAACTTCAGTGATGCAATTAATTCGAACAATACTGTAATTCAAAAATATTGCTTTTTCTGCTATTTCTCGAAATAAACTGCGTTTTCATAAACAAAATATTCATTTTCATTAGCTCTTGAGTGATAAAATGAAGATAATACTGCAGCATTGTAAGATTTTGTGCATTATACTATATCTCAATTACAAAAAATAATCAACAGAATATATTAAAGATGACGTCATTATGCGTGTAACGTCATCATGCGTGATGACTTTATCAGAGATGTCTTTAAAATAACAAAAGTCCAAACTTAAAATAATATTTAGCAACATTTAGACAAATTTGCATGCTGTTATAAGGATTTACTGGTTTGATGACGTCATCATCGTTTTCGTGTTGATGACGTCATCATCGTTCAGAACCTCAAAATACTTGTTTTAAAAAATTTAACAAAAAATGGCTTCAACAAGCAAAAAATCTTACTTTTATCACTTACCAATCGGTTTTTGGATATGGGGGGCAAATTTGCCCCTTTCCAGTACAAATAGGTCAACAGCATCAATACGTGTTCTAGAAGCAAGTGAATAAAAAGAAATGTTAAGTTGCACGCAAAATGTTAACGAATTAAAGGACTTTATTAACTTCCGTTAATTAAAACTGAAAATAACGGATTAACGTTAACGGAGGTGTGAAGTTTGTTAACGGACTAGTGGTTAACGGAGCTAACGTTTTGCGTTAACTTGCCCACCTGTGCCTATGTTCAGCATTTTTACACTTGCGATCAAATTTGATTGCTTATTTCTTAGCCCCCCCCCTGGACATATGTTTCAAAAGATGTTTTAAATCACTATCTAGTCCACTCCAGTGCATAAAACAGTCTCAAAGTGCTAAAAATGTAGTGTTTTTCCCATTCTGCATTTTGGTCGACATGTCAATGGGGCTATAGCCCCCCCGGCCCCCTCTGGCTACGCTACTGGCTAAAACGTGATATTTTCCTAATTCTGCATTTTGGTCGGCAGTTCATTAGCCCCCCCCCCTAAATAAACGTTTTAAACTATGCTTTAATGCATTTTTTAGTCTAATCCAGTGCAAAAGACAGTCTTAAAAATGCTAAAAACGTGGTATTTTCCTTATTCTGCATTTTGGTCGGCAGTCTATTAGCCCCTCCCCCTAAATAAACCTTTCAAACTATGCTTTAAAGCATTTTTCAGTATAATTCAGTGCAAAAGAGAGTCTTAGAAGTGCTAAAAACATAGTGTTTTCCTTATTCTGCATATTGGTCGGCAGTTCATTTGCCCCCCCCCCCCCCCCCCTTAAATAAACGTTTCAAAATAGTCAAATCCAGTGCAAAAGACAGTTTTAGAAATGCCAAAAACGTGGTATTTTCCTTAGTCTGCAGTTTGGTCGGCAGTCCATTAGCCCCCCCCCCCCCAAATAAACGTTTCAAACTATGCTTTAAATCATTTTTCTGTCCAATCCAGTGCAAAAGAGAGTCTTAGAAGTGCTAAAAACGTGGTATTTTCCTTATTCTGCATTTTGGTCGGCAGGCAAAAGTGGGGGGGGGGGGCTATAGCTTCCTGCCCCTCCCCCTGGCTACGCTACTGCTGTGATTAAACGTTACTTGAATTGTTATTTACTTTGCTATGTTGTACCACTGCTTCTACATATTATTACATATTGTGCTTAGTTTTACCGTCACTTGCACTGTTACAGTACTGTACAGTAGTTTGTTTTACTGCCAACGTCACACTGTTACTTCGGTTAAACGATGAATTAGACGGTATTTGGACTTCCTGTGGCTTACAGCGTCGATTCAGGCGCGGTTATGGCGACTTAGGTTTTTATGACCATTTGGATATTATGACCAAAATGATCTGGTCCAAAGGTGGTCATATTAAGTGGCGCATTCAGTATTTGGTTTTGTGGCCCACCTTGTTTAATTGAATTTGAAGAGAAGTGGCCCAAACAGCCTGCTTTGCATAGTTAATGGGCCTGAAGATGACGAGGAACTAAAGAAGGTGAAAATCTCAACAAACTGTTTCACCAATGTTTTGACCGGAGATCTTCACGAGTTTTTGCATTATTATTCGAGTTTCACTTCCCTGCAGAGATCTATGGTGTTCTATCTATGATCTATTATAGATCTTGCTTGGCTGCGACGTTTTATTTCTCATCGAAAATGGAAGAAAAATCCCAATGCTCTTATCTTAGAGCAGATTACTGGCTCGTTGACTCTGAGTGAGCTAGATGATGCTACGCTTTGCATACTACGCTTGTTGCACCAGGAAGCATTTGGCAAAAGTTTAGAGTTACTACCTAACCGAGCAGATTCTTGCGAGATCGAGCCAATTTCGGAGCAAAAGCTGAAGGCTAACCCGTGCCTTAAGAGAATCCAAAATTTGGATCCCTGCCAGGTAAATGGTGTTATCAGAGTTCGCGGAAGGTTACAAAACTCTCACCTCTTTGAGCCCTCTTGTCATCCAATTTTGCTACCAGACAATCACCATGTCACCGATTTGCTGATATTTCTGGGCCGTATGTACGAGGGACATTTTGGTTGCACGCATGTGTTAAACGCTATGCCCAAGAAGTATTGGATATTGAATGGCAGGTCCACTGCCAAGAAGGCGCTTAAGGCTTGCATGAACTGTCGATTTTGGCGAGCTACGTGTGGAAGACAGCAGATGGCACCTTTATCATTGGAGCACCGAGTGGTTCCTAGCTCTCTATTCACTTATTATGGTACGGATTTAATAGGTTCTCTCTATGTCAAGATTGGGCGCAGCTCGCATAAACGTTATGTGTGTATATTTAACTGTCTTTCTACCAGAGCCGTACATTTAGAAATTAAGCAGTCATTGGAGACTGATGTCTTTAAACAGGCTTTCAGGCGTTTTTGCAATTGTCGTGTTTCCAAGCCCAAGGTTTTATATAGTGATAATGCTGGTAACTTTGTGATGGTCATCAAAGAAATTAATGAAGGCATCAAGTTGTGGAATTTTAAGCAACTACAAGATGCTATTTTGAAGTAAGAAATCGAGTGGCGATTCAACCCCCAATTGACGTCTCATCAAGAGGGATTTTATGAGGCGTTTTTTTGTCTTGTTCGGAGGATATCGAGATCGATTACTAAAGAATCTTTGCTCGACGAATTTGATCTCTTGACGCTTTTACTGAAATTGAACGGATCTTAAATGACCGCCCAATCACTGAGCTGCCGTCGTCGCCGAATGAAACCGCTGCTTTTACCCCCAGCATGGTCTTGTCCGGTTCCATAGAAGACGCTGTGCCACTTGGAGTGTTCATAAGGGCGTACGGATATAGGAGATCCTGGAAGGAAGTGCAATGTTTATCAGATTCCTTCTGGAGCCGCTGGCTCAGTGAATATCTATCGCTGCTGCAACTCAGAGCAAAATGGCATGGAGCGAGTGACAACTTGAAAATTGGAGACCTTGTAATTATGAAGGACGAACAAGTTTCCCAAGGCTGTAACCCAAAACAGTCGTTACGGAAGTGATGCGGGATAAGCAGGAGCTCATAAGAAGAGTAAAGGTCAAGACCGTTGGAAATAAGACTTTTAAAAGAGGCATTAGAAAACTTTGCCCGTTTGAGGGTCACATTGAGTAATTTTTCATTGCATGATGCCATTCCGGGTCAACGAGAGGTGTTTAAGGGAGATTGCAAATTTGCTTGAACTGTATTTCGTTGTATGTGTTCTTGTACAGTAATTACTTGTGTCCGTTGACAAATTAACGGTTTTGGTAGGGCTAAGGTTAATAAGTTTTGGTGTACTGTATTAGAAAGAAATGACAATTCTGGCGTAATTTACTTTTTTTGTTTGTGTGTGTTAAAATAAAAACCCATCTTAAGCCTTTTACTCTCGTTTTTCGGGGTGGGTATGTCAGCGTTTTCTTTACCCGTCGATATTTTGCTTAATTTGTGTTTTATTGTACAGTAGACCACGTGACCTTTAGCTTGACGGTTTTTTTGTTGGTTGGGCTAGGATCAACTGGTAGAAGGGGCAGAGGTGAAATTTCTTTGAAAATACTGCGGATATTGTCATTTTTATTTAAAAAAGCTGGTGTGTTACTAGTAGTCCAGTGTGGGTGTATTCTTGCAGCTAGGCTTGTTACTGTTAGTGAGCACCGGTAGATTTTCTGAACTGCCAGACTGCTGTGCTACCTAGGCTACTTTATGTTTGTATTGATGCTTGAAGTTTACTGGGTAATACAATACCGTACTGCATTACGATTACCGTATATTGTCGAATACAGACCTTTTCCGCAACCAGTCATCTTTTTCCTGAGAGTTTGATACGCAACTTGGCGTGACAACGCTTACTAACCGTGTGTGTTATTTCCAGGCCGGATTTACATTGCGCTGGGCCCCTGGTTCTTTGAGGATTTTTGCAACACTTTCCTGCGAAGTATAGGTAAAGACCAAAAAAAATTCTTACCATCTGATCGCGGGACCCTGGCATTGTACCATATGGTAAATCTGGCCCTGGTTATTGCATTGCGTTCATGAAAAGGTTAGAGAAGGGCCTGAGGTAACAACTTTCTGGACAAAATCCTTTTATTTCACCTGGGTTATACTTTTCAATTGATTGGCAAAATTGAATTGAGGGGGCCCGGGCTTCTTGGTCGTCAATATTATTGGCAATTACTGTTCTTCGAGTGTACTGTTGTATGCAAAGATGCTAAAACAAACTGAAAATTAAAAAACAATACTTTTTTGTCACACTTTTGTCATTAGTGGCATTTCAACTCGGGGGGTGGGGCGGGCCTCCTGGCCCCCCCTGGCTACGCCTACGATTGTAACTTCAATGCTATTTGTGATATTAAGATTTTGTATGCTTTTTTGCTTGTTTGCCCATGTGTGCATGTCAAAGCGACACTAATAGTTCTACTTTGTATGATCATGCTAAATATGTTATATTGTTGGTAAAAGTTAAAATAGTGTTAAATAGTAGTTGTTACTTGAAGTTGTAACGTACACAATTGCAACTTTTTTACAAACTTTTAATTGCGTTAAAACTTATTTTCTTTTGCACAAATAATTGTTGTATAATACCATGGTTTAGCTAAAACCATAATGTTGCTGGAAGCGATATGAATTCAAAAACATACTTGACAATTGCTTGCAAACAAAATTATGCTTTGCAAAATTAAAGTTAAACAAAAATTGATGGAAGAACAAGGATAGAGAGAAATGGGGCTTTAATAGGTCTGTATAGAAATACAAAACAAATCCACCGCGTTGACATAAGCAAAACTCGAAGCTTCGTATGTAAGTAAATTGGTCGCAATGTTTTGAGAATCTTTTCATTGTAATTGCAATTGAAATAACTGTAATTGAACTTGAATAATTTTTAGTGAGTCCGCACGCAACAAGTCTTAAAACGTAATGCTTTATTCTCCACAAGTGAAATTAATGATAAAGTGAAGCAGTGATATACATACACCGAGTAAACAAAGAGAAGCGAGAACAAAGACATGTTTATTAAATTCTTTTTGTCCGGCGATATCCGTTCATTATGCAATACCACCCATAACAATAAGCAATATGTGCCAATATCCGGATAACGAAGACAATTACACAAGGACAAGTATATTAATTAATGGCTCGGCCACCACTAAATGTATTGTAATTGAAAATTTTAGGTTGTAATAGTAATTAAAGCAAAAACAAGTAATTTTTCCAACCCTGGTCTCAATACCAGTTTTAGCGCTGACCATTGCAGCACTGTCGTCAACCAATATTTCGTTTGCATTATCAGAATCTAATTGACCGTCTCTCAATGCTATGGATTACCATCAATTCTACATCGATATACACTATATTGTAACTAAATCTGGCATATTGGCTGTTTTCCTGTAGCTAGTCATTTAAACCATCCAGTGGTTGACGTAAAAGATTTGGTTTAATGGAAAAAGTTAGGATTTCATGGCCGCCATGAAAAATTTTCAGTCGAAATCAGGTCATACAGCTGTTTACATTGTCTTGTTCTATTTGTTTATGGTCCTAATCTAACGCTTCAACAAATGTTACCAAACATTTTATAAGCTTTTAACCACGTTTAACGTCAAAAACAGTTTTTTTGTGAATAACTTTTTTTTCTAAGTGTTTAGGAAGAAAGCTTCTCGCAAAGTAGATATAAACTTGTAACTTCTGCATTTTTTGGTGTAAGTTTGAGCTCTTCACTCCAAGTACATAAGGAGATGTGGCAATTTTACAAAAAAATGGACATTGGTTACCGTGTAAACACCCTGTCGGACCGTATGACGTCATCAATTTTAGAAAAATGTTTGCACATTTGGGCTTCTAATATCCAAAGGCAACTTTTTGGAAAGTCCGAGAAAAAACTAACAACCTTACCAAATTTGCCCCACTTTAATGGACATAATAGTTTATAGATTTTTTCGTGCAGAAGTTTTTAACTATTGATTGTTTCGTATTTTTTAAAAATAAATCTACAACTTTCAGAATTGACTTTTTTTGCAAGTGTTTAGATTAATTTGCACAAGGGTGTAAGCAACGGAATAACTGCTGGATGCAAGGGCCGCCATAGAGAGAAAGAGAGACTTGTTTAATTGCCAAGTGACGCGTAAAGCAAAGAAAAGCTGACACTCTGCAAAACCATACTTCAATCTTTCAAAAGAAACATCACATGTATCCAAATTTCACAAGTGTAAGCAGCAGGAATGCAGATATTACACCATATAGTTCAAACATGCAGAAAAGTGGGCTTAGCAGCGCCTGCACGCTAATGTGTGGTTACTATATTATTCTGGATGCAGATTAGTAACATATTGTTTCTTTAGGCAGAAAATACCAGCGCTTCCCATAGCTTGCACTCTAAACTACTATGCAGATTATGCAATACAATACACAGTCCCATGCTAAGGAGACAGCGAAAAGACCAGAAGGTCATGAAGATCAGCTGCCACCTTACCAATAAGGCTATATGATTTAATAGTGTACAAGGTGAGATATTCACTGCCCACAACGAAATAAAACAAATGTAACGAACCACAACAAAAACATAAAAGGGTTTTCTACTCTAACTTAGTCTTAAGACGGTTATGGTTACATAACACAATAAAGTCAGATGTAGGTAAGGTCAAGCACAATAATTTGTACTACTGGTGCTTATTATGTCATCAACTAACTTAATTTACATGACAATTAAACACAACAGTAATGTAGAGTTTTGACAAGATTAGCACCATGAAATCAAATGACAAGATAGCAATTTTACAAAAGCTTTGAAGTGATTGGCAGATTTTACAGAGTTGGGCAATTTGTTCCATAATTTAGTTCCACGATACTAAAGTGATCATTGCCTTTTGTTTCCTGGCAAGAAAGAAGTTTTAATTAAGTGCCTGTATGGTATTATAATTATGCGCAAAGCGACATTTTGAAAAATAATTTGAGAAAATTTCCGGATGAGCATTTTGTTTAACTTTGCATACAAATTTACATACCTGTGCTTTGCATGCGTCTGTTGTCGTAAGTGACACAGAATTTAAGCGGCGCAATTGGAAACGTGGTATAGCTTGATTAGCTTCAACGTCACGGCAGTGTTCAACGATGGGCCTGGTGTTTTCGACTTATAAGCCAAAGTAGCTCTAGCTTTGACAAGTTGGTAGCAAACTGCAGCGCTGTGTTGCAGTCACCTCAATTATATTGGATAGCTTCTGCATAATGACTTATTCTGTGATTCATGCAACACCAACAAGCGCATAATAGCAAGTTATAAAGCTTCCGCTTTTTACGTGCTAATTTATTGTATTTACGATGTATTTTGGCATGTATGCTATTGCAAACACTGAAAGTAGTTTTTTTCCGCGTAGTAAAAGAGCGTTTATATGAAGCTATTCACCATACTACTATAAGACAATGCCATTAGTGTACAAGTAAATCATGTTATTCTACAAAGGGCTGAAGAAGTAACACTGAATCAAGTGGAAAATTCATGTGCAGTAATCAAGCAATAGAAATTAGTGTTTTAAACTAAAAATTCGCGAGAGGTAGAGGGAAAAGTTAAGACCAAAAAGCAAATAGCTGAATTCGAAAAGCCACAGGGCGCCACGCGCCAACTAGCAAAGTTGTATAAAGGGGAAAATTTTATCGCAGACAAACAGCAAATTTATCAAAATTACAGTAAGCTTATCCAAGCAGAAGCTGAATGCAAGCACATAATTATATGTTTATTTGGTCGAGCGGTAGCGCATTCGTCTCTGCAGCGGGAGATCTAAGGTTCAAATCTCGGGCCGGTTAAACGGCTTGCCACTGCTGTAACATTTTTTCTAAAGGAGCTACAGGGTCACCGAGAAAGGGGAGGCAGTGGGTACAATGACCCCGGAGCCCATGGACTTTGGGGGAGCTCATGAGGGGGCCCATGGGGTTCAGGAAGGCCGCTGGGTTCAGCGGACCCAGCAGAGGGCCCATGAGCTCGAAAGGGGCCCATCGAAATTTCGGTGAAGACCTTTTTTTTTTTGGACATACTTTGGACAAAACTACGGCATTGTCTCCGTCTGTTTTGGAGTTCACAAAACCGGAAATCCGTCAAATTTGAGTTGGCCCTGAGCCTACGTTCGGCTCTCGGCGCCCCTGAGGAGCTGTGTTTCCCGGGCGCTATGAAGCGGACATGGGCCCTGCAAACTCGTTACACGCTTAGGCGTAACACAGGGAGTGAAATGAATGATTTGACTTTTTTTAGCTTTTTACAACCTTTTTTGCATTTTCTTTTTTAGACCTCGTTTTCATGTTTACGTTGAAAAAAAAACAAAACAAGTAATGAAATAGCAGAGAATCAAAACAAAAAAAAACAGAAAAGTATAGATAAAGTAAAAAAAGTACCATATTGTGATCGATACACCAATTTTAATAAAGAATGTTAATGTCAAATATCGTAGTTGCCGTTTGGATTTTTTCCAGCTTCTATAATGGTGAGCTTTTACTTTATGTGATAGAAGGTCTTTCGCTGAAATTTATTTCATGGGCGCTAATTAAGGGACTAAATTAAGTACTCTGCTCCAATGCACAACTTTCATCCATTCTGAACTTCTACTTCAAAAGTCGAGAAACCTTTAAGCAGATTTGCCTCCCAGATAGTCAGGCTGAAGCCGTATTAAACACGATAATACAGTTAGTCGTTAACTAAATACGTAATTTAAAAATTAGGAAAATAGTTTAAAATCGAAAAATTTTTTCTAAGTTTGATAAAATTTTGCTCTGTAAATTTAATTTTGACTAATTTTTGAAAATCTGGCCGTATCATTTAAATGTTTCTTTTATATTCTTTACTTTGAGATGATAATTTTAATCAAATTTAAACACGTTGTTGCTTGTACGCAGATGCTTACGTGGAAGCACAACGAATCACAATTACAACACTTCCAGTTTTACCGAACAACATTGTTGCCACCAATTACATCAACTTGCAGCTAATTTCATCAATAAC
Source organism: Trididemnum nubilum (assembly GCA_963965965.1). Classification (NCBI taxonomy): domain Eukaryota; kingdom Metazoa; phylum Chordata; class Ascidiacea; order Aplousobranchia; family Didemnidae; genus Trididemnum; species Trididemnum nubilum. Next base: position 6,361,603 of record OZ014485.1, on the reverse strand, counting down.
TGGCTCACCTATTAGCTGCGATTTATTGCTAGATAGTTCACAACCTTTAAATTTTTATGCTCCTGATGGCTGTGCACCTAATCAGTCTACAACTGAATTTAGTTCTGTTTGTGAAGAAATTGGTAACTCTGTCATGTTTACTTACACAATCCATTCACAACTGATCAATGATGTGCTCTATGGAATTAGATGCTTTCTTCCTGAGGTAGAAGAAGTTGACACAGCAATTAGAGTTCAAGGTACGGTAAATTCATGCAGGTGTACAAACTAAAAATACCTCAGCTTGTACTGCTTTTGCAGCTTGCTTAGGAAGATTAATGTGCTTCTTAGTAGGCCAGCCGCCAAGACAAACTGTTTGCTTAAGAATAATATTTAGTTAGGTTTATATTGTTGCAGGGGTGCCAAAACTTGGGGGGTATATCCCCCAATAATTTGGCTGTATCCCCCCCAAAAATTTGAGTATGGTCTTCACCTCGATCCCCTCCAATGATTTGACTCTGGTTTGCATCTGAGCGCAGGTCTCTACTTGAATTCGGCGAAAAAAAAGTGTTCCATTTCTGGTAAAGACTCTTTTTTTTTTTGGTCTTCACCTAAATTCGGGGAAAAAAGTGTTCCATTTCTGGTGAAGACCTGTTTTTTTGTTTTGCTTTTGGTTTTTACTTAATTTGCTCACTTGAAAAGAGTTTTGGTTGAGGTTCATCCCCTCCAACGTTGAAAATAGGGCAAAATCGGGGTAAAATTGCAAATTATACCCCCCAATGCTCAACAAAGATTTGCACCAATGTATTGCTGCTTTTTTTCTATTTAATGGACTTTGGTGCCAACAGACTTGATTTAAATTAATACGAATTAGATTAATTTACTGATTTAAGTTAATCGTAAATTAATAGACCTGTTTTCTGTGTTACGTTTGTAGATTGTTTAACTGATATCAATAAAATGCTTGCTGTGCAACCTGCTGTTTTACCTGCACAATACAACACACCTGGAGAACTTGTTTGTACCAATGGTGGAGCTCTGTTTTCCAGTAATGTAAGCGTATCAAATGCTACAAAATGCAATGCGACAGCGCAATGGAGCAGACTTGACGATTTGAATTGCTACACAGGTATTGGAATTTTTGAATGCAGTTAAATTGAGTTTTTTTTTACTTCTTTATAGAGTTCTATTAACTTTTAGAGTTGTATAATAAATTTAATCCGCACTTTAACAAAACTTTAGGGAAAGGTTTAGACAAACGACTGGACATATTACTTTAAGTAACGCAAGGATTACTTCTCTGAACTTGCAAATTCAACTCAACGATGTAGAAGATAGAAAATTGAAGAATTAAAATTAATCCACGTTGGTGCAGGTGAACTTTATTGTACAACCCATGTTTCATTGGCGGCCATATGGTGAAGCCGCCCCACAGCGGGTCATGAAAGGTGACGAAAGGGTACCCATTACCAAAAGCCACCTGGGAGTGGTGATGAAGAGCCCGCTCTTGGAGTGTTATGGAAACGGCCATTTTTTTTTTCCGGGCTCACTAGTCCATCTGGGGTTCTGTGGTCTAGCATTTCTTTTACATAGTAGCTTCATCCAAAGAATAAAGCTGGGTAGTACGAACACCAACCCTTATCATACCGTTTTTTTCCGCAGTTTTGCTTTGCTTTGAATACAATAGGGTAGTTTAAGATTATTATAAACAGCGAGTAAAAACTGGTTTGTTATTAGACTAATAAATTAAAGTTATATTGGTCAAGTTATTTTCCACTTTCTCAATAATGTAAACTTGACAAAATCATTTTCTAGAAAAATTGTCTTCTAGAAGGAAGATTGATTGTTTCATTTTTAGTGAAGTGAGAGCGGTAAAGCCGAAGAACTAACTTCTAAGGACGAGAGCACCTTCATATTTTTTTGTTTTTTAAATGCTATCCGAAACCATAGAATGTCGTCTAGTTATACTTAAAAGTAAATTAAGCTCCCACATTTGGATCACCAATTTTGAAGAGAAGTCTGCCTTTCCACAGAAATTCTACCGTACTGAATGTAAATCAAGCGGTGGTATTTGCAGCAAAATGTCATTTTATTTGCTGGAAGTACTTAATGCAATAGAATTACAAAATAATCATGAAAGCTTCATTTAAGAACAAAAACGATTGGCAGAATAGAACTAAGCATAGTAATTTATTAGACGCATTTCGATTTAACTTAAGCGGAAACTTCGACTGCTATATTCCGAAAGCTTCCTCGGTTTGTTCAAAGTTGAATGGCGGCTACAACTTTATTTTTTTGCTTCAGTACAAGAAAATAAAACCGAGCAAAAACGATAATTTTTTTGGTACCAACAAGACTGTTTTTCCAAACTTGTCCTTGAGAGACTCATAGTGAAATTATGTAAAGAAACGAATTACTTTTACTGCAGTTTTTATAACTTAACAAAGCAATATCATCTTTCAACCAATTGGTCGAGCGGAAACGCGTTCAGCTTTGGATCGAGAGGCCTGAGGTTCTGATCTCGGGCCGTTCAAATTGGACACAGTGTTGCTAACGGCTCGCCACCGTGCGACAATTCTTCGAAAAGAGCTGTGTTGCCCGCAGGCGCAAAGACACAGTGAATGGGCCTCGCACACTCGTTACACGCTTCGGCGTAATACAGCGAGTATAATGAAAGATTTGATAAACCCCTGTAGAACATTTTCGTTCAAGGATTACTTATAAAACTGTCAACTTGTGGGAAAGCAAGGATAGTAACTTTTATACTTATGTAGTTGTACTCTACTGTAAAACAATTTCTATCAAAATTTTTTAATTCGTTTAAGAAGACTAATATTATAAAAATTGCTTCTCAGCTTGATAGTTCTAACTTATTGTTTGTGGAAAATTTTGGCTAAAAATTAAATTGCAATATTTATATGCAACTTTGTTTAAATCGATTTCTGTTTAAAAATTTTAGTTCCAACCAATATTCTTCTTGATGGAGTCATAACTGGCATTGAAGGGGAAAGTATTACATTAACTTGTCTCTTCACTGACTCTGTACCTCCAGTTAACAACATAATTTTCGTTGAAAAAGGTCAGATAAAGTCAACCACAAATGTAAGTTATTTTATTAAAATGTAAACGCTGAATAAATTTTGTTGCTGCGCCTATTTATATCAACCAATTTTTGTTTGCAATGAAACTACAGTTTTGTAACTTATTGCAATAATTTTGACGACTTGATACACGGATTTGATACTTACGCAAAGCTAATGACAGAGAAATTCTTACACAAAGATATTAGCCAAGGATGATAACAACAATGAAGTAAGATGTCGAGCAACTAACCCATATTTCGATGAGATAAATGATGTCATAATGAATCCCAGCGATGGATTTTCTGAAGAGAAGATTTATGATGTATCCTGTGAGTTATGCCCAAGCATTTCAGCATATTTTTATAGGGTGGATTGTTTGGTTTGAAAGGTTTACGACGTACTTCACCTATTTTATTAAAAAAAGTTTTTTAATCACAAAATTAAATATTGCTTTGAAGAGTCAGACAAAAATGGATCAGAAAACATGCTGCGCTGTAATACTATTCAAATTTCTCTGTAACCAGTGCTCTTAATTTGGCAAAGTTTGCTCAAATCAAAACTGCAGCTCAGTATATCTACGCAAGCAATTTTAGCAACCGGTTCTCTAAATATCGGCTCAATGGGATATCGGCTAACAGTTCGTGTGAACTGACTAAATAGCACGACTGGAAAAAAATTACAAATTAAGTCATGAAAAATGTAACTTGTCTTGTTTTCCTTTTTAAGCGACTTGATTTTAAGTTTTCGTTTTTATTCGACCAATTCTCAATCTTTTCAACTGCAAATTGTCTGACCAAGTTTCACTTTTAATATGACTGCAAAAATGATACTGCAGTACGTTACTAAAACTTGTCTTTAAAAAGATAATTCCAACCATCAAAACCAAAATAACCTGAAATTCTGTTTTTCAACTATTTACCGGACTTCATTCATTCATTTAGATTTTCCTTACCAAGGCAATAATTCATCAAAATGCACATGGTTTGTGAACCAATCACAATGGTGCGACGTGTTCTTTTATTCCAACTCAAATGTATCAATATTACACGTCGCAAAAAATGGTAAATTAATATGGAACTTGCATGAACTACATATATGCTCGTAAATAAGTTTACTAATACCTATGATACTAATACATATCACAAATAACTATGATACTTTTTTTACCAGTAGTAAAAAGTAATGGAAAACCAAATTAATAGTTTTGGCCAAAAATTTGTGCATGAGTTAAATATCAATACCATGGATAAAAATAAAGTTTCTCATCAGGAATAAAAATAATAAAAAAAACATTTTCATTAAAATAATTGTGTTCAACAGAATTTTCAGTATTGCTCGCGAAACAAACTGCAATGTAATTTCTGTAAACTATGTGAATTTAACAGACAGTTTTTTCAACTTGCAGGATTGACATATTTTGTTTCAAAACTGAACTTATAATTATTGAAACCATTTTTAATTTACTACTAAATTGCTTCTTAAAATCAGAATGAGATCAAAATTTATGAATTTACTTCGTCAAAAAAAGTTATGCTCCTTAAAGTTCATTTGCATGCAAATCATTAATTGATAGATGTATCATGTTCATAGCGTTTAGGGTTTAGCATTGAGCTACAAAACCCAAGCAACCGTCTGAGATGTTACGTTGATTACTATTACTTGCTGATGTAAGTTGAGTGCCAAGGTCTCTCTTTTCATTATGTTTGGCGGGGCAGCAGCTCGCAATTAAGCTGCCAGTAAAAGTAAATATAGTGCAATATATGTGGCACAATGCACAGTGCAGTATACGTATATGATATATCATACTGTAAAACACAGAATACACTATACAGCACAGTTGCTTAAAGAAGCTATAGTTTTGCAGAAAATCAAAACTAAAGACGATCACAAAATTTTAATACGAACCATCATAGCTTGTTTGCTTTGATCGTATGTTGATTTCAGACAAAATAATCGATGGATTTGTCACACCAATAACTGCTGGCTCAAGCGATATCAAGACTTTTCAATTTGGAAAACAGCAAGTAAATAATTGTCATATATTAGGTCGAGTATTGTACTTCATCTTTGTGTTGTAGCGTTTACAAAAACAACAATTTGCCATTTTGTTAATTTTTTTTTTAATTATTTTTATATTTGTTGGCATTAATTGCTTTTATTTTTCTGAAGTTTTACGAATAATACTGGAATTCATTTTGCTTATTTTTAGGTTACTTTTGATGACGCCGGAATGTATCAAGCAGTTCTCGCAGCACGAGTTTTTCCAGACAATTATTTTGTCGTCTTTGAAATTGCTGTTGAGGAATTCCAATGTTCAAGTGACAGCTGCCCAGTCATAGAATCAAATAACGATAATACAATTGGAATTATCTGTCTGGCTATTTATGGAGGTGTGATGACTGTATTATTGGTACTACTTTCATGCAAGCATTTCAAAAACAAAAGTTTTCAAAAATCTAAAGGTACGTATTTAAACAAATATGATTCTTTTTGGAAAGTTCTAATGACTTTCTCTTGTTATTTATTTTAGATGAGCATATTTATCTTGAACCAGACGCAAGAACAACTAAAGTTAGTGATTTACTTTATTTTTGCTTCTTTTTGTTTTTTTATTCCGTAAATGGTCCATCTAGAGGTGGAGCAGGCAGTAGGGTTTAACAAAAGTTTTGTAATGTTTCAGCACTGTCATAATCTGCTGCTGTGATATTCGCTTTAACCCTGCAATTATGTGCAATTTATTCGCACACTTTTTAAAACCTTGATATCTCCGACAGACTAATTTACTACAAGCACAAAATTGGTGTAAATTTTGGTTGTAGAAATCTGTAGAAATTCCACAAAGTGATGGGTGATTCTAGGATGTGAGTAGCACGCAGCAACTCTGTATCTTTTTTTTTTTAGAAAAACATTCGTATTATTATTATTCTGTACTAAGATTTAAAAACCAAAATGATAGTCGTTCTTTCATTTTTATTTTTTACCACCGCAATAATGACAAATGAAAATAGTTCAAAAATAGCTTGCAGAGTCAGGAAAAGGAAGTAGCGACAAAAAACATCAGACGTTAAAACATGCAAAAGATATTAAAGACAAAACAAGGATTTTATTCGCTCGGTTGCTACACCTATCAATGCTAATGAAATGTTTTTTTTGTTATTATTATTTTTCGTACTGTTTATCACAATAAACGCAATCTAAATGATAATTATTACAGCACCATTGTAATTACACCGGTCACAACTTTTAAGATGCACTGTATTATTACAAAGATAACGTTCAAGCAAAAAGTCAGAAGCATAGTTGACAAGGTAAACGCGAAGTTTTTACGACGACCCGGATAATATAATTTGGATTCAACCCAAATCCTGGTTGCATTGTTGTGTCTTTTGGAAAAAAATGTTTTCTCTGCTTGTTTGTCTTTGAACAAGAAGCAAATTTATGCAGACCTCACTCAGCCAGAAAACTTGGTAAAAAAGTAACTCCTAAGCAGGTGAGGATTCGCCCTACGGAAAGCCTTTCTCGCTTTCTCGTGGCAAAAAAATAGCGATGCATCAAACAATCATAAACATTGTGTTGATGTGTGGACAAACTATTGTTTTATTTTTAGTGCTCACTTAGTTTAACACTGATTAAAAAAAATATCAGACCTGCGGCTTGACTTTGAAATTATTTCACTTCAGGAAAACAACCAAATCGCTGATAGAGCATACGTCACCATTAATGATGAAGCTAATTCCTCTGCTCCAAATAGTAAGCGGAATATCTTTTGTTATTGGCTATGAATCAACTTCCAAATAAATTTTCACATGCCTTAAATCTCTTTCCAATTTTAATGAAATATTGCTCTAAAACCACTATACTACAGTTGTAGTTTTATTCACAGTCAAATTTAGAAACCGTAAGCAGTCTGTTTCATCCTTACGGGATCATCAGAAGAGAACTTTAAAAAAACATTTATAGAAACAACTTGATTAGTTACACTTGAGACATAGATTTGTTAGCGGTTATTACCAAAATAATGCGTCTGCCTGGCCTCAAAAAATTTGTTTACTAAGCTACAGAACAGCTGTTATAGGATTTTTGAGTTAAAAGGCGGACAACGTTGTGCTTACATAATAATACTCATGATGAATTTGTCGTGTGCAACGTTTTAAGTTTTAGTGACTCATAGATGGGTAACTTCCATTGGATTAAATTTTAAAGGTAGGAATTTAAAGCACCAAAGCAACTCATACGAAAACTCAAAGTAGCACTGCCAGGGGGTTTATAATTTATCCGGAAAAGGGGAGTTTGGCAAGCACGCAAGGCTTACTCAAAATTTTTTGGCAAAATTTTGTTTTTGTGCCTGCATTTTAAAATTTACTCGGAGCGTTTGTTAAGCAGTGCTTTTGATTCGCTTTGATGATTTGGAGCTTTTCTGCCGAACAAAGACTGCATATTTTTGTAGCAAAGTGATATGGACAGGCCCGGCGCCATGGGCGGCATTCCGGGGCAGTGCCCCCCAAATCACTGCTTGTCCCCCCCAACGAAAATCGTGCTCCCCCCCGAGCGAGGATTTATGCTTTGAAGAAATTAACGGGATCAGAGCTACTGGAGTGCAATTTGAGGCCTGAGACTCCCAAAATACTGGTTATCACCCCAAAATTCTTGAGCAAGAGCTGTTTTATCGTAAATTTTGCAATAAACACCGTATGTATTTGACGCTTCATTCCAGAATTTCTGAAAATTAGCGTATATTTTGGAATAAAGACCGTTTTTTTTTTTGGTCTTCACCTCACAATTCCTGGATATTCGCACGTTTTTGAGATGAAGACCAGAATTTGTGGAACTTCGGGTATTTTTTGAAATGAAGACCTTTTTTTTGATCTTTACTCAAGATTTCGTCAAATTTTGCGTTGGACACCTTTTTCGTTTGGTCCACACTCTCGAATTTAAATGAATGAGGTTTTTGTGCCCCCCCCAAAATTTATTTATGCCTCCTCAGCCACGCTATCCTGGCGTCGGGACTGGGTATGGAGCAGCTTCTTTTATGACGTTCCATTGTATTTGGTAGCCGTGGCCTTGTTTTGTGCTCCCAAACTCGTTTTGATAGTTCGGTCGAAACGAACAGCTATGGTTGTTGAAGCGTGTTTCAAAAGCAGTTGAACACGAGCCGTAATAGTCGTCCCTTTTGTTAGCGGACAAAATGGTGGCGTTGTAAACTACGCTGCTTTTCAGGCAATTTCCGTTCAGCAGGCTGTTGGGTTTGTTTCGACAGTTGCAATTTTCTGGCGGTTTGGTTTCATCGGTTTTCGGTGGGTGTGCCACAATAAATTGTGTCATTTGATTATTTTTTTTTGCACACCTCAGACGCACTTTTAATTAGTTCCATTATCATTAAATTGACCCGTTTGGCTGTTTTCAGAGTGAAACTACCAAACTTACTTTTGTTTTAGCTTCTTACCTTGTCTTTGATGTATTATGTACATTATTTGCTGCTTTACATAACGAAGGAAAACAAAAAAGTGGCAAAAATCTCAAAACATGCAACCCAACAAAACCGGCAGACCACCAAACAACTGAAAGATATGGGTCTGAGAAAAGTTTGAAATCAACCAGCGCTTATTTCCAAACATAACAATTAAACTAGGACAAATTATTTCTAAGCAATTCTCTGCACTAAATCTGGAGGTTTGGTAATAGGGTGGAGTGAAAAACAAAAAATTTTGATTTCAAAAAAGCGGTCTTGATATAAGGCCTCAAATACTATATGAAATACTTCGATGGTGATTTTGATTTCTTGAACTCTTTAGTGGTCCTACAATTTGACCGAACCAGCTCAAAATAGACAATTTTGACATTTTTCACGAACTACATGTGGTAGAAAGCTAGTTTTATATCAGAAATAGCACATTAAAAGTTGCAGAAATAGCACATTTATATCTCCATTGAAAAGAACTTTGTCATGAAAACGTACAGAAAAGTTACTGTCAAAATATTGACTACAGATTTTCTGATTATTGATAAGTTTTTAGTGCTGAACTTCAAACACATTTCAATTCACACTGGCATTGAAAATAAGCCTGATGAGGTTTAAATTCATGTACATTTGCACTTTTAGTGTGCCATGCTGCCTTATCAACTTAAAATAGTTCCTTTAAGTGGCAATTAGTCTTGCTCAACTGGGCAATGTGCAGCGCAGTATAGTAATAAATGTTCAAAGTTTCATGTTATTGCATCATCCGGTATTGGTTGGTTTTTACATTATCGTTTTATTTATGCTGAACTTGAGGAATTATATATAGTTAATAAAAAAAAGTTTGGAGTGTACAGTTCAATTCAAAATCACTGAAAGAAGCAAAAGTACAAAATTAGAAAAGCAATAGTTCTAAAAGGAAGAAAATTTAGCAATATATTTGACGAACTATTTGATACTATTGGTGATTGTGTTGTAGATAGAGAATATATTGTACTGGCTGGTATAACTTTAGTTATTTCTGTAGCAGCATCCTAACTAGAAAAAGATCCAAGTCTAATGTTACTTGTAAAAAGTTGTATGATGCAGAAAATTTTTCAAAGTTTAGACAACTTCCTTCCAGGATTGCTACCAACCAAGAGACAAGAGATTGAGCGTATGCTCAACTTTAGTCACTTCAGAAAGTTGGATAAAGCTCGAATTATTGCAAACGAACTTCACAACAGATGGATTTGGCACAATGTTTCTTCTATTCATGAGCGGAGTTTTGCACCAAGAGTCCATCAACTACTGCTAAACTTCAACACCAATTTAGTCTAATACGATTCGCCTAACTTTAAATACCCCCATTGATTTTCCCTATATCCCTTGTTTAAGTACTGTTGATATAATTCTTTAACTTCAGCATAAATAAAATGATGATGAAAGAGCCAATCAATGCCGGGTGATGCAATAACATGAAATTTTAAACATTTGTTACGATGCTGTGCTGAACATTGCCCAGTCGAGAAGGCCAATTGACATTTAAAGGAACTATTTTAAGCTGATAAGGCAGCATGGCTCACTAAAAGTGCAAATATACATAAATTTAACCTCAACTGGCTTATTTTTACCAATGTGAATTGCAATGTGTTTGAAGTTCAGCACTAAAAACTTATCAATATTCAGAAAATTTGTAACCAATAATTTGTATGTAACTTTTTGTATGTTATCAACAATAAATGACTGTAACTTTTCCGTACGTTTTCATGAAAAAGTTCTTTTTAATGGAGATATAAATGCGCTATTTTTGCAACTTTTAAGCTGAAAACTAACTTTATAGATACGTAGCTCGTGAGAAATGCTAAAATTGGCTATTTTGAGCTCGTTTGGTCAAGTTGCAAGACCATTAGAGAGTGCAAGAACTCAAAATTGCCATAGAAGCATTTTATATGGTATTTAGGGCTATATATCAAGACTGCTTTTTTGAAATCAAAAATTTTCATTTTTCACTCCACCCTATTTGGTAACCATTGCCCGTAGGCGTAGGCAGGATTTTTGATTGGAGGGGGACCCACACCACAAATCATATGTCATGACGTCATCAGAAACTTTCAAAAGAGTTGCGTTTTGTGAGACAAAGACATTGTAGATTTGCATATCAGAATCCGTTGCTTGTGTTTGGCACATAACCAGGATTTCGCTATCGTTAGAGGGCTTGGACCTCCCAAAAAAGTGTAAATGTGGAAATTGGAAGACGTATTGAGCAAACTAGTGTAACTCAAATGTATCGCAGATGGGGTTTTGGGGGTAAAGTCCTCAGCCACCGTAGGCAATGGGGGTATGGGGGCAAAGCCTCCAGCCGCTAGGCGAGTTTTTGGAAAAACTAGCTATTTTAATGCCATTGGGTCACAAATCGCACGCGTTTACAGCCATTTGAAAGAACTAGATTTTTAACATTTGAAAGCCAATTGAAAAAATTAAATTGTTCAATCCTCATTTTACTTACAATTTAAGTCCGAAAAATCTTGCATTTTGGGTTAAATTTTGTAAGCGATTTGGCCAGGTAGGGCGAAAAGCTGGCGAGATGTTTGTCGCGTAAAAACTGGCAAGATGGAGGTGGATTGTTATAAAAAAATGGTATAATAGATGGTTACGCCTTGTAACCATCCCGAGCCGGATTTACATTGCACTGGACCCTTGGCACTTTGGAGATTTTGCAATATCTTTCTGCCAAATATAGGTGAAAACCAAACAAAGACTCACCATCTAAGCGCGGTACTCCAATCTGGTACTGTTCCATATTACGAGTAAGGTAAATCCGGCCCCAGTTATTGCATTACGTTCATAAAAAGGTTAGATGAGGGTCTGAGATGGCAACTTTTTGGACAAAAACTCTCAATTTCTCCCTGGTTAGACATTTACACTGGTTGGCAAAATTAACTGAGGTGGGCACGGGGCCCCTGGTCATCAATTATGTTGTTAATTATCGTTGTAAGCAAAAAGTTTGAAAAGAAACTGAAAGTGAAGAAACAATAGGCATTTTTGCCACATTTCTGTCATTGGCGACATTTTAATTAGGGGAGCTGGGCCCCCTGGAATTGGATGATTGCAGGAAAATAGCCAGAGGGAAGCAGCCTCCCCAAAATTTTACTTTGCCTCCTAAATAATTTCAGTTGAACGACATTTTTAACAAAATTTCATTCATTTTGCGCCTAAAGACGTTACTTTGCCCCCCCAAAAAATATTTCTAGTTCCCAAAGATTTTGGAAGAAAATGTCGTCAGCCAATTGCGAGTTAAACTATGATTTCACTGCTCTAAAACGGCTCTTCAGTCCGTGAAGACCTTTTTTTTTGATCTTCGCCTAAATTTGGGGACAATAACAGCTCACCAGTCCGTGAAGACCTTATTTTTTCCTTTTGTAAATCATTTGCGAAGCCATTGCCCCCCCAAAATTTCCGTTCTGGCCACGTGCCTGGATGATTAACGAGAAATTGCCACGACTCTTGACTGTTATTCAGCAACCTTATAGCATGGTAACCGATAATTATTTCCAGCGATCATTATTTGATTTTGATTTAGCATAAAATTAAACTCGTTTATTCCCGCTTATCAGGTTCCAAAATTCCTGTGTTGATTGCATTTAATCGTAAAATTAAAAGTTACTATGCAGAATGTTTTTCAGATAACTTCAAATCCACACAATACGTCACTCCAAATGAAGTAAGATGTTAAAACAGTTCTGGATCCAACGTCTTTGTCTATCGGTGCCAAATAGTTGGTTTTTACAGTAAACACATGAAAGCATTTTATGTTTCTGATTATTTGATGAATGACCCCAATACATAATAGTGCTGATGACCAATGCTGCCGCTTTCGATTCGTATGCACTGTATTTATTGTACTGATGGCGCGTATTGTTGATCTCCCTGAAAATTCCAGTTGTCTTTGTTTCGATACTACGCGTAACCGCGTATTATGATCTTTGAATTCAAGTGTTTTTAAAACCTTACGAAACGTAAAAATTATTAAATCTTAAGTTAAAAACCTTAAACCTTAAAAGTTTGAAATCTTAAAAACTTTGAAATTGTAAAACTTTTTTGAAACGTCATTATTTGCTGCTTTGGTTTCTCGGAACCAAACACTGTACTTTCTGAAATTGCAAATTCGACCAATATACTTTGCATTGATGCTGAAGTTTTGCAGTTCTACAAAATTTAAGTATGAAACCTTCCCTCATTTAATTGTGCGGCTAACATTCAATGTTTTAAAAATTTAGAGAGTAACAGAGGAGCAGCACCTCACAAAACCGAATAATGCTTTTTTTTTGAAAATTTTGTTACTCTGTGCTTGTTATAACGTTTATATTTCTTACAATCATTGGACGAGTGGTGTAAAAAATACTCAAAAATTGTAATCAAATAAAAGCTACCTTACTAACAAAAAAAAAAAAAAACTTGAAGTACTGACCAAAAAAGAACTTGAGTAAAAGTAAAAAAGTATTCATTTTAAAAGAATTCAAATACAACTATTTCTGAAAGTATTTAAGAAAAACAAACAAACTATTTAATCTACATACAGCTGGTCAACTATCTTCACATCACTACCACAAGCGCTTTGTCTTCTAACCCCTCACTATTTTAAGAAGTCATGAATTATAAATTGTTCCAAGTTTTTCGTGATTATATTCAAAACAAATAATTAAAAATAAAAACAACAGCAAGACTTCGAAATTTGAAAATCATGCCGCGCAGAATTTACATGGAACCATTTCATAACATTTTTGCTCAAATACTCATTCACAGTAAAAACACTGTGGGAGTGTCTTATCGGTGTATAATCTACAATATCTACAAGGTGGGGCAAAACTCACTCACCATTGTGTGTAGCAAAAATTTAGCACCATAGCAAAATTCAGTATATTTTGCGATAAAATTTGTTTGAATTAATTAATAAAAATTATTGCGAATTTTTTTGAATTGAATGTATTTCACATGTGAAGGCAGGCAGAAGCCTGAAAACCATTAAGTCACTATATCAATCAAAATTATTGTTGATAGCCCATTTAGATAGTTCTGTGTCACTGTTGGAACAAAATAGATCATCATCATCCTGAAAACATTTTGGAATTACATTTGCACAATAATCACAGTACCGTACAATAATGTCTATTGCATATATGGTGAGTGATTTTTGGCTCACTCTGTAGAATTTAGCTTTAGAAACGTTCAGTAATTATAGGACGAAGTTTTTGGCAAATTTATGTCTTTCTGCTTGCTTCGTTCATGATTTACTCTTAATAAAGTAAACATCTATGCCAGTATGCGGCCGTGACGAAGGGTAAACACCAAGCAACGTGAAACTAAAACCACCTTGAACTGCCATTTCCCAGAATGTACGAGATACACACTCGCACCCGTGGAAAAAAAGACACTGCAACAGTAGCAGCTGTGGTGGTCTGATCCCTGGCGCTAGATTTGCCACCCAAAAAGGAGCAAAAGACAACTAACTTAACAGAATTGAACAACTGCCGGTAGAAATGTCGACCGTTCTTATGAATTTATTGTTCAAATTTAAAATTACAATACCTTGTACTTTTCTGAATCAAAATACTACTAAAGTAGCGTTACTTAACACTAAAAGTAAGCAAGTGAAAGTAGCCACAAAAAAAAAACTACTCAAAATGTACTCGTTACCGGAAAAAACTACTTGAGTAATCTAGTCAAGTAAAAGTATTTAGTTACTTTACACCTCTGCTCACAATAGTATGGTTTCATAAAGTAAAACTGTTTCTTCTTATTGTAGTTTAGGAAAACTTCAGATCAAGGTGGATACGAGAACTTCAACGCAGTTGACCTTGAAGATATGAAAAGGGTCTGCATTGTGTGCTACTTTGTAAAACTTATCGATTAATTTGAAGCGTAAAAATTGAACTCGACGTAAAAAGGACAAAAAAGGAAGAAAAGGACCAAACTAGCTGTATGCATTTTTTGCAGACGTTTCGGCTTACCAATTAAGTCATTATCAATCTTTTCCTACTATAGAGTGAAGTTTGAATTCAATCGATTCGAAAAGTGCACTACAGTAGCGACTAGAAGCTAGGTTGTATATCACAAAACAGTAATAATCTCAGTACATTGTTCTTGATAAAACAGTAAATTCTACAATTAAATCTAAAATAAAAAATTAAAAACCCTACATATACTGTTTGACAGTATTCCATATCATCAGGGGTATCTTATTCATACAACCTTACAATAAAAATACAAAAGAAGTAGATTTAGATTTTATTTGAATAAGACACCCTATGATCCCAAATACGAATGAAACAGTCAGTATAATGTTTTGAATTTTTCATTTTTGGTTGTGATGTGTGCTCTTATGGTACCACAACAATAAAAATCCACAATAACATTGATCAAAGTTTTATTCGAGATTGAATATGGTCGTAATAATGTTGCATTTTTTTAGAAATCAACCAAAACAGAAGGTTACGAAAATATTGCTGTGCATCAGAGTGAAGAAACTGTCATAAAGGTAGCTGTTGTGAAAAAGCGCAGAAAGTATCTTATAATATTAGAGGGTTTTATGAAACAGCTTATCGATGAGCAAAAGCTTAAATATTTACTGGTTCGCTTTCTGATCTATGCTATAAAAAGCTGTTGATGAAATGTTATCAAAACGTTTTTCTCTAATTTTGTCTTGGTTCATTGTGAAAATTATCTACAGTTATGTTGCAATTGTTAAAAGTTGAATATTTCGCAAAGTAATAGAATAATATCGAAAACTGTAATAGAACAATACCCAAAAACTGTAGACTATAGAATAATACCGAAAACTGTTAAGCTTTATTTATTTTCGGTCTTCTATTAGCTTTTGTATTTATGAGGCTTTTTATTAAGGCTAAAGCAAATTTGTGCAAGCTTATAATTTAGGTGTTTCAATGTACAGTTTTTTATTAGAAATCCTTGACTGTTCAAGATGGTGAATACGAAATAATGGACTCTCATTCTTCACAACAGAAAAAGCAAACACCATAGAGTTTCTCAGTTTTCTTTTTCAACCCCCGAAATATACACGTTGTAGCATGAAGCGTCTGCTACTGAAGCGGTAGACTCGGGTTCAATTCTCGGTCAGTTCAAACCAAAGACCATAAAAATTGGTATTCACAGCTTCCCTACTTCACGTTCCTCAACCAAAAGGAGAGTGTGAAGCCTCCATCGTGTGTGGTAGACAGGTGGGCAGGTAGCAGCTTGACTCGAAGATCAAAAGATCCCTTCACGGTCTCCTAAACAACGCAGCTTGGTGAATAAAATGTGATTACAATTTTATCGTAATGTTTAAAACGATTCAATAATACTTGTAACAATTAACAGACCCCATGATTGGTTAGTAATGAAATCAATGGTAATGCCATTTACTGCAGTGCAGTTATCACCAGCTATTATGTTTAATAACGCCAGTTTTGAATATTTAAATTCAATACAAATCGCATGATGCTTTCAATTTTTTCCTCCCGTTTCATCACTTTTATCCCTGAATCATGAGCGCCATCATACAAGGCGTACTACTGCCGCTATTAGGATCTACGTCTGCGTGTGACAAGCGCCTGAGTCTCGATGAACCCTTGGTCTCTTTAGAGCGTCTGGCATTCCTCGTGTTAGTGTTCTTCATGATCTCCCATCTGGATGGAATTTGTACAAATTTGTAGAAAAGCGGAATTTTTCTAAAAGATTAACCGCCGAATCTTGGGTGTATTCTTTCTAGGCCAAAAGTAATTAATCGTTCAGATGGTGAATCTATATTCCCATAGTTTATCGTTCTTTGCTTTCATGTCCTGATGCTTTGATATCATTTTAGTTTATGCTGCAGTTTTTTGTGACCAAAGTTTTAACACTCTCCGCTTTTCTACAAATTTGTTTTTTATTGTTGTGACGTAATAATTAACTTTCGGATTTTGAAAACTATAAAAATCTTACGATTCATATTGATGCTACGTAGCTTCAGTCGTAGTTCTTTATCGTTGCTCGTATTTTGATGATGTTGGCCGTCATGACCAACGAAACGTCAATAAAAGCAAAGATTTTAAGATCAAGCTTGCTGTGACTATGACTTCACCGGAAGAACGCAAGAATTAGAGTTATTTTAATTATGCCCGGTGAACATCAAACCTTTAGGCCTAGTAGGCTTATACATACGTTTGCAATTTTTTTTTTATTGCCATCTTGTACGGCAATCAAGTATACTGAAGTTATGATTTAAATCAGTACCAAGTTTGCGTTATAAATAAGCAATTAAACAAGCTGAAAATGTAATCTTATTATCAATAATATTATATTTATCTTATCGGTTTGATAATTTGTCATCATTTTTATACAAGCAATTTCGTGAAATGTTTGCCATCGTTTTGGTGGATTTCCGATATTATGTGAGAAGTTTCAGTTTACACTTAAGAAAATTGTGCTTGAAATCAGTCCTGTTGATGAAATAAAAACTGCTTGAGGTAATAAAAATGTTGTCTCAATCTTTGCTACACTATTTTCCATACCTTGAGGTGAATTTACACAGTATCCGTTTTTCGTACGTTTTCGTCCGTTTTTTTACGTTTTTGCTTCTCCTTGACAAAGTATGCGCTTTTTCATCCGCATTTTTATAAGTCCATATCTGCACTGAGTAGACTGTTATATATAGATAAAAATTTTGTTCAAAAATTTTGTGTATGAACGATAAGAGCGATATTTCGAAATAAAGCTGTACCCCTTTACAAAAAAATTTTTTCGGAAAACTTTTGTCCAGTATGTGACCGTCTGGTTAGTGCGGGTATGGACACATAAAAAATGCGGATGAAAAAGCGCATACTTTAATTGTCAAGGAGAAGCAAAAACGTAAAAAAAACGGACGAAAACGTACGAAAAATGGATACTGTGTAAATTCACCTTTAGAAATTAGATTTAATTTGTTTGACTCCGTACCATTGGCAACCCCTACGTTTCGAACTTTTGTGACATTAGTAAGGATGTCTGGAACCAAAGTCAAAGTATCTTTTTTTTTTTCAAAAAATGTCTGAATGAAGAAGCGTGGCGAGCAAACTGGTTTAAGTACCACTGACGGAGGGTCTAGAGGCCAGCCCCCTGCCGCCCGAGGTTATGTATCCGGGGACTGATTTTTAAGGAAATACACTGATTTTAACGCATTTTGCACGTTTTTTTCAATTATTTTGCCGTCACCGACAAGGTATAGAGGGCGAAGAACAAATGGTTCGCCCCGTAAATACGGTATCGTTCGCGTTTTGTAATTCAATCAGCATTTAACTATCTAATTTTGTCCTTTTTTCAGAAACATTTGTCACGTAAAACTAACGAAGTTGGGTTGTTATTTAAAGTTGGTGTAACAGCTGCATGGACTTTTTTGTTCAAAATGTGCTCAAATATTTGCGGAAATACAATTCCAAATCTTGACTGACTGATTGCCCGTACGTTTCGCATCTGTTATGTATTTGTACAGTAACGAGAAAAGTCTAAATTGTTACCGGTACAATCTGCCGACTGCCTCGCAGCTCGACTTGAACGGGTATTACTTTTACAGAAATAATTGCTAAATAAATATGAAGTTTTGTTGTATAAGAAGCAGTAAATAAGTTTAGCGTCTTCAAATTCAACAATCATCAGTTTTCAGAATCTTTATTACTGGGACTTCACGTGATCGCATATCGTGCCTTCGTTTTTGTTCGCGAATTTTGGCAGATGGGAAGAATTTGCGTATAACTAGCAAACGGCAAAACCTAGAAACTGATACGTTTGCTTAGATATGCTGAGGGCTGCTGATGAGAGCTAAAAGCTAGAAACAGCGCTGTCCAGCTCTGTGCAAAACCTAGAAAGTTGAAATTTGGACTCAATTTGAAAGTGACATGTGTGCCAATTTCGGGGATCCTAGGTCACGTGATCGTGAATTGAGACACAAAAAAAAGTTAAAAAAACGGCAACTTTTTGCATGAAAATTTATTAATTCGCCAATAACTCAAAAACCACTTGACGTGCAAAGCTGAAATTTGGACACGATGTGGAAGCTTATGAATGCTTTATGCAAACCGAGTTTGGAGGCGTCCATGTGCGTGACCAAAATTTTACATGCCGAAAACGGTCAAAAACTTGACGAGTTTGAACGGATATATTTCGGTAACTACAGATATTGATGAAAACATGGTTTCTGATTTTTGAGCACACTATCAACCACCTTTTTTTGGTTTTTGTTCATTTACCCCAACTTGAATACTATTTTTCTGGTTTGTATCTTTTTTCTAGCTTTTTTCTTTTTCTTCTGCTGGTATCTACTTTTAAACCGCTAAACGCACTAACTCGTATTCAAACTTTGAGCGATTGAAGATATCAGGGAGGACTTTTGTGCAAGAGAAATCGGGGGTGCCAGGTTGGGGTATTCCTGTCAGTCGGGTCCTCCAAAATTTTGAATTTCTAACCATCAAATCTAGATGAGTCAAGTTTTCGAAATGGGTAGATATAAATAGTAAACTAAACCTAACAAAAACTGGGGTGCCACGATGGGGATTTCCCCCAAACGGGCCATGTAAATTTCAAACGTTTTAACCTTTTAAGCGAGACACATAAAAATTTTAAAGCAAGTAAATCTAAAGGAAACATAAAATTTTACAAAATTTGAGGGTACTAAAATGGGGGGTACCCCAAACGGAGCCGCCAAAATTCAAACTTTTCAACCACTCACGCTAGACAAATGAAATTTTCAGTGTAGGAAAATATGAAGAAAAAATAGAATTTGACAAAATTTGGTGATTAAAATGGCCGTCCCCCTCAAGCAAGATCCATCTAGAGCTAGATGGATCAAATTTTCGGAATGGGTATATATTAAAAACAAACTAAACCTACCAAAAATTAGGGATTCCTAATAGAGGGTACTCCTTAAACGTGGCAGCCAAAATTCAAACTTTTTAACCACATACGCTAGACACAAGAATTTTTCAAGGTTGGCAAATATGAAGAAAAGGTAAAATTCAACAAAATTTGAGGATAGCAAAATAGAGGGACCCCCTCAAACGAAGTCCGCCAAAATTTAAACTTTGAACTATTTACGCTAGAAAGATCAAATTTTCAGAATCGTTAAATATAAGTTAAAAATAAAATATGACAAAATATTGGGGATACCAATATGTGGATGTCACCCTCAAACGGCGCCACCAAAATTCAAACTTTGTAACCTAACCACTCACGCTAAACACATGAAAATTTCAGAATAGGCAAATATGAAAAAACAAAAAAATTTACCAAAATTTGGGGATGCCAAAATGAAGGGATCCCCTCAATCCAGAACGCCAAAATTCAAACTTTAACCACTTACCCTAGACTGATGAAAATTTCAGAACAGGTAAATATAAAGAAAAGACAAAATTTGAGGGTACCATAATGGGGTCCCCCTCAATTGAGAACGCCAAAATTCCAAGTTAGTTGGTTAAGGCTTAAAAGCCTAAACTTTAAGCTAGACACACCAAATTTTTAGGATATGCAAATACGAAAAAAAAAAAATTTGACAAAGTTTGGGGCACCAAAATGGCTGTCTTTTAATTAGGTCTTTCAAAATTCAAACTTTTCAGCCATTGAAGCTGGACACATGAAACGTTCAAAATAGGTAATTTTAAAAGAAAGATAAAATCAGAATAGGTAAATAAAATATGACTAATTTCAGGTGTCACAATTGGGGAGTCCTCCTGCAACGGGTCCTTCAAAAATTTTAACCATTCCAGCTAGACAAACAAAATTTTCAAAGCAGGCAAAGGATAATACGAAACAATTTGAGGATCTCATACAATAGGGATCAGGCGCATCAATTTCTCCAAATCTTTGGGGGGTCCAATTTAACAACCAGAGCTTTTTTGGCGAAATCTCGCAAATTTTGTTTGCATTGGTTGTACATCGTAGATTTTGTTTGCATTGTTTGCACGTCTCTATAGCAAAGATGGTGCAGTTTTTTTGTTTTTGTTTTGGTGGAATGCCGTTGAGGAAATGAGCGTACGATATTTTCGAATAAAAAATTCTCATTGCGACCAACAGTGGATTGGTGAAGATAAAAGAATATCTTGAGATATATAACCGTGTGAAATATTTTTGTGGTACTTTTTGAATGAGACCTCTTTCACACTAAACTTTTGGGCGGTTTTCCGGCCCTAATCCATTGTCAAGTAACCTGCTGCGTCTAAATTTGGTACAAGCAAACATCTGCTTATTTTGAAACTGCAGTAACTTTTTCGTTAAAAATATGTTTGAATTTTTTTGCTCTACTGTTCCTTCCGTCATGGCGTACGTAGCCAGACTATCGATCGGCCCGCTTTAGGTGGCACCATTTTAGGGTAAAACCTTTTCATGATGATATAATCAAAATTTTGATGTAAAAATTCATGAAATAGTTACAAAGTTTCTTTAGCTTAAATAACAGCGAATTCGTATAAACTTTGTGACAAAAATAAGCAAATTAATGATACTTTATTACAAAAATCAGCAAAATTTTTCAGCAACGGGCTTTGTTTCGTATTCCCGATATTTTTTAAAAGGTGCCACGGTTGGGTCAAAATTCTTGATGTGCCTGTGTGCCAGGTTTCCCACTTTGAAGATTGTTCCGCCAAGCCTGTCCATTCTGCTTAAGGGATGTCCAAACGCCACTGCCTTTCGGGTCATTCCACTACACTGTATTTCAAAAAAAAATTAAGCATTTTATACCCACCTTCTATAAAAAAGTCAATGAACCATTATATAGATAGAGGCTGGCGTACTGGTCAGCTTGCAAAAAATTTTTTTCAAATCGGCCCAGTGGTTGCTGAGATATTGATAGTCACCACTAGGTGGCAGACGCGAGTACGGAAATTTTTAAATTTCGATTTTACAAGTTTTACTAAAGTTATCAACTTGCTTTTTGTGTCTAAATCCATGTTTTTTGAGGCAAGGATTCAGAATTTCAGGTTATATTCAAGGTATTTTTCAAGAAAGTTTGTTATTTGAAGTTCTTTTAAATTTTGGGGGCTAAGTTGAGGCCCAAAAATGGGAATTAAGGATTGCACAAAATCAAAAAAACAAAGGTGCCTTAAAATCTTGACAACAAACATTTTTCATTGCTTTTTCGTTTTTTATGACAATTGCCGTCTTTGTCACCTACGTTATATTTTTTGAAACAAGCTTTCAAATATTCCAACTTTGTTTTTTTTAATTTTGAATTTATTGCTTGCTCTGCAAAAATACAAATATTGATTGTTTCAAAGCAATTACAGTTGTTTCATAATTACACAACAAAAATATGGCTAGCCTATGTATCAGAATCAAGAAATTTACCTAATTGAGCAATAATCAGAGATTATTCTCTACAGTGCTTCATTATGAGTTTAGTTGCCATGAATGATTTTTATTTGATTAGGCTATACTTCACCAAATGATATCAATTAGTGATTGTTTGTGCAAATTAGGTTATATAAAGTGCTAACTAAATTTAATCAAAGTTATTTTGATCATTCTTACCAATTTCGCATGCATTATATGTTAGAGCTTGCATGCAAACCAGTTTAATTTTTTTTATTTATTTTTAGAGCAAAATGTTCAATTTTTTGGCCATTCATTAAAAATTTACGCAATAATTATCAAATAACTGAAAAAAATTAATAAACCTAGACTGTTAATAGTATTGATTTAATAAATAAGGTCAATTAAAGTTTGCATGTCAATGTTATAAAAATTTACTTTTTAAATTGCTCTCATTATGAAAAAGACATAGGCTACAACAAAGAAATTATTAAAAAACACAATATTACCAAACATCTGAACTGCTTACTCACTTAGGCCAATATTCAATTATTTAATAATTTTGAGTGTGTTTAGTTGTACTGTTTTCTCCCAGGACCTTGGTATTCTTTCGTGCATGTGATTTCCATTGTCACTTAACTTTATCAAATCAAAATCAAAATTTTCTTGAAACTCGTTGTATTACGCTGAAGCATGTAAAGAGTTTGCTGGGACCCATCTCCGTGTCATTACGCCCAAGCAACACTGCTCCTTTTGAAGAAATGTCGCAGCAGAGGCAAACCGTTGGCAACACTGTCTGATTTGACTGGCCCGAGATTTGACCTCCCGCTTCAGAGACGGACACGTTGCCACTTGACCAACTGGCAGGTCATTTAACTTCATTCCAAGTGAAATTGCAATTTTACTCAAAATAAGTTTGCAATGCTAGTCTCTTATTCTTTCGTATGACATACACTGGCAATCATTTGAAGATGAACCCACGTGTATAATATTTTATTATTTGCATAAACCTATTTGCTCATTATATTTTTGAGCTAAATTTGTTAAAAAGTATATACAAGGTGTTTCTAAAGAAACATACCGGTACTACATTGAAATAATATCAGTATATTGGTATGCAACGTTTGAAACACACTGTACAAAGGTTTTGCAATGATCAAAATCGTATTTTTGGTCGAGCGGTAGCGCATTCGTCTCTGGAGCGGGAGGTCTGGGGTTCAAATCTCGGGCCAGTCAATCGGACACAGTGTTGCCAACGGCTCGCCACCGCTACGACATTTCTTCGACAGAAGCTGTGTTGCTCGGGCGCAATGACGCGGAAATGGACCCCGCAAACTTGTTACACGCTTCGGCGTATTACTGCGAGTATAATAAAAGATTTGATTTGATTTTTATAGCAAAAATGCACAAAACACTAATTACACCATTGCTACAATGACACCAATCTTGTGATTGACTACCATTTATTATATTAGTCAGCAAAACCAATATAATGCTATGTA
Organism: Trididemnum nubilum; assembly: GCA_963965965.1. Lineage (NCBI taxonomy): Eukaryota > Metazoa > Chordata > Ascidiacea > Aplousobranchia > Didemnidae > Trididemnum > Trididemnum nubilum. The sequence continues at coordinate 6,338,294 of OZ014485.1, read as the reverse complement.
TAATTTGTGGCCAAAACGTCTACTAATGTTTGTTACATGTTACATGCCGCAGTACCGTTATTTGCTCAGCTGCATTGTACGGAAAAACTAAAATACTCAAAATTTGTCTCTTTACATATCCTTACTTTCATTTCACTTAAATGAAGAAATTCTCATGTGCTGTCTTTGTAGCATTACTTATCTTGGTAGCTGAATACAACAGCAAAACAAATTGTTCTGTTTACACACATTGCTAATCAATTGTCATCCTAAATTCTTAATCAAAAAGAAAGAACAACCTATACACTACTAAAAAATATTTTTGTTTCAAAATTTTATTCAATCCTTCATTCCCAATTTTTGATCCCAATTTACCCAAAAAAAACCTAAAAAACTATCAAAACACAATTTTTGAGCAAAATGAGTCTTAATTAAACCCGAAATTGAGATTACCCATCCCCCAAAACATATATTTTGACACAAAAACCAACTTTCTGCCATAAGTAAGGGCCTCAAAATTAATTTTTGTATTTTTACGTACTCTCGTTTGACATGTAGTGATTTTTGATATCTCATTAACGGACAGTCGGGTTTCAAAAAAATTTTCTTTATATAGCTTTTGCCATCTTATGTAAATGATCTATAAGCATTTTATATAAATTTTCCAACCTAGGATATTTGGCATTTGTTGAAATATGGTGGAACTACCCTTTCCATATTTGTTAGCATTGCGACTTCCGCTACTGAACTAAATAATCAACCTGGCTAACTGAAACTAATGGTTTTCCAAACAAATATCGGTAGCCTATTTTATCCTCAATAGTCTAACGGAGCATTTTCTTCAATCGAAGAGCTTTCTGGTTTTGGTACAACAGTTAGCCACTAACTTTCTGCTACGAGCAAAACAGCAACGAAAAAACGTTCTTTTGCCTTCCTTCCTTTTTTTGACGCTGCAAGGCTCAATCTGCCCTTTCCCTCAGTGCCCTGCATAGCAGTCAGGACTTTCTTCATCTAAACTTCTTTAGCTTTAGTGCCAGACACACAGTTACAATGATGAGTTTTTAACCGACTAGTGGTCGAGTGGATAGAGCGTCTGCTACTGAAACGGTAGACTCGGGTTCGATTCCTGGTCGGGTCAAACCAAAGACTATAAAAATTGGTATTCACAGCTTCCCTGCTTGACGTTTAGCAATTAACGGGACAGTATGAAGCCTCCGCCGTGTGTGGTAGACAGATGGGCAAGTGGCAGCTTGACTCGAAGACCGAAAGGTCTCTTTGCTATCTCCTGGCCAAGCCAACTTGGGGAATAAAATGTAATTACAATTACATAAATAAAATTTGCAATATATTGACTAAGTGATGATACATACTTGTATTGTGATTATTATTATGAAATCTTGGCCTAGCGCTGTGCAGTTCTCAAGATTTGGAGCAAGAAAAATCTTACAAGACAGAAATGTTATTTTGTTAGTATTTATGATATATAGCAAACATACGTATTCCATTTTTATTGGGGGGGGATCCTTTACTCATGGACTCCCCCCAATGCATATTTTTGGAGGGTGTCCCCCCCGAAATCGACGCACCTGATAGGGGTCCTCAAAGTATGTTGACACCTCCCCCATTAACTACAAAAGCTAAACGAATCAAATCAATTGGAAAGTTTATAATAAATCAAAGATCAAAGATAACAAAATTTGGTCGGCCACATTGAGAAGTCCATGCCAAATGGGCTCTTATAATTTTAAAATTTTACCACGAAAGCTAATATAAGAAAAAGATAAAACTTGCCAAACTTGGCAATGCCTTGTTGGGCAATTAGCCCGTAAATGGACATTCAAAATTTAAGATGAATTCTCACAATGCATTGATATCACAGAGAAGTAGAAGAGTCAAACTAATGGAATTAGTCCAACATTTAAGACTTTGAAGTACTTAAGTTTAAAAGGTTTGTTAGATTTAAGCTGGAGGTTCGAGTTTTTTTACTAAACTGTCACTTGTGACTATGAAAAAATCTTCTACTTGCTCTTTGAAGATTTTGAAAATTTAAGAAAGCTTTTGTGCTGAATAATGGATGCACCGTATTACAATATACTGTACAATGTCCAATATATTGGTCGTTGGGTCGCACTGCTAAATAGCGTTTTTAGAATAGGAATAGCTGCAAAATTCGTGCATATTTTTATTCTTGCAAAATTTGCTTTGCAAAAATTTTGCACGTTTTGCAAAAATTTGCTTTGCAAAAAATTGTTTTGCAAAAAATTGTTTTGCAAAAATTTGCACGAATTTTGCAAAAATGCAAAATTCGTGCAAAGGTTTTTAGACGTAGCCAAGATTTTTGAATGGGGAGGGGGGGCCCAAACCACAAATCACATGCGATGACGTCATGAAAAATTTTCGAAAGAGGAACTTTTTATCGGACAAAGGTATCGTAAAACGGAAGGCCAGAAGCCTTGACTGTTTTTTCAAGAAACTAGAATTTTGCTGAAGAAAGACGAGGACTTAAACCCCAAGTTAAAATGCTTGAATTGGGAGACGCGCTGAGTAAAGTAGTGCACCTGAAACGTACAGTATAAGTGTATCACAGACGGGGGTCTGGGGGCGGATCCTCAGCCGCCGAAGGCTATGGGGGTCTAAAGGCGAAGCACCCAACTGCTGGGCAAATTTTTGTATTTTTTGGAATAAATAGCAATTTTAGTGCCATTAAATCACATTTTCCACGTTTTTAGAGCAATTTGAAAGAACTAGAGTTTTAACATTTGAAAGCCAATCGAAAAATTATTTTGCTCAATTCTCCTTCTACTTACAATTTAAGTCCAAAACAAGTTTAATATCTTGCATTTTGGGATTAAATTTTTGAGTGGTTTGGCCCAGGTAGAAAAAAGGAAGTTTCATTGCCTCGCGCAATATTTTAGAAGTAAATAATATCCCGCTCAAAGATTGCCTCAAAAATTTCTGCTTTGTCCTCAAAATAACCAGTTATAGGAGCACATGTACGGCCAGTGAGCCCAGGCACTCTTAGTTCAAACTTAATAATTTGTTCAGTGGGCATGTGAGCATTTCCGCTAGTTAATTCTTTTTCAAAAGTATTTTTTCGCGTAAAAACTGGCGAGGTAGAGGTGACTTGTCCGGTAGAAATAGCTTTAACCTGGAAAAAATTTATAATAAGCTGAAATTTGGCATGATGGCTCAGGACCATGTCCTGAGCCACCAAAAAAAATCCCCATGTTTTGGACATGGGACTTCCCCCTTTTTCGGCCTTTAAAGTCTGCCATCTAGTGTCAAAGAGCGTTTACTATCAAACAGCCAATCCAAAAGCTGTAAAAGAGCTAAGTTTTAACTAAAAGTTGCTTTTCAAGTTCAGGTTTAAAATTTATTTCTTTGAAGTTAATGACGTCATTGCCATTTTTTTTGAAAAAATGACGTATTGATGGCTCAAATTGGAAATGAAAGTTAGGTCTTTGGATGCAAACCAAAAATTGCTTAAAACAAAGTGATGACGTCACAAACTTTTTTGATGACGTCATCTGTCACGAGTTTTGATTGTAAATTTGAAAGAGTATTTGATCAAACCGAACATTGTATAACTTTTTTTTTTATTAGCTTTAAACTTGGGAGAATTATATTATGAATTTAATCGATTGAAAGTAAAAAACTGTGTTGTTAGTAAAAGTTTGGTGTAGTAGACACCGGCGGAGCCAGGGGGACCAGTCCCATCCCTTTTTTAAAGTGCACAATTTCACAAAAATTATTTAAAAGACAAAATGTAAAAAACTACGGTAATTGAAAAACGCTTTACTCAAGTGTAATTCTATCCAGAGTTGCAAGTAAACAACGTCAATACTTTTTCATTTTTTTGAAAATTTTTTCTAAGGTCATTAGCTTCTCTATCTTGTACAACAAATTTCAGCGCTCTAGCTTGTATTGTTTGCGAGATACTCGGATTGAAAAAACGTTTGCAGCAAAAACGGCAAAGTGAATCATTTTTAACATAGCAATGGAAATGAAGTTACTATCAAAAAATCAATTTTGGTAAAATAAGATCATTGCCTAGCCCGTATCGCGCTGTCGTGGAATGATAATGTCTCGTCAGCATACCGCCATACATTTGCGGCAGAATGCGAATGAGGTAGAAAGCAGCGCGATTTCGCACCAAAAAACGCAATACATTTGTTTCAAAACTAATTATTTTTCAAAATGAAACAAATAGAATCAAATACCGGCAAGAATTCGGGGCGGCCGAGATCTGACGCGTATCAGTACACGAATTAAATGTCACCATAGATGAATCGTATTTCGACACAAATAAATTTCGTGAATATTTTATTTGAAAGCGTTTGGAAAAAACGTACGCTAATCGCAAAAGGAAAGCAAATCTCTTCTAAGAGAATGATTCTCCGTTTATTGTGAACGTCGACATTGGTTTTTTGTTATACTGTATTGGGTACGTTTTACCAATCACGCTTATTTGTGCGTATAAATATATGCATGTCATTTAATTGTATGCATTTTACCTATTTTTTTTTTGCGTTTGCATGAAATAAGATATCAGACGTAATTGGTCTAAACCGCTTTATGTAGGCCTACATTTAGACAAACAGCGTAGTGAATCCGCTTATCTGAAAAATGACGGAATTAAAATATTATTGCTCAAAAAGTGTTTATTAATTACCCTAAACGAAACCACAAAGTCAGCTTGATTCTTTAGTTTTGTTTTCAGTTAAAGTTGGGGAACGCGATCGGCTGGTTTGAATTAATCTAAAAGCTACAATCTGCGCGATGTCAAATGTTTAATGCAGTAAATAGTTCGCAAATTTATTTTTAGGAAATCTGTGTCAATCAATTTCTATGTCTGCATATTACAACGTATAGCTGTGTTGACTATGAACAATGTTCTCGTTGTCTGTCAGAGTAGCGAGTCCGGCGACGTAGCCCAAATTGTGTCGAGGTCTAAATTGGACGCGCTGATTGGTTGAGAGCAAAAAGTCGCGCAGACGCCGTCTGCCTAATCCCGATCTACACTGTGCGTAAAATCGTGAGCGCAAAAGCTCGTGTTGAGTTTATTTTAAACCGAAATTTGGTAAGCTCGGCGTATCGCCTAACTGGCGTACAAGCAGCCAGTTGTTTTAAACAAACTAACAATATGCCCGTACGTTTACGATTTCGCGGCCGGGCCTAAAAATTTGTTTTGGAAGCATTTTATACGCAATTTTCGACGCGAACCAAATTTTGCTTGCGGGCGTGCTATATAAATAAAAATAAACTCATTGTATTTCGTTGTGACCGTTTTTTCGCGAACGCCGCGTTTAGATTCGCATTATTTGATTAAGATAACTGTACAAGGAATTGGTCGGTCGATATTGCGTTATTCTTGCTTAATGCTTAGATCCCATTTCCTACCAACGATAATAATAACAGTGAGTACAGTAATCAAGTAAACGAAACTTTATATTGGCAAGCCACAATACAGCGCATTTTTTTTCGTTGGTTGAAGATAGCAAGCAGTATGTTGTGACTGGTGTCAACTGTCAATTAACATAAATTATAATAGGGAGCACTTATGTTTCAATAACAATCATTTTCGGGTGTAGGCGGGAGGTTTTCGTATGTTTTTGCGAATTGTGCATTTCATTTGTTCTTAATTTGACACATTATACTGTGGTAGACAGGTGGCAGCTTGACTCGAAGACCGAAAGGTCCCTTCGTTGTCACCTGGCCAAAGCAACTTAATGAATGAAATGTAATATAATTATTCGAAAATTGAAATATCATTACGCAAGCTTGCTTGAATAATAACGGCAACCTGCAATTTTCTCGTATGGCGTAAGTGAAAAAACGCGCTTTTTTGTATCCCCTGTTGCATCGTTAAATAAAGTAAAATCGTAAAACTACTTTAATTCTTATTTTTTTCTTTTAGTTATTTTTTTATGCGTCTACTGTATGAACGACGGCAGTACTTTTCAACCTGTTATCGCTTAACCTTTGTACAGTAGTTTAACACAATTTGCGTAAATAAAAACTTTTCGATTTGTATATGCTTTAATCACAACAAAAAATTTTGTCCTTCCCCTTTTTTTATTTCTGGCTGCGCCGGTGGTAGTAGTCAAGCAGATAAAACTTAAACCTCCCAATATGGGTTTAAAATAAAATAATGCATTTTGCAGTTAGAGCAAGAAAGCCTATAAATGTTTTTCCAAAAGTGTCCTTGCGCAGTTTAAGTTAATCCTGCAATTTTATTTTAAAATGCAAGCATTAGCAAAGATAAAAAAATTATTAAGGCTGCAAATTGTCAAATATTAGCGTTTTCATTATAAATTAATTAAATAAATTTTGTTCAGATGTCAATTCAAGAATCTTGGTCGATTAAGTAAGTTTTTTATTAGGTGTTGTTTTAGATTAATCCGATAAGTTTGTTCAAATGTTATTCTAATTGATTAGATAAGTTTAGTTCTGATGCCAGGCATATTCTACTGTGTAAAAGATTTAGTACCACAGATTGCAGAAGTATGCTAACAAAGCATTTTGCGTGAGATAATAATTGCAAAACGGTAGAAATTCTGTTCCTACCGGATATATTATCGTGCTCGGGATATACTCGTATTAACAGGGCCGCAACTACGGGGGAGCAAAAGGGGGCGGCGCCTCCTAAACAAAATTTCTGCCCCCTAAAATGCCCATCCAAACTCCTTTTTCCCTGGCGGCAGTTTCATAAGGGTGGCTTTTTTTATGGAAACCGGCAGAAAACTAGGAGATAAATAGAACAATTTGGCAAGATGACCCTTTTTTTTTTGAGATCAACAAAGAACTCGGACAAAAGTAGAACAACCCAAAAATTTTGGCCCCCCAGAAACAAATTTTGCCCCCTAAGAACAACGTTCTAGTTGCGGTACTACGTATTGATTGACATATAATTTCGCTAGTTATTTTTTTTAGAACCATTGCGTATAGGAGGACGATGAAAGTCCTCGGCCAAGAATTCGAAAATGTCTTAGAACCTCAAAATGATGATGATGATGCTGATATATTCTCAAAGTGGTACAATGTTTCGTTTGGTCAAACACTCTTTTTCTTATTTACAATAAAAACTCTTGACAGATGACGTCATCAAAAAGCGTTTGTGAAGTCATCACTTTGATTCAAGCAATTTTTGGCTAGGAGCCAAACAGCTAACTCTCATATACAATTTGAGTCATCCATGCAGAATATGCCATTTTTCCGAAACAAAATATTTGGCAATGACGTTACCAAAAATGACGTCATCAATTTTAAAATAAATTTGTTTATACCTGCATTCAAAAATTGATTACGATTCAAAATTTGACTTTTGGATTGGCTGTTGGACAGTTAAGACTCTTTGACACTAGATGGCAGACTTTAAAGGCCGAAAAAGGGGGAAGTCCCATGTCTAAAACATGGGGATTTTTTTTGGTGGCTCAGAACATGGTCCTGAGTCATCGTGCCAAATTTTAGCTTATTATAAATTTTTTCCGGGTTTGCATGTATTTTGTCGTATTTCTACCGGACTATTGTTATCAAAAAATGCTACTATAGATTGTTACGCCTACTAACCATGTTATTGCCCCGGTCGGATTTACATTACGCCGGGCCGTAGCCCCTGGTACTTTGGGGATTTTTGCAACATCTTCCCGCCGATTATAGATGAAAATCAAAAAAAGTCTTACCATCTGAGCGCGGGGTCCCTGGCACTGTGTCATACTGTGAATCCGACCCTAGCTGTTACATTATTTTATTCATTTGTCACGAATAATAATTTTGAATGCCTGATATATGATTATTTGCTGTATTTTACTGCGTACGTGACTGATTTACTGCTTTTGCCGCTTTTTTTTGAGTTGGGATATTCGGGATATTCTGAATAATTCCTTTCTGGTATTTTCTACTGTCTTCTATTAGTCACCGGAATAATTAGTTGTTTACTTGTCTTAATTGCTATATTTAGACTTGAAGTTTGTGACATCATAATCATGTTGAAATTTGATCGTAAGCTCGTGTATTTTTTTCTATTGTGACGTATCATGGATTGTTCTGGGATATTCGATAGCTTTTACCTTAAAATAAATTGGCGGGTCGTTTTTCATTCTATTGATTCTAATATTCTGAAAGTGGATGATTTTTAGATATTAGTTTCGTAGGCAGTTAAGCCGAGTTTGTGTATCTGGGGTAGGCTCGTATAGCCGTTTAGTAAGAGGTGTGAGTGGAGCGATTTTGCTCAGTTAGTTGGTTTGTGTTTCAATCTTAAATAGAAGTTTTAATTTAAGATTGGTGTGCTGCTTTCTAAAATTCAAGAAGCTAAAGGAACTATCAACTGCCATTTTCGATTCGTAAATTAACATCTCAGTCGTTCTCTAGTTTCAGCCGACGTGGGCAATTTTAGGGATTAAAGGTTGTACTCTAGCCAAGTATCAACGATCGCGACATCATTAAAGGTTAAATGAGGACTTGAGGTGGCAACTTTTACGACAAAAATTCTTAACTTCACCCAAGCTATACATTTAAATTGGTTGGAAAAATTGAAGTGAGGGAGCCCAGGCCCCCTGGTCGTCAATGTTATTGTTAATTACTGTTATACGAGTGTAATGTTGTACACGAAGATGATAAAAGAAAATAAAAATGAAGAAACAATAGGGTATTTGGTCACATTTTTGTCATTGGTGACATTTCCATTGGGGGAGAGGGCCCTCCCCTCCTGGCTAAGCCTGTATTGACTGATAAAGAAATATTGAGTAGCGCCAGTTGACAAAAGTAGCAATACACTCTTTTTATAAGAACAATTTTCTAGGAATATGAAACTCGTTTTTGCTCAAAATTTAAGAACAAATTAAAAACAATGCTAGCCTCGGCAGCAAAATAAACCAAAAGCAAACGAAAAATAATTAAAAATTCAAATCAAAGAAAAAAAAACTAAATTTCGTACCGATTCAAAACGGTAAAGTTTTAGTGATTTTCGTCTGTTTGCAAGCGAAATTGCAACTTACTATTCCTGAAATACCGCTGTTTGAGAATTTATTTTGGCAGTCGTTCAAAAAAAGGTTACTTTTTTCAAATTGAACGAATGCCAAAAAATTTTACGATGCGTCAAAGCATGAAAAAAGGTCTTTTCTCTGGCCGACAAAACATGAGAAATTAAACACTGTTGCAAACATGGTCGCTAAGATTGACATCGATGATCTCAAAATTTAAGAAAAAATCAAGAACAAATGAGGCTGAAAATCGGCAAAAATATTTAAAAGAGCCAGTCTCAGCTCTAGATTTACTGGTTCTAAAAAAGAACAGTGTACTTCAACTTGTTCACGTTTGAAAAATTTTGAAACCTATTGTTGCTGTTAACATAAAAGTATACTCACCAACAACCTCAAAAGCGCTTCACGTCATTTAAAAAATTGTGGTTTTATAAAAGTTGTTCGTTTTTTTTACATTGATCCAAAAATATAATTAAAGTCTGTCGTTCATTAGCCAATTATTATCAATAGAGGATTTTGCAAGCTTCGAATATTAACGCATGGCCCATAGTATCTTTTTCCACAACAATTGCAGTACATACTGTCATACAGACACAGTACGCTTGAACGAATATTTTTGAAGTAGAAATGCAAATGACGTCACAATGAGGTATTTATTACGTTCTAACTCAATATCTCGAAAAGCAATTCGAGTGAGCAATTTTAGCGCATGTTAGGCAAGACGGATGTGAAATTGCATTTTGCCTACGATGTTTTTGCTCGTTAACGCCTTTTAGCGAGCGAAAATGGCCTATACGAGCTCGTTAGTATGTTCTGTCATGTGGGCCAGGTTTGTGGTTGACGGCTTTAAAAATTTAAATGTCTAGAAAAGGCAACTACAAAATGTCAATCAAAACTTTACAAATTACTCTGCTTACTTCTCGTTTTAATTAAGGAGTTTGTTGAATTTTTACTTAGCAGCGCAGCGAAATTGCAGTTACAAACAAAACCCTTGTTAAAACAAATATTTCGGCAGTAAACTTTTGTTTTGATTAAATAACAAAAACATCACTTTTTGATGTACTCTGCCAATATGATTTTCGGATTTTGTAACTTACATTATTTTGACTAGAAATTTCATGCACTATATTTTAAGAATCAAATCTACACCCTCAACTAGCCCCCTGCAATATTCGTTAAGAAGAATTTTATAAAAGCACATATATGAGCAATTGTTCTTCTTTTTCTCAAAATTTAAGAACTAACTCAAAATAATGCCTGCCTTAGCAATTAGCATGGAAAAAGATACTTAGGCAAACAAAATTTAAAAACAAACAATCAAATTCTTATAAATTTATAAGTTAAATTGCAGAGTCTGACTTTACGATGACTTCACATTGAAAACTTATATTAAATTACTCAACTCTATGCTTTCCAGACCTCTAAGTGTAATGTTTAAAGTCAAACATCTATTTACCAAAAGTTATCTCCTTCTTTTGCACATTACGCTCTTTTTAGTTCATTTAACAGCTTTAAGGTTATTCGCTCTCAAAGTTTAAAAGTCTCAAAAAGTTATCAAAATAATCAATATCATTTTTTCACTACTATGAGGTAGCACTTCCTCACATATCTGCCATCCCGTTAGGCTAGTGTTTCAGCAGCATCTGAATTCACACATAGCATATCCTGGCATCCTACCCCAGAGATGGAACCGGTCAGGATTTTCTCGACCCGATCCGACCGGTAAATTTCAAAATCATTGCCGGTTGACCGGCCGGTCGACCGGTTTCTGACCGGCCCGGTCGACCGGTTTTTTTGCAGAAGGTTTTTGTTCACTGTTCAATGTATCTAACGGAAAATTTTCAAAAGGAGGGAAGAAGCATGCGTGAGGTGTTAAAATTTGTGACTTTGCCCGGGAGTCTCAGAAATTTTTTTGCGTTTTTTTTCAAAAGTAACTCAATTTTAAGACCTTTTTTCGTTAAGTTTCGATTTGAAAGACCTGCTTTGAGCAGCGCAAAACGTGCACAAAATAAGCGTAAAAAAACTGGAGGGCACAAGCTAAATTATTAGACGCTCCTTCTAATGATATTATGCAGAGGTGGAGTCCTTGAGAACGTCCTTGGCCTCGAAGGCGTCCTCGAGGACACATTTTGAAGACCTTGGTCTCGAAGATCAAGTCCTTGGACTTGGCCTCGAAGCCTCATTTCCTCGAAAACTGCCCTGTCTTCGGCTCGAGGACAGCACTAGTTTTTGAATCGTTAAAATTTGGTACATCGCCAAAAAAAATTTTTGGAAGACGTTTTTTTCTGGAGATCGCCAGAAAAAAAAAATTTTAAAGACCTTTTTTTTGAGAACACTTGCACCCGTGTCCTTGGTCCTTGGTTTCAAGAGGGTCTGTCCTCGGAAGGGCTGTCCTTGGCCTCGCATTTTTTTTTGTGTTCTTGGCCTTGGCCTCGAGCTTTGTGTCCTCGACACCACCTCTGATATTACGGGAAAGGACAAAAAATGAAGGTACAATTTTTTAGCTATTGGTGACATATTATTTGCAGTTTGCCGAGCAGCAAACACTAAACTGCTATAACATTGGCTAGAAAATATCCGAAATATAATGTTCCCCAGCAGTTTGTAGAAATGCTGCTACTTCAGAACAAGCCATGGCTAGTTAGATATAAAAAAAATAAGAGCTATGTCTTTCTTGCCCATTGTAGAGTGTGGTAAATTTAAGTTGAAAAAACCTTTTCCAAGCGGCAAGATTTTAGCATGTACTAAAAAATTTGAAACCTGTGTACCTCTTCCCTTAAGCTGATTAAAATAACTCTAAAATGCGAGGTAGCGCAAGCCTCTTCCACATGCATGCTTTATTAGAATCTGATTACGCGATTTTAAGTTATATTTTGCACTTTTTTGCTTTGTGCGGTAGCACAAAAGGGGGGGGGGGGGAATGGCACAATACTCCCACCCTAAATACGCCCCAGAATGTGCATGTCTTAATGGTCAGAGCATATTATTCACAGCTTGAAACCATTCAACAGGTGTTTTCAGAAGGCGTGGTTCTTTAATACTGTTTTTTTTTTTTTTTTTGATAAAAAGTTTTATTTATGATAAAATATATGTAAATTTCGGTCGGTGCTTAGATGTCTTTCAGATGCGAAAAAGGAGAATTTGACCGGTTTTTCAACCGACTTGACCGGCCGGTCGAAGAATCTCGACCCGACCGGCAACCCGACCGGTGCCTGGGTCGACCCGACCGTTTTCCATCTCTATCCTACCTGAACTTTCAAACCACACACGAGGGCAATTTCTGCACTTGCCATCGTACCCTCTTCTCAGATCACTCTGATCAACGTCTGACAACAAGGTCAAAGAAAGAGGATTCTCGACCAAGTATCACACTGGCACTCCGCTTAGCTCAACCGCATTGCGCTAGCATCACTGAGCATGGACACCATATATGACATCACATTAGCAATTTACCACAATAGAACGCTATATGCATATTTCAAACTTGTTTGTTATCATCAGACGAGTACTGGCAAGTATGTTAATTTCAACTTTTGGGGTTCAAAATTTGTGGTAGGCATTTACACAGTTATGTGCGCCTGATGATAACAAACAAGTTTGAAATATGCATATAGCGTTCTACAGTGGTAAGTTGCTAATGTGATGTCATATATGGTGTCCATGCTTAGTGATGCTAGCGCAATGCGGTTGAGCTAAGCGGAGTGCCAGTGTGATGCTTGGTCGAGAATCCTCTTTCTGGTGACCTTGTTGTCAGACTTTGATCAGAGTGATCTGAGAAGAGGGTACGATGGCAAGTGCAGAAATTGCCCTCGTGCGTGGTTTGAAGGTTCGGGTGGGATGCCAGGATAGGCTATGTGTGAATTCAGAAGCTGCTGAAACACTAGCCTAACGGGATAGCAGATATGTGAGGAAGTGCTACCCTACTGTAGTGAAAAAAAGTTTAAGCTTTAAATCTGCTATGTAACTTCTGAAAAATCAATATCAATATAATAAAACACCATCCCCGCTCTATGGAAATAAAAAAAATTTTGCGTGAAAGCTTTCTCTGATGAACTAGACCAGGAACTAGACAACATTGTTGTGAACAACTTCCCTTAAACAGCAATATTTTTGATTATGTCTTTGATCAGTTTGTGAATACAATTAGAAAAACAATAGATAAGCATGCCTCGCTTGAGCGTAGACAAAGAAAACTTGGGTAGACATTGAGCGTAAGCAATGAAAGCTTGGGTCGTAAACAATAAAAATTTTCAACCTTAGATAACTAAAGAAATACTAACTTCGATTAGGAAAAACAATTCGATGTTTCGAACTGATTTCATTACTGGTAATACTGTGGAAAAAAGCTTTTTTCGACGCTACTAGAACATGCTTACAAAAGTAAATCCTGGTTTGAAAAGATATATTATTACTCTGAATTTGCAAACAACAAAAAACTCCACCTCTTTGACATTCATTACCACTGTTAATAAACTTTACAATCTACTCCGCTTAGAGAATTAGACGTTAGGCCTTAGCCTTCAGTATTTTACTGTCAAAGTATCTCAAATTTCCTGCATGCTCTTGACATAAACACCAAAAAAATTACAATATGTTTAAGTAAGCAGGTGGTGTTTAATGTTTTTGTTATTCCATAAACAAGGTACATCATGTAAACCAAAGTCCAGCAAAAGCAAATAATTTTGCCAAAATGTTCGTCTGTTTAGTGGGCAAAATACGAGTTTGCCGTTGCTTCTCACTTCACTTTCTCTTCAAATACAACGATAGCTCCACAACGGCATCATTTACTTTTAATTGTGGAATTTGTAACCAGTATTGCTGCAGAAATTGCATGGCATTTTGCACATTTCGACAGTAACAATAATGCAAGTGTAGTGAACGGCAAAGACTGCCAGCAAACCATCCGCTACGCTTGTTGCTTCCAATACAACTTGGTGCTCAGCAACCACCATTATTTTTTTGGTTTTTCAAATTTCCACAGATTATTAAGCATGGCTGATACCGGTCAGTAATTTCTTCAAAATCTAGTCTGGCTGCATTTTTCTACACAAAATTCAGTTCCATAATAAATCATTTCTGCTCAACGAATAAGTGTTGTGCTTTTTTAAGACTTGTGATTATCCAAATTATAGGCGAAATTAACACTACTTGCTGTCACTATTTTTAAAAATTGGTGCATAGTGTAACAAGTTCCAACATTTGAGTACATGTACCGGTATATGACACATTTTCACACGACCAATGCGAATGTTATGTAGCATGGTGATTACAACTATCATCTGATATACAGAATATAATCATTAAAAAATATGTATAATGTAATCATTAATATGGTCATGTTGCAGATTAGTAAGAAGTTTTTGATTTTGAAAAGATACCAAAAAGAAATAAACATATTAAAGCAAGGTCAAGAAATACATCAAGTGCAAGAATTGCTTGAAAAAAGTAACATGTTAGTAGGTACAGGTATTATTTGTAAACTTGACACCTTTGTCACGAGAATTATGCTTACAAAGAATGAGAAAAATTTATAATACTTACCGAACAAACGTCAATCATATATCTTTCTTCTTTAAGCGATTTCTTGGTGTTGCTCTTCAAAAGATAACCCAAGCACCATATTCCAATTGTTACAACAATATCTAAACAAATCGATTAGTAGAGGACTAAAGAACTGCTAGTTTTGTTTTTAGATGGTAGTTTATAAAAAATATAAACCTTTGGTCTTTATCGCACCTCAAAATTTGTCCCAGTTCTAAAGATATTTACAAAAACATCTTAAACCAATGTCCTTTAAATTTTTGTTGGCAACACTGAGAAGTTTGTTGAAGTTGGAAAAAGGAGGAAACCTGGAAGTTTATTAGGCGAAACTGACTTTAAGTTAATGTAACTTTAAGTGTAATGATCGAGTAGCTAGATACTTAACCTCTCTTATTATTTTTGTTCAAACTTCAACAGAATATTCAGTTTTTACCAACTAAAATTTCAAGAAACCATTGGTTAGAGGCGTTGCTGCGAATATCTTTAGACTAGGGCAAATTTCGAGGTAAAGTAAAGACCAAAAATTTTAATTTTTTTTAAAATTACCATCTAAAAACAAAACTAGCAGTTTTTTAGTCCTCCTTAAAGGTGGAATCTTCAAACTAATAAAAATGTTTGGTCTTTACTACACCCCGAAATTTGCCCTAGTTCCAAAGATATAATTTTATATCAAAAAAATCTTCACATTGTCTCTTCTAATGCTGAACGTTAAGCAGGGAAGCTGCAGTGAATACCATATTCTAAGACTTTTGGTAGAACTTAATGAGGGAGTGAATCGTCGTCTACCGAATGCGATGCAGAGACACAAACCACTGTATCATCGTGCCAGTTAAATTTTGAAACAAATTGACTATTGCAGATCGTCTGCAATATTATATTGGTGTAAATTTTTCTTGTATATATATAAATTCGTTGTAACGTAAAATAATTGATGGATTGTCATTGCAAACAATTTTCGTGATTTTCTTTTAATATCACTTTATCAAAAATTGACTGACTTTTCACTACAATCTTTAAATAATTTATTGATTTGCCTTATTAGGATGATCCTAATGTAATAAAACCAGGATTAAGAATTTCATGATAGACTAAAGATAACTTTAAATTTAACTACTATGCTGGTAGTTTATACTCCATGAAGAAAAGTGTAACTACAGAGCTGAAGGTGCTTGGTAAGCCAATTTGTGCACTTTTAGTCTCCAGCATGTCTAGTTGTGTCAAAAGCAATTGTTGTCATACCGGTATAGAATTACTTGGCATGCACAAACTACTCAGCCCAAATATTTTTTTACATGGATGTGCCTCGTTCAATATCTTAATTAATGACGGCAGCCTGCTGGAGTATCGCATTATATCATGTGATATGTTGCTTACTAAGTGGCAGCAAATCATCATTTTCAACCACGGAAATCAGCTTTAACACATTTAACTACCCTTCTCGCTTGTGTAGTGTTTGCCTGGCATTTTGAATAATGTCCACGAAAAAAACATGGGAATCTGGCAGTTTCCTTTCTGGTGGGATTTTAACGAGTCGACGAAATTTCTTTATCAGCTGGAAATATTAAAATCTAAAAGAATTTGAACTTAAAAGAGCATTCAATTTTTGGTGTGATCTTGCTCCATTCATAAAAAAAAGTAATTGAGAAATGTTACAGTGGCCTTGCACTTTTTTTCGTCGTTAATTAAAAAAAAAAATTATCAAACCTTGAAGCGTATAAACGCTTGGGGTGTGCAACTTGGCCCCAAACTACACTGGACATTTGCAAAACTACAGGCAATGACCACGAACATTTGAAAGAGCTTCGCGAATTCATATGCGCTCTAAGCAGGTACTCAAGTAGACAAGAAGTCACTTCTTATTCTTTTATGAAGTTGGCAAACCTGGGTTCATTTCTTTATTTAGTCACACCAAAAGACTTAAAAAAAGATACACACAGCTTCCCTGCTTAGCGTTTAACATTGAAAAGGGTTAGTATGAAGCAAGGTGACAAGTTTGATTGTTGTATCCTTAGGTAAGGCACTTAATGGGATCCCTTGCCTATTAATGGTAGACAGGTAGTAAGTGCTATGTGTTGCCATGTCTTATTTGTAACAAGTGATTAGAGGTAATGGGCCTACAAAAAGCCAAAGTATCGTGCTTTGGGACCACTGCATGCATGATACATATAATACAATAGTCTTTGCAATAATAATATACAATAGTTTCTCTAAGATCTTAAAAAAGTGTTGAAAAATTGAAGTTTTAATAAAATTTTGCTTTACAGTTTTTACCACTCAGCACTTTTAGACAAATTTTATCCAAAATTTTAGTTCGAAAACTAATTTCCAAAACAATAGGCTATTGCTTCATGCAAAAAATTTTAACTTTTTCCATTAATTTCAACACAGTTTGTGCAACTTTAATTCATGATTTTGATCAATTTGCTATTTTTCTTAATTTTTACTCCTAGTCTCAGAGGAAACACTGCTGGCTCAAAAATATTCATGGAAAATATTGTTTCTGATATTACATCACATTTAGATGGCTTTAAATCACAAATTTGTAATGTCTTGGTTTGAATCACTTCACATGACGTTTCTGACAAAGATCTTAAGTATGACACACAATTATAAACTCTGCCTTGTTACTGTATACACTATAGCAGAAATGTAAATTCTAGTAGTTCCCCAAGCAAGTTTGGCACTTACACTGAACTCTAATCGTTATCTTCTTTTACAGTTTAATCTAATGCAGCAAATTCCCTTTATTACATGCATGTTACTGAAAAATTATCTTCGGCCAGATTTCAAACTGCCTCGGACTAGGGCAAAAAGTAGCATCCCTGGCCAGGGCAGGGGCCAGAGCCCCAATCGATCCCTACGCAATTCATAGCTCTAGTGTCTGCAAACCGGTGCAACTTAGGCCTACCTGAAAAGGTAAAGAATTTTTTTTGGAAAAAACTGTTTTTTGAACGAAAACTTTTTTTTTTTCGGAAAAAATGTTTGGAAATTTTTTTTTGAAAAACATTCGATAAAAAATTTTTTCACCTCTAGCGCATAAAAGTCCAAGCACATAATTGGCAAAGCATAAACGTCCTCGCCTAAAAGTCACGGTCCGAATGCTATAAACTGCAATTACTAGACAACTAGAACAAGGTTCCATTCTCAGATCCTCAGAGCTGATTTTTTAACTTTGAATTGGACTTAGGCTTTCGAGTGGTCTGGCCTTATATGCTGGGCTACCATATATTCAGTTGACGCAATAGTTTAAAGAGTGAAAGGATACGCTATAGTCTTACTGTTAAGCCAGTAACCACGTCCTAACTAGTTGAGGAAAAGTAGCCTAGGCTAGTTGCAATCAGCCCCTGGATGCAGTATAGCAGTTCCAAATTGTAATTGTAATTGTAACTACATTTTTTTCACCAAGTTGCCATGGCCAGGAGACCGTGAAGGGACCTTTCGGTCTTCGAGTCAAGCTGCCACCTGCCCACCTGTCTACCACACACGGCGGAGGCTTCACACAGTCCCTTTGGTTGCTGAACGTCAAGCAGGAAAGCTGTGAATACCAATTTTTATAGTTTTTGGTTTGACCCGACTGGGAATCGAACCCAAGTCTACCGCTTCAGTAACAGACGCTCTATCCACTCGACCACAGATCAGTTCCGTACTATAGTCTAGTAAAATGTCGAGCAGACCATGTTTATTAAAATCACCGAGTTAATTTATTAGTTAGAACCACTAAGATCCAAAGACAGAATGCCTCTAGAGGCAATATGGCTACTGACTTCTTATTAACTTGCACAATGCTACGATTAGGCTAAAACTTACTTTTTCGGGTTACAAATCGTCCCACCTCGGCACTTCTTCGCATTCACCAGTACTGACGGAAAAAGATTAATTTGAAATGTGGTTTTCAGGATGTGGCTGCGCATGCGCAGTAAGATGCCAATAGGAATTGGAATGGATTTAGAGATCCGGATTTAATACAGAAAAGTTTTATTTGATTTGCACTAAAAAGCAGATAAGCCTACGCTCATAGTAACTGCATAATGATCTTTATTGTTGAAGTTATGTAATGTTATACAAATAATTTGCAAAATGAGGTCATTTCAAGCAGGGGCGTATTTAGATGGGGGATTGCGTTGGGTCGCCAGGATAGTATAATTAGCATAGAATAGTATGCAAAATTGCGGCATGGCCCCCCCTTTGTAACTTGGGCAGAGGGTTTGAGCACAGAAACGGTGGGCGAAAACCTTTTTTTTGGCCTTCACCTAATTATGGGTCAAAAACCGGACTAAATTTGAGTGAAGACCTTTCTTATTTTTTTATTTTTTGGTCTTCACCTAATTTTGGGCAGGAAAACGGACTTGGTTTTGGGCAGGAAAAGTTTCACTCTGGTCTTCATTATTCTCAACATTTCTGGCCCCTCCCCCCCTTTCGAAAATCCTGCGTACGCTACTGATGTCAAGTCAAGTTGTCGTTCATTTGCTCTCTCCTGCCCACCACTTGCTTCCACTTACTTCTAATCCTCTATTTCTTCAACTTATTTCCACTCATTCGGCTGCTTTCCACTTCCTTCCACTGCCCTCCACTCGCATCCCGCAATGTTTGTTTGCAAAATTTTATTTATTGCATTTCAAACTTTTCAAAAATTGCATTTCAAACATTCTAGGTTTTGATTTGCAAACAAACATTGCGGGATGTTTGTTTTGCAAACAAACATTGCGGGATGTTTGTTTGCAAATCAAAACCTAGAATGTTTGAAATGCAATTTTAGCGGTTCCGCTCTATAGTCTAGTAAAATGTCGAGCAGACCATGTTTATTAAAATCACCAAGTTAATTTATTAGTTAGAACTACTAAGATACAAATTCTGTCTGTTTTACAGCAGGCTCTCTCCATCGTTATATACCAACCGCCTTTGGTACATGATTGTTACGTCAAGAGCGCTACAGCAATAAAAAGAATGGCATTTTGATTGGTGCGCTGTGGCTTAGAAACAATGGTGCAATTTATGAAAGCGGCAATGAGTGCTATCGCTACAGATCCCCCCACAATTTTTTTTTACGCAAATTAATTTTGGGTAAAATTATTTTTGCCCAAATATTTGCATGGAGTTGCATTTGCCCAATGTTGGTTTTTGAGTGTATTGGTTTCTACCTAATTTTGTAATTTGTAGATTAGGTAAATTTTATTTTGCCGAACCTTTTTACGAGTTGTTAATAAATATTTGGGTAAAAATTTTACCCAAAAATATATATTGGGTAGCTTGTTTTTTACCCCGAAAAATGACGTGAAGTTTTAGATGCTTCTCTTTCCACCCCAATTCATTGATAGTTTGTACCATAGATGAGCAAGTTAATGCGAAACGTTAGCTTCGTTAACCACTAGTCCGTTAACAACCTCCGTTAACGTTAATCCGTTATTTTCAGCTTTAATTAACGGAATTTAAAAAAGTTCGTTAATTCGTTAACATTTTTCGTGTAATTTACATTTCTTTTTATTCACATGCTTCCAGAACACATATTGACGCTGTTGAGCTGATTGTAAAGAAATATTCATTGCTGTAATGGTCTTTTTGTGTTTTATAAGTTACATTTTACAGTCTAATCTAATTTCAAGATAAAAATAAGCATAGGTGGGCAAGTTAATGCAAAACGTTAGCTTCGTCAACCACCAGTCCGTTAACAAACTTCACACCTCCGTTAACGTTAATCCGTTATTTTCAGCTTTAATCAACGGAAGTTAATAAAGTCCGTTATTTCGTTAACATTTTGCGTGTAACTTACATTTTTTTTTATTCACTTGCTTCTAGAACACATATTGATGGTGTTGATCTGATTGCAAGAAAATATTTATTGCTATGGCGATCTTTTTGTGTTTTGGAAATTACATTTTACTGTCTAATCTAATTTCAAGAAAAAATAAGTTCAAATGCACCAATGGAGCTGCGATCGGAAAATTTTTGAAAATTGCGATTAGCGATAATTAATAAATGTATGAGGCTGCAGCTTATTATTTGCCACAAAAAAGAGCACCTTTCATCGCTTTCTTGTATAAAACTCGTGCTAATACGCAACAAGCGTTATCAGTGCAATTTGGTTTGTACCGGTACGATGAACGAATGGGGCAAGATATTAACGATAAAAACGTTAACGGAAGTTAACAGAACTTAAGGGAAGTTAATTCAGTCCGTTAACAGAACTTAACGGAAGTTAATTTAGTCCGTTAACATGAAAAAACTTTTTAACGTATTAACGAGTTAATGAAAAAGTTAGCTTCGTTATTAACGGATAAACGATTAACGGACTAGTGCCCACCTATGAAAATAAGTTCAAATGCCGTAACGAAGCTGCGAACAGAAAATCTTTGAAAATTGTGAACAGCGATATAATTAATGCTCCTATGAAGCTGCAGCTTGTTATTTGCCACAAAAAAAAGCTCCTTTCTTCGCTTTTTTTTTCTAAAACTCGTTCTAATACGCAACAAGACGTGTTACCAGTGCAAACTGGTTTGTGCCGGTACGACGAATGAATGATGCAAGATATTAACGATAAAAACCTTAACAGAAGTTAACAGAGCTTAACGGAAGTTAATTTAGTCCGTTAACATGAAAAAACTTTTTAACGGATTAACGAGTTACAGAAAAAGTTAGCTTCGTTATTAACGGATTAACAGACTTGTGCCCACCAATGGTTTATACCCAATTTTTTTTACAGTGAATGGTAACAGATCCATTAAAAAAATATGTTAGAGTTGTGTAACGAATGTATTAAACTTTAATAGTTAAATCATAAAAAGATGTAAGGCAACTACTGCTAACTTAACTTAAAAGAAATAATGCGCGCCGATTACGTAGAGCGTTAAAAACGTCTTATATTTGCATTTCTTTTGATAAGAACACTTTCATTGTAATTGCCAATCAAAATTAAAAGCGACAAAATTAATGCTTGAATAGGAATTTTGATCATTCTAGACAGAGCTGTAAACGACCCAATAAGTACGAGCCCAAACCCGGTCCAAACCTGAAAACATAAGCCCGAGCTTGGTTCTAGCCCGAAAAGTGATTTGAAGCCAAAACCAGTCCCAAAAAAGCCCAAAATTAACCTGTTTTTGTAGGTCACTGCAAATCGACACAAGAAAATTTCAGAGCAAAAATTTATTGAGATATGTTTGTCCAAAAATTGTGAAATTTCTTGACTTTTCCTAAAGTCTATTTAAGTTTGTTACAGTCAAAGTTTGCTATCAAAATATTTATCGTTTTAATGCAATTAACAGTTTGTTAAACTCGACCCTCTGTTTTCAGGTAAATATCAGACATTCGAGATGTCAAAATAATATTTAAATGATTTGGCAGTATTTCAGCAACTTGTACCCATATATTTACCATCAATTGCTTTTTTCTCATTAACTCGACTTAGATACGGCACTTTGACAAAGCGACAGCATCGCATCTGTGGTGTAGTGGTTAGTCGTTTCGCGGCGAAGATGTCGCGCTTAATTATGAACCAAATTGGAAGGGTAACTTGTTTCGAAAACTATTCAAGCAAATAAAACTTTGTAAGGAAATAATCAATTATAATGATTCAAGAAAAGAGATTAACCTTGTTTCACTTCACAGCTTTTTATGTTTTTGACACACGCTGAAGCGAAAACGATGCAATATAAATTAAATCGCTTTGCAACTTGGAAAATTTCTTTTTGTTTTTTTTCAAATAAATTTTTTTGTTCTTTTAATTTTTTTTGTTCTTTTTTTATCTTTTTGGAAAAAACTCGGTTTTTATTTGTACCAGAGTTCAGTTCAGTTCAGTTATTTCTTGTTTTGTCTGATCGATAATGCAATTAAGATATCGCACAATAAGCCTAACAGTCAGTCCAGGAAGCACCGAAAAAACCCGAAAGTTTTTTAATCGAGGTGCTTCCTTACTAAATGCGTTCAAACATTGCTAAGAGAAAACAGCCAGAAAGCAAAGCAATACAGAAAGCAAAAAAAAGGTAATAATAATAATAAAAATAACAACAAAAGAAGAAACAAGCAGCGGACAGAAAGCAAGAAGCGTGCAGAAAACGAGTGACAGCCGTTGTTTAAATATAGACACACAATGAAGGAATATGCATAGTATGATGTACTAAACTACAAACGGTATTGCGTGAAGCAAATGAAAACGAATATAAAACAATCGAATTAAAGCACTGAAGACCAATGTAGGCAACATAGCACTATTAACTATCAATGTGGGAACCACAGCACTACGTCAAACAAAATTGTGTTTCGATAAGAGCAGCAAGGGATATAATCCACTGGTGACATATATTGTTACTTGACAAACAAAAAAAAAAAAAGTTATTGACATATGACTGAGAAACATATTAAGGTTCAGCATAATTACTAATTAATTTTCTTTTAAACTGTTTTTTGAATGAATGCCTACTTAAACGTTAAATTGAACTATTTACGTTTTTCCGTAATTTTGCACCTCTATAAACCAATAGCTTTTTCTCAACAAGTTTGTTTTACTCGCGGCTTAAAATACAATGCATTTTGAGTTTGTCGAGTATTGTGGCTATGCATTGCATTTAGTTTAGCATAGTTTTCATGTAAAGAAAACGGAAGTTTGTTGTTATGAAGCTGATGCAAATACCTAGCTAATTCGAGACCATATACATAGTGATCCGAAACCAACTCCCTATTCTCATGTAACTGCAACTTAGTTTTGAAGTGTAATTTCTCCTATTAATAAACATGAGAAGAAAATATATTGCTTGGACTTTTATTTGAGAAAAAAGTTTATTGCATCGACTTTTATTTAAAATTGGAAATGGGCACCATCATTCGCCATCTGCTTCTCAAATTCGACCATGAACCGCATCAACTGATTTTACAAGAAGTACTTGCGGGATGGAAGTCAAAACTTCACGTATTCTCCCTTCAAGTTTTTTCGAATTTTTGGGTTTGGTTGAAGAGACTTGTTCTTTCAAGCAACTCCAAAGAAAAAAGTCGCACGGTTTTAACTGTTGAGTCATGACTTTTTAGCTAGCCATTCGTGCAAACCACGATGACCCATCCGTTTACCAGGAAATTGGGCATTCAGTCATTCATGAACAACAACGTCAAATTGTTGCGGAGCTCTATCTTGCATGAAAATCAAATCTTTAATACGTATTGTCTCAAGCACTGATAAATGATAATTGGCCAAACTTCATCTCTTACCATAGTGAGGTACCTTTTGGCGTTCATGGTATCACGAAGGATGAAGGGACCTACAATTCTGTTCGAAGTCATTCCCCACCATACCGTTTTCACTCCACACATACTGTAATCATTTGTCACATATCATATCGTCATACAGATACCATCGTTTCGATACAGATACTGTCAAAACGATACCCTCCTACCGATGCCTTCATACCGATACAGTCTTACCTGTACACAGAACAGCTCTTCTGCGCACCTAGCGGTGTGTAGTCTAAATAACTTAAGGACCTATACTTTACTAATAAGATAGCTAGTCGTGTATCCTCCTGAATCTGGTAGTCTAGAGACCGGAATCCAAGGATCTGAGAGCGACGGGAGCGCAAGATAGGGCTGTACACCAGACAGCAGCCACCTAAACGAATCCAGGCCACTAACGAAACCTCCAGCTCAAACTCCAAACAGCCAGAAATACCGGTAAAACTATAATTCACAATCACAATGCTACAGTACAGGACAGGACTCACACGAAAGAATAAAAACAGCAACAGCAGTTCTCAACTACGGCAAGAAGGTAAAAGCAAAAACCGACTGGCACTACGGTACTTAATAAAACTGTAAAATCAGCAAACTTACTACACCAGTACAGGGGTTAGCCAACCTTCACTACACTGCAAGTAAACCTATATCGTACAGTAAACTTAATCGTAACCTGTTGCTTTACTCGTTCACATTATCTTATTATCTTATTTATAAAAAAGGAACAGGTCCCCAGTCTAAAACACACCAGGTAATATCACATAAAATCTAGCTGCAGCTCAGCCAGCCAACTCCTCAAAGTTTCGTTTCAAATCAACAGCTATGCGCATCAGTGATTTTAGTGGTGCGCTAGAGAGAATAAAAAATTAAATTATTGTTTTGTACATTACCAAATCATATCGTCATATCACACGCTATTCCACACCATATTTTTGTTATTGCACATCATACCTGATAAGAAAACAAGAGCATAGATTTAATTGCCACACATTAAGTAACATACACACAAAAATTGAGAAACTTATCACAGCATTTAAATAAATTGCATGTATTTTAAAATCAGGCTTACTTTCGGATCACCCTGTATATCTGCTGGTTTTAATTAAAATATAGCTTTTGGTATAGCATCGTTATTTTGCGGTATTTACTACTAAAAGTTATTGTCCGTATTATGTTATTCATTTGAACAGATAGCTCTCATAAGTGTATTTTTGCTGCATTTCCCCAAATTAAAATTCCGTATTGTATTCTTGAAAGCATGAGGCTATGATAGAGCATGCACAGAGTTTCTCTTGATTCAAGATTGCGAATTGTGTAGAAAAATTTTGCATATCGAGCTACGTTGTTGGAGAGACAACTGTTGGATATGCGTTGACCAACGCAATGTTTCATCTACATATAATCCAAGATATTTTACAGTTTGTTGACGTGTCAAAAGTGTGGAGTTTAGAATCAAACTAAGATTTGTATTGCAGGATTTTGAGGGCACTTATTTACTATCATATAGCAAGATTTAGAGTAATTTAAGGATAATTTATTGCTTCTCATTCAGGTATCAATTTTCCTTACTTCTTGTTCGCCTTGAGTTCTAGACCAGATAAACTCTTGTCAGTTAGAGCCAAATAGGTATCATCAGCTTTGTTTCACGAATGTTGGTAGTTTTTACTAGTGCTTCTAAACGCAGAACCTTATTACATAGCACAAATAATCGCGAAAATGCTCCGCAAAAACAACTCAAGTCTAAACATGCAACAGAAAACAAATCAATGTGGTTTGCGCTTCCCCTTCAAATTATATTTTTCAAATTCCAATGCAATATTTTCAATTTCCTTGAATTTAGGTTTTAAAAAACCTGTTTTTCTTGTTAATTACTTTTCTATCTAGCTCTTGTTGAAAGTTAATTGAAAACTTTGTTATTTTTTAAGGCAAAGGCAAAAGTTTTGTTTCCTTATTTCGTAAATGCAATGATAACAAAGAATTGACACTTTTTATTGTACACAGATTATGGAAGGTCAACAACTTTTACAACACGCGCATCGACGATTCAGAAAATTGAACAAAATTTGTCGATATCCAACCTCCTCAGTCAACCATTCAACAATAGATTGCAAAATTGTCAGCGATTTGAGACTTCTCGATATACATTACTGACGAGAGGAGGTGGGGGGGGGAGGGGTAGAGCGCTGGGCAGTTTTTGCTAGCTTGGGAAAAAACATTTTGAATAATTTTTTAAGCAATTTGAAAAATTTTTACCCGTTTTCAAAACCAAATTAAATTTCAAAAGACAATCATAGGTTTAGTAACTCCTCTCATTTAAGCAACTTTACTAAGAGTTCTTCGGCCTCATGACCACCAAGCTGATTGCACCATATAGTGATTGTGCAACTGTGGTAAAACGTTATACAGTAATTGGTTAATTGTAAAAATTATCTACAGTTATGTTGCAATTGTTGAAAATTGAATATTTGGCAACGTAATAGAATAATATCAAAAACTAATAGAATAATACCGAAAACGGTTAAGCCTTATTTATTTTCGGTCTTCTAGTAGGTTTTGCTTTTAAGAGGCACTTTATTAAAGCTAAAGCAAATTTGTATAAGCTTATAATTTTAGTGCTTTAATATACAATTTTTTTTTAGAAATCCTTGACTGTTCAAGATGGTGAATACGAAATAATGGACTCTCATTCTTCACTACAAAAAAAGCAAACATCATAGAGTTTCTCAGTTTTCTTTTTCAACCCCCGAAATATACACACTGTAGCATGAAACGTTTGCTACTGAAGCGGTAGACTTAAGTTCGATTCCCAGTCGGGTCAAACCAAAGGCCATAAAAATTGGTATTCACAGCTTCCCTGCTTGACGTTTAGAAATCAAAATGAGAGTGTGAAGCCTCCATCGTGTGTGGTAGACAGGTGGGCTGATGGCAGCTTGACTCGAAGATCGAAAGTTCCTTTCACTGTCTCCTGAACAAGGCCGTTGGTAAATAAAATTTAATTACAATTACATCGTAAAACTCTAAACGATTCTTTGATACCCGTAACAATTAACAGACCCCATCATTGGTTAGTAATGTAATCAATGGTAACGCCATATACCGCAGTGCAGTAATCATCCGCCATCATGTTTAATAACGCCAGTTTTGATCATTTAAATGGAATACGAATCGCATGATGCTTTCAATTTTGTTCACCGGCTTCAACGCTTTTGTCTCTGGATCATGAGCGCCGCAGTATAAGACGTACTACTGCCGCTATTTTAGTCTACGTCTGCGTGTAACAAGTACCTGAGTCTTGATGACCCTTTGGTATCTTCGGCGTCTGGTATTCCTTGTATTAGTGTTCTTCATGTTCTCCCATCTAGATAAATATCTTAATTTTCTCTGTTATGTTATTGATAATTGTTGAACAGTTGAGTGCCTATTGCTTTGTGCTCTCAAATAAGTACACTTTACTTTCCTAAGGTACAAATTCTGTCTGTTTTACAACAGACTCTCTCCAGCGTTATGTACCAACCGCCATTGATATATGATTGTTATGTCAAGAGCGTTACAGCGATAAAAAGAATAGCATTTTGATTGGTGCGTTGTGGCTTAGAAACAATGGTGCAATTGATGGAAGCAGCAATGAGTGCTATCGCTACAGACCCCCAGCAATTTTTTTTTTTTTACCCAAATTAATTTTGGGTAATATTATTTTTGCCCAAATATTTGCATGGAGTTGTATTTGCCCAATGTTGGTTTTTAGGTGTATTGGTTTCTACCTAATTTTGTAATTTGTAGATTAGGTAAATTTTATTTTGCCGAACCTTTTTACGAGTTGTTATTAAATATTTGGGTAAAAATTTTACCCAAAAAAATATATTGTGTATCTTGTTTTTTACCCCGAAAAATGACGCAAAGTTTTAGATGCTTCTCTTTCCACCCAAATTTAGTGATAGTTTGTACCCAATTTGTTTTACAGTGAATGGTAACAGATCCATTAAAAAAATATGTTAGAGTTGTGTAACGAATGTATTAAACTTTAATAGTTAAATCATAAAAAGATGTAAGGCAACTACTGCTAACTTAACTTAAAAGAAATAATGCGCGCCGATTACGTAGAGCGTTAAAAACGTCTTATATTTGCATTTCTTTTGATAAGAACACTTTCATTGTAATTGCCAATCAAAATTAAAAGCGACAAAATTAATGCTTGAATAGGAATTTTGATCATTCTAGACAGAGCTGTAAACGACCCAATAAGTACGAGCCCAAACCCGGTCCAAACCTGAAAACATAAGCTTGAACTCGGTCCTAGCCCGAAAAGTGATTTGAAGCCAAAACCAGTCCCAAAAAAGCCCAAAATTAACCTGTTTTTGTAGGTCAGTGCAAATCGACACAAGAAAATTTCAGAGCAAAAATTTATTGAGATATGTTTGTCCAAAAATTGTGAAATTTCTTGACTTTTCCTAAAGTCTATTTAAGTTTGTTACAGTCAAAGTTTGCTATCAAAATATTTATCGTTTTAATGCAATTAACAGTTTGTTAAACTCGACCCTCTGTTTTCAGGTAAATATCAGACATTCGAGATGTCAAAATAATATTTAAATGATTTGGCAGTATTTCAGCAAATTGTACCCATATATTTACCATCAATTGCTTTTTTCTCATTAACTCGACTTAGATACGGCACTTTGACAAAGCGACAGCATCGCATCTGTGGTGTAGTGGTTAGTCGTTTCGCGGCGAAGATGTCGCGCTTAATTATGAACCAAATTGGAAGGGTAACTTGTTTCGAAAACTATTCAAGCAAATAAAACTTTGTAAGGAAATAATCAATTATAATGATTCAAGAAAAGAGATTAACCTTGTTTCACTTCACAGCTTTTTATGCTTTTGAAACACGCTGAAGCGAAAACGATGCAATATAAATTAAAACGTTGCAATATAAATTAATTTGCTTTGCAACTTGGGAAATTTCTTTTCGTTTTCTTTTTAATTAAATTTTTTTGTTCTTTTTTTATCTTTTTGGCGTAAACTCGGTTGTTATTCGTTTCAGAGTTCAGTTCAGTTCAGTTCAGTTATTTCTTGTTTTGCTTGATGGATAATGCAATTAAGGTATCGCACAATAAGCCTAACAATCAGTCCAGGAAGCACCGAAAGAACCCGGAAGTTTTTTTATCGAGATGCTCCCTGGCTAAATTCGTTCAAACATTGCAAAGAGAAAACAGCCAGAAAGCTTAGCAATACAGAGAGCAGAAAAAAAAACAATAAAGAAAAATAACGAAAGAAGAAAAAACAAGCAGCAGACTGAAAGCAAGAAGCGGACAGAAAACGAGTGACAACCATTGTTTAAATATAGACATACGATGAAGGATAATGCATAATATGATGTACTAAACTACAAACGGTATTGTGTAAGCAGATGAAAACGAACATAAAACAATCAAATTGAAGGAGCACAAAGATCAATGTAGGCAGCACAGCACTATTAACTATCAATGTGGGCATCACAGCACTATGTCAAACAAAATTGTGTTTAGATAAGAATAGCGACGAAAATAATATACTGGTGACATATATTGTTAATTGACAAACAAACAAAAAAAAAGAGCTATTGACATATGACTGAAAAACAAATTAAGTTTCAACATAATTACTAATTAATTTTCTTGTAAACCGTTTTTTGAATGAATGCCAACTTAAACATTTGATTGAACTATTTACGTCTTCCATTATTTTACACCTGTATAAACCAATAGCTCTTTCCCAACAGGTTTTTTTCTAGCTGCTTAAATACAATGCATTTTGAGTTTGTCGAGTATTGTTGCTAAGCATTGCATTTAGTTTAACATAACCTTCATATAAAGAAAACGGAAGTTTATTATTATGAAGCCGATGCATATGCTTAGCTAATTCGTGATCTTATATATCTGCTGGTTTTAGTATATTTAGCTTTTGGTATAGTATCGTCATTTTGTAATATTTACTACTAAAAGTTATTATGCGTATTATGTTATTCATTTGAACAGATAGCTCTCATAAGTGTATTTTTGCTGCATTTCCCCAAATTAAAATTCCGTATTGTATTCTTGAAAGCATGAGGCTATGATAGAGCATGCACAGAGTTTCTCTTGATTCAAGATTGCGAATTGTGTAGAAAAATTTTGCATATCGAGCTACGTTGTTGGAGAGACAACTGTTGGATATGCGTTGACCAACGCAATGTTTCATCTACATATAATCCAAGATATTTTACAGTTTGTTGACGTGTCAAAAGTGTGGAGTTTAGAATCAAACTAAGATTTGTATTGCAGGATTTTGAGGGCACTTATTTACTATCATATAGCAAGATTTAGAGTAATTTAAGGATAATTTATTGCTTCTCATTCAGGTATCAATTTTCCTTACTTCTTGTTCGCCTTGAGTTCTAGACCAGATAAACTCTTGTCAGTTAGAGCCAAATAGGTATCATCAGCTTTGTTTCACGAATGTTGGTAGTTTTTACTAGTGCTTCTAAACGCAGAACCTTATTACATAGCACAAATAATCGCGAAAATGCTCCGCAAAAACAACTCAAGTCTAAACATGCAACAGAAAACAAATCAATGTGGTTTGCGCTTCCCCTTCAAATTATATTTTTCAAATTCCAATGCAATATTTTCAATTTCCTTGAATTTAGGTTTTAAAAAACCTGTTTTTCTTGTTAATTACTTTTCTATCTAGCTCTTGTTGAAAGTTAATTGAAAACTTTGTTATTTTTTAAGGCAAAGGCAAAAGTTTTGTTTCCTTATTTCGTAAATGCAATGATAACAAAGAATTGACACTTTTTATTGTACACAGATTATGGAAGGTCAACAACTTTTACAACACGCGCATCGACGATTCAGAAAATTGAACAACTTTTGCCGTTGTCCAACCTCCTCAGTCAACCATCCAACAATAAGTTGCATAATTGTCAGCGATTTGAGACTTCTCGATATACATTACTGACGAGAGGAGGGGGGTTGGTAGAGCGCTGAGCAGTTTTTGCTAGCTTGGGAAAAAACATTTTGAATAATTTTTTAAGCAATTTGAAAAATTTTTACACATTTTCAAAATCAAATTAAATTTCAAAAGACAATTGTAGGTTCAGTAACTCCTCTCAATTGAACAACTTTACTAAGAGTTCTTCGGCCTCATGGCCACCAAGCTGAGTGCACCATCAGTGATTGTGTAACTGTGGTAAAACGTTCTACAGTAATTGCTTTTTTAGTCTGAAACGAAAATAGTAAATTTTTTGAATAAGCCATTTATGATATTTTAATATAGTGCAGCTCTGAACTTTCAAAGTTTTCTATCAGTGGTCCAAAGCCCCAATAATTTGCCACCTTCTTAGCCTAAAACCCTTCTTTTCATGCCTATGTCAATATCTAGCTTGCAAAAAGATACCATACAGTGGGAGTAAGATAAAGATACATGAAAGGCTATTCTTTCTCATCTCAATTCACCACTACTGTGCACAATATCATATCAATAATTTGGTTGTGAAACTCAATGAAAATTAATTTTAACATTTTTTGTTGGATGCTTTTATTCGAAGACTGTAATTTTCTAGCAAAAAAAAAATGCAATTGTGAAACAACTCAACACGCGCAACCAGGAATTTGTTAAGGGGGGAGAAATACTTAAATGAAAAGCTGAAGTTTGTCGGTGTTTCACAAACGGAGGAATGGCGGAGTCTCCAGGCGCTAGTTGATCTAATAATTTTTTTTGAAAAATTGGCCTTTTTGACGCCATTTGGATGTCATAAAAACTAATTGCTAATATTTGGAAGCCGTTTGACGAAATTAAATTACTCAACCCCTTCCGCCCCCTTAACCCTACTTCTAAGCACCTAATCCAGTCCAAAATTAGTTCAAAAATTTGCATATTTGGGTTAATTCTTTTTTGTGACTTGCTGGCTTAGGTGGAGCTTCAGCCGCCCTAACTCCCTTTTGTAATGCCTTTGAAATTATGTTTTACACTTTAGGTGATGATCTAGGAATGTTGCAGTCAGCCACTATAACAAGTTCACAAGTTTGTGACATGCAGCATTGCTCGTCACAGAGCAACTTAATAATTGTGAATGTTGTTTCAGTCTTTACAATGACAGCAAGATAATTCTAGTTAAAGTGGACAAACAGTGCGAAGCTCGCAAAAACGCCTCGGCTGCACGAAATTCAAATTTTTTTGAATAAAAGCAATTTATCTTTTGTCTAATTGACATTTATGTGCGGTACTGAAAATCTACTCAAGTACTGCATGCAGTGGCGTAGCCAAGGGGGCGGGGATGTGGGGTGGGGGAATAAGGTAGGGGTGCAACAGCTCCCCTCATTGGCCTGTCGACCAAAATGTAGAATAAGTAAAATACCACTTAAGCCCCTCTGAGACAGTCTTTGTCTTTGAAATGGACTTAAAAAAATTTAAAGCATTTTTTGAAACATTTCTTTAGCGGTGGGGGGCTAATTTGTCAAAAATAAAACTCACAAATCAGTGAAAACTCTGAAAAATGGCCCAAAATAAAATTAAATTTGATCGCTTGTTGAAAAATGCTGAACATAAAGGTTTTATAAAAAAAATATTTCGTGCTTAAACTGAGGATTAGGGGTTATTTAGTATTAGTTAATCACCAATCCATTCTCAAATCTCTTCCATTTGTCCTCCCCCCATCATCTTTTTCTATAAAATATAGAAGAAGTAGATCCTTGTAAGTTTTTTAAACTATTGAATTTTATGATTTACCAGCTTGCTAATAAAAGGATTGCAATTTTACCATTAGCCACTTCCCACATGGCCCCTTTGTGCCGCCAGTGCAATCATCGCCACTTTTAAAAGCATTAATCTTTATCAAAATAGACCTAAAATTAATTAGTTTTGCAAAAGAAAACAATTTTTTCAAACGGTTGGGGCTCAGTCCGCAGACCCCTTTATTGTAGATTTTTTGGTACGCGCCTGACTTCATACTGCGGAGTCATTTTAAATACTGACTACTACAGTACAAAAGATACGTTTTTGTATCTTGGGAGTATTTTAAATGTACTAGCAAGTGATAGCACCACGTTGGCTTCGATCCTTATTTTGGTATTCTTGCCTCTAGTACGAGCTTATTTACAGTATACTGTACCTCAAATACTGCCCTTACTTTTTGCTAATTTTTTGAGAAAGGCTATTCCTTCTGCTACAGTCTTGCATTTTGTTTTTTAGATGAATTTGATTGTAAAAGTAATGCATAATCTTTGTTTTCTGAAAATCCTTCATAGCGTTTAACATATACATTTTAATCCAGCTTTCAAAAAGTGATGGCGGTAGTGTATACTTATTAATTTTAAAAAAATTTCAACCAGAGATAAAATAATGTGCTTGGATATTACTGTATTACAAACTATCAAATACTGACACTTTAACTTTTTATTTAGGCCGTAATTTATAGTTACATTGAGTTAAAATAAATCGAATTTTATATTCTTCTTATTCTTTGTTGCTATCTCTTTGACGGTCTGCCTGAAAAAAATTTGGACTTTGTGACGCGAGCACGGGTCCGCAGAACCTTTGGTTTACTCTGCGATTGGCAACACACAATTATTTGAATTTTATTACGTTGTTGATACAGTGACTTAAAAATGGCTAAATGAAAAAAGAAGAAATTTGCACACAATACGGGGATAGATAAAAGCATCATGCAATGGTTTTTTTATGTCTAGGATTAAATAAAATCAGAATATTTTTCTGAAAAAAGCTGTTTATGGCCCTCTACTGCAGTAAATAGGAGAAGTTATGAGCTTTCCAAGAAGTCGCTTTACGCTTCGGAAAATGATTCAACAAAAAATAAATTTTAGTTTTTCTTGTAACTAAGGTTCGATGGAGACAACGTAGCTAATGTGATTGAATTCAGTCGCTTTAGTTTTAGTAATTTCTATGCTATTCTAAATGCAGCAATGAAATAAAACCATGAAAACAATAATTAAACAGTTTTAATCGTTTTGCGTGCTTCTGGCCTAAAGGCTACGATTCCTTTTTCGCATTACATCTTGTAAGTAGTCGCTGTTCTGGTGGCTCTTCCCTAGGCTTCCGAGCTGGTAGCCTTTAGGCCAGAAGCACGCAAAACGATTAAAATATTAAAACTCTGGCCTGCAAACGTCAAAAAACATCTTAATTGACTTATTATTACAATCATACAACAAGCAAGTTGCTGGGTTTAAATAGCCAAAATTAAGCATGCGAGGAGGCGTCTTCTCTAGCTCAAGTGGTAGAGCAGTAGACCGGTAATCCAAAGGCTGCAGGTTCGATTCCTGTGGGGAGACAATTTTTCGCATTGCTTCTTGTAAGTAGTCGCTGTTCTGGTGGCTCTTCCCTAGGCTTCCGAGCTGGTAGCCTTTAGGCTAGAAGCACGCAAAACGATTAAAATATTAAAACTCTGGCCTGCAAACGTCAAAAAACATCTTAATTGACTTATTATTGGAATTAAACAGTTGCTACGAAACTATCAAAATTTATCACTTTGATACTATGAAACGACAAGAAAAGAATGAAAAGTTTCAGTGTGTATTGTTTTCTGAATTGTGTTTATCAAAACTGGAACCATAACTCCTTTCACGCAGCAAAGCAAAAAGCAAAGAACAAATTCTACTGCTGCTGCTGCAAAGAAGGCTGCTCATCATCAAGCGGTTTGGGGTCAATAAGCCTGCAAGCGGTTTGGGGGCAAAGCCACATCCGCTGTACAATTTTTGTGTTGAAAATCGCTGCTAAGAATTTCATGTAATAAACTGCTATGCTGCATGAAGAATTATAAAAAAAATGCTGCATGAAGAATTATAAAAAAAAAAAAAAAAAAAACAGATTTATTATTTTTATAACTTGCCGGTTATAATAAAATGTAAAGCAGTTTCCAGGGATAATAATAATAACACACACACGCGGATCCAAATAGCGTAGAGAATTTTTTTGAGATATATAAGAACAACTTTATAAAGCCTGCAAACAGTTTGGGGGCAAAGCCACATCCGCTGTACGATTTTTGTGTTGAAAATTGCTGCTAAGAATTTCACATAATAAACTGCTATATCTGCATCAGAAAAAATGCTGGATGAAGAATTATAAAAAAAGCGGGTGTGAAATTAAATATATGACTATAGTTGTTCGAACGCCTGGAAAGATGCGCACTTTTAATCTAATAATACTAAATCTCTTTTTCACTCGACGTCATGAAGACGAGAAAGCAAAGCTCCACAAAAAATTTGGACATTTGTAGAAAAAAAACAACAGATTTATTATTTTTACGTTTCTACAAATTGTGAGCCTTTCAAAGGGCGGGGGTAGGGGAAATCGCAATGTCTTCAATGCCCTCCTTCTTAATACAGCCCAGTTTGGATCCTCAAATTACTTTTTGTGGTTAAACACCTTATTCATAACCATTTCGTAGTTTCGTACTACCGATGAGTTTATTTAATGATTTATAAATCAATAAATAAACTCATCGGTAGTATGAAGTCGTTGAACGCGTCCGTTATTTTCATTTAAATGCCTTGTGTTAAATTTTACAAAATGTCTTTTGGCGGCCAAAACGTCCGCGTTCATTCATTGATAGGCAATAGGCGAGAGTTGTAAACGGGCCGACCAGTTCAAGCCCCAACCGGCCAGAACCGGAAAGTGAATTGAAGGCAAAACCAGGCCTGAGAAAGCCCAAAAATTTGGCTAAATCTAAAAATGTGTACGGTTATTGCTCGTAATAAAACTACTCATTGTCGATAAATTGTGACATAATATGATAAGAATAGTTGTGTAACAATAATTGTATTGTTGCTTAAACGAAGTCGTCATTCAGTGTTGCAAAGTTTTCGTAATTACGCTTGATTACCATCAATAAATGCGAAAACACAAAGCAAGTAGCTTACGTATACCAAGACCGAGATTTTGTCAATCTTGCGCCCGAGCCCGACCCGACTTACAAATCTACTATAGGCATTACATGCGAGAATATAGGGATACATTAAGTGCACTGAAGAGTAAAGAAAAGATTAACTTAAGATTAAAATTGGAAAAATGTGAAAAAACAAAAGTTTGTCTTACTTGACTTTTGCAGTAGGCTACTTTCTTTTTTTGAATTGCTTTGAAAATTTAATGGCGTAATTTCCTTTAAAGGTCACTATAATTGCTATTTGTCTGACAAAAAAACAAAAACAACAAAAAAACAAAAACAAAACACTGGAATTGTTTAACTGAAGCATGGGGGCTTTGCCCTCGCCCCCAAAACCCCTTTTTTTCCCGAAGACTTGAGCGTGAAAATACCAGGTACGGTATCTCAAGTCATTTTAAAAACATACATTATTTACTTCATTTTGCAATTCTTTTAGATAATAATATCAAAGTCGCTAATCGCTCTTTAATATTAAAAAACTATGATAATATTTTTAAAAATTCTATGAAAAGAAGTCGTTTAACAACACAACAAGGTTTGTGTTTAAGAAACTTTAAAAAAGTTTGGATCTATATTCATTAATCAGTAGACGTTTTCACCAGGGCCCTAACTGATAAAGTTAAGGCCTCAAAATTGACCATTTTGAGGTTTAGATTTTAGTTATTTTCATTCACAAATTACGGCCTTAATTGCTTCATTACCACGATACCGCTACGGAACGAAATCAAGATTGCTGTTAAAGTTAAAACTTTTCAAAATAACATTCGCTATTATTAGATACTACTATTCTCGAATTATCATCAAAAACTTAACAAAATGCAATTATCTTAAACACTTTATCGCTAAAAAATAATAAAAATTTGCTTACCATAAATTAAAAAAGAATTGTGTCCTTGGCCCTTGGCCTCAATCATTCCTGCCCTGGCCTCGAGAGATTCTGTCCTGGAAAAGTTTCTTGGTCTTGACCTCGAACGTTGGGTCCTCGAATCCACCTCTGATTAGCACCCGTCAGAATTTAGAAGATAAAATCAATCTCAATACTAGTCAGGCGCGTAGCCAGGATTTCGCAAAGGAAGGGGTGCTTCTTTGGAGAAGTTTGATAAAACTGTAAACGAACTTGACCCAAATTTTCATCAGTCTTAAATCAGATTGAGGCGTTTTTTTTTGTCAAAATTAGATAATCTTCAAAAAAAAGGTCTTTATCGAAATTCGTAGGGTTTTTCCGGCCGAAATCAGGTGATCTCACGAAAAAAAAAGGTCTTCACCGAAATTCAGAGGTTTTTTTCCGGCCGATATCAGGTGATCTCCGAAAAAAAAAAAACGTGTTCAACGCCTGTTCTGGTCCAAATAACGGAAGGTCCTTCACAATTTCTGCTCCCAAATTCCGTTGGGGAGGGCTGTTTTCATTTTTGGAGCAAAAATCGGCCTCAAAATCACTAAAAACGTGATATTTTGCATATTTTTCAGGCCAATAGGAGGCTATCGCCCCCCCCCCCCCCCTGGCTACGCTACTGATACTAGTGAATATTCAAATACGGTACTAGGCTTGAAGTACGAACTTGTGCAACTGTGTTGCCGTCGAGTTTCGTTTTTAGCAGAGTAGGCTCAATTAAGCTCTAACCCACTGAGCGTGGTTGCAATTGACGGAAACTTTCGGAAAAGGCTATTGAATTTTGGTGAATTCCCTTTTTTTAGGTCTTCATCTATTAATTAGACAAAAAAGACTAGTTAGTTTTGATGAAGAGCTTTTTTTCCTAAACTAGGCAAAATAAAACCACGAAGACAAAGCACTCAGCACAAATCTCTGGCCGGAGGTCGCTAGAGCTTTTATACCCACTTCTTGGTCCGAGCCTACCAACTTCTTGTGGTCAGGGCCCTACCCACTTCCTTTTGGTTGCAGTCTACCCACTTATTTGTTTAGGAAAGCAGCACTGAATGCAACTATTCAATATACGATTGTTTCGGTCACATAGCTAAAATTTTCTCAAGCAAATTAAGCTTTTAGCTTGCTCAACCATACGTAAGCAACCGAAAATTGAGAGAAGAAACAAGAGTACGTAGTGAAAACATGGGGTTTATTGATGCTGCTTCTAACACCATAAACCGTACAGTTCAAGGCATCAGACCGGGAAGATGTAACAAATGTGGAAAGCATACTCACTTTGCATGCTTGGTTTGCCCGCAACACAGAAAAATAACAAAAAAACACAAATTGCTTAGAATGCTGAATAATTTGTGGGTGCACTACATGATTGTCTATTATTGTGTTTGAACCAAGGATGGCAGTACGGCACGGTACGTTCAGAATTTGCGTACTGCGTACCACGCACCTTTAACCGTACCGTATCAGCGTATCGTACTTCAGTTCAACTTTTGAAGCGTACAGTACCTACCTACCGTACCTTGGTACGGTACGTTTTTTTGGTTACCGTGCCTTCAATCAATCTGGTTAAACAACGATCCATTAATGACATATGCGACCTATATTGACGTGTTTTTTGTTTATATCTGATTCGTATTATACCAACAGATAAGCTTAAGGCAGTGTTTCTTAAAAGGATGAATGGTTCAACCCAGGGTTAAACTAATTTTTTGTGAGGGTGAACCAGTATAAAGGGGTAAACTAAAAAAATGGAAACTGGTAAGTTAATATGAGTAATAGTGGTAACACGCTTTTTGCTGAAAGATAATATCTCGAAGCAGCAATTTGTACAAAGATAGTCAAAAATTGAGCTATTTTTATTGGAAATTCATTTAACATCTCCGAGCATTGATAGCGCGCCGTCATACAGTCATACTCCCATCTTTTTGAAATTATTTGGAATAATCAATAAACGTATTTTTATCAGGAGAGGATGAAATGAGGAACTCCTCAATAACGGTGAATGGAACCGAAGAATTTAATATTAACCGATCAGTGGTCGAGTGGATAGAGCGTCTGCTACTGAAACGGTAGACTCGGGTTCGACTACCGGTCTGGTCAAGCCAAAGACTATAAAAATTAATATTTACAGCTTCCCTGCTAGACGTTCAGCAATTAAAGAGACATTGTGAAGCCTACACTGTGTGTGGTGGACAGGTGGGCAGGTGGTAGCTGGACTCAAAGACCGAAAGGTCCCTTCGCTGCCTCCTGGCCAAGGCAACTTGGTGAATAAAATTTAATTACAATTACAATTGGCTTAAGGGGTGCTTGAACTTAATAATATTGTGAACTTAAAAACTGCTGTGTTTTACAGCATATCCTGATACTTCATTCAAGGTCGTCAAAATCTTTTAGAACAAAGAATAATTCAACATCTAGAGGTAATTTTATGCTTCAGGAATAGTTTAGTAATAAAGAAATGACAATTTGTATGCGAAAATTTTGTTTTATGAAAAACGAAGACATCGAATAGGCTACTACCACAATGATATTTGTATTTTCTTGTAATTTGTACCACAAAGATATCTGCATTTGTTTAGTAGGTCAAATCAATTTTAATGTATCAGAAACCTCTTTATGTGAGTTAAAATTATTAAAAATAATCTGCTCTGCTTTCAATTAGTGACTGAAGACACAATTTTAAATTTTTGTTTGTGCATTTGTGTCTGATTAATTATTGAATTTCGCAATCTTGTGACTTAAATCGAAAAGATTGTTTATCATTGTCTAATCGCTGTTTAAGTTAAATTACCAAGTAATTATTGACCTTTGTTAAAAAATAAGCTGTTAATTAGCGCATCTTCAAAGCCGTATTTTAGAATCGTTGTTTTAGAAGGTTTCTTTTCGCGCATTATTCGTTTTTCGAGACAACTGTAGAAGTAGCAGCTGAATATCTTTGTTTGTTAATTTCCGGCCTTTGATGCTGGACAAAGGCGATTCCACGTGATTTTTACAGCTTGGAACTATTTAAACGTGCTTGTAGCCTGAGAGCTGAGTAGTGACAAAAAATGAGTGACGTGAACAGTGTCAGTTTTTGGTGAGACGTGTTAAATGCTGCTTAACTTGGGTAAATTGCGTTTTGCAATCCCTTCCCTTCTCTTCCTCTCCATCTTTGTTTATGGATTTAACTATTGACTGTGAGGGAACAGTCTTGTAGGTTGGAAGAAAGGCCCTGAATTGGCCTTTCATCGTATTTGAGACTACTTCGTTTTTTCTTTATTTTCCTTTATTCAATATAATAATAAATTTCATTAAAAATCAGTGAATCAAGTGCTCAGTTGTCAGAAGGAGAAAGGGATTGGGAGAGTTTGGCATAGCCCTCCTACACGTTATTGAAGCTGGCTATAATACTCCGCATCGTTGCCCTGCAGGAAACACAAAACGGTTCGGATTGGCAAGTCTTAGCAGATCTTCGAATTTAAGAATTAAGCTTTAAAGAGAAACGGTTTGACAAACTGACACATATCGCAAGATTTGGTGATAAAAACTTTATCGTTCGTAACAACGTGTCACCTTTACGAGGCGTTATTGCAATGCAATTTATTAGCATTTTTATTCTCAAAATTGTTCGATAGGCGGCGGAAAGGGATGAATTATAGCAGTGCTGCGACTTATCACTGTCAAATTGATGAAATTGACAGTTTTTAGAAAAAAGTTCACTGGCATGTGACACTATAATACAATTGTAACAACAAATTAAAAGGTTTATGTATTGAACACTTGAGAATGCATCATGCAGTCAACGTAGACTAACTAAAAAAGAGTCTGAACACCAATGCAGGTCTAGTAGCTGGTGCTATATCATGCATTTTTAACTCTAAGTGCACGATTGCACAAATCTTCATTGACGGTCATAGGTTGGACATAAAACGTACCGTACCATTAGGTACGGTACATGTGGTATGTTAAATACGCAAATTCAAACAGCGCACCGATGTACCATACTAGTGCTATTACAAAAAACGCCTACCGTACAAGCGTACCGTACTTCTTAAACAAAAATTGAGGCGTACCACACCGTACTTACGTACCATACTGTACTGCCATCCTTGGTTAAGACCACAAATAACAAAAGTCAGCTACAACGAGCATTGTCAGAGGTGATAGCGGAGGTTATGTTGAGCGAAAAAAGTTACTGTGCTTTCTAGTAACTACCATAGGTGGAGTCCTCGAGGACACATTTTGAAGTCCTTGGCCTTGGCCTCTAAGCCTCAACTCCTCAAAAATTGCTCTGTCCTCCGCTCGAGAACAGCACTATTTTTTAACCACTGAAATTTCGTTGGAAAACGCCAGAAACCTCGCGGAAAATCTGCAAAGACCTTTTTTTTAGTTTCCTCAAGTAGAGATCGCCTGAAAAAAATTTTTTGAAGATCTTTTTCGCCTGAAAAAAAATTTTGAAGACCTTTTTCGCCTGAAAAAAAGTTTTTGAAGACCTTTATTTTTGAGATCGCCTGAAAAAAATTTTAGGAGACCTTTTTTTATTTTATTTTTTGAGAACACTTGCGTCTGTGTCCTCGGTCCTTGGCCTTGGCCTCGAGAGGGTCTGTCCTTGGCCTTGAAATTTTTTTGTGTTCTGGCCTTGGCCTCGAGCCTTCTGTCCTCGACTCCACCTCTGGCAACTACTGTAGATTTTATTTCGCTAATTAGCAGTGTACTGTATTAGCGTATACCAGATATACGACACGAGTAGTGTACCATCTAAGGTGAATCTGTGCTCTGAAATAAGTGGCACCACTTGCCCTCCTGCTTCGTCACTTGGTATTGTGCCATGCTCGCCATATTTAGGCCACTAAAACATAAAAGCTTAAACAGGAATAAACACGCAATTCTTGGAAGGGTATGAACAAAAGGTTGAAAAGGCCATCATGACAAGTGACAATAACTCTGGCAAAATTTTAACTTTTCAAAAAAATAGCTATCAATAGTTTATGGAAGTTGCAAATGACTAAAGATAGCTACAAAAACTTATAGAAAAGACTATTTTACCGGAAATTTTTATTTAGTTTTTTTTCCTGAACTAAATCTAACCTAAACTCAAATCTGTATTTTAAATGTCAAACTACCCTCAAAACTAACTCAAAGTCTCAAACCCTAACTTCAGTCTTAAATCCTAATATTAACCCTAAAACGCAAATAATCGTAATATAAACGTAAACCTAATGTATAAACGTAAATCTAACATATAAACCTAATATAATCCTACTATAAACGTAAATGAAAAATGCGTAGATGAATATTTCTCATTTTCGTTTTATTCTCTTTAAAAAATTTTTAGTAAAATAGTCGCTTCCTAACGTATACTATATCTTGGCTTTAACAGTAATGCAAACAAGGTGGTTATTGTAGAATTTGGGGAATGTGCCCCGGTAGTTTAATTGCTTATGTATTTGATATTTGTGGGGTGTCAGAGACGATGTGTCCAAAGAAGAAATTTGAATAAAAATTTTTCATGGCGTTAAAATTCAAATTTGCTAAAAAGTCATTAGGGGTTTTTCTTTACTAAATCTCGTTTCCGTCGGCTAAAGAATTTGGCTTTGCAGTAATGAAATAAAGATTCTGGAGGTTTGAGTCAAAAGTCCACAAAAAAGTCTAAGCAACTCCATGGATTTTTTTACCCAGTTTTACACCATTTTACACGGGGCATTTTTTCCCCCTTTCTTTTTTTTTGTGGAAATTCCCTTCAGAAGCAAGTTTTTTTTTTTAAACCAATTTGATTTTGAGTTAAAGTTTATTGAAAATAACTCCTGAAAATTTGAAATTGCTAAGATAAGAGGAAATTTCCCAATTTGGAGGTTTGCCAAAGTCCCTTTCAGAAATTTGAGCATTTTTTGACCAATAATTAACTTAAATGACGTCAAAAGACGTTTTTGTGATGTAACTACTTTGGATTAGGCATTTTATGATTCAATATCATAAAGAAACCTAAGCACAAACTTTAAACCGCCTATGACAGCATCGCAAAAATGACATCCTTTTTGGAAAATGTGGTTGTGACCTCACAATGATGACGCCTTCAACTCAAAATCAATTTTTCTGAAAACTTTGGTGAACACTAACTGGCATGCCAAATTTGATGTTTCCTTGACTTTTAATTTAGAGTTAGATAGAGGGGGCATTGGGGCATTTTTGCCCCCGTCTTCGGTAAAATGCGTTGGTCAAATACCCCGTGTAAAACACGAGGCTAAACCATGACAAAGTTGCAAAACAACAAAATACACAACCGTACATTTAGCTGCAAATTGCCATTTAGCTATAAATTACCGCACATTCAGCTGTAAAAGTGCATTTAGCTGTAAACTCCGTCCGTTTGTTTGTACATTGTGTCATTGAAGCTGAACTCTACAGATGACGTAGCACTTTTCATAAGTTTAATAAATACCGCGGTATTTATCGAACTTATGGAAAGTGCTACGTCATCCGTAGAGTGCTACGTCATCGTAGAGTTCAGCTTTAATGACACAATGTACAAACAAACGGACGGAGTAGCGATGGCTCACCACTGGGCCCAAATCTTTGTTGGATACCACGAGTCCAAACTATTTTCCTGTGTTCAAAAACCGACAATTTATTTTCGATATGTTGACGACACTTTTGCCATCTTTAAACAAGAGGGTGACGTTGACGATTTCCTGATCTCGCTTAGTCGCTTACATCCTGCTCTCAAGTTCACGTTTGAAAAAGAATATGATGGCAAACTTCCATTTCTAGACATTCCAGTGGAAAGAACTGAACTTGGTTTGACACCTGTGTATACCGAAATCCCACTTTTTCTTGTCAATACATCCGCTGGGAGTCCTTTAGCTCACACAAACGGAAAATGAACCTAATCGCCACGCTGGTACACAGTGCACTTATAATATGTACGAAAAACAAGCTTAAGCAAGAGATTGATTCCATAAAAAGATCTTGCTAGACAACGAGTACCCTAAAGATATAGTACTCAAGCACATATCCACGAAAATTGCACAATTTTCTACAGCCAAACCCTTTGTACCAGAAAAGTGTCCAGTGTATCTCAGAGCCCCGAGGATAGGCTCAGCTTCTCAGCAATTAGAACATCAAATTAAAAGTACTGTGCAAAATTGCTACGTAGCAGTGTCACCACGCTTGATTTTCTCAAGCCAATGCATGCTTCCTGCTGCCAAGAAGGATGTGCTACCTGCCAATCAAAGACGTATGGTTATTTATGAATACGTGTGCCAATGTGATAGACGGTACGTAGGTCGCACTACTCAAAGGCTTCAGGAACGTATCAATTACACAACATGTTCCAAAAGCAATAAGGCAAAAAACCACTCTCACTCAGGAACAGAGATCCCACTGATCTCAACCAACCAGAACCCAGCCAAATAAAAAATGCAAAGCAAAAACTAAGACTCAATTCGAACCAGAGAGCGATTCAGCCATTGGCCAACATTTGTTGGAATTCAATCAGTGTGCACGCAACTATTCTGATTTGCGTTTTAAAATCCTAACCACAGCTCGCTCTCAGTTTCACTTGAGCCCGTTGGAAGCGGTTTATATTTCACGGAAAAAAACAGATTTATGCAGGCAAAAGTAGATCGTATT
Source organism: Trididemnum nubilum (assembly GCA_963965965.1). NCBI lineage: Eukaryota > Metazoa > Chordata > Ascidiacea > Aplousobranchia > Didemnidae > Trididemnum > Trididemnum nubilum. Next base: position 6,294,178 of record OZ014485.1, on the reverse strand, counting down.
CACTCTACAACTATTTCGGTAAGATCAAAGCCTGCTGTCATTTGATAGATTGCGTTTTTCCTTACTATTGTGCAATCTTCTTAAAATGCATTTTTCCTTACTGCAGAGTGCATTTCTGTTTACTGCATTTGGTCTTTAAAAGATCCTGCTCACCACATATCAAACCAGACAGAGATCGCAACTGAAAAGTTCGGTCCGGAAAGCTTATTGTGAAAGCAAAATGAAACCGACTCTATTGAAAGTCATGTTCAAAATCATGTCAAGTTTTATGCATTACACAATTTTGCTGGATGGCAATTCAATGCAGTTTATTTTAAGTCTGTGAGCAGTGGCCCAAACAAAAGTGGGGGCTAATCCCAAAGTTTGTGTTTTACGGACAAAAGAGTTACAAAATGTTTACGCATGAACATAAAAACAAAAATGCAATAAAATATCAAACAAAACAACATTTACAAATTTTAAATTGGAACATGTTCTACACGTTGTATCAGGTAGGCCCACCTGCTTTCAACAACATGTCAAGGAAATGCTGTGGTGTAATTACTATATCACACTTGTATTTTTCAAAGACCGGTATTGCGTATTCCAGTAATTTGTTTGCTGAAAAAAAGATCTATAATTCGGTATTACTACATCATAGAAAACAATATCGACATATCTCAAAATCCTCAGAATTTAAATTATAGCTGTTTTTTTTAACGAACTACCTTTCAACACACTTCCAAAATATTTTAGCACAAAAGAATTATGATCTGAAAAGAAATTGAATAAAAAGCGAGGAAAATAAGGTATCATTAGGCCATTGACAGGCCATTTTAAAACTAAGAAACATTACAAAAAAACATAATGCAGTATTTTATGAACAGAATTTGATTTCCTTCCAGCCCATTCTAATGCATTTATGGCATTACATCACATGTCTGCGAAATTGGCTTGTTTCAATTTTTTTTGTTCCTCCTAAAGCGGAGTACAGCGTAATTTTTGGCTTTTACTGTCTTTATCAAGTGTTTACACTGTGCTCTATATCTCCAGGTTCCTTTGTTGTTTTCCAGCCACTAAAACTTGGCGAATAAATACGTAATCCTAATTAATTACTACTCTCCGGGCACGCAACCAGAATTTTGCTAAGAAGAGAGGGTAGAAGAGAGGGGACTTGAACTAAAAGCCTAATAAATTTTGGAAACCTGTCTCATTTAGACGGTGGAGCTGATCAAACTTGCGTTAATCAAGTGTAGGTTATCACAGACGAAGGCTTCAGGACAGAGCTTCCAGCCGCCAGAGGCAGTGGGGGTCTGGGGGCGAAGCCTAGACCGGCTGGCCGATTTCAGTAAGTTTTCGAAAAACACATCAATTTTAACGCCATTTGGATCACTATTCGCAAGTTTTAGAGACATTTGAAAGAACTAAGTTGTTAAAATCCGGAAATCATAAGAAAAAACCAAATTGTCCCGCTCTTTTAGCTTCCCTCCTTACTTACAGGTAAAGCTCAAAGCACATTTAAACGCTTGTGTTTTGGCTTAAATTTTTTAAGTGATCTGGTAAATGGGGTGTGGGGGGTTTCAGCCATTGTGGTTGTGCTACTACTACTCTCCACCCCTAATCCACAAACACTCTCGATGTATCAATCCACATGCTAAGCCCATTCCAGTATTAGTGTATTTTACTCTAAACTGCCGATCATGCTTTTGAAAATTTCATCAAAACCAAGCCTGCATAAGTTGATACCTGCACCAAATAAAGAATCAATTTCAAAAGTTACTGCAAGAACTGCTTAGAATGAGTTTTGCGCAACTTGCAAACTGATGCATGAGTGGTAGAATTTGACAATAAATAATGAAAAATCCGATGAAAAGCATACGTATAGAATAAAATAAGTATTGAAAAGACGGAACAAAACTAAAGTTAAGTTCCACCAACATGAGTTGCGATGGTGTATCATAACATTAATTGGTAAAATTTTCACGCAGCGAAAACACTCGGTAGATTAAATTTTATTCGAATGGGATTGTTGTTTTTGATACTTAAACTATATAGCGTAATGCAAATAGAGCAACCCGACTTTATTTCCACTGTAGTTCTTATTTTGACATTGAGGCTTGAAAGAGCTCAAAATTTTGTTTTTATTAATTACAAATTTGCACATACCAAAATGCCACATCAGGTTACCACAGTATTAAAACAAAAAATACTTTAAAACTCAATAGTATGTATAAACCGTAATTGAGATCAGAGGGTAAATCTGAAAAAAATTAGACATACCGTAACGCATCATATTCCTTGTATTTTTGCTAGAGTGTTTGTTTGTTTGTCAATTAGACATATTGAGCAAATATAAACTGTTGTATTTTAACCACAAAATGGCTTGTATTTATCAAAATACAAGTGATAACAAGTACCCTTGTCAATAATTACGTTAGGAAATAATTTAATATTAATACCATTTCTTAAATAATTTATCGCCAGGTTGTTCGAGATGTTGCACATCTTGTCACTAACTTACCGTTTTACGTCATGACAAATGCAAGCATTATTGCTAACATCTTACCTGCATTAACAATTTGTCTGAGGAGGTTCATCTACACTGGAATTAAGTTTAAAAAGGCTCGCTTCTGGGTAGTGGTAAAAATTATTTGCAACAACTACACAGGAAAAAAAATTGGCTCAGTTTAGGCCAAAAACTAACTATATTTAAGCCAAATTTTGGATAATTTGTCCGGCTTGAGGCGAGCCATTTGACGGCTTTATACAATGCAGAAATTGGCTAAGTAAAAGCCAAAAACTAACTATATTTAAGCCAAACTTTGGATAATTTGTCCGGCTTGAGGTGAGCCATTTGACGGCTTCATAAGATACAAAAATTAGCTAATTACGAGCCGATAAGGCGACTAAATTGGCTTCATTCAAGCCACAAAAGGAGCTTTATTTTTCCAACTATCTAAACTTTCCGTCTTTCGGATAGCCATTTATTGGCTAATTTTAGTCATAAATAGGCTACGTTTCAGCGAACGTTTGGCTTATATTTTCGGCTTTCGGAAAGCCATTTGTCGGCTGCATAAGATGTGCTATTTGCGACTACTGGCTTAATGTTATAGTCACAAATAGGTGGACTGTGTGCATTTTTCCAATGCTGGAAAATATAGTACGGCATTCTAATCGCCATTTAATAGTTAAATCACGAGAACATTTAACAACGCTATACATTTTGCTCGTATACCACCTTGCGTTGTGTCTCACCTTTTGCAGCTATCGAATCACTTTCTAATTAGTCGGATGTTGGTCGGCTATTGGAAAAATATATTCCAACATGATACAGCGTATTTGCATAGCAGCAAAAGACAGGGTCTCAAGGTATATAAAAGCAAACATATAGCGCTACATTCTCATCTTTTCACTATTACAAATGACGTTTGAAACGTCCGACGATATTGAACAGCATTGCAATTCACCTAGTGACCAACATTAAGCCAGCAGTCGCAAATCGCAGCAAGCACATTTACCCATCAGCCACTAGCAATAGCACACCATACAAACCAATACAGATGGCTGAAATGAATTGCACTTTACGAAAAAGTAGGTCAAAAAATTGGCGGAAAACTGCTATATCGATTACCGGTGGGGATGGTGCAAGCCTTCAGCAGCAATTACAGTATAAATTTGGTTTCAAAGGTATATTGGAGGAGCAGCAGCAGCCCAAATCGGCAAACATAGCACTGATAATAATTTAGGCGAAAGACAGAAAAAACTGTATAAATTTTTCTTTCAAAGAAAAAACAAACCATTTGCACAGACGAAATTTATTAACAAAAAAACCCATAGGTCTTCGTTGAGTTTGTGCACTTTAGGTTGCAAAATGATGAAGACACCACCTGAAAATGGTATAACCATGTAGTTTCATGTTCACTAGGGTGGTTCAAAAGTACACTTTTGTTTCAAAATCAAGAAAATTGTTTAAATTCATGAAAAACTCCACTCAAAAAAATTCAGCTCGATTGGTTGAGAATTGGCTGCGCGAATCCACTTTGAATTTTTGGGGGTGCCAAACCAGAAAAACAAACAAACTTTCTAATCTGGCAGCGCATAACTCATGCTTTACCTCTCAAAATGTTCAGAATCGCCGTTGCTTTGCATTCATGACGACCAAGATTGCTTTTTTGCATTTTTTATAAAACATATTTTGTGAAAAAAACAAAAAATATATCAAAATTAAAATTTTTAAGAAAAATTGATTGCGATTGGCAATATGATAAAAAATTGTTTTGAGTTGTTTTTTTAAAGAAGCAAAGAACCAATAAAAGCGAACCAAATTTTTTTGGATTATTTCGTTATGACTTTAGTGACCAGACTAAAAAAGTTTCTAGAATTTTGAAAAGCAGTGTCATAGCGCTGTTGCATAAGTTTTAAAATCTAGTCTAAATTTTGCGACAAGCAGTAAAATTTGGCTTTTTCAATTCTGGATACCTTCGCAACGTTTTACGAACATATTTCCTCGTAACTTTACTCAAGATAAGTTGTCTCAAAGCTTATCGTCAACTTGTTACCTCTTTTTGTCAAGTTATTGTCACGAGTCAAGAAACTACATTTTTGAAAAGTTTTTAGTGATTATACAATTTATATGCACAAGTTGTGAGAAATTTATTGTCTTCAGCAGTCATCTTGAACCGCTGAAAAGCTAGAACTGGACTTGAACCAATTTAATTGTCAATTTTCAATTTCTGCATGTTAGGGTAATATGAACTTTTGCAGCAACATAATTTTAAAAAGCTGTAGTAAGAACTAAACAGTTTAGTCAAACCAAGTCAAAAATTTTTTTCATTCAGTATCACAAATTTATCTGTAAACTGGGAGAGTGTCACAAACTCACTTACACTAATGCCCCACATGGCAAAAAGCGAAATACTGTAAGGACGGCGGGATCTTTAAAAACGCGAGTTCGTCGCTGCTGAGGTTTTTCGAATTCTCAAACATTTAGTTACTACGGTAACAGTACAATCTTATTCAAAGAAAAAAAAGCATAATTAGCGCAAATATAAAATATATCAAAATAATCAATTAAAAGAAATTTAGTAAAAATAATCAAAAGCAATAATCGAAAGTATTACGACAAACTTACGCCAACCAATTTAAAACCTGCACTTCAAAAGCTACGAATATGCTAACATCCCAAACTCTATTCTTATCTCGGCATTCGCTAAACCAAGCTACAACAATAACACTATAGCTAGACTCGTAAACTGCCAATTACGAATAATATAATCTCGAACAAGATCAAGAGGTACATAAAACAACAAGATTCCAATAATTTCTACACTCTCAAAAAAATTTCAGTTTCTCAAATTTGTCGCTCCAAGCTTGATAATAAATGAACACGATAATAACTAGAGCAAACGTGGCAAAAACAATTCGAGAAAGCAACTCATTATTATACTGATTATTGCGACAAAGGAAGCAACAAGCACGACACTTTAAAACTTTTTATGAGTAGAGTAGGTATCACCAGTTTGCTGAGTTTCAAATCATGAGAGCCGACATTGCTGCAAGTGCTCCAATCTACGGAAAGTAATGGCATATAACTGCGACTAAGTTACTGTTGAGGCCTAAGCCTGGGAAAATTTAATTTTTTTTTGCCAATTACGCCTCTACTAAAGGTTCACAGTTTTTATTATAAAAGTCTGATAAAAAAAAAAACAAAAACTTCAGAGATATTAATAAAAAAGTCAGTTATTGCATGTTTCACGCTGATTCGAGTGAAGTGCTTTATCGCTTATTATTATCTTGGCTTTATGTAGTATGTTTGGTTTTATATTTGAACAATTCTAGGGGCACCTTCTTGGTTTTGAAACATAAGTGTGTTTTTTGAGCCACTCTAATGTTCACTGTTAGCAGCCTAATAGAAGGAGTGCTACCAGCTACATATTACAGACATTCAGAGTACAGAAAAAAAAAACTGAAGAACTTTGAAACACAACACAATTCGAAATCAGCAAACTTGTCACGGCATAAATTGCAATTAAACATGATAACTGATTAATAAAGCCACCGGTAGCCTATCAATATCAGATCTAAAAACACTGTTTTATCAGTTATGCATTTTTAAGCGCAAATACTGAACTACCAGTAGCCTATAGTCAGAGCTCCATTTAAGATTCAAAATTGGAGAAAACAGTGCGGAATTTCCCAAATATACAGTAAATAAAAATTTGCCCAAAAATTTTACATTAGTTTAATTTAGACAAATTTTGCAATAAAAAAATGGTTACTTTTGAAACTATACTGGTAAGCCAAGCCTATTGTTTTTAGCAAAAATTGACGACTGTTGATATTAAATTCAACATGTTAAGGTAAGCATACTAGGCTTACCGATATCAATTACCGCCAATACTGATGACTATAGGCTACATTAGGCGTAGTCTTTCGTATGGCGGTGTTTGGAGAATTGCTCTTGCACTCTTGCAAGTCTTGCTACAAACAGCGAATGCTAGAAACCGGCGTGAACAGCAAGCCAGGAATGTTAAAAACGGGGTTGATCTTATCAGTCATAGCCAGTTAACTACCGTCCTGACATCAATGCATTTTTCAATCTAAATCTAGACAAAACATCCCTTCACATACGAACACAAAATGTCAATTAACAGTGAACACCACCAACTCCAGCAATTACTCAAGAATAGTCACTGATTTTTTGCTTTTCTAGGCTTGGTCAAACACAGTGCCATTCACCATTGCAGTTTAGTCGACTCGGCAACCAGGTGAAAACAGCGGTGAAAAAACTTTATACGAAGCCAAGATATACGTACTGTAATAGTATCATACGTGGATGATCGGGACCAATGAAACGCTCGATGATGAGAGAAGCCTTTTCCACGCCTTTTGAATCTTCTATTGCAACCGCATGCGGATGATTTTGATTCTTAGCCAATTCATAGAACACGATCAAAAACTCGGCATCTGAAATCATGTAGCTAAGAAACTTTTGCATTACATGAAACTCGCTGATTTCGGCATCGGTATAAAAAAATTCAAGAGATTTTTGTATTAACACCTCCCAATGTTGCTTGGAATGCTGTATCTGGTTGTCGACGATCTTTTCTTTCCGTAGTAATTCTTTGACAAGCTAAAACAAAAATGACATTTTTAAAGATATCAAAAGCACATTAATTATTTTGCTTATTGCTGAACATTGAACAAGCTAACTTGATATTCGACAAGGTATACAAAGACCTGTATAAGAAGCCACAGTGTATGAGCTACAACATAATTCAATACACAGAACTAAATTTCTTGCATTTTACATACAACCTTTGCTGCTATTAAACTTCTATTACGAACTTCAGCTTATGATCGCATTCATGTGGCATCATAGTCTTCCTTAGCAAGAAATGAATAGCGTCATTTTGTCTTCGGTAAAACCACGTACGATATTTTATAGCAAGACCGTAGTCTTGATACTGGTGGACTGTGGCCCAGTTCAATTCAAACCCTCTAAACATAATAATGGCAGCTTGTGTCAGTTGGTAAGCACATGACCGATACCGACAACTGATTTATGTAAAGATTTTGACAAAGCACACTTTGTTTGGCACGTTAATTGTTAAACAAGAACACCTGAAACCTAGAGCATCACAATAACAAACGTTTAGTTGCAAAATAGAGAGAAGTAGACTAGCCAAGCAGTAAGTAGTTCACTGAAGTTCTTTGTGTGCAGTTCAAGAGTAAGAAACTGACAAACTGCAATTAAATGCTCATAGTGGCTCATAAACGATTACCATAGCCTCATGAAGTGGTTCGATATTTTACATTTAGAACTGTGAAACAATAACACATCACAGCCAACTAATCAAAATCGATGTTGTAAGTGCAAAATGATACTAAATAATGCAAACCTTTGAGTATCATTTTTGCATTAGTGATTTGAGGTAAAAGTATATATCAGTTATATGAAATTAATCAATCTACTTCATTAAGACTCTAAGGTGGAAATAAAAAGAATTTTGACAACTGTAGACCATCAGTAGCAAAACTTTTGTTCCTTTCTTGCCATCTATCAGCACCAGTGCTGTACGTTTTGTTTTCAAAGTAGCAACTACATTGGAATTATTGAAAAGCACATCCTCGCAACTGAAAAATGTTGAATGCTATTATTCAAACAAAAATTGATTTTTGATGTCTGAATCATACTAACCTGAGTTAAAGAATCAAAAAATTCTTTAAACCTTCTTCGTGTAGAAATTAAAAATTTTTTGAACTCTGCTTTCATTTTTCCTTCAATGAGAGGAAGATCTTCAACAGCTATGCCAGCATCTAAGCAGATATGATTTTATACTCTTGAAAGTAATTTTTTTCTATTGATGAGTAAGGACGGCAGTACAGCACATGATATACAAGTAAAGTACTCTTTATCAGTCAGCAGAAGTACCCTTAGCGTACGTCATGCTTGAGCAATACAGTTAAATTTCTGAGGTACTGGTACATACAGCGCACATTGTAAACCCTAAAAAAGGGAGTATGGTATGCAATTACATTCTACTCCAAATTTTAGGTAAAAGTGCAGAACGTAGATATTATACCGTAAGCTTGGATGGAGTTGGACAGCAGGGGGAATTTGAACACATTTTGATTAGCAGTTGAGAAAATACTAAAAATTGAAGCAAATGTTTAATTAACAAAGTGGATGCATGGTAAACGATCTGAAGTTTTTTCAGCAAAATATATTTCACAAAAATTTCATTAAAAAAAAAAAAACTTTCGCAATAGTCCAAATTCACTCTAGTTTATGATATGATTTAAACGTAGAATTTTGATACAAGTATGTTTCGCTGTTACGATATAATGAAACTCTCGAAGTAAATAGTACGTAAATTATGAACTTATCATAATGTAGTGCCATTCTTGTTAACGAGAATAAAAACATATGAAGCAAAATATTTAACAAAATTGCAAAAATATAACAGTTTCAAATTTTCAAAAGAATGCTTGGGTTCATTTTACAAGATTGTTTCAAAGGAAGAGTGCATAGCTGATTATCCATATCAGCGTTTAGTACCAGTGCTACAAAAGGTTTGGTTTGAGCAATAAGTTATATATCATTTCTGAAATAAGCACTTTACTTTTGACACACCTTACAATATTCCTTGCAGGCTTAGCCAGAACAACAGAACTGCAACAGCTTAAATGAACAGAAGATTACAGAACCAAACAGTTCTGCTTTGTCTAAGTGCTCTCTCATCAGCTAGCCTCAGAACTGCATAGATTAGAACTATAGCAACCTTATCAGCCATATGCTACAGGTTAAATAGCCACTTCAGTAATTTCAACAGTAAACGATGCTATTTTTGTAGCTAATTTCGACAGAAAGAATAGTATTGCTAGGCTCTTGTATTAAAGACACATTGAACTGCATGGTAAGTAATCAAAAATAGTAGGCCAGTATTTTTCTGGATTATCTGGGCTATTTTTGACTGACCACAAATTTCATGTGTTCAACAAACATTATCTGGCGAATGCTAAGTTTTATGAATACTGGTATCTAAAAACCCCAAATAAACTTCACGACACCAGAAATTACTAGTTAAATATGAATTTCATAAACACAATTTTTTTGTTAGGCCTGGATCACATGATTAAGTTTTTGCACAATTTTCTTGCATCAATCGTGAAAAATGTCACGCAAGTCCATGGCATAGTATTGCGGGCACCTGTCATCAGTTATATTGCACAGCCTGTGTGAGAATAAAAATCAGTGCCTAGAAAGTCTAGCTAAGTTCTTGCAGGGAAATAGAACCAAGCTATATTTTGCCAGAAAGTTTTCAAAAAGCCGCCATTCTCTACATATAAAACTGAGCTTTTAGATGTGCCTTTGAAAATTGTGAACCGCAGAATATGAAAATTGTCGCCTAAGTCAATGCAAAAAACGAACGCGTCACAATTATCAAGCGAAAATGCTGTAAGAAATTTCACGTTTTTGATTTAATCAACAATGACATAATATCGTATAACATCGTGCCTGTTTTTTTCTCATATTTCTTTAAAGACCTAAATGTGTTGCCTGCTATTTTGTTCACAATCGCTTATCGATTACCCAATTTTTCCTACTTCGAACTTGAGCTTGGCCTTTTTGAAAATGATTCTGAAAAGTTATTAACCATAACTGCAGTATAGTGTGATCAACATGACGTCGTGGTCAATTCATGAAATTGATGTTTTAATCAGCAAAATCAATGAAAGGCAGTGCTTGTGGAACACATTTAATTCTGAGTACAAGAATAGAGCAAAAATATCAGATTCTTAAAAAGAAGTTTTGGAAATTTTAGATAGAGATCAAATGGAGGTACGCATTTGCTGACTATTTAGTAAGAATTAAACTTTAATAAGTATTCAATGTGTGATCTGGCATTAACCAAAATATTAAAAATTTCCATCTGATCAGAAAAATCTTCCGGCCCAGCTTTCGCTGGAGCCGAGATTATGCAATTAGAGATACGTTTTTGATAATTTTAATATTTTTTTAGTTAAAACTCGACATGTCCACTGGCAAAAGAGCCTGTTGCATTTTTAAGTAGTTAAGATAAATTTCAGCAGATAATTTTCGGCTATTTCAAGCTGATTTTGTAAGAAACCAAACAAAACCGCTCTTATTTAGTTATTCATATTTAAAAATAAAAAAAGCTTCAATTTACCCTGATGTCCAATTATTGAGCCCTCTGTAACCGCAAGTACCCGAAAGAACATACCTGGTTTAATATAACTTGACCAATCATGCAACGTTATGCACATTTTATTGATCTAATAGATAACATAGCATGAAAAATGCTACGATATACGCTAACGAGTCCCACACAAACAAACTTATTTTGACATTTTCCATCTAGATATTCATTTCAATGCAGGTCGAAAAAAGATTTCATAGTTTGCGCACGCAATTTGCGACAAAACTCATATAGCTATTTATTATTGTATAGCTGCAGCTTTTTGCTTTTGTGAATGTGCTTAAATCATTTTGGCAAACGAGAAATAACAATGAATTGCCTGCCAAAGTGCATAGTATTACTATCGCCACTGCAAATTTCAAGAAAATTCCTTAACTACTACGCAATGCAAAAAATACTAGTGACAGCTTCGGCAATTTGTTTGCAGAAAAACCCAGACGTTTCTGTCTGGCAAGAAACTGTGCAAGGAAATAGCGACTAGATGTGACAGCTCCAAAAACATTGATGCAAGAAAATTGTACAAAATCTTGATTGTGTGATCCCGGCCTTAAGAAAAACTAATATCATACAGTACAGTGTTCACATAAGCAATTACTCTTTTCAAAACATTTTGCTAAAAGTACGTAAAGCATCATCAGTTAAAACGCAATCTGCGCTAATTTGAAAAGTAGGCTAGCGTAGATTTACTTTTTGTTGATAGTACAAAAAGCTGTGTCTACAAAACACCTTTAAATGATAGGCTACGGGCAACTGCTAACGTGTTGGTTAATCTTTTTTGTTTAGACAACTGTACTTATACAATGTTTTAAAAAACTCTAAAGAAAATAACATCTAGGAACACCTTACCTTCAAAAGCTGCAATTACATCAGAAGACAAACCAATTATTTGTGCAAGTATAGCTAAGCGAGGCATATTTTACACAACTAGATTACCCGAAGCTGCAAAAAAAACAACTACCATACATACTCGCCGATAGGTCGCACTATTAGTTTTGTGTTAAAAAAGTTTAATTTAGAGTTGACTCGCACATAAGTCGCTCTGAAAATCTAGGGATTTAAAAGGCCCTTTTCCTAGCTTTTTTGCACAGATAACTTCGAAAATTACTGCAATTGGTTATTTTTTTAGCATTGAACTGCATTGCGTTGAAATCGCAAAGCCGTTTTTTCTTAACAAAGCGGGAAAATCCAACGCACGCTGAGCAATCGCATGTGCGTGTGCGCTCATGAAACTGCCTCGCATTGGTATGTGTGTGCATAAGCGCATGCACCCGTATTTCATGGAACCACAGTGGCAATCAGGGTGTCGAACCGAACCTGAACCCGAACCGTAAACCCGAATGAACCGTTTCATTTTGGTGAACCCGAACCGAACCTGAACCAGCAAAATTTTACTTCAGTGAACCCGAACCAAACCTGAACCCTCAAAATTGGGCTCAAGTGAACCCGAACCGAACCTGAACCCCTAACAAAAGTAAGAATATATTTTTTCCATATTCGGATGCCGCTGACGCTGGTACACGCACAATAAGAGCAGTGGTGAACTTTAACAGGATCAACAATTTCTCCTTTTTTTTTTCTGGACGAAACGAGTAACGACAGTTAAATTTTAAGTCAATGAACCCGAACCGAATCTGAACCAGTAATATTTTTCTTGAGTGAACCTGAACCGAACCTGAACCTCGAAAATGGTGCTCAAGTGAACCCGAACCAAACCTGAACCGTTAAAATATTTTGAGCCAGAGCTAAACCTGAACCCGAACCGTTATTTGAAACGGTTCGACACCCTGGTGGCAATAGCACATTTCCACTATAATTTGTGTCTATAACGGCTTATTAGCTGAAAAATACGGTACTTGCAATAGCCGAAAACTTTTGATTTTGTTCCGACTTGGTGACGATTTGCACTGTCGAGCGGATTGGTTGCACCTATATTTTTTTCAAAAATATAAGAAAAAGTTGAGACCTATTCATGAGTATATAAGGTAACTTTTGTTTCAACCTTACGGCAAGAGCTGAGAGGAACAGCTTTTGCACCAGCACTGACCTAGGCTATCTCATATGTTTCAATCCAGGTTAACGTTAAAGGTGGGCAGTGCAAGTCATAAAATCAATGCCCGTAGAGCAACTAGGCCTACTCCAAAAATTCTTACACTACAAGGATTTCCGCAAGCCCCCCTAAATAATTGTGCTCACAAGCACAAATGTGAAGTTTTAAAAAATACAGTAGCATAATTGTAATAAACTCACTGCTCAAATTGCACTATGGTATGAAACCATTATTCAAAACAAATTATGCACACTACCAATTAAAATTAGCAAACAAAGTAGACCAATTTTTTTTGGTAAAACAATTTTAGAAGAATATGAGGCTCCATATTTATTCCAAATTTAAGAACAAACTAAGAACAATGCCAGCCACAGCATGAAAAAAGTATTTATTTGTTCTTATCGTGGCACATATTTATCTTCCTGTCACTAAACAGCACAAGACGCTAACTTATTGGACGATTCGCACACTTTTCATTACAACGACTACTTCGTGATTGGAGGAATCCGCACCTGCTAAGGGGTTTCCAATGATCCAATGTTCTTGTGGATTTTTTTCAAAGTCTTGTCCACTGAACTTGCTGCTTGTTCAAACCCTCCAAGCAGAGATAATCATCGTAAAGTGTCTTATCCAAGGACACAATAACGTGACTAGGGTGCAGGTTGAACCCAGATCATTCGACCAGAGTCATTGTAAAAATTACGCCGTTACCCTCTCTGCTCCGCTGCCAACAAAATGAAGAAATGATCCAGTAGCAATTGCATTTGTAAGCCAAAAAAAAAAAAAAGCAACACATTTGTAAGCAATAGGCTACCAAACGAGGTTTGGTATTGACCAAAATAGCGCTATTCTGAGCATTGCTTGGAGGGTTATTACATTCTCAAAATTCAATTCACTGAGCTACAGATTTTTTTTTTCTGCACAACTGTTTTGCTTGCTACAGTACGGTAGTAGCCTATGCTTTGGACTTAGCAGGTACCTACAGTACCATTATCAATCAAAATTTCTTAGCCTGCACAATCTTGTAATTTTACAACAAGAATGGAAAACAACATTACAATCTGAAAATGCAGGCAGAAATTGTTACCTGCAATTAACAGCAAATGATAAGTTATGGGTTTATTTGATAGCCTATTCTATGACATACCGGTATGGTAATTTAAGATTCTGTGGTGTGTACCACACCACCAGTCAGTTGAAGCTGGAAGTGACTACCAATATGCAGTCCTCAAAGTCTACTGACACAGTCTGTAATTCTAAACAAACAGCCTACAAAATACTGTAGAACCTACCAGTAGGCTTTTTAAGAACATTAAAAGGCTAAAACTTCAGGGGATCTGGGAGCACACCAGGGCTTCCCCAGACTACCTAGCTGAGCTATATCTGCTATCACTCTAATATGCTATATCGATATCTTCTGTTTTTATTCACACCATTAGAGTGCAAGTTATTTGGCGTTCACAAGAACGTTGGATTAGCAATAGCAAAAAGTACCTACCGGTACCTTGTGTAGCCTAGGCTACTGGTAAATTAGATCTCACTCAAACCTGAAAAGAGCAACTGATTTCTGCTTAAGTGACACCTTTTCCATAGTGGTTACGCTTAATACAATAGGCATATCCGTACGGTTGCCAGTAACCTTGCCACAAAGTGAATTCGTCACAGTGATTTCGCCTTTTCACTAAGTAATTTCGCTTCTGACCGCATTTCATTTCGTGAAAGACAAAAGTTTGAAAAAAAGCAATTTTATGCTTGACTGATTTCTTTATCTTTAAAAAAAAAAAGGAATACATCTGTACATCACTTTGCAAAAGCGATTTTGGTTCAACCAGTGTTCCTTCTAAGATTCGAAATAAGCGAAACTGCCAAAACGAAAATTTTAACAGAAATTTTAACTCGAGGCCAAGGACGTCCTCGAGGACTCCACCTCTGTTAATTTATGGCAACCCAGTAACTTCTAGGTGTTAGTGTGTAGTAATTTTTTGCATATTTTCCACTGCTTACAATCATATCTGATGTCGTTAGCCAACTTCAAGTTAATGCTGACGAAGAGCCTCCTAAGCTGAAAGATTGGGTATCTAGCGGATGGAGTTTGCAAAAAGATGCGTCGCAAAAATCCCGACAGCTAGTAAGACTGGGGGTCGACCAAAGCTAACTGGTACCAAGCAGGGCCTTCGAGAGGGAGGTACAGGGGGTACTCAGGGGGCCCGAAAGAGTTCAGATGTCTCTGCGTCAAGTTTTGGTGTACGCACCCAGAAGCGTATCTCCTTGAGTGGAGACCCCCTTTTTTTTGCTCTTCACCAAATTTTGGGCAAAATATCAGCCTAAATTTGAGTGAAGACCTTTTTTTTTGCTCTTCACCAAATTTTGGGCAAAATATCAGACTGAATTTGAGTGAAGACTTTTTTTTGCTCTTCACCTAATTTTGGGCAAAAAGTCAGACTGAATTTGAGTTAAGGCCAAAAAATCAGACTAAATTTGGGCAAAAAACCAGACAAATTTTTTTTTGGGGGGCGGCCCGACGTCGATCTTCGTACCCCCAGGAAAAATTTCTCTCTGAGGCCCTGGTACCAAGTCTGTTGGTGGCGAAACGGCTTGCTTATCGCATGGAGTTTTTAATAATTTTTGTGTCAAGTAAGGCCATATTTTTGCTCGTGCTTTCGCTTTCCATTAAAGCCTTAATTTTTTTCAGCCTGTTATTGCCATTTTTTGGCCAATAAATTTAAATCAAAAATCTTTCATTATGTTCACTGTATTACGCCAAAGCGTGTAACGAGTTGGCAGGGCCCATTCCCGCGTCATTGAACCCGTCAACACAGTTTCTTTCGAAGAAATGTCACAGCGATGGCGAGCCGTTGGCAACACTGTGTCCGATTTGGCCTGCCCAAGATTTGAACCTCAGACCTCCTGCTTCAAAGACGAACGCGTTAGCGCTAGACCAACTGGCTGCTTAAATCACTTTTCATCGGATGGTCAGCGATATGTCTCAATGGCAGCTTTATATAGAATATTTATAGTTTAGTTATTTTTTTCCAATAAATCAACATATGAAGTTATGCAATTTACACAATTCATAATTTGGAAATAATGGCTCACATAAATCCATAAAACAAGTTGACTGTTATTAACAAAGGTGGAGTCGAGAACACAAGGCTTGAAGTCAAGGACACAAAAAAAGTCTTAGGCCAAGGACAGCCCTTCCGAGGACAGGCCCTCTCGAGGCCAAGGACAAAGGACTCAAGCGCAAGTGTTCTCCGAAAAAAAAGTCTTCTTCAAAAAAGCTTTCAGGCGATCTCCAAAAACAAAGGTCTTCAAAAATTCTTTTCACGCGATCTACAAAATTTTAATTCAAAAAATACTGCTGTCCTCGAGCCGAGGATAGGGCAATTTTCAAGGACTTGAGGCTTCGAGGCCAAAACAAAGACCAAGGACTTGACCTTCAAGGCCAAGGACATCAAAATGCGTCCTCGAGGACTCTTCTTCTGGTTATTAAATCGGATCTGTAAGCCATATAATGGGTTGTTTTTTTGAACGATCTTGGCTTCATTTTAGTCATACCATAGACTCTTTTTTAAATCTAGCCAAAATTGTTTCAAAAACTGACAGTTTTATCTTTTTTGATTTACGGTTCATTTATTGTTCTTGGAATGTGCCGATTCGTTCAATCAGCATGACTTTTTTCTTTCACGGTTCACATGTTCTACAAATATGTGGAATCAAATCGGTCGAATACACGTGACCACAAAAAACCTTCGCAAGTACAAGACCAACCTTTATTTCTTCAATGCTCTCCTCTTTTTCTCCGCGCGTCTGTTTCTAGTCTACTAGATAAGAAGTCCATCGATGGTCAAATAAACTTTATCTCACAAATAGCCAGAGTTAATTTTTTGTTTTGTTTAGTTTTTTTAGCCAATTTTATGGCTTATAGATAGTTTATTGATTTATTTGGCTGTTTCTTTGTTAGCCACTAATCACGTACGTATCACCAAATGTTTGGTCAAATTTTTGGCTCACAAAATCACACAAAAAAATGGCTATTATAAAGCCGACTGTAACGTGTATGCCACACGATCGCTTTTTTTTGAAACAATTTTGGCTAGATTTAAGCCAAACAAACGCAAGCATCAATTTTGCGAGATAAACAGCCAGGAATTGGCTAAACACACAACCATTGGCTAAATGTAAGTCGATGGCTTAAAGATAGCCACGAAATAACTGTAGTGGCTTAATTTTAGCCATTATTTTTATAAGCCAAAAAGCTGACTTAAAATTGGCTATATTTAAGCCAATCAAATATTTGCATAAATTT
The DNA here is from genome assembly GCA_963965965.1 of Trididemnum nubilum. Lineage (NCBI taxonomy): Eukaryota > Metazoa > Chordata > Ascidiacea > Aplousobranchia > Didemnidae > Trididemnum > Trididemnum nubilum. The sequence goes on along the minus strand of OZ014485.1, from coordinate 6,277,119 downwards.
GTCTTATACGTAGCCATTTTTTGGCTGAAAAGAAGTCATTGGCTACATATAAGCTATCGGCTGAAAGATAGCCAGTAAATGACTTCAATGGCTTAATCCAAGCCATTATTTTTTCCTGTGTAGCAAACGATGTTTATGTAGAATACTTAAAGAATAAGATACCCCTGATGATCCCGATTTCGGGGGAAACAGACTGTAGGGTTTTAAATTTTAATTTTTTACCTATACTGTGTTATGTTTTAGAAATAATACACTGTAATGATTTAACATATTTTTGAGATTTATTGCAATGGTAGTAAATGCCATATCCAATTGTCAGTCGTCCATTTTTGTTATGCAACTCGTCTGGCAAATTATTGGTTCAACTATCAGTGATCATTTATACCCACAATTATCAATAGCACAGAAAACAAATTTTTGAAAACGCAATGAGGCAATGCTTCACGACGACATAGCATGTTTTGGAATTTGTAACATTTACCTCAGAGGCCATATGTTGAACATAATAGCCTATTTATCTAAAACTTTCTAACAACCCTAGATATTATTGTTCGATAGATGTTACAGTGTATTTGTTGATGTGGTGTTGCGATGCACAAAGTTATGTGCAAGGGTGGTTTTCAGAAAACAGGTGACTGACACCTTTTAAAAAAATTTATCCTGCTTACTTAATAGTAATTTTCAGCAATTAGTTTACTGCCAAGGAGATTTTTCAAATTTTAAAATTAACTCAACATAGCATGACAATAGTACAACATTGTAATTTAACTAAAAATAAAAAACAATTTGCTTAAAAACAAAAATTTTTGGTTGAAAAAATTAATAGCTCGACCATTTTTCGAGATTAGAACTGTGCCTAATTTTCAAACTGGGTTTTATCGTTTGAAAATGATTAATTTTTATTTTGCAAGGGAAATTGAATAATCGGATTTTCTTAGAGCTGTTGAAATAACAAAGCAATACATCTTTTGTTTTTTGCGTAAAGACTCAAATAACTTTACGAAATCTTAAGTTAGCTAATCAACTAATATATACGGTTCAACAAGTTTTTTATGAATATGCTTTTCATCATCCAAGACAAACAATTCGGTTCAGGAAAGGGTGAGCTGGTACAACTGCTGCTGTTTTAAGCAACATTAGAATGTAGCTAGACTGTAGTTACTGTATAGTTAGACTAGCTCATAAGTGATGATATTCTTTGAGTGAGAAGTGTACTTAGCTGCTTTATTTTGTGAGTATGGTTTTATCACAGACATGATTGGGTGTAGCTCATGAGATAATTCGATTACTGCTCAATTTATTTTTTTCAAAAATTTATTCCTTGCCAGTTGGCAAGGTTTAAGGGCCTGTCATCTTGAAATAAAGTATGTAATGTAGTTTCATTTAAATGTGTTTTGCAGCGCTTTCATATGCTCATGCTAGTTACCTTCTCTCATTCGCATTTGAATAAATTTCTTCAGGATCAAGATTAGGAGCTGCTTTTTGTGGAACCTTTTCGAGCTCATTGAAAGTTCCTAAAAAAGCGGATTTTCTAAATTTGCTTTGTCAGCCGACTTATAGCTAATAGGTACATCTTTCTTTATAAACCTACGTGCACACTCGCTCATCAGTCTAAGCCTATCATTTGCAGTATAATTCTTCAATAACTGAGAAGAAATTTTAACATTGAAGCCAATGTTATTTACAGTGGAAAGACTGGTAGCGTGAAATCCGTTGGGACCAAAGAATGGCTGTGTTACTGTAACTGGAGTGGTTGTGTCACCGGGCAGTAACAATTTTGAACCAAGTTTTCGACTATTGGACAAAAAGAATACCACAAAATTTTTTATAAATTTTCTATCAAATTTTTATATAATCACAAAAGTTGCACAAAAAATTCCATCATGCGAGTACGGTACAACTACGCTACGAAATTGCGAATACATTGCTGCTGTCTGTCTATCGGTGGTCGAAATCTGAACAACTTTTAGTGCTGAACGGTTAGTCGGAAAGCTTAAATTGAATTCACGTTTTAACGTTTTTGGTTTAACCCTGTATGTACCGGGCTATTTTTACACCCTATTTGTACCGGGAGGGGGGACAAATTTTCCCCCCTATCTAAAAACCGATTGGTTAGTGATAGAAGTAAGATTTTTTGCTTGTTGAAGCTATTTTTGTTAAATTTTTTTAAATAAATATTTTGAGATTGTGACGTCGCCAAAACAACGATGACGCCTCAAAAACCAGTAAATCCTTATAAACAGCATGCAAATTTGTCTAAATGTTGCGAAATATCATTTTTAGTTTGGACTTTTGTTATTTCAAAGCATCTTTGGTAAAGTCACGAAAATGATGATGACGTCATCATGCATGATGACGTGGCATGTTCGATGACGTCATCTTTAATATATTGTGTTGATTATTGTTTGTAATTTTTTGTAACTGAAATGTAGTATAATTCACAAAATTTTACAATACTACAGAATTATTTTTATTTTATGATTCAACAGCTGATGAAAATGATTTTTTTTTCTGCAAACGCACTTTATTTCGAGAAACAACAGAAAAAGCAATACTTTTGAATTATGATGGAATAAACTAACTAGCATAAATTAAGCGGCAGCTATTTCAGTCGCTAATTTGTTTATGCTTATAATAAATGTTTGGAGGAGAACTTTTTACCTTTTGTTATTTAACGGCAAATAATCAGGTTGTTCATGCTGTGGCAAAGTTCAGAGTGTTCTTTCACTGCTCAACAGAGGGTCAGAAGAACTGCAAGTAAATGGCAAGAACATTCTTTTCTGGTTTGATTGAAGATTGAATGTGCTTCCAATAAAAACAATTGTCTTATTATTAAGCTACAAAGTTGATCATCTTCAGTTTTTATTATCAGAATCATTTGTTCCTCCAATCCCACTAATTCCCAAAGCTAAGTACTTGTTTTCGGCTTTAAAGTCAAAAAAGACATTGCTGAGAACCAAAAAACAAATTTTCTGCTTTTATCCTGATTGCTTGTATTTTGTTTCAATTTGCCTTAATCAAGTGAAGTTCTTTTGAGTGCATAAATTATTTTCAAAAATATTGACAAAAATTTTCATTTTTTAGCTTAATAAATGCTTTACGTAAAAAACTCCTGACACCATAAAATCTGTACTTGTAAGCATTTTGAATAAAGAGTTTTTTGTTTGAAAGCTTGTAAGCATTTTGAATATGTGCTATAAAAGTGTTTCTGGTAAATATCTACTAACGACGTCTACGCACTCTGGGGCACTGCTGATTAGATTAGTTAAAGTTACATAACCAAATATGTATTAACGTTTTTTTTTATTTTATTTTTTAATTTTTTTTATTTTCTATTTTTTTAAATAGTTAGTTTTAAAAATTACAAATGCATATTTAAAAAATTTTAAAATCTACATAATTGCTAGCTTGCCCCTTTAAATCTAAACCACAAACAACTCATTATTTCAGAAGTTTTTGAAATTCAGAAGTTATCAGCCATTAATTATGTGTCTCAATAAATATTGTACTGTAGTTGCTAGTTACCTCAAAATGTTCAAAAAATCGTTCTAAGTTAACTACCTGAACTCTATTGCACATCTGTACATGCCTAGCAAGGCAAACATGGTTATCTTTTTGAACGGCCAAACCTCAAAAATATTAAGACTGCGGCTTACACGATAAACAGAACTGAGCAAAAATTAGGTTAGTTGGTGTTAGTGTAATTTTTTTTAAGTTGAACACAATAGAATTCGGTGCGCACCAGTGTAAACAAAGTATAAAAACACCAGTAATTTTTTACTCCGCTTGTTGTGCAAAACCGACCGCTATTGCTGGTTGAACAAGGAATTGTGACGTAACTCATTTCCTCTTATTCTGACGCTAAGTTTCAATTTCAGCGCGATGATTTTGTGACGTGAAATGAACATAAACGTGGCTGGTTCTTGAAGGTCTAAGTGAAAAAGCAAACGAAATTCAAGATATGCAAGCTGAAAAGAGAAAAAATCAAATTTAGAAAATCAAAAAGCAAGCTAAGTACAAAATATGCAAGCTAAAAAAAGAAAAAAAATCAACTTTAGGAATCCTAAGATAGCAAGTATAACTGCTTTCACGAAGTTAAACTGAAAAACTAGTTATGAAGACAGTATCAACGTAATTTCCTTATGAGTGTTGAAACGGTTCAATAACGTAAACACTGAACACACGATAATGATAAAGTAGAAATTTAACAGACTTCTAGGTTAAAAACACTAGTTATCAAAATGCGTGAGAAAGTGAACTCCAAAGAAGGTATTTCCAACCACAGTTAGTTTGAATAAATTCACAAAAAGATATTGCTGCCGTCATTGATGGAAAAAACTAACTACCACAGATTGAGCGGCAGCTATTTCAGTCGCTAATTTGTTTATGCTTATGATAATTGTTTGGAGGAGAACTTTTTACCTTTTGTTATCCAATGGCAAATAACACTGCGTCACAAAAAAAATATGAACCGTTAGTTTCTGTCGCGATCGTTGATACTTGGCTAGAGTACAACCTGTAATCTCTAGAATCGTCCACGTCGACTAAAACTAGAAAACAACTGAGATGTTAATTGACGAATCGAAAATGGCAGTTCATCGTTCCTTTAGCTTCTTGAATCTCAGAAAGCAGCATACCAATCCTAAATTAAAACTTCTAGTTAAGATTGAAACACAAAACCGCTCTCACTGAGCAAAATTGCTCCACTAACACTTCTTACGACCAACCAATTCAGATCGTAAAGACTTAACCGTGACCGACCAGATTCAGATCGCACCTTACACACTAATGCGATTGACCAATTCAGATTGGCACTATATACGGCTACACAAGCCAACCACCGATACTCGGCAAAACTGCCTACGAAACTAACATCTAAAATCACCTACTCTTAGAATATTAGAATTCTAAATGGAAAATGACTCGCCTATTTATATTACGGTAAAAGCTATCGAATGTCGCAGAACAATCCCTGATACGTCACAATAGAAAAAATACACAAGCTTACGATAACGAATTTCACATAATTATGACGTCACAAACTTCAAGTCTAAATGTAGCAATTAAGAAGTCGTAAACAACTAATTATTCCGGTTACTAATAGAATACGGTAGAATATATTAGAAAGGAATCATCTCGAATACTCCAAATCAGAAAAGCGGGAAGACAAAGAAACAGTCACGTACGCATTAAAACACAGCAAATAATTATATCTCAGGCATTTAAAATTATTATACGTAACAGTTACGAAGTGTTTACTATCTGCTCTAGATCGAATTTGGGCAGCTGGCAGCTGATTCTGAATCTGAAGTCGGTTTTGCTCTACCACGTCAGAATTTTGAGTTATTTGCATTTTTCAACTTATGCATAAAATGCACAGAGCTGGACAGCGCTGTTTCGAGCTTTTAGCTCTCATCGGCAGCCCTCAGCTATCTTTTCAAAGGTATTCCCAGCTGAACAAACATCTTGGCCTAACTGGCAATCTTTAATGGCTTGCAGAAAGGCAGATGCTTAGTAGGGAATAAACGATTTTTCACTTGTGGTACTTTAGAAACAAGTGAAAAATCGCTGGATCCTTGTAGTAAGGACAGCCATAGGCTATCCTTACTACAAGGACTCCCCTCTGCGTGACCACGGAAATCAAAACTACATCATCTTGACGTCCTTCGTGGTCGACTCCTGGGAAGCCATGTCAACTTCCACTGGCAGTTAGGTGGCCAGAACAACCACCAACCCTGCAGCTCCAATGATATTTCACATTGTAGCTCAAGTCAATAAAGCACAGAGCTGGACAGCGCTGTTTCGAGCTTTTAGCTCTCATCGGCAGCCCTCAGCTATCTCTTCAAAGGTATTCCCAGCTGAATAAACATCTTGGCCTAACTGGCAAACCTTAATGGCTTGCAGAAAGGCAGATGGTTAGTAGGGAATAAACAATTTTTCACTTGTGGTACTTTAGAAACAAGTGAAAAATCGCTGGATCCTTGTAGAAAGGACAGCCATAGGCTATCCTTACTACAAGGACTCCCCTCTGCGTGACCACGGAAATCAAAACTGCAACATCTTGACGTCCTTCGTGGTCGACTCCTGGGAAGCCATGTCAACTTCCACTGGCAGTTAGGTGGCCACAAGTTAGGTTGGTGGTTGTTCTGGCCACCTAACTGCCAGTGGAAGTTGACATGGCTTCCCAGGAGTCGACCACGAAGGACGTCAAGATGTTGCAGTTTTGATTTCCGTGGTCACGCAGAGGGGATTCCTTGTAGTAAGGATAGCCTATGGCTGTCCTTTCTACAAGGAAGTACCACAAGTGAAAAATTACCACAAGTGAAAAATTGTTTATTCCCTACTAAGCATCTGCCTTTCTGCAAGCCATTAAGGTTTGCCAGTTAGACCAAGATGTTTATTCAGCTGGGAATACCTTTGAAGAGATAGCTGAGGGCTGCCGATGAGAGCTAAAAGCTCGAAACAGCGCTGTCCAGCTCTGTGCTTTATTGACTTGAGCTACAATGTGAAATATCATTGGAGCTGCAGGGTTGGTGGTTGTTCTGGCCACCTAACTGCCAGTGGAAGTTGACATGGCTTCCCAGGAGTCGACCACGAAGGACGTCAAGATGTTGCAGTTATGCATAAAATGACGTATTTGTTGAAAAACGGCATTTTGCCAATTTAGCAAGTACACGTTTGATTAATAAAAACTTGTTCGCTGATAAATATTAAAATATATCATTGCTTAAATGATATTATGCCTTACAACATAACTTTTCCACATTGCATTATCAATAAAATTTTAAATTACACTTGATTTAAACTGTAGTACCACTAGCACAATCGCCTATATGCACTTCAAAACATTACTAAGGCTGTTACCAGCACATGTAGCTGAATGAAATTACAATATTTCCAAGGCTTATAGCAGCACTTTACAAATCTAACACACTTATTCAAAAGTTTTGTTTAGAGTTAAGTCAAAAATTCAAAAACACATGTTTAAAAATGTTGAGAGCATCTTCGCTTTCTATTAAAGTCTTTGTCAGTGCCTCTACGAAGAGACCATCAAATATTGGCCATCATGGCAGGACTAACGTTTCCTTGATATCTTTCTTCAAAAGTTTAAAATCCTGGTGAAATTTTTCTCCATGCTCATCACTGACATCATCATTATTTTCAGGAAAAAATTCAAAATGAGAATGCAAAAAGTGCATTGTTAACAAAATTCGAGCACCCATTTCTTTGTAGGTTTGCAGCATTTGGTCAGCATTTTCTTTGTAGTTGGTTGCTTTGTGTTTTCCGAAGTCAAATTTAGAAACCGTTATCAATTTTTTTTCCATTTAGAACATTGCTGATAGTCAGTATTCTGAAATAGAGCTCGATGCTCTTCAGCAGTAATATCAGAGAAAAACGCAAATATGAAAATCACAGTTAAAGGATAAAAGTGCAACAGTCTCTTTCGTCCTAAGGACTCATCAAGTGCTATTGTATACTCCTATAGAAATATATTCCTCCTGCAGTTGCGAAACACTGCACGGAGATCAAAGGTGGGCACTAGTTCGTTAATCGTTAATTTGTTAATAACTAAGCTAACTTTTTCATTACCTTGTTAATCCTTTAAAAAGTTTTTTCATGTTAACGGACTAAATCAACTTTCGTTAAGTTCTGTTAACTTCCGTTAAGGTTTTTATTGTTAATATCTTGCACCATTTATTCATCGTACCGGTACAAACCAGTTTGCACTGGTAACACGAGCTCTTTTTTGTGGCAAATAATAAGCTGCAGCCTCAGGTGTATTAATTACCGCTGTTCGCAATTTCCTAAGATTTTTCAATCGCATCTTCGTTAGTGCATTTGAACTTATTTTTATCCTGAAATTAGATTAGACTGTAAGTGTAAAATGTAACTTCCAAAGCGCAAAACGACCTCCATAGCAATAAATTTAGCTAGCAATCAGCTCAACAGCGTCAATACGTGTTGTGGAAGCGAGTGAATAAAAAGAAATGTAATTTACTAGCGAAATATTAACGAATTGACAAACTTTATTAACTTCCGTTAATTAAAGCTGAAAATAATGGAATAACGTTAACGGATGTGTAAAGTTTGTTTACGGACTAATGGTTATCGAACCTAACGTTTTGCATTAACTTGCCCTTCTATGACGGAGGGATTGCTTACCAGTAACATCATCAACCGCAAAATGTTTTGCTACTATGTTCCAAATATTCTCCAAGCAAATTGGTCAGCTTGCATAATGCATAATACTTTGGAAAATTTTGCATGCTTACCACTAACACCATCCAGGTATGCGACTAGGTTAGAGGAGTGTTTTTTTTGTGAAAAAGTATGCATTGAGCGATATGCATGAGCCGCAGCATATCACAGCCGAGGTCTGGAGATGTTGCCAACTTGCCACTGAGGCTATTCAACCAGTTTGCACCAATTTTCTCAAACTGCTGTAGCTAAAAATTACTTGCGTATTAGATATCCTTCACTTTTGGCTCAAACCATCCAGTTGATTTTAGAAATCCTCTTCCGGAAAATGTGGAATAACACACTGAGCAGAGCTCCGAGTCTTTGTAATTTTTTTTTGAAGAATAGCCATTTCAACATCTTTGAATGATATTTCGCACATGGTTGTAACCAACCAAATAGGCTAACCAAATTGATAGTATTTGGAGGCAATGTAATTTAAATGGTTGAAATTTTGAAAGACCCGTTTGAGGAGAACCTCCGGTTGTGGCACCTGAAATTAGCCGTTTTTTACCTTTCTTTTATATTTAAGTATTCTGAAAGTTTCGTGTGTCTAGCATGAATGGTCGAAAAGTTTGAATTTTGGAGGACCCTATTGAGGAACCTTTCATGTAACTTTCTGTTATATTTAACTATCCTTAAAGTTTTATATGTCCAGCTTAAATGGATAAGAATTTTTAAATTGGCAATCCCGTTTGGCTAAGACCACTATGGTACTCCCCATTGCGGTTCCCTCAAATTTTATCATATTTTATCTTTCCTTCATATTTACATATTCTGAAAGGTTCATGTGTCTAGCTTTAATGGTTAAAAAGTTTAAGTTTTAGAAGACCCAAATAAGAGACTCTCCATTTTGGTAGCCCCAATTTTTGTCATATTCTAACTTTTTGTTATATTTATCTATCCTGAAAGTTTCATGAGTCGAGCTTTCAGTAAGTGAATGAAAATTTTTAATTTTGGCAGCCCCGTTTAGATAGGACCCCCAGATTTGAACTTTATAAACTTCACAGCAGTTTACAGGCTTTAGTTAACTAACAATTATAGCTTACATCTGTTAAACAAAATATTGATAAGAATAAATGACATAACAGAAAGACTGATATCTATTAGAGTTGGAATACTGTACGTTACTTAAACAGATTGCAAACGCTCTGTGCAAATTTAAACAGAAAAGCTTATAGTAAAGCAAGAACTCATTTGCATATAAGTATAGCACTGCACCTGACAACAAGCGTTACAAAATTGAGTGCGACACAGTTCTAGACAGATCAACGTTTGCTGCCATAACCAAACGTGCATCATTCCTAATTGGGTAAACTTTGGAGTTATACTGGAATAAATTCTTTTCTCCAAGAAAGATAAACTGGTCTCCTTCTTTGAGTTTCATAAAGTCAAGTCCTAACATAAGGTCAGCACAGGGTTTATCCATGACTATCTTTACAAATTGTTCATATTCCTCGGGACCCTCAATACGTAAGTTTACTTCAGTTTATCCACGGATTTAGAATGCATGGGACGTTGGCGCTATTGTGATATGGGGTTATCTTCTTTTGAACGGGATTTCGATCTTTTTACAAAATTCTGTATCAATAAAATTTGCCGAAGATCCCGAATCCGTTAACGTTTCTGCAATCTGACCGTTGATGAACTTCGTTATTACTGAAGGCTGAAGACAACCAGGCGCACTAGACGTAAAGGAAGAGAGATGAGGAGCATTAGATTCAATTGCTGAAGAAGTGGTGTAGTAGGCTTTTGCTTTGCACTCGCGAACGAAATGCCCTTTCTTACCACATTTAAAGCAGTTTGCATTTTTGGCGATACACTGCAAACGAGTATGTGATTCCCTCCACAAAAAAAGCATTTCTTAGTTATGGTTTGTTTAGCGGCTGCGTTAGTTTCCGTTTCCGTGATAGCTTCGTGTGCCAATTGCTGCAGTTGCGGGGTTGATATACTTTGTTGATTGCTCCTGCGCACGATCTAAAGACAAGGCGAGATTGAATGCTCAGTCAAGAGTTAATTCTTTGTTTTCGAGCAGTCATTTACGAATTTTTGCAGAGCAGAGGCCGTTTATGAACGAGTCCCGGATCATTTTTTTCGATTTTGCTCACCAGCTACTGCATCAAATTTGCAATCCTTCTCAAGTTCTCGAAGTGCTTGCAGAAATTCGGAAAGATTCTCTTCCTGTTTTTGAGACCACATTGCTAAAATATGCAAAACCAACGCTCTAATGCTTTATGAAAACTGTCCTCAACGTGGCGATGATTGTGTCATAATATCCCGTTTCTTCAACCAACGGATAAACATTTGGTGCCAGATAGTTGACTAACAACCCATACGAATCGAAACCATCGCATGCTGCTTCAGGTTGAGGATCCCTCGCTGCTTGGCGAAACCTCTAAAATATTTAAAGCAAGTGCTTAAAAATGAGCCCTGCCTCAGGAGCATGTGGCTCGACTTCTAGCTTCGCTGGTCTCAACAACTTATCCATATAAAAGTTAGTTAAATAAATTGGTATGAACTCTATAACCTTTACTGCCGTTTACAAGCTTTATTTAGCTAACAATTGTAGCTAACATCTGATAAACAAAATACCGATAAGAATAAATGACATAACAGAAAGACTGATACCTATTAGAGCAAGAATACTGTACGTTACTTAAACAGATTGCAAACGCTCTGTGCAAATTTAAACAGAAAAGCTTATGGTAAGGCAAGAACTCATTTGCGTATAAGTATAGCACTGCACCTGACAACTAGCGTTACAAAATTGAGTGCGACACAGTCACGTAATTATCACACCCTCCTTTGTGGTACCGCTAAATTTTGTCATATTTTATTTTTCAAATATTTTTGACTATCCTAAAAACTTTATGTGCCTTTTTTTTGCCTAGCGTGACCGTTAAAAAGTTTAAATTTTGGCGGCCCCGTTTGAGGAGGACTCCCCTTTTGGAAACCCGGGATTTTGTCATATTTTATCTTTTCTTTAAATTCAATTACTTTAAAAATATCATGTAAAAATCTTGAATTTTGGAGGGCCCATTTGGGAAAGACCCCCCCATCGAGGCTTCCCTTATTTTTGTTAGGTTTAGTTTATTTTTGATATCAACCCTTCTCAAAATTTGATCCAACTAGCTCCTACGGTACAAAAGTTCAAAATTTTGGAGGAATCATTTGAGGCGGATCACCCCAACGTGACACTCCAGATTTCAGGCGGACTCTAGTCCTCCCTGATATCTTTAATCTTTCAAAATTTGAACACTGTACGTTTACCGATTGAAAAGTAGACAGCTCGGGAAGCAAAAGAAAAAAAAAAAAAACGAAAAAAGATAAATAAATAAAAATACGTAGTATTCAAATTAAGGTAAATGAAGATAACAAAAAAAAGATGCTTGATAGTGAGTTCAAAAATTACAAACCATTTTTCATCAAAATCAGTACTAACCAAGTACCGATATTAATGAATTTGTCAACTTTTTGTCAAGTTTCGGCCTGTAAAATAAACGTCACCAGGCGCCCCAAAACTCGGTTCACATCAAGCCTTGATAAGCATCCATATTGTTTCCAAATTTCAGCTTTGTACATCAATTGGTTTTTCAGGTATACGCAAATAAGTAAATTTTCGTTCCTAAAAAAGCTTTTTTTTCTGTTTTATTTTGTGTCTTAATTCACGACCACTTGACCTGCGATCCCCAAAATTGGTACGCATGATACTTTTATTAATTCTTATGGTGGTGCAAATTTCAACATTTTAGTTTTAACCGCTTGTTAGTTATAAGCAAATCAATTCTCATCTGTCAAACTCGAGAACAAAAAAAAATGTCCTATATGCGCGCTCGCGCGAAGTCCTAATTAGATCAGACTTTTAGTTAAAATCGATACTGATTGAGACTGAGATATAACCTGACTTAGTCTATTTGCCTATTTGGCATAGGTGGGCACAAATTCGCTTATCGTTAATCCGTAAACAACGAAGCTAACTTTTTTATTAACTAGTTAATTCGTTAAAAAGTTTTTTATGGTTACAGACTAAGTTAACTTCCACATTTAAATACCCGTTAACTTAACGACAATGGTTTATTAACTTACGTTAAGTTTCGTTAACATATGGTTTTCAATGGTTTCTTTTTTGCACCATTCATTCGTCCTACCGGTATAAATCAATTTGCATTGATAACACTTGTTGCGTATTTGCATGAATTTTGTAGAAGAAAAAGCGAAGAAAGGAGCTACAGGATAGAAAGAGCAAGCGCTAGATCAAATGAGATGGCGCAATAAGAAATGCAGCAAATTTAATTTTAATCATAAAACTGTAAAATGGGTTGGATCTTAGATGAGATGCGGCTGCACTTAACATTTGCATTTAGTCCAGTGGTTCTTAACCTGTGGGGAATTCCTCACTGGTGGGAAATGACACGGTTGCCAAGTGGGCAGTGACCGGTCGGACAAAAGAACACTGCTTCAAAATTAAACACATCACATCCAGGTGTTGACTTGCTTTATAAATTACAACCATTTACAGACTGTTTTAATAACAAAAACTACCACTATATGTCATTGGTGTAGCCACGAGGGGGTTGGGGGCCAGCCCACCAATTGAAATGCCACCAATGCTTAAAATGTGACAAAAAACCTATTGTTTTTTTTTAGTTTAAGCTTCTTTTGGAATTGTTTGCGTACAATAGTAATTACCAATAATATTGGCAACCAGGAAACCCGGACTCCGTCAATTTAATATTTGCCAGCCAAATTAAATGTACAGTATTACTTGGAGAAATTAAAAGTTTTTGTCCTAAAAGTTGCTATCTTAAGCACTCGTCTAACTTTTTTATGAACGTAATGCAATAACCAGGGCCGGATTTACCTTATGGCACAGTGCCAGGGGCCTCGCGCTCAGTTGATAAAAGACTCTGTTTGATCCTCACCTATATTTGGCTGGAAAATTTTGAAAAATTCCCCACAGCGCCAGAGGCCCCTGGCCATAACATGGTTAGTAGACGTAATCATCTATTGTACTATTTTTCAATAACAATTCACATTCACCTTGCCAGTTTTTGAACAAGAAAATACTTAAAAAAAAATTAGATAGGGAAAAAGCTCATTAAACAAATTAGTGATTTTAAATTGATGGGGCATGGGCCCCCTCGCCGTACATGTACTCATAAAACTGGTTATTTTCATGACAAAAAAAAATCTCTAAGAAAATCTTTGAGTGAATTATTCTTTACCGTTAAAATACTGCAGTATGCAATGTACTGTATACTTATTCTCCCTACCTGAGCCAAATCACTTTCAAAATTTAACCCCAAAATGCAAGATTTTTAACGTCTTTTGAACGTAAATTGCAAGTAACAGGAGGATTGAACAATTTAATTTTTCAATTGGCTTTCAAATGTTAGAACTCTAGTTCTTTTAAATGGCTCTAAACACGCGCAAAATGTGGTTCAATGCGATTAAAATAGGTTTTTTCCCCCCAAAATTACTAAAAATGGCGCAGTGGCTGAGGGCTTCTCCCTCACTCCCCGTTTGTAACACGTTTGAGTTACACTCTTTTACTCAACACGTCTCCTAATTCAGAGGTTTTCACTTTTTAACTTTTTGTTTAGGCCGTCTAATTTTAGCAAAATCCTCGTTTAAGGGCCTAACCAGGCCACGGCTTCTTCCATTCTACGACATTTTTGCGCCACAAAAAATTCCTCTTTCGAAAGTTTCTGATGACGTCAGTGCACGTGATTTGCGGTTTGCCTTTCCCCAGTCAAAAATTCTGGCTATGCATATGATATATGAGGTACTGTAAGTCATGTTTGGGTAAGAGAGGCAACACTGTTGGTGTTTCGGTATTGTAAGTCATGTTTCACAATATTTACCTATTACCACTTTATGGGTTAAAATCGAGTTTGTCAAAGACCGATGCTGTGGTGGGAAATGTAGAGTTGGCTCACTAAAAAACTGGAGAAAAAGGTTAAGAACCCCTTGTTTAATCTGTTGTGTTTTGTTTAAATAAGAGCTGATTAAAATTCGGTAAGATTTTCAGCGGTGAATATTAATGAACATCTTAACGCAAGATAGGCTATAGCCTTTTCGGAAAAAAAGTACCAAACAATTAACCAGTACACCCATTGCCTTTATGTGGTTAGTAGTAAACTGCTGCCTCATACGTCAATTGCAGTAATTATTGCTGTTCGCAAATTTCAAAATTTTCCGATCGCAGCTTCGTTATTGCATACAAAATTACATTCGACTGTAAAATGTACTTCCAATTCCAAAACACAAAAAGACCATCATAGCAATGAATTTTTCCTTACAATCAGCTCAACAGTGTCATTACGTGTTCTAGAAATCAGTGAATTAAAACAAATGTAATTAACACTCAAAATGTTAACGAATTAACAGACTTCATTAACTTCTGTTAATCAAAGCTGAAAATAACGAATTAACTTTAATGGAGGTATGAAGTTTACTAACCGACCAGTGGTAAATGAAGGTAACGTTTTGCATTAACTTGCCCATCTATGCTAGTTGGTTATGTTTCGAGCGTAATGAAATTTAGCAATTAAAAATTGATGAAAGAGTATAAATATTGTTTTATCATAATCACTGCGGCGAAGAAAGTTTATTTTAACCCAGGTTATACTTCTTTGTATAAGAACCAGTAAACTGGTTTGGGGTTGGTTGTTCTTAATTTTTTGTTAATTTGCAGCCTCTTTTATTCTCGATGAATTTTAAAAGCGTCGATGTCAATTTATGCAAACAAGTTTGTAAAACTGTTTAATTACCAATGCTTTGTCAGCTTGAACAAAGTTTTTTTGCTCTTTTTGTAGTGTCATAAAATTGCAAAAACGAAAAAGCGAGAATTTTCCATCTAAATAACAGTCAAAAAATTGTGAGTTGCCTATGTACGTAGTGCGCAATAGCATTCTCTAATCTCGAAATTGTTGCAATTTGGCTTGCTAGTACAAGAAAATTACTAAAAATTCATCGTTTTGAATTATTACGGAATTTAGTTTCTTTTTTGATTTAAAATTGATTATTTTTCTTTTTTCATTGATTTTTTGCCGCTGTTTAACATGTGTAACTGTCTTGTTCTTGAGTGACTTGTTTTTAACCTGAGCAAAAATGTGCCTCGTGTTCTTATGAAATTGTTCATGTTTGTGCAGCAAAAACCCGAAAAAGCTGTTGCTGCAAAGTTGCCAAAATCTGTATCAAAAGCAAAGCCAGCAAAACAACTTGTTGCATTGCATGACAAAGATTTAGAGCTCAAGCATACAAAAACGAAAAAAAGAAGCAATGACGTTATAATTCACATCGCTACACTAATTTTATAGATTTTCCGCTTAAATTTAAAAATAGTCACTCCTGCAAAAAGCTCAATATGAGGTCGATTTCGGCTATATGCATTTCATACAACTTAGACATCTAGCTCATTCGTTTGTAGTAGGGAAATCAGCGGCTCCTGCAAATCACGTCACAATTGAAACGAACGAGCAATGCTCCTATAAAAACAGACAGCACTATAATGAAGAGCTTGGTGTAGTGTTGTCGAGATTGTCGACGCGGAGCTTACTGAATTACAACTGTATGTAGGTTGAAAATTCGGATTTCCAGCCGTTGCAAATTCTTTTCTGTTTACTATTTTTGATCGGAGAACTTCAGGTTCATAATTGTTTGCAAGTTGAACCAGTTTTCTGCTAATCTTTCAAATGAAAAATTTCACCGATTTACACGTAATTGGTGACAGAAAAACATATTAAATTTACTTTAAATGATTTTGCCCACAAGGCGTGTCATGTGTACCTCAAATCAAAATGATTGTTCAGTCATATGCTTTGAATTTTGGTTACCATCGAAATACCGGCAATATTATCAATAGTCTGAAAACAAATTAAAATATCACTAGATGTTTATTTTTCCAGAAAAAAAAAGAAACTTCCGCCAGGGCTTTTTTACTAGCATTCTCTCATTTATACTTCAAAATTGGCCGTTATTTGTTTGAAAATCAATTGACTGGTGAGTATCTTCTCATGGATTGCAGCCACGTCATAGTTTTTTCGCGCCAAAACGATTGGACGTCAAAATGCCACTAAAAAGCATTGAACGTTACCGTAAACGTAAATCAATGTTTAATTCCTTCAGAGGGCACATTTAAAGAATTTGATTGAAAAGTTCAAATAGTTGTAGATAGCCTAGCCTTAGTTGAAAGTTACCAGGAGCAATTTAATCTGCTGACATAACTCAGCGGGTCTACAAAGCTATGCCTCTTGTGAAATCTCATCGTCCATTGTGCCTGCTATTGTCACTTTGCCCGGTTTTAGCTTTGGTTCACTCCGCAAATTTGGCCATATTTTTAAATACATGAAATTCTACGCCACAGCAATACCACGTACCAGATTGACATTTAATTTAGGCATTATTTATGATTAATATTTAACACCACTATACTTCAAGTCAAAGTAGATGCAAATTAAGGCTCGATCAACATTATACTTAACTCATTAGTTAACATCATTAGTTAATATTTAAATACAAAATAATTCAGCGAAAACAACTGCTTATGTATTTAAACTCCAAGCAACCATAGCGGTAGGCCGCTACATTGACAACATGAAATGCAAAAACCATCATAGATCCTGCAAAATAGACTAATGAAATTTTAAAAGCTTAAAAATGCGTTAATTTTGCCACGAATAAAGAAGATACAACTGCTCTGTTTCAACGCCGTCAACAGCAAACCTTAAATTTTTTGACGAAGCTAGCTATCGCCGTAAATTACATTTATGATTATCATGGGTTGCTTGGCAGCAACCGAATTTACGTCAGCAAATAAAGCAACAAAAACTGAAGAATTACTAATTAAAACCTTTTTTAGTTCTTGCAGACTTTTGTCTAGCATTTAACTTGGATGTTACAAAGAATCAACTGATTCATAGCCGGAAAATACGCCCTACATCTTCAAAATATGTGTTGTTGCGTGCATGTTTGATATAGAGCCGATTCGCAATTATGACGTTCAGCGGTTTGCCTAGACACGCGATGACGTCACGTACAATCCGGCAATACGATAAAGATAGCAAAAAACAAAATTGTATTTTGAGAGGCAAGCTGATGGTTTACGGTGAATCAGATGCGCTTGCAAAAAATGCTTTGCTGAAAGATACCACGAAACAACAAATGTCATTTATAATTGCTCCCTGCAATCGCGGCTTGTCTCAAGCTAAAGAAGATGTCTCCGTCATGTACATCACATTCCTTGTCAATCAATTTTACAGAAAGCATGAGCTCAAATCTGCAACCGCAGCAAAAACAAATTTATGTGTAAAAGTCGCATTACACTGCTTTATCATAGGCATTGCACTGGAAGTAGAACCAGTAACAAAAATTAAGCTAAGGGTTTTAACTGGAAATTTTCTAACCAAAAAAAGATTTTTTTTTGTTACGCATGTTTATCTTCCTGTCACCAGACAGCGCGAGACGCTTACTGTTGGACGATCTGAAAACTTTTTATTGCATTGACTACTTCGTGATTGGAGGAATTCGCACCTGCTTAGGAGTTTCCAGTGATCCGATGTTTCTGTGGATTTTTTTTGAATTCTTGTCCACTAAATTTGCTGTTGTTTGGTCGAAGCCACCAAGCAGAGATAATCATCGTAAAGCGTCTTACCCAAGGATGCAACAACGTAACCAGGGTGGAGTTTGGACCCAGATCATGCAATTAGGGTCGTCGTTAAAACGACGCCTTTACCCATTCGGCAACGCTGCCGACAAATTAAAAGTGATTAATTCAGTATTTGAACCAAAGACACTCTACCCAGCACTTTAGTTCAGAATCCAGTAGTTTTAGAAAGATTTATAAAAGAAAAAAATAGCGCGTAAATTCCGCTGTGAAGTACATTAAAACAGAAATACAAAACAATCTTAATCAGAGAATAAAACCCGAGACCCTCTGATGACATGTAATGCCAAACTAAAAAAAAGAACATGATTTTGTCTAATGCAAAAAAAATTATGTCTATTTTAAAACTGTTTGGGGTAATTATAATCTCCCACTTTAGATTTGAACTCAGCACTTCCCACCTACCAATGCTCCACACACTTGCGCCGTTAACCACTACACGTTCTCAGTAAATCCATATTTTTGAACAAAACTCAGTATTAAATTTCGTGTGAGGACTGGATAGTTTTGGAGTAATATCTTGTTACACCAAAATGTTAGAACCATAAAATTTTGCAAAATAGTTGTTTTCATTATACACTATAAATTCGCCAAGTTTTAACTAAAAAGTTTAACCACTTAGAAGTAATAAGATCCGATAGTAAAAGATTTTGGGTCCTCCTCCACACCATTTGACTACCAGAATGTCTTCCTTTGCCGATCCTACTCTGTCTCTACCCCTAACTCAAGAGTTGCTTCGTGAAAATAAATAAGCCTATAAATTTTTCGTGATATAAATTCCACCAAATGAAATATTATGCCACCAAATGAAATTTCAGGCTAGTACGTGTACCTGAAATGGTACTAGTACGTGAAATGGTACACGTACTACTCTGTCTCTACCCCTAACTCAAGAGTTGCTTCGTGAAAATAAATAAGCCTATAAATTTTTCGTGATATAAATTCCACCAAATGAAATATTATGCCACCAAATGAAATTTCAGGCTAGTACGTGTACCATTTCTGAAAAATGAGTTTTCGAGAAAATCCAATTTCTACCAAATGCAAATTCTGATAGGAGTAACTTCTGGACAATAAATTTTTTGGGAAATGTAATTTTGGCCTAATGTAAATTTTGACAAGTGTAAATTCTGGAGAAATAGGCTTTGAGGAAATGTAATTTTGGTCAAATGTAAATTCTGGCAAGCGTAAATTCTGAAAAAAATAGTTTTGGGAGAAATATAGGTTCTGGAAAGGACAATTTCCGCCAAATAAATTTTCGTGCTAATGTAATTTCTGGAAAATAAGTTATCGGGAAAACGTAATTCATAGCAAGTGTATGTTCGAGAAAATGTTATTTCTGGCAAGTGTCCGTTCATGGAAATGTAGTTTCTGGCGAGTGCACTTTTAGGAAAATGTACATTCGAGATGATACAGCTTTGCCCAAGTGTTTTTTGGGGAAATGTAATTTCTGGAAAGTGTTTTTCAGGGAGGTGCAAAGAATCCGAATAGGCGTAAAGAAAAAACTGAAAACTGAAAAAAATTATTTAAGAGTAATGATTAGGGTTTGGGTTGGATTAGGTTTGGGATTAGTGTTAGAGTAATTGTAATTACATCATCGTTTACGAAGTTGCCTTGACCAGGAGACAGCTAAGTGATCTTTTGGTTTCGGTCTTCAGTCTTCGAGTTTAAGGATTTGAGTTTGGGTTGGAAAGTAGATAAAAATTTCGATCAACGGGTCGTGGATACAGACACTGCCAAACAACAACACTTTTTACCCAATTCGGACCAGGCAGAATTTTTGATTAATGGCCCAGGGGGGGATCGATTCGACACAACACATTCAACGGTTAATAACTCCGGAATTACAAAAAATAAAAAAACCGTTTTTGCTCCACGAGAAGCTCAATTTTCTGACAAAAAGTCTAAACTTTTCGTCATTGCATTTGCAACTTTGATCTTCAATTAATTTCAACATAAGTCGAGGACTATCAGAAGCGATCGGTTCGCTTTTCATTTGCACAATGTTAATAAGCGTTTGATTGCCGTAACGCGGCATTGCAGGTGGAGATTTATTCAGTAATTCAAAGATAATTATGGACTAAATTAAAAGATTATTTCTTTTGTGCTAAATATCTAAGCTATTAGTTTGTTGCGTAAATTAATTGCAAGCTGAACATTTGTTACTGTTCTAGTTCCTGCTAAGCACTACAAAATATGGTATTTTTTGTGCAAAATTTATAAAAGAACAAGCATCAAATTACTATTTTTGCTTATTCACCTTTTGTGTGTAAATGTTTATGACATAGCTGTAACAAACTTCAATAAAATTGGTTGAATTTTTATGTAATTTTTAGTATGCTGAAGATTCGTAGTCTAATATAATATAGTAAGGGTTTTCACTTGGAAAGTTCGTGCTATGGGTTTCATTCTCAGTCTGGTATTGTAGATCTGGCAATGCAAAAATTGCATTTGTTGCTGCCCTTGCTAAATCTAATCAAAAGTGCAGCATTGCTTTCTGTTTATAAAAACACTGTTTATCTTATTATTTTTAATCATTAGTCGAGTGGATAAAGCGTCTGCGGCTGATATAGCAGGTTTGGGTTCGATTACTGGTCTGGTCAAACCAAAACTTGAAAACAGTTTGGATTCACATTTAACTTCCCGGCTGGGCTAGATAGTAACAATAAACTGTGCAGAGTGAAGCTTTCACCGTATGTGATAAACAGGTGGGCAAATGACATCCTCTTCTCGAAAAGTGAACGATTTCTTCGCTGTCTGTAAACAATTTGGTAAATAAAAATGCAACTACTTCGAACTTACGAAAAAAAACTTTGAAAATGTTTCGAACGGAGTGTTGTGAATGTTAAATTTTTCAAACAATTTTTTGTACAATTTTTCACGGACTTTTGAATTATAAGAAAAAAAAGAAATTGGTTTAACTTTGATACTCGGATTCTTGATTCATTTTCTAGAATAATAGTTTGGATAATTTGGAGTACTATAGTAGTTTTGGCACAGATTTTGGCGTAGAATTAGTTATATTTATTTCTTTTTGCCTACTTTGCAAAAGATTATGTTGTCTAATATTGGAATTTTTTTCTCAAAAATTTAAAAACTCTGCAGTTTTTATGAAGCTTATATAAGAAACCCTTAATTTATTTGGTCATTGCTCGTCAATAGATTTTCCAAAATCTTATACAAAGATCAAAAATTGATAGAGCGAAATGTAAAAATAGCAGCAGTGTCAGTATTTTTTTTCCGCAAAACTTGGTTCTAAATACAGGGTGGCCCACTTAAAAGTAGCCCAGAAAATTAAATGGATGTCAACTGGGAACACTTTCTCCATCTTCTATGACATCACAGATGCCTAAATTTCAACTGGGGAGCACTTCAAGAATCTTTTGTAACACTACAGATTATTTAAACAATGCAGCAGTTAATTTAAACAATAAAAAAATGTTCCTCTTCTCTACAACATTTTCCGGGCTACTTTTAAGAAGGCCACCCTGTATAATTCCCGTTTTTACTTGAATTAGATCTTTTACATTCGTTCTGCATCGTGTTGGACCATCATACAAATTTAACATCAAAATCCTTTAGAGCAGACGATGAAGCAAAATAATAATAATCACCACAAAGTTTTTAAACATAAAAAATCTCCAGAATGTTTACGGAAAAAAATAGTCGACATAGATTTATAGTATTATTTGTTGCAATCTTGTAATCAAAGTACTCTAGAATAAATAGATCAACTTTAAAAAGCATACAGTAATAAGATATAATCAGAAACAGTACTTGCATAAAAAAATACATTGCGTTGTTTCAGAAATAGCCAAATAAAGAATGCAAAATGCTAACATAAAACAACAAATAACATTTAGCCTTCTAAACAATATTTACTTCCAATTTTTATTCTTTACGCAGGGCAATTTTATTTACAAAAATGTGCTGCAATTGTTTTGACTTCAATGCAGCAATTATCTGATACGCATTCATGCGTGTACTAGTAATTTACCTTTTGGTCTAGCCTTTGCCTTTTTGGTTACCACTAATACGAGGATATTTAAGAATTTATAAAAAGGTTAAGTTTAATTTTTTTGTAGTAGTGATTTTATGACAGTATTTGCAGTTTTTGATTTGAGCTATAACAAAATAAACCACATGAGCAAGAAATAACATAACTTTGAAAACAACAAAAAGTATTATTTTGTAAAACTGGGCACCTTGCAGCAGCTATTGGCATTTTGGCCAAATTTGCAAAATGTGATAGCAGCAGACAGGCTTTCCACATTTTTGGCATCGATTTTTGGAAGCTGGTTCGTTGGGTTAGCTTTTGTTGTAGCCAGGACCATAAGCATTTGACACGCAAACAAAGCACCGATTTCTGGTTTCGGATTTTTGTGAATGGAGTGAACGGGAAGTTGAAGGTTGGCTTATCTCGGTGACTTGTGGTTCAGCAGTTTCCTCAGCATCCACCCATTGCAGCACTGCTTTGATATCATTTCACAAAGCCATAGTTAGGCCAGTCATTGGTCTCCTTGCTATGTTTGGTCTAATCAGCGATTTCACTAACATCTTGATAAAGTTGTAAGTATTCAATTTGCTGTGGATCCTGTTTGTGATTCAAAGCAAACACTGTTGCTGCATTTACTCTTCTCGGGTCCAAAACATACGCAAACGCAGTGGAAGTCAAGCGCCGGCTCTTTGTTTTGCAGGTATAAAATCCCATTCGCTGACCTACAATGTTACTTCCGCCTTTCGTGTAATCGTAAAATTCCGTCATCCTTAGTAACCCCCCATTATCGGTAGCATAACTGATAACATAAGTACATTTTTTATCCAGCGGATTTTTTCGATTTCACTGCCCAAGAGTTCAAAATAATTTTATGGTTTTCTTTTTCGCTAAAGCATTCATACAAAAGTTCTTCTCTTTGCTTCACTACCAGAATTTTTTTTTAATGTCTGTACGGTTAGATTGCAGTGTTCCGACGCAAAAATATTGTGACTAAGTAGCCACTTAGCCAAATGTATGCTGGTGTATAACCTAACAAAAGAAATATTCCGTCCCTGCTAATCCACATGCGTCTGAAACTTGGTAACGATTTGATCTTGATAATTTTTCAGATTTTATTTCAGAGGTGGCTTTGTAACAAAATGTTGTAAACTTTGGTTATTTCTGGGATTAGTGCTGAATGAGTTTAGCAAAACAGTAAAAAAACAATAGAATAATCTCAAGGGTAGAAATTAATTTGCACGTTCTTATCTTTGATCAAAATCATCAAAGCTATTCTACTCCAATTGTCATCACATCCAGAACCAACAATTTTGTTTGTATGCGATAAAGCCGTTAGATAGCTGCAGTAAATTACAAACGTAAAAAATTTGCCAACGACATCAGTGAACTTAGATATCTTAGTTTCATTTAT
This sequence comes from Trididemnum nubilum, assembly GCA_963965965.1. NCBI lineage: Eukaryota > Metazoa > Chordata > Ascidiacea > Aplousobranchia > Didemnidae > Trididemnum > Trididemnum nubilum. Next base: position 6,253,806 of record OZ014485.1, on the reverse strand, counting down.
GATCACAAAAAATCCAGAATAAATTCATCAACCAAATGGTTAGCAAATTGGATTGTTACTTGCAAAGTCTGTTAGTTGGAGAATCTGCTTTCCGTTTTTTATACTTTGTAACTGCAAACCTAATTTTTGTTGGTTGTGAATGTACACACAAAAAAGCGAAAACTGAAAAGTAATGAAACAGCATAAGTTTTTTAAATCTAGCATGCAATGGTTGCCACCTATCATAATAGACCACAAATGAAAAATCAATGTAAAACTAAGTAATATCTGCAATAGTACGCCATGCTGTAGGCCTGTAGCAGCATCAAATAAGAAATTACTAAATGCGATAACAAATATAATATACCACACGGCACATTTTCAATGTACATACCCAATATTTGTTTAGTTTGATGTGAATTTTATAAAAAATTAATAATATTTTACACTAGCTATTGGTTATCACTATAGAAAGCATTTTTTACGCAAAGCTTTTAGCAATGACCTTGAATAGCAAAAAACGTAAAAATTCGAAATAATGATACCGAAACAAGTATCATCAAATGCTCTCCACTTTTACAATGTTATTGAATATCGCAAAGGCATATGAAATGTAGCAATTTAGTGAAAGCAAAGCGGATGCGCACAATGAAGTTATCAGTATGCTGCTACGTCACGCGCACAGACACTCTGGCAAATTTCTGCTTTGTATGTTATCACTTGAACTTCGTGATAAAACCTTAGGCAGTCAAAATTATGCATATGCTTTTTTGAAAAATGAAATGAACATCTTTCTACTGATACTGCTACTTAGCAGAAAATAAAAATTTATTTATAATTTACTTTTTTTTTCTTTTTTTTTAGTCACCAAAAACAAATTTCGAAAATAAAGTCAACCGAAATTCATGCAGCATGCCTCACGCTTGATAACTTATGGACATTTTTGACTACTCCATATCAGCAATGTGAAAAAAATATTGGCAAAAAACAAAAGGATTCGCGCTTGTGTTGGCTTCTAATTGTTTTATCAATAAATAAGTTTATATTACTAAATCGCAATTTTTGTTTGTAAGCGAAATGCTAAAAGTGAAGCTTAGTTTGAAAGTTGGTAAATTTATACGAAATTGTCTGAGAAATTCAGCTGTGAAATTTTTTGAAATATAATGAAAATTATAATGCCTCAGGTAAATTGTAAACGAAAATCTTTTGTCACAACTCTTTTTGAACTTCAATAGCAACAAAAGCTGTTCAAGAGGTCACTGAATTTACGTTCTTATTCACGTTACCAGTGTTTACAAAAAAGCATGAAATTATTAATTACGACAGACCAATTGGGACCAACAGGATTAAATTAATTTTTCAAAAATTTTGCCAGAAACGCAGGGTCGACTTGAGAAACGTTTAATAACTCCAAATCTAGTTGTCATTCGACAGTGGTTGTACAAATGAAAGTTGAAGCAGTAAATTTTAGGAAAAGTCAAGAAATTTCATTATTGTGGCTTGACTGCTTCACAACTAAATTTTGAAATAAGTGAAGGGGGAAGCTAATCGATCCCCCTAGGCCGAATACGGTTAAGAAGGAGCAAAAAATTGAAAATAGGAGAGAAAAAACGGATTGATAACAACAGAGCAAAGTGCAGTATGAACGTTTAAGTGACGTCGCGTTTAATATTTCTAAATTTGCAGTTGGTCCTATGGTGGCATTTGTTGATAATTTCAGAACGTTTTTTGGAGTGGTTAGCCCTCCTCAATATCAGGATTTGGTATTTTTCTCCCAGGCAAAGTTGGCATATCCTGTTTCCACCGTGGCGCTACTGTATTCTGGGTCATAGCAAACAATTTCCCAGCCGACAGTGCGTGCAATCTGGTGTCTTTGCATCTGCAAATATATTTTGATAATTCAGTAGTACTTGCTTTATGTCGGTGCCCGCTGTACTGGTAAAGAATGATTGTTAAAGGGGATTTTGAATAACCGTAGTAGTATCGGTTCATCATGGCATTGTTATTATTTGCATGCATTGATGTCGTCTTGTAAACAAGGGATTGTTTACCAACAAACACGGGATTGTTTACACCTGCTATCTATTTGCTTTATATCGGTGCCTAAATAATTCTAGGTGATTATAGAAGCGGGATTTCAACTCGGTTTCACATAACTCGCAGTACATCGCTATATGCTGCAGCCTAATAGTAGGTAATGTCTGAGATACTCGTAAGGTTATTGATGTAGTGTCGACAAGTGTATGAGCGACTATCGGCGGCTATGGAAGAGAGATTAAAATTCAAAAAATGGTTGTAAATTTCTCGATTCTATACTATCTGGGATATTGTAATGCTGACGGTTGTGAATCTAGTAATTTAAGAATAACTCAAACCTTGAGAATTTTTATTCAAATCTAGTAAGTTCTGCGGTAGAAGATAAAAGCTCATAATCCACGGATCAAGGTTGATCCACGATGGTGCTGTTCTTATTCATGCCAGCGTAGACTTCTTATTTAGTAGACTAGAGACAGACGTGCGGAGAAAAATAAAAAACCATTAAAGAAAAAAAAGTTTGCTCTTATTGAGAAGGTTTTTTTTGCGGTCACGCGTATTCGACTGATTCGATTCGACATATTACTAGAACAAGTAAACCGAGAAGAAAAAACTCACGCTGATTGAACAAATCGGCATACTTTAGATCAAGTAAGCTGTGAAAAAAAAGAGTCTATAATGCAAGCTTAACAATTTCCAGAGATGAAAAGCAAAAATACTTTAGCAGAGTGTATTTATTTTTTGAATTGCAGAAAGCCTATGAATAATTTAGACAAAACAATAAACAGAAGAGAAGACAAGAGGCCACCGCAGAGCACTAGACAAAACTGAATCGATTTTTTTTTGTTATTTTACAGAAGAATGAGTCTTTAAGACTTCAAAAAAGTAAACATGAAAAAAAATAAAATATTTTTTTGTTTAACGATACTTTCATTAGCATACGCAGTGATTTTTATGCTTTATTTTCAATGGAGCAATTTCATACAATTTGTGGACTTTGATATCATTTCTCTTCTGCCAGCAATAAATGCAATAAACACTCGAATTTTTTTCTGCAAACAAAACCATGGGTGTCAACGACAAAGAGACGGAAGGTTAGTACAAATTGAATATTTCTATCCACTTTTGCTTCGGTAAGCTACGTGGTTTTCCTTTATCTAGCGTTTTTGCTTTTAATGGACTAATTAGTTTCTTTATGTAGCGTTTTTGCTTTTATAGGCTCCGTAGTTCCTTTATCTAGCTTTTTGTGCTTTAGTTGGGCTACGTCGAGGTTCCTTTATCCAGCTTTACTGCTTTTGGTAGATACGTCGTTTATTTATGCAGTTTTTTTGCTTTTGGTGGATTATGCGGATCCTTTGTGTAGCATTTTTGCTTTTGGTTGGTTACGTGGTTCCTTTATCAATCGTTTTTGCTTTTGGTGGCTATGTGGCTTTTTACACAGCGTTTTTGCTTTTGATGGGCTATGTGGTTCTTTATCAAGCGTTTTTGCTTTTATTGGGCTACCGGTATGTGGTTTCTTTATCCAGGGGATACGGCAGAATTTAATCTTGTTGTACTAGTATTCACCGCCACGCTTTACATTTTTTTTGAAAGAGTAAAATTTTAACGTTTGCCGATTCGACATTTTATCTATTTTGGCATTTAGTCTATTTTGGTGTTTTTTCACTTCGAAATTTTGTGATTCGAGATTTTGTTGGTTCGAGATTCAGTCACTTTTTATGTTTACTTCAGCAATTTATGGCTTTGTGATTTTGTCCGTTCAGGATTTTGTCTAATTTGAGATACAGTATGGCATTTTTTAGATTTTGCCCAATGCGGGATTATGTTCTTTTAAAATTCTTTTTGGTTGACGGTGATTTATGGATGCCACAAAAGCTATAGTTTTTAGAGGCCGAGTTTTTTACTGTCAGATATGTATTAAAAAGTTGCTTAAAGTTTTTAAGAGCTTCAAAGCAAAATATTTTCTCATATGCCATCCTAAGACTCCAATTTATCAGATTAACTTTCTTAGAACACAAAAAACTGCAAGTATAAAAATCATAAATTGCCGAAAATGCGTTAAAAAATAATTTATGCAAAAGTTATAAAACGGCTAACGTAGTATCTTAACCCTATTTGAACCGGGAGAGAGAGAAGGAAGGGGGAAAAGAGGCATAATTTTTAGTGATAAATCCCGTTAGACGAAAGGTTTGTTTTTCAAACCAACTTGACTTTGTGTCAAATTTTGTTCATATCAACTCCACTGAAAATTTGAAGTCGCTGAAGTAAGGGAAGTTCTCCGATTTTGAGGTTTGCTGAAATCATTTTTCAAAGTCTGAGCATTTTTTGTCCAACATCTAACATAAGTGACGAAATAAGACATTTTTAATTTTTGTATGTCAATACGACGAATAGAAATCCCAACTTGTGATTAAACACTTCGGCGTAATTTCGATAGCGATAAAGTAAAAAATTGTTTTGATTTAATTTAGATGCGAAATTTGGCATAAATATGCTAACAGCTTAAATCACTCTAAAACAGTAAGTCAAATACTAACTCTACATTCTATTTAGTTCACTTTTGATATTTGTCTCAAACTATAGTTATGATAGTATGATTACATCTACACTATTCAGCAAGATGTATTACTGATCTGAAGACAACAAATTGGACTTTGCTGTCTTAAGTTGCAGCCGCCATCTGCCACCTGTCTACCACAAACGTTGGAAGCTTCAGCTTGCCTTTGCTTTGCTGACGTCAAGTAGAGAGCCTGTAAATACCAATTTTTTTTGTAGTCATTGCTTTATCATGACTGGGAATCAAATCTGGGTCTCTCCTGTTTCCGTAGCAGCGCTCCGTCCATTTGACGACTGACTTTACAGTCAAAGAAACATGAAAGCATAAGGTTGAAAAGTCACGTGGTATCGATATATATTTTATTTTTGCTTTAAAATCACAAAGCAGTCAAATATTATCAATAATTAAATTAGTTCCAAGCGTGACTACCAAAAGATCAGGGCCCTCATGACAAAAAAATTCCTTGCTCGCATTAATATCAAGAATTGTTGAAGAGGCCCTGCAGAACGAAAAACTCACTAAAGGCAAGAGGTTATTTTTGCACGTGCATCTGGAACTCTGAGAGCTGGATAATGTCATTTTCGCTCGCTAAGTTACTTGGATCGATTGCGAGATATAACTCGAGTAAGAAAAAGTCACATTTTCCTCGCCAACTTAACAAAGATTTTGAAGCACTGTTTAAGCGTACGAGAAATCTTTTTTGGTCAGAAATTTAATGGCAAAATGTTAAAAACTCTTAACTAAAGCGAATTTTTGCTGAAAATTACTTAAAATGGTCTCCATGTTTGGTATTAAGCTGCTCGGAAAAAAGCGAATTGCATTGAGAACCGTTCGCTGTATCGGCTGATCAAGAAATATCGAGCAGCGCCAGTTGACGAAAATAGCAATATACTCTTTTTACAAAAACAATTTTCTAAGAACATGAAACTCATCTTTGCTCAAAATTTAAGAACAAATTAAAAACAATGCTAGCCTCGGCAGCATAATAAACCAAAAAGCAAACAAAAACAAAAAAGTAAAATCAAGGAATCAAATCAATCAAACCAGATAAAAGAAACTAATCTTTGTACTGATTCAAAACGTAAAATTTTAGTGATTTTCTTCTGTTGGCAACCAAAATTACAATTATTTCAAGAGTATACTATAAAGCGCTGTTTGAATTTTTTTTGGCAGCCGTTCAAAAAAGCTTGGTTAAAAGCAGAAAAAAGCCTTTACCCAGGCCGACGGAGCAGTAGAAATTAAACACTGTTACAAACATGGTCGTTAAAATTGGCATCGATGCTCTCCATCTTTAAGAAAAACTGAAGAACAAATGAGACTGAAAATCGGCAAAAAATTAAAAACAACCAGTCTCAACTCAAGATTTACTGATTTTAAAAAAGAACAGTGTACTTTGACTTGTTCACTTTTGAAAAATTTTGAAACCTATTGTTGCTGTTGACATGAAAGTTTACCCACCAGCAACCTCAAAAGCGCTTCACGTCATTTAAAAAACTGTGGTGTAGTAAAAGTTTTTCTTTTTTTTACATGGATCCAAAAATATGTTATAATTAAACTTTGTCGTCCATTATCTAATTATTATCACTGGAAAATTTTGCAAGCTTAGAATATTAACGCATGGCCCACAGTATCTTTTCCCAAAGCAATAATAGTAAATACCGTCATACAGACACAGTACGCTTAAATGCATTACAGTATTTTGAGGTAGAAATGCATCTGACGTCGCAATCAGGTATTTGTTACGTGCCAACACAACATCTCGCCAAGAAATGTGAGCGAGCAATTTTAAAGCATGTTAGGCGAGACGGTAAAGAAATAGCATTTTGTCAACAAAATTTTGGGCTCGTTAACGACTTTTAGCGAGCAAAAATGGCCTTTACGAGCTCGCTAGTACGTACTGTTATGTGGGCCCAAGTTCGTTAACAATTAATTTTTGGAAGTTACATAGCAGACTTGAAACATAAAGTTATTTTTCACGGCTGTGAGGTAGCACTTACCTCACATATCTGCTGTCCCATTAGGCTAGTGTTTCATCAGCATCTGAATTCACACGTAGCCTATCCTGGCATCCCACCCGAACCTTCAAACCACACACGAGGGCAATTTCTACACTTGCCATCGTACCCTCTTCTCAGATTACTCTGGTCTAAGTCTGACAACAAGGTCACCAGAAAGAGGATTCTCGACCAGTATCACACTGGCACTTCACTTAGCTCAACCGCATTGCGCTAGCATCACTAAGCATGGACACCATATATGACATCACATTAGCAATTTACCACAATAGTACGCTATATGCATATTTCAAACTTGTTTGTTATCATCAGGCGTACATAACTGTGTAAATGCCTACTAAAAATTTTGATTCCCAAAAGCCAAAATTAACCTACTTGTCGGTAACCGGTAAAGCAAATTGCTATATACAACGCCAGTCAACGCCCATACGATTAATTTTTGAATCTTTAAACAGGTCATGCAGTATTAATGAGCTCTTGATCTGAAATGGAAAGCAGACATGTCGAACTCAAAGTAATGTAACCTCACAGTTTGCATAAACGCGAAAAAATACAAAACTACATTTTCTCCAGAAATTGGGACTATTGATTTAAAATCCTTTCTTTTTGTTTGTAGAATAAACCAATATTAGCTTTTATATGGTTTTCCGTGATTGCGTAGATTACAGGACATAGCCTACGTTCTTAATTTTTTAAGCTCTGTACCATACAATCATAATCCCTAATTTGTGGTTATAATTAGAAATCGTTCTTACATTCTAATGTGGGAGCATCCATGGCGAGTGAAAACTGAAGGACCACGTGATGGGACGGATTTGGATGGTAAATGTGTGATCACGTATGATCGGTCCAAGATAAATGATGCGTATGCTGTCGTGTTTTTTTATTCCGCTTTAGATCGAGAAAGAATTCCATGGGAACACTACAGGTAAGCATATCATTTTCATCTTTTTTCAATTAATATACGAGGGTGGTTCATAAAGTAATGCCTCTTGTTTTCTAACTCAAAACGATCTAGAAATAGAAAAACGGAAGCTACATCACCAAATCAAGCACACATTTTGTTCAAGAATTTTATGCTTTTACGTAGTCATCACCATTTTCAATACATTTTTTCCAACGATATGAACGAGGCCTAATCCAGCCCTGGTAAAACTTTCTTCCAGCGGTAGCAAATATGCCCTGTTCCATCACGTTCAACTGTACTTGCGCACGTACTGTCTCAGTGTCTCATTACTACAGCATTCATTGTTTGCACTACAAAAGTGCATTCTAATTTTAATAGGATACTCTAACATATGTTTGGCATTGAAAGACTTTTGTGACTTGGAAACTTATAACTACGTTCAGTTAATTTAAGCATATGGATTAAGTTTGCTCCTTTATTTTGTAGGGATTCAATGCAGCACTATGTTTTTCTTGATATGGAAAGCCCACCGTACACATTTCATGTTGAACGCCGCAAAACTTTTTCGAAGTTTGATAAAGGTTTCATCAATATCACGATGACACACCGATCTGACTCCCACATTCATGCCACTTACCTTTTAAGCCAAAGTTTGTCGAATATTATTCTCAAAGGAGAAGGAAAGCGCTGGGTAGAATCGAAACTGGCCAAAAAGAAGAAACTAGCGGTAAGCAACTATAGTCCGAAACCTTTAAAGCGATTACTGATCTTACTATACTAAATGCTGGAATTACTGTTCAAAACTCGGTTTCAAAGACCAACGGTCATTGTCCTGAACTCGTTTCTAATAGACATTGGTCTTACTTCCATGAACTAAAAGTTTGCTTAAAACTAAAATTTAATTTAAAATTGCTATAAACTACAATAGCAAACTTAAAGTTTCAACATTTTTGCAAATAATTGGTACAGCTTAAAAGTTTTTTCGATTTGGTATTAATGTATTGTTAGATTCGTTCCTTTTGTTGCACAGTTTGATGTAGAGTGTAGACCAAATAAAAAAAGTTCTTTATAAAAGTAGCAACATTGTTTTGAATCATACAAGAGAGATTGCTTGCTTGTGAACAGTGATGCTATTCAAAGTTAGCTGAACTTATCAACCGGTTCGATCGAGACAAACGCACAAGATATCTATGCAAACAACTTTAAACAACCGGTTCTCTAAATTAAGAACCGGTTTGCGTGAACTGGAGCTAACCGGCTGAATAGCACCACTGAATGTGACGTAGAACGTAAAAACATGTACATACTGAGGAAATATAATTGACGTGCAATTTAGTTCGCTGAAATAAGAGAAAGATTTCTGGGTTTGCGCACAAGCTTACACCAAGGGCACAGCAGACGAATTCTCTGGCCTGCGTTAAGCAGGGATCGATAAAAATCACCATCGTTTCTTGCCGCACCAAAACGTCAACAATCGAACGGCTGTGGGGTTTGCTTCTCTCAAGCCTTGATCGTAGCAATGTTGTCCCTACTGGCTTTCTTGAAAGATGTTGTCCATTGCTTGCAGATTACTGCATGGATAGTACTGATTCCCCATTTGTGAGATTTTGGGTTGTTTTTCTAACTTTTACTCGGACTGGAGCCATACTAAGCAAAGTTTCGTAAGAGTGACGACATTTTAAGTTTTGTTTCCTTTAAAACGTGTACCACGTCTTAATCCTTACGATGCGTTGCATAATAGTCCCCTCGTATTTGGAGTACCAGTGATTGATTGATTGGTAATCGTGACGAAATAGATGTATGCCCAAAACCACTGAGGCAATCGCCCTAAGTCTACAAATTTTCGTAAGGTACCTTCATTCTGTGATACGGACTGAAAACAAAAATTTTAACTTATAACAAAACATTGATTTTCTTTCAGCTTTGGGTCGTCAGCAATTGCGACGTAACTTATGGCGCAGTTCAGAGGTATAAATACGCGGAGGAACTGATTCAAGCAGGCTTGCCGGTTGAGCGGTTCGGGAAATGCTTTAATAATAAAAAGCTTTTCGACAGCATGCCACCAGAAGATCGACAGTCGTACAAGTTCTATTTGTCATTTGAAAATGCGCTTCATTGCAAAGACTACATTACGGAAAAATTTTGGACAAATGCTTTGTCTGAAGGGAGGGTACCCATAGTTTGGGGCCCCTCAAAAGAAGACTTGGTTCGTTTGACTCCAACTAATTCGTTTATTCACACAGAAGATTTTGATTCCCCATCAGCCCTTGCAAACTATATCGACTATTTAAATCGTAATGACACAGCCTATAGAGAATATTTCCAATGGATTGAAAATCCTGACGAAAAGACCCTCAAAATTATTAAGTATCACTCAACAGAAAATTATCAAAGACTTTGTGATTTTGTGAGAAGTTGGAATGGAGTCAGTACGACTGTTGCTTCGATTACAGAATATTTCAAAAACGAAACAAAATCGTGTTTTTTTCCTAAATAACTTGTTACTGCAAAATTTATTGTAAAATTTTAGCGTTTAAATTACGGAAAGTCGTACATTAGCGTTAGCGTAAAAAGAAAAATCTAAGTTTCTTTTAAAAATGAATGATCTTTAAATTATTACAAATGAATGAGTGTCTCAATTTTTACTTTTAAGACATGTTAAAGCAACTCTTTAAATTATTTGAATTGTTGCGTAAAATTTTCCGACTCAAACCTGATATGAGTTGAATTTGGGTTGATTTTGAGTTGAATTTAATTTTAACGTCGGGTTTGACGCAATTAATTTTGATTTGAACTTCGCTCTCGTGTAACGCAGCTTTAATTCATCACGAATGTTTATAAAAAAGATAATCGTAAAAATTGTTGAATTGCATTTAAAAAGACTTCAAAGGTTTCCTGGCAGTCTCCATTTTGTTCTGGGTATTAAATCAAAATGGTGTTGAAGGTAAAAACACATGACGAATTTCTCAGCTTTTCGTTTTTTATAATAGTTGATCTGCTGTGTTTTAACGCTTGGTTAGGTACTATTGTTAGCTTGGACTATTATTGTATTATCATTTTTTAATTATTACAATCGCAATAATATTATTAATCAAAATAATGCGGCGGATGCGGAGGATGCAGCGGATGCAGTGAATGTGGAGGATGTGGCGGTTGCGGGGGTAGCGCTTTCTCGTAGAAGAATAACGTACACACTACTAAATTCATTTTTTGACAACACGCGTAGATATTTATATGTTGCCCATCAAAGCTATCAATCCAAACTAACAATAAATCATTTTGGCGTCCCGCAAGGAAGTATTCTAGTTTCGCTATTAAGTTTAATTTACTGTAGGTAAACGATTTACGAAACGCATTAAGCTTGACCCCTCGTCTGTTTGCTGACGACACATGCTTTGTAATCTGCGCAACTAATCCAATTATTCCAAGCAAAATATAAAACTACCCATCAAATTCTAGGCGTTAAAGTGTACGTATAAATCTTCATTAAAAGTTAAAAAATTTATAAAGCATGCTGAGGTGTTACGATCGACTCAAAATTAAACTTTGATGACCATATTAATTTATGGTTAGATCTCAAGATCGATTGGAGTTTTTCTTCAAACTACGACACGTCTTACCTCTGAAAGCTATACAAAATTTGTGTTTTCATTTCCTGGATAGATTTATCATTAGGGATAAAACCTGCTTGAAAAAGACTAACTACACTTCAAAATTGAGCAGTTAAAGTATCTGTAAGAGCTCATTGGCGAGACAATACCACGAATTGCTATATGAGGTTGCTAGATTTATGTAAAAGTACCCGCGTAAAAACTTGCCCCCAGCTTTTTCTTTTTTACCTGAGTCGCATCGGAACACACACGATCAAAACATTTGGCGTCATCCTAATATAGTTTGTACTTTCCCACACATAAAACACTTTAATGATAGAGAAATATAAAACTCCAAGGCGTTAAAATTTGAAACTCGGTACCTCCAAAAAAAAATATCCTTTAATGGATTTAAAATATTAGCATAAGAAGCATTTGCTGTCACATTATACTTTATGTTTTCAGTTTTAGTTCATTTGGAATTACTATTTGACTAATTTTATTAATTGGGTAAAGATTTTTCAGTTAACATTTACTTACTTGGTTAACTAGTCTATCGTTCTTCTAAGAGATGTAAGGTAAGATTTGTACTTAGGTAGGTAAAAATTTGATTTATAGCAATAGTTTCATTCGGTAAAGATTTAATTAATAGCTTTAATTTCATTGGGTAAAGATTTTTCGATTAGGATTTACTTATTTCGGCTAAAATTGACTGAATGATGGGTAAAGATTTATGTATTATAAACCTAATCGGTAAATATTTATTCATTGACTGATAAATTGGCAAAGATGCATGTTTTAAAGATATTTTTCACCGGTAATATTTTTCCTTTTGGCTTTGCTAGCCTTACTGATGAGCCCTGAGATTGGGCGAAACAGCTGTCTAAGACATACTATTGGAAATTATTTTGAATTGAATTATTAGAATTATCTCTTGTAATATTGTGATTATTTTATATTTTTGGGGAAAAAAATTGTAATGATCCGTTTAATTTGCGATTCCTTGCCTTTCTACACTCATGTTCATATTTGTAGTTCTAGCTATACTGATGAGGAATAAAAGACGAATGGCGATTCCGAAAGAGTATGTCCTAGGCTGTTAATCAAAGGTTTGATTGTGCCTATAAGACTCTGTATACTGTCTATATAGCTTATTATTAATTTTCTCAGTACATTGTTCTTAATAAATTTATTTGACTATATTACGTAACTTTTGTCGGACCAGTAGCTATACCTCATAGGGATTCGTCTGCTGACCATGCTGGAGGCTGGCTGGCGGGTTTTGCATCTCTTTGCGCGGGTTTGTTTTACAAAACGAGTTTTGTATTCGAATGTTCTGCTTGATCGTAGAACGTAGCTGATTGGGAGGACAGAGGCAGCTTTGCTGGTTTTCGAGGGTTCTATTGGCGCATCTCGTTGCCCATTTTATTGCCACACTTTAATTAACAACAATAAATTGCGCAGACGTACTGCATGATTGACTAAGTTCTTATGCCGTTGCTGGACTTGATGACCGCCTGGTCCCTTAGCAGCTTCTTGTCCCAATTCAACTTCCTGCTTTTGTGTGCTGTGTGTTGTTTTGTGCTAAATAAACATAACTATGAATTCGACCCACATTTGCTTCTTGTTCAAAGCCACTAAACAGTGTACCAATGGAAAAACTGAAGCAGTTTAGCAAAAAATTCAATTATTGCAGGGTCAGACTGCTATTGCTGATCGCCCATTATGAAGTATTGGCTGTCGTAAAATGATGACAGTTTTGTCAGTGGTGTTATACAAATTTTAAACTATTTGATTTTAAATTTTCATTATAAATTTTAAATTTTGAACTATTTCATTATAAATCTGAATGTCTTAATTAATTTTGAATATTTCAAGATTATTTAATTTATGATTAGCAAGTCAAAATAAATGGTTGCATAAACTATGTGACTTAACAAATGGGTTACGCTCCGAACTTTGTTGGTACCCTTCGTCCGCTACGCGGCTTTTACCGATTACGCGTATTTACAAGGAAAATAGGCGTAATATCTTTTTCAAAGTATATGCAAAGAAAGAAAACTTACAAAATAATGCATGCAGTAAAATGATACGCGTATTTCTGCCCGCAAATACACGTAATCGGTAAAAGCCGCCTTACACACAATCAATTTTTCTAGCTTTATGGTAATCTTTGCCTATATAAAGCAGTCTATACTCTATGTTGTCATAATGTACAACTAAATAATTCTCAAAGTTTTGAGAAAAAATCTAAAAAAATTGTAAATTGCTTTCTAAGATTAATTTTAATTCACTTCCAAATAAATTTGAAAACTATGGAATGCAAAATTTTGTAGTAATGGTAAGTGTTGGTTGGTGGTATTGGTTTCTGAATCAGGTTTATTCCAAACAATATTCCATTCAACATATATGATTCACAAAGTTTGAAAACCTCCTGGTATCGAGCATCGCGGAAGCAAGAAATACATGTAGAGCAAGTAGAAATTTGACTGATCGCATTTTAATAACTTTGCATACTGATGAACTTTTAGACTTCTTCTTTACCACCCTTAAACTTCACCAAGGTAAATTGTCTGCATTTAACGCATTGTGTACTTCAGTCAAATGCTTAACTTATTTTTAAGGGGTACCTTGTCTGTTTTGTATTGCTCTTTACTTCTTTTATATTTTAGGAAACAGATTTTTGCCACCTTTCTTTTTATTTGTTGAATTACTTTTGAGAGTAGTCTATTAGTGCTTTATCCTCCAAAACAGTTAGATCACGTTAATTTTAAGGGTTTAGTACGGTACACGTTACCAATTCCTTTAAGAACAAATACACCCATAAATAATTTCGATTACAATTCGATAAGTATGTTGCTAGTATCCAATGTCCAGATAATTTACAAAACAAGTTCAAGAGATTTACGAAAGAAAAATCAACTTTGTATTCCTAGATTTGGCGCAAACCATCAAACAGATTACAAAGATCCATTCAAAATAGAGGATTTTAAAGTATGGAGCGATATACACAATGAAAATAAGATAGTTTTTCAACTTTTAAAAGAATCCATCCAACAGACTTAATTTTGCAAGTGACACGATTTCTGGAAAAAAAAACTTTCGTTTTTTTTTTAGTAGCACCATATTAAAGTTTATATGAAATTGCGTAAAAATCAGGTCTGTAAAATTAAACGTTAACTCTCAACGTAAACCACAAGCTAATAGTTATTTAGTCCAAGGCAAGACAATTAACCTAACTAGCACCCAAACAACACTTAGGTGGTTGCTTGACTCGAAGACCGGCAGGTCGCTTCGCAACCCTCTTGGTATACACCCAGTAGCTTAATCACTCTTTTCGTTTATTTGTTCTTTATTTTATTTTGACAAAAATAAATTATGATTGATATCGCGTCATTAAAGTTCACTGAAAATATACAGGGTGTCTCAAAAGCAACTATACACTTTCAATTTTGATTTGCTTAACCGGTACTCATCGTAGCTCGTTCATTTCTTCAGAAAGCATAGAGTGAATAAGTAGTAAAATTTAGGTGCTGTTTGCATTTTTCTTCAACCCACAGAATGATAAGGAAATTAACCCAAGAAATGAGGTGCAAAATTGCTGTTTGGCAAGAAACATATGGATCAGTACGGCAAACTCAGCGCCTCTTTAACAGGAAATTTTAACAGGAAGTTTAAGTTTTTCCTCCCAGAGCTGAGGAATAATGCTTTGGTTAAAAAATTTTCAGCAAGATGGAGCTTCTGCACATTAAGTCAGGAAAGTAAGAGATTACTTAAATCAGTTGTTTCCCAATAGGTGGATTGGGCGCTGACGTCCTCTGAAATGGGCGGCTCGTTCACCTGATCTAACCCCAAGCGACTTTTTTCTTTTGGGTTTCCTTAAGAGTAAAGTTTACTCCACACGGCCTCAAAACCTTGAAGAGGTGGAACAAAAAATTAGAGTATCATGTGAACCCGTTACACAAGATTTATTGCAAAGTGTCGGGCAAAAATGCGTCAAAGAGTGGCTGAAATGTTTCAAAATTTGTGGTACCTGGGGTCTAATATCCTTCCAATAAGTAAATTTAACGAGTTATTAGGATAGTAATCTGTTTCAAGTAGTTTATAGAATATTTTTGTAAACTTTTGACAAATTTGAATAAGCCATTAGATTGTTATTCAAACTTTAAAGTGTGTACTTACTTTTGAGACACCCTGTAGTATGATCAGTCATCACTCATGTCCAGGCGCGTAGCCAGAAATTCGCAATGGGGGGGGGCTGTTTGGGGTGTCTGGGGGCGGAGCCCCCAGCCGCTGGAGGCCAACGGGAGTCTGGGGGCGAAGCCCCCAGCCGCCGGAGGCTGGGGGTTTGGGGGCAAAGCCCCCAGCCGCCGGAGGCACGGGGGTCTGGGGTGGAGCCCCCAGCGCTCGAAAATTTTGCATTTTTTTGCAAAAATAACCTTATTTTAAGGCTATTTTGATTAAAAAATAATGATTTTAAAACGTGGCTTAGAAATTGGCAGTGCAAACAAGTTTAAACTGGAAACATAAATGGGCTATTTGGGAGGTGGCTAATGGTAAAATGTAGTTTTCTTGTTTAGATGCTGGTAAATTATAAAATCGAATACTTCAATAAAACTCACGCGGAGTAATCTATTTGGTATACAGTTTATAGAGAAAAATAATTGGGGGAAGGGCTAATGAAAAAAGATTTTAGAGAAATGATTGGTAATTAACAAATGCTGAATAGCCCCCCCCCCCCTATTCCTTAGTTTATAGTATATTTGTTGATGATACCCATGTTCAGCATTTTTACGCTAGCGATCAAATTTAATTGCTTAATTCTTACCATTTATCAAAGGTTTCATTTATTTGATGGTATTATTTTTGACAAATTAGCCCCCCCCTTTGGACATATGTTTCAAAAATGTTTTAAATCACTATCGAGTCCACTCCAGTGCATAAAACAGTCTCAAAGTGCTAAAAATGTAGTGTTTTTCCCATTCTGCATTTTGGTCGACATGTCAATGGGCGGGGGGGCTATAGCCCCCCCGCCCCCCCTGGCTACGCTACTGGCTAAAAACGTGGTATTTTCCTTATCCTGCATTTTGTTTGGCAGTTCATTAGCCCCCCCCTAAATAAATCTTTCAAACTATGCTTTAAAGAATATTTTAGTCTAATCCAGTGCAAAAGACAGTCTTAGAAGTGCTAAAAACGTGGTATTTTCCTTATTTTGCATTTTGGTCGGCAGTTTATTAGCCCCCCCCCCCCCCTAAATAAACGTTTCAAACTATGCTTTAAAGCATTTTTTAGTCTAATCCAGTGCAAAAGCGAGTCTTAGAAGTGCTAATAACATGATATTTTCCTTATTCTGCATTTTGGTCGGCAGGCCAATGGGGGGGCTATAGCCCCCCCCCCCCCTGGCTACGCTACTGCTCATGTCGCTTTGCGTTATGGCTTGGTCTTTAGTTTCTCCAATTTATATTACACTCTACAAAACGTATAACCCGAGTCTGTATTTTGAATAAGAAAGCTTCTTTTATATGCATATTGTAATGATTACTCAATTATTTATAAGCATTGAAAAAAATTACAGGAAAATTTACGTTCAATCAATCAATAATTCCAAACCAAGCCGCTAATTTCAGCAGCGTGCCTGAGATAGCTACTTTGCCAAATCTGAAGTCTTGTCAGTATGGCCAGTAGGGCCAAAATGACGATTATTACAGAAAGTTCTCTTTGTTAGTGTTTGGTAAACTTTTTCGTTTTTTTGTTTCTTTATTAGTTTTTCATTTTCTGTTCTAATTACAGTATATATCTAGCAATGCTCGAGCGTGACTGAGCAGTCAAGTGGTCGAATTTCCCACTAAAAATTCTAGAAATCCTTAATTTAGTTATGACGTTTTAACGTTGTCCAGAAGTGCTGATGAGAGGGTGACGGACAGAGTTTACTTTCCCCTTTGGAAAAACTTTGATTACAGAGATAAAACTTTCAAAAGACACATCTTTACCGATTAAATCATGAATGATTAATTAAATTTTTGTTTTTCTCATCCATTTTTGTCAAATTAAGCTAAACCATTTAAACCTTAACAAACTGAAAGCTTTACTAAATGAAACAAAACTAACTGAAATCTTACCAAATAAAATTACAGACTACTTTTAGCCAATAATCAATGGTCGAGTGGATAGAGCGTCTGCTACTGAAACGGTGTAGACTTTGGTTCGATTTTTGGTCGGGTTATACAAAGACTTTAAAAATGTACATTCACAACTTCTTTGCTTGACGTTCAGCTATAAAAAAGAACAGTGTGAAGCCTCCACCGAGTGTATTAGACAGGTGAGCAGGTGGCAGCTTGACTTAAAGACCGAAAGTTTCCTTCGCAGTCTTTGTGGTCAAGGCAACTTGATAAATGTAATTATAATTAAAGTTATCACACCTGACCTTACTAATTTATTGTTTTCTACTGCTATTAATTCAAACTATGCTAGCAAACCTCAAAGTAAATAAAACGCTATCATATAGCCACACCTTCCTCAAAGCTAACCTAAAATCGCAAAGCATAGGTAAGACTGAACAGTTTAGACATTACAGGAAACTATTAGATCCAGTAAATCAGCAAACTTATATTGTTATGTTACAATAAACTCAAGAACAATGCATAGAAACTTGCAATGCTGTAAACAACGTTTGAACTGCAATATGTACAAGAAAACCCAAGGGAAACCTAGCAAGGCAAAAATCAATGCAAAATTGGCATTTTCTAGCTGCTTCTACAGTGCTATTCAGTAGTGAAGGCTAACTCGTCCAATTTGTGATTTTGCACAAAACCTATGCGCTTCCACCACAGGTATTGGTTTTTCGATTTCTCGAAAATTAACAATGTTAAATGAGACAATTCTTTTCAGATAAATAATGATAACTCAATCATTTTCAAACATAGTGATAACTCAATTATCTGCAAGCATAAAAGAGAATCACTTGAAAAACTGAAGGTCGATCAATTATTGTATCGGCGTTACCAGTGCAGCTGATGCACGTTAAAGTTTGGTGAAACTCCTATCTTTGGCATGCTATTGAAATTTACTGTTTGGTTTAGATTTATTGGGTGATTGCCAGTTTCGCACGGTTTTTATTTTTTGATAGAAACTAAAGCTAAAAGACGTGGCGCCTACCGACAACCTAATTATTTTGAAAAATTGTTGATCTGTTATCAGTTATTACTTACTTGCTTGTGAGTAGTTTATTTACTTGTGGGTCGTATGCAAGTGATTGACTGACATCTGGCATTGATCGCTTCCACTCATGTGATGAACAAAGAAGGATTTGGCACAAGCGCGACATGCGAATGTGGTACTTAGGGACAGATAGAGGACCACATCATTCTTTTGTGCCCATTACATACAAGCTTCCAAAATGGCAACACGTAAACTCCAAAACCAAGCTAGGGCATCGTCTACTCTTACATTTACATTTGATTATGACTTTCAGCAAAACCGTTTTATTGGAGCTTTTTTGCTCAACTCTTTAGTAGCTAACTCGGTCTGATTTCAGCAAAACTTTTCAGCAAAACTCTTTAGTAGCAAACTCGATCTGATTTGATATGTGGTGAACAAAACTTTTAAAGATCATTGTAAATTTTACATTGGTGGTTTTTAGGATAATGCACTAAACAAAGTTTTATTTTGCGATAAAGAGAAAAGTGGTCAACGAGATTGTGCAATCTAATTAGAACGCATTTCTCGTTGTTTTGCATTGGATATTCCTTTTCAAAACCGAAAAGTTTGAAAAATTAACGATGTTTAGTTTAGATTTTATTTTAGTTTATTTAAACTAGAAAAAGTGGATACAAGGCGGTTTGAAATTAAACATAATAAAATTCTGGAAAGTGTTGTTCCATCTAGAATTAATCTGAATCAAAACCTGAATGGTTTGTTGAAGCATTTGTTGTAGTGCCTATAAAACCTAATTGGTTGCAGCTTTTACCCAAAATTGTACAAAAAATCGCTTTGGTGACGTTACGGATGGTTGCTGTCGCCTCTCAGCTAAACGCTGCGTACAATCATAACATACTAGGAAAGTAATTATGGAGTTTTGACAAATTCTTTTGAAATTAAGAGTTAATTTACTAATGTCCCTCTAGCGGAGCGTATTCGAATCTGTGCAGACGCCCTCTACAGTTCGGAACACCCTCCTCCACCTTTTCCAAGGCATATCTTTGTTGAATTATATAGATGGCCACTTCTTCTGTCGAGTTTAGCTTCAATGATATCATGCATCACGAGATCTATGTAGTTGGCATCAGTGGCGTAGCAGCCACTCGGCAGTTCAGGCTGTGTGCCAGGGGCGGCAGGCTGCAAAGGGGCGGTAAAATGACGCTTCGCATTACACACAGCAAGCAAAAAAAAAAAGTAAAACAAGAAAATGATTTACAAAGAAGCAGCCAGCTCACATTACAAAAACTTGAAGTTTGAGTTGCTTTTTGTTTGGTGTTGGATAGCAGTGCTGTACTCCTCTGTTGTTTAATTCAAAGTAACATTTGTTACGTCATAAATCCGTTGTTATAATCAACAATTCATTTTCTTTGTCTCAGCACTCAGCACTCTACAGTATAACAGTTTCTGTAGTCAGATCTCGGGTGCGGTAAAGCTGAGATATTAATGTATTTTATTTTTTTAGCGATAGGGAAAGCACTGACTTAGCTGTGGAATTGACTGCTTTAAGAGGCAGGTGCGAAGCAGTGAAACCACGTTTGATCGTAATGCAACAGCGTTTGATGTTATGCAGTGGTTAGCAAAATCATACTTACTTGATTCGACACCACATAAATGCTTGTGTCTGAAACTTTATCTCACCATTGGTGTTTCAATTGCGAGCTGTGAGAGGAGTTTCTCAAAGCTCAAAACGTATTGGTGGAAAAGTTTTCTAAGAGGAGAAAGTTTTCTTCAATAAAGTAAATTTTTGATAATACTTTGATAGTAACAAATAAGAGAACGTTTTTTTGAAAACTATAAACCTAAAGACTAAGTTTTATGTTGTTATTTTAATAGGTTAGCAAAAATTCAAATTTGTAGAACCTAATCAAATAAAACTTCAAATACGTGAAAAATTTACTAAAGTTTATTTTTGCAACACTAGGTTGAAAATTTGAGAAGGGCTAAAACAAGGGTCATAGTCAAGAGATTTCCGAACAGAGAGGGCTCAAACTGCTAGATTTGATAATTTTTTTATCTCAAATAAATCATTGTTGCGCAACAAAATAATCAAAACCAAACAAAATTATACGCCATTTTTGTCATTTGTTGCTCGACTGGTGCAATCGATCATGCTATTGGTATCACTAACGTTTTGACATCCTAGTGGTATCTCTTACTGCCCGAGTGATGAGAAAATTATTATAATGATTAGCCTTACGAATATCCAAACTATTTAGTCACCAAGTAAGTAAGTAAATTTTATTTTTGGACTCAGTTACATACGATCAAAATAAATAAAATAAAAGAGTACAAATAACATATCAAAAATCATATAAATAAACGTATCGTATACAATTACTGAGTCCAAGGAGCGCCGAACAACCCTGAGGTACACTAGTCAAGGCGCTCCTTGTTCTCCTCATTTCTACTGCAACCTAAAGGCATTAATTATTGAGCAAAAAATTATGTATATAAAAAGAAAAACAGAAAAGGAAAACAAATTAAAAAACCAACATGAAATAATCACAAAGTATTTGAAGTACACATTAAGACTTAAAAAAAAAAGAATGCACACACATCAAAAATCTCATAGTTGAAGAGGATTCAATTAATTTGATTACAGTACCAGAAGAATCAAAACCAAGTCAATAATGTGATGCAATTTTTTGTTTAAAACATTTTTTTGAAGGAATTAAACGTTTTATGTTTAATGTCTTCATCGATTTCATTCCAAAATTCGGCGCCTCGAAATTTTAATTTTTTTTGATCTGCAGTTTTGGAAACGCGAGGTAAAAAATAGTTCAAGTTAGTAAGTTTTTTGTTTGATGAGAGTGTACTAATTCAATTTTATTAAATCGTAGTTGAAACAAAAGTGGCAATTTATTATTACAAATTTTATGCATAAACTTAACAAGTTCCTAATGGTAGATGTCATTCAATTTCGGATAATTTAATTTTTTATATAAATGAGTAACATGAGAAAACTTTTTGTTCCAAGTTATAGTACGCACAATGTTGTTCATTCTCACGTTTATTTCATGCAATTGGTTTTGAGTTGCTGTGCCCCAGACAATGATACCATATTTTAGAATACTGTACACAAAACTATAGTACAGCATGTTCAAAGTATGTTCAGTTACATAGTCGCGAATTTGACACAACATTGCATTGTGCTTAGCCAATTGTAAAGACAGTTTATTAATATGAACAGACCAAGTCAGTTTTTCATCAATGTAAACACCCAGGTACTTTACAAAATCACTACGTCTAAGTACCTTTTCATTCATGACTACCGTGAATTTGGTTTTAATTGATTGGTAAGGATGTTTATTGCATAACAAATAGATCGTTTTTGAATAATTTAAGGATAATTTATTTCTTCTGAGCCAAATATCGATACTTTGAAGCTGTGTATTTACCTTGGTTTCAAGACTCACCAAACTTTTATCTGATAGTGCCAAATAAGTATCGTCAGCGAATAGCGTAGTGGAAAATTCTGAAACTTGAGGAAGGTCATTTACATATAGCATAAAAAGTAGAGGACCAAGCGATGATCCTTGTGAAACACCGCAGTCTATTTTTAGCTGCTTGGATTTACTGTTACCAATTTTGGTATATTGTACTCCATTAGTTAGGTAACTTTTCAGTAATTCTAGAGCATTTCCTCGAAATCCATAAAGTTTTTCTAGCTTGCATAATAATATGTCGTGTTGGACAGAATCAAACGTTTTACTTACGTCTAAAAAAATACAGCAACTATATTTTCCTTCATTAACATTATTTAATAATTCGTCATAAATGTTGCATATTGCCAAAAAAGTAGAATAATTTTTTCTAAACCTAAATTGTCTTTCGCTAAATAAGTTAAATTCTAACAGGTAGGAATATATACGACTATGTAGCAATTTTTCAAATATTTTATTAAACTGAGAAAGAAGTGATATTGGTCTATAGTTTGTCAGTTTGTCTTTTTGCCCTTTTTTAAAAATTGGAATTACTTCAGCTACTTTCATCAAATCTGGATATGTACCAGTACGCAAGCATAAGTTGAACAATTTACTTAGGAAAAAGGAAATAACAGGATTAGCGAGTTTTATGATTTTGGTCTCAATATCTAAAGTCCTTGTAGCTTTCCTATTTTTGAGTTCTTTAATTAAGTTGAACACTTCTTGTTAACAGCTAGGTAAGAGAAAAATAGAATCGTCACTGACATCAGTAGATTTTTGAGAGGCAAATTTTTTGACACAGTTTGATGTACCACCCCATCGTGAGATCCCTCAAATGGACTTCCCCGAAAACATTTTGTTAAACGGCTTAACCTAGAGCGATAGTTTTTTGTTTTTGTTTTTGATATCAGTAGATATTTGAAACGAACATATTTTGAATAGTTTGGTGATACGACCCTTTTGGAAACCCCTCATATGAGCCTCCCAAAAATCAATATTTAACTTGCGTCGATCGTTTAATGGGCTTACTTCTTGTTAGCTGCCATTTGTTTTGTCCTTGATTTTTTAAAAATGTTGGGACCATCGATGTCAATTTTAGCGTTCATGTTTGAAACACTGTTTAATTCCTATTGCTCTGTCTGCTTAAATTAAGGCTTTTTTCCTGCTTTTGCAGCATCGTAAATTTGCAAAAGCTTTTTTCAAGTTGAACAACTGCCAACAAATTTTTCAATTGCTTGCGCAGAGCCACAGATTAGTTGCAATCTTGCTACCAAACACAAGAAAATCACTAAAACTTTATCGGTTTGAATCAGCGCAAAATATATTAAGTTTCTTTCATTGATTTGAATTTTTTGCGTTTTATATAGTTTATTTTGCTACCGAGGCTGGCATTTTTTTAAAATTTGTTCTTAAATTTTGAGCAAAAATGAGCCTCGTGTTCTTAACCCATTCATGCCTACAGTACCCTATTAGGGTGTCATTCTAAAATTGCATTATCTAATGATTTAACTCTGGAAAGTGCTACTTGTTTACATAGCTATGGAGTTTAGATAGCTGAATTACTGCTTGCCACGTGCTGGTTCGAAATTTTGCTCAGTTTTTGTTTTAGAGACAGTTAACTTACAGAAGATGGAAAAATGAGTAGTAGCAATTCTCGAAAAGATAGATAAGTAATTATTTTAGTTAAATTTAAATAAAAAACATAATTTTTAGTTTAGTCGTGTAGAATAATCATTGTAGATACTTAAGTAACGATAAAATAGTAAAAATTGGTTTAGCGAAAGTAAATATGGTAATATTGCTTTGATACCCTATTAGGGTATCGTAGGCACGAAAGCCTATGTTAACATTTTTGGTGTGGTATGTAATTTTGATGGTTGTTCTTACAGAAATGAGTTGATAAACTTAACTTGAATAATTGTTTGGTGTCATAACTACATTAAGGAATGTTCCAATACCATGTAATGGTGTGTTGTTGTGGAGGGTCTCGTAATGACGTCATAATCGCATGGAGGCTAACACGAAATATAACATTGTTTTTACGTAAATGGTTTGATAAAAGTTTCCGGTGTCACAATTGGATTAGAGAACACTCCAATATCACAATTATGATGGGGTGTAGGGGGTCACGATGATGATATAGTCGTATAGAATGGGGTTAATCAAAAACGTCATGATACATGTCATAAAAGGATATATGTCTAAAATTACTCAAAAGCTTATAAGGTATTGGAATACTCCTTAATGAATCATTATTGATGCAAGATATTTGAAACCATTTTTGGAATTATAGCCTACAGTAATAGAGTTCAATTTCCATTATCAGATATCTCTAGATGTCTCTTGATGAAAGATGCAGAATCAGCTGCTGATGATTTTTGGACTTCACTTACTTATTCATTTGTTTGTTTTTTTTTTGCTAGATTTTCATAGAGGCAAATATTTTTAACTGCGGTAGGTGACCATTTACATCCAAATAATTTGTTATCATTCGCATAATTATACGTTGCAAGCTTTCCAATTTTCGTTTTCCTGATAACAAACTAAAACTACATTGATGTTTTTCACTTTCTGTACAAGAGCATGAGCTTTAGCAAAAGAAATAATGACTTACAATCAAACAACTTTCCGAATTTTCTCAAAGGAGCAAAAATTGAGGCGAATTCTTATTATCTTAAGCCATTGACTGAGGCCAAAACTTCAGCTATCCAAAAATGTATAATTTTTCCATAATTGACGTTTAATGGAAAAAAAGTTAAAAAAATTAAGTATTTTATTGTGACGTCAAAAATTAAATTATGACGTCACATTATGATTCTTATCACTGCCCTGCCCTATCAAAATTATTGCATGCACCATTATAGTTTATGTGAATTCAGTTGTATTTTGACTATTTGAATTTCTTAATTGATAAAGTTTATATGATGCCATTCGTGCCTACAATACCCTAATAGGGTACCAATATACTTTTCAATAAACAAACAAAGATATACAATTTTTCGATTTTTTTCATCTGTAATGTGTTCAGTAGGGCAGACTAAAATATTTTAGATCAAAAATGTTCAAAAAGCAAAATTTGGGATTTAATGGGTTAAAAGATAGTTAAAAAGAGTGCATTGCTATTTTTGTCAATAAGCGCTACTCAATATTTTTTTAGTAGCCGAAACACCAAATGGTTCTCAGTACAATTCGATTTCTTCTTAGTAATCTGATAACAATTCTAATTAATTGTCAGCAAAAATTTGCTTTAGTTAGAAGTTTTCAACATTTCGCCATTAAAATTCTGAACCAAAAAAGACTTCTCGTGCGCTAAAAGACTTCGAGTGCTTCGAAATCTTTGTTAAGTTGGCGAGGAAAATGTGACGTTTTGTTTACACGAGTTATATCTCGCAATTGATCCAAGCAACTTAGCGAGCGAAAATGCCTTTTCGAGCTCCCAGAGTTTCAGATGCACGTGTAAAAATAACCTCTTGCTTTTAGCGAGTATTTCGTTCCGAGGCGCCTCTTAAAAATCCTCCTTATTAATGCAAACGAAGAAATCTATGCCATGTGGGCCCTGGTCTGCTATTTTATTTTTGATTTTACGTGCTAAATTAACACTTTTTCAAAAAACTAAAGCTTTTTCATCATAGTTTCTTGGAGGCGGTTAGTGGCGCTATAATTTCTAACATTTTCGGATACTTTTTTTAACAAAAATGGACCAAAGTATTTTGTATTTTGAGATGATGCGTTGCGCTGAAAACTGACATTATTTGGTTAGAAAATACTGAAAATATCGTAATAAACCTTCCCAATCGCTGAGAATTATAGCTGCGTTGCAGTTCTAGACAAATAAGTTATTGGTATTGCCCCGGCCAACAGTATCGACAAAAATTGGTTTTGTATCGTCCAAAGTGAAGCGTTTTTTTTTTAATTTTTATTGCACTTTTCTGTCAAATTTAGCTGAAGACCACCAAAATGAACGATAAAAAACTGCTACGTATTTTTTAGTCAAGTTTTCACCAGCTTTCTGCGTCTTCGCCAAAGTTGCGTTGTTTATGTATATGGGTTGTATATAAAAATACATGCATTCCAGTTCGTCAAATTCGCCATTGTCTAATTTATCACTTTGCCCAATTTGTCACCTCTTTACTGTACATCCCCGAGAATCTTTATGTTTGGCTTATTCGTCGTTTGCAAATTCAATTCAATGTTCAAATGATATTCATAACTTTGTATATAAGTGCAGGATGGATTGATTCACACAGTCTTAATGGTTAGCTCAACACGCGTCAGAGTTTAAACAAAGAATCCATATTGGGTTAATAATCTACAGGAAAATCTTGCTGCAACAACACAAAAATATAAAGTGCCAGCCGCGTTTTAATTACAGAACATTAACTACCAGCTACGAGTCCCGAAGAGTTTAACCGGAGTACAGCAGTAATTAAAGAAATTAAGTCAAAAAAAAGCAACTACAGTTTGAAGAGTTAAGATCAAGAGTTACGGTATATTGCGCTTTCTGCGTTTCATTTCAAGATTATTGTCAGAGCGAAGTTACAGAAAATCAATGTCAGATAAACAATCAAAATCAGATAAAAGATCTAAGCTTATATCGCTTTATGTTCAGCAATAAACATGCATTATTTTCAACAATATACGTAACAAACCTCGTTAACAGCAAAATAAAGGCCTAGTAACCAAACCGCTATGAAGTTTTCCCTGTTAGCATAATTCTTTAATCGTCTAATTTGTTGCTTTTTTCTAATACCCTTGAGGCGACTAATTAGGCATATTCTAGTGTATTATATTTTATTTACCTTGAAAATTTTATTTGTCTAACTTAAGTGGTTAAAGTTTTTGAAAGATTTGTTAAAAAGAACTTACCAATTTTTGCACCTGAAATTATTCGTATTTTATTTACCTATTTTGATTTTATCTTTTTTATATTTACCTATTCTGAAAGTTTCATGAATATAGCTTGATTGGTTGAAAAGTTTGAAATTGGAGGACCAATTGAGGAACCTCCCATTTTGGTACCCCTAAATACATTACGTAACTTTCTGTTGTATCTACTTTATCTTTCTTTTATGATTACCTATTTTGAAAATTTCAAGTGTCTAGCTTGAATGGTTCAAAAGTTTGAATTTTGAAGAACACAGTAGACTCTCTGCACATAAAACCGCTAGAATTAAGGATTTGTCTCAAGCGTGAGAAAATCGGAGACGGAAATATTTTTTTTCAATCTGACGAAACATAAATCGCTCTGATTACGCGAGTTTGGATTCTGTTTATTAAGAGTTTTGACAACAAAAGTACTTTAGTTCGTCGGTCCAAAAACTTGACAGGAATGCTGAGTTACCCAAAAGCTTGTTTCGCTATTATTGTATGAAAATAAGCATCACAAAAAGTGCTTTCAGAATAAAATTGATACTCTTAAGCACTAACGCTGTTTTATCGTAATGAAAACCGTATACAATTAAATCTTCGTCTATGTTGTTGGTGGAAGCATTTTTTCATGCGCATTTTGCGAGTTAGCATTCGAAATTTGCACACTTTTGTAGAGTATCCAATATTTTTCGAGTAAAAACAAACAAAACTAAAATGTTTACAACAACCCCCATACGGTGTTACTGTTATTGACTAAGGTGCAACTTAGGATTTTGCGAAGGAAAGAACTTGAACCCAAATTTTGCAGTTTGAAAAATGAATCCAGCGAGCGGCACTTTGAAAGAACTGATGTATCATAAGCGTTTTACCAGCGGAGGTGTGGGAAGCCTTAGCTAGTAATCATTTTAGCTGGAGCAAGAGCCGGAAAAAGATTTACAACTCCAGATCTGACTTTACCAAAACAAAAAATCTTTTCAAAGCCAAGCAAAAGCCCATACTTGTTTAATACCCAAATAGTAATACCCTAACTTGAATATTGAAACAAACCTTTCTGACTTTTTTGCGGCTAGCAAATGACAATGATGCGGAGCCATACTTTAAAAAATAGACGCTCAGAGCAAGAGCAATAGGCGTAAAGAACAAAAGCACCAGAGCTGGATGCCTTTTCGCAATAGCTGGGCAGCTCAGGTCTGAAAGGCAAGTACGCAGTTCTCAGACGCAAGAATGCTATCTACCTTTCAAAATGATAGGTGGGGACGTCAGTTTTAACATTTATATTGCTGCATAACAAATTAGGTAACGTAGCAATGCTAAATATCAATTTCGAATTTCTTCGGCAAACAAACATAACATATACCGTATTCGGCTGTGTCAGACACAAACTGGTTCGTAATAACAAAAACATACAAACAAGTTTATCAGGCACAACCCAGAGCATTAATAAAAATGCGAATTCAGCCAAATTGTAATTCAGAATAAATGCACCAAAAAGTCAGAACTCAGAAAACATATTTACAGTACTTGTTCTTTCTGACATCTCCAGCCGAAGAAACTCAATGATCAGTGACGGAACAAATTATAACATTTATTTACAATCAAATTTAGAAACCCTTATCAATTTGTTTTTCATGTAGAAAATTGTTGATGGTAAATCTTCTGAAACAGTGCTCGATGATATTCAACAGTAAAATCAGAGCAAAATACATCTATGAAAATCAAAGTAAAGGGATAAAATGTTACAGTCTGTTTCATCCTAAAGACTCCCCAGGTGCTGATGTAATTTTATTGAAATAGATATTTACTGAAGCTGCGAAACACTACATTTAGGGTATGTTTAGCAGAAACATCATCTAAAGCAAAATATTTTGCTACTATGTTCCAAACAATCTTCAAGCAAGTTGGTCAGCATTGCATAATGCATATACTTCGGAAAATATTGCATGCTTACCAGTAACACCATCCAGACATACAACCATGCCAGAGGAGAGTGTTTTTTTCCTGTGCAGAAAAGTATGCTTTTGGCGACATGTATGAGCGACAGCATATTACAGGCATGGATATGGAGAAGTTGCCAACTTGCGACTTAGGCTATTCAACCAGTTTGCATTGATTTACACAAACCGTTGTTGTCAAAAAAATTACTTGCGTATTAGATATCTTTCACTTTTGGCTCAAACTATTTAGTTGATTTTAGATATCTTATTCCGGATAATATGGAATAGCACCACTTAGCAGAACCAGAGCCTTTGTAATTTTTTTTAATAACTAGCCAAATCAACACCTTTTGAATGATATTTCGGACATAGTTGGAGCCATTTAAATAGGCTAACCAAATTGATACTATTTGAAGGCAAAGTGATTTAAGTGGTTAAAAATTTTCAAAGACCCGTTTGAGGATAAACCCCCCATTGTGATATCCTCAAATTTTGTCATATTTTATCTTTTCTTTATATTTACCTACTCTGAAAGTTTCGCCTGTCTGGCTTGAATGATTAAAAAGTTTGAATTTTGGAGGACCCAATTGAAAGACTCCCCATTTTGGTACATCAAATTTCTGTTGTATTTATCTGTACTAAAAGTTTCATGTATCGAGCTTTAGTGGATAAAAATTTTTAACTTGGCAGCCCTGTTTGGATAGGACATCCTGTTATGAACTCTATAAAATTCACAGCAATTTACAAGTATTATTTAACTAACAATTGTAACTTACTACTGTTAAACAAAATATGGATAAAAATCAATTGCATAATACCTATTACAGATAAATACCTATTACATAAAGACTGACCTATTACATAAATACCTATTACATAAAGACTGATACCTATTACAGCTAGAATACAGAACATTACTGAAATTGCTTGCAAACGCTCTGTGCAAATTAAAACAGAAAAGCAAAAACTCATTTTCATTGAAGTATAGCACTGCACCTGACAACCAGCGTTACTAATCTGCGTGCGACACAATATTCTGGACGGATCAACGTTTACTGCTGTAACCAAACATACATCATTTCTATTTGGGGAAACTCTGAAGTTAAACTGGAATAAACTTTTATTTTCATGAATGATAAAGTGAACTCCTTTGTGGAGTTTTATAAAGTCATGTACCAAAATAATGTCTGCACAGAGTTTATCCATGACCTCCAGTAAAAATTGTTCGTATTTCTCACGACCCTCAACACGTAAATTTACTTCAATTTGTCCACGGATTTGGTCTTTTTTGGGATGTTGACGCCATTGCAGTGCCGTCGCCAGAGCAAATGAAGTGAGGGGGCACTAGCCAAAAGTGGGGCGACACTAAAATTTGCATATAAAAACTGATTTTCAGATCGTACGGCTACAATTATGCACAATTCTAAAATAAAGTCGGCGGCGTTTCTTAGCTCGTTTCGTCTGCGGCCCATAATCGCTTGAAAAATCTATCTACAGCAATGAACTCAACCACACGTGCAACTAAGATTTTGCAAAGAGGAGCGAACCAAAAGTAAATTTTTTTTGCACAAAAACTGCCTGATTTAGCCCCCGTACTGAACAAATTAATGCAACTCAAGCGTGTGACAGATGGGACATAGTCAGTAAATATTTAGTGGCTGTAAACGGGGCCTGGGACTGAACCCGAGCCGCTGGGCAATTTTTGTGATTTTGCAGCAAAAAAATAGCGATTTTAACTCTATAAATAACATTTCGCACTTTTTGAAGCCATATGAATAACTCAATTGCTAAAATTCTAAAGTTATGTCAAAGAACTAAATTGCTTAGCACCTTCAATCCCCCCTTCTTACTTCAGGTCAAGTCTAAAATACGTTTAAACGCTCGCATTCTAAGATTAAATTTTCTAAATGACTTGGCTAAGAGGGCTTAAGCCCCTTCACCCTGGTTGCGCCACTGACTGCGACCTCAAAATCTTGAGTGTGCTCTAAAAATCAAAACAGCAGGTCTTTGAAAAAATATGTATCACGTATTGTTTCATGTCATAATTTACTAGCGAAGTACCAGTTACGATTCTGTAGGCTTACATCTCTCTTTTGCGACACATCCGTAAAGGCGTGTTAATAAGACGAAATATTGCGTCAGATTTATGTGACACAGCAGTTGGTTGCTAGCAATTTCGCTAAAAATCGAGAAAACGTCAAAGGAGAATTATGTTTGAACGTAATTATTCCTTTTCCGCATTGTATGGTGCTTGTCATTGAGTGATGTTCCAAAAACAGTATGTTAAGTAAATCTAAATGGGGGGGGGCAAAAGCATCCGTTAGGGGGGGCATGGCCCCCTTTCCCCCTCCCCCCCGTCGCAATGGCACTGCACCATTGTGATATGGATTATCTTCTTTTAAACGGGATTTCGGTCTTTTTACAAAATTCTGTGTCAATGAAACTTGCCGAAGATCCCGAATCTATTAACGCTTTTGCAAACTGACCGTTGATGAATGCCGTTATTAATGAAAGCTGAAGACAGCCAGGCGCACTTGCCGTAATGGAAGAAAGATGAAGAGAATTATCTTTAATTGCTGAAGAAGTGGTGTTGTTGCCTTAAAACGGTTAATATTTTTGGCGATACACTGCAAAACGATTAAATACCTTACTTGCAAAACAATTTCAAATACCTCGCTGCAAAACAATTAAATACCAACATTGCGTGACTGCGGCAGTTGCGGGGTTGACATACTTTGTTGATTGTTCCAGTGCACAACCTAGAGACAAAGCGAGATCGCGTGCTCTGTCTTTATTTTCGAGCAGTCTTTACCGAAAGGTTGCACAGCAGAGGCCATTTATAAACGAGTCTGGGATCATTTCTTTTCAATATTGCTCTTCAGTTACTGCATCAAATTTGCAATCCTTCACAAGTTCTCGAAGTGCTCGCAGAAATTTGGAAAGATTTTCTTCCGGTTTTTGATCCCGCGTTGCTAAAATATGCCTTGCAAAAACAACGCACTTCTGCTTCATGAAAGCTGTCTTCAACGGGGCGATGGCTGTTACATAACATATCCCGTTTCTTCAACCAACGGAAAACCATTTGGTGCCAGATGATTGACTAACAACCCATACAAATTGAAAGCATCTCCAGCTGCTTCAGGTTGAGCATCCCTCGCAGCTTGACGAATCCTCTGAAATGTCTGAAGCCAGTGCTTAAAAATAAGCCCGGCTTCTGGCGCATGTGGCTCGACTTCTAGCTTCCCTGATTTCAACAACTTATCCATAGAAAAGTTAGTTAAATAAATTGTTATGAACTCTATAAACTTTACAGCAGTTTACAACCTTTATTTAATTAACAATTGCAGCTTGCATCTGTTAAGCATAAAATATCGATGAGAATAAATAACATAACAAAAAAGCTGATATCTCTTACAGGTAGAATACCTTACGTTACTGAAACTGCTTGCAAACGCTCTGCGCAAATTAAAACAGAAAAGCTTATAGTAAGGCAAGAAATCATTGCATATAAGTATAGCACTGCACCTTTCAACCACCGTTACAAACGTGCGTGCGACACGGTTACGTAATCATCACACCACCCATTGTGGTGACCCCAAATTTTGTTAAAGTTATCTTTCCTTCATACTTGCCTAATCTGAAAATTTTATGAATCTACCTGAAGCAATTAAAAGTTTAAGGTTTGGCATCTTTGTTTGAGGGAAACCCTTTATTTTGGTACCACAAAATTTTGTCATATTTTATATTCCACATGCATTTGACTATCTTGAAGATTTAATGTGTCTAGCGTGAGAGGTTAAAAAGTTTGAGTCTTGGCGGCCCTGCTTGTGGGGGACCCCCATTTAGGTGTTTCTAAATCTTGCCATATCTTATCTTTTGCTTATATTTATCTATTCTAAAAGGTTCATCTGTCCAAGGTAAGTGGTAAAACAGTTTGAATTTTGGCGGCTCCAATTGAGCGGGACTCCGTCTTTTTGGTAACCCCAAATGTTCTTAAAATTTGTCTTTTCATGTTTGCCTACACTGAAAATTTCATACCTCTAGCTTAAGTGCTTGAAAAGTTTAAATTTTGGCGGCCCCAATCGAGGAGGACACCCCCATTCGAAAACCTCAAATTTTCTCCTATTTTATCTTTCCTTTAAATTTAGTTACTCTAAAAATTTCATATGTTTTGCTTAAAAAGTGAAAAAGTTTGAATTTTCGAGGGCCAGTTTTGGGAGACCTCCATCGTGGCCTCTCCCTTTTTTGGTAAGTTTAATTTACTTATGATGTCAAACCTTCTCAAAATTTGATCCATCTAGCTCTTATAATTAGAAAGTTCAAAATTTTGGGGGACCCATTTGTTGCGAATCACCCCAACGTGGCACTCCCGATTTCAGGCGAACACTAGTCCTCCCTGATAACTTCAATCGCTCAAAGTTTGAACACTGTAGATTTAGCGGTTTAAAAGTAGATAGTTTGGGAAGAAAAAGAACATAAAGTAAGAAAAAAGATAAACCAAGAAAAAAGGTATTCAAGTTATGGTAAATGAACATAAGCAAACGAAAGGTCGTTGATAATGTATTCAAAAATCACGAACTACTTTTCATCAATGTCGGTACTTATAGAGTGAGATTGATAAGTGGCGATAATAATGAAAAAATTCTTTAACTTTTTATCAATTTTCGGCCTTTAAAATTCAGGCCATGTTACCGGGCGCCCCCAAACTCGGTTCGCGTAGAGCCTTTATAAGCACACATATTGTTTCTAAATTTCAGCTTTGTAGATCAAGTGGTTTTTGCGTTACTAGCGAATTAATAAAATTTCGACCAAAAATCGACGTTTTTTTTTTTTTTTTTTGTGAGTACTAATTCACGATCATGTGACCTACGATCCCCCAAATTTGTAGTATTAGGTGTGGTAGTTTTGCGTAATCGCTCATGCGTAATGACGTCATGTGATTTATTGCGCAATGTATCTGATCGCTGCTCTCTTCTCGTCATTCTAATAGAACCACGCTGTAGTAAACAGTCATCTTGGTTATTTGAGATAACGCGACATGGTGTCAGAAGTGTTTTGAATGTTAAGAAGCATGAAGATCAGTGTGAGCGTATTTACTGTATACCTACAATAGAAGATAGCTATAGCTATGTCGTTTTCTATTCAAGCGCCAGATCCGTTTAATTTTAACTGTCCAGAACAATGGCCGAACTGGATTAGAAGATTTGAGCGTTATCGTCTCGCTTCTAAACTTTCTGATGAGGACGAGAAAAATCAAGTAAACACGCTTATGTACCTGCTTGGCGACAAAGCGGACGATATTTTGTCGTCGTTTCAACTATCTGTCGAGCAAGCTGCGAACTACAATACAGTTAAGACTAAGTTTGATGGCTATTTTGCGATTCGAAAAAACGTCATCTATGAGCGAGCAGTATTCAACAAAAGAGTTCAACTTCCTAATGAGCCCGTAGAAGATTTCATTTTGGCATTACACTGCCTAGTTGAACACTGCAATTTTGGAGCTCTAAAAGAAGAGATGATACGAGATCGCTTAGTGGTTGGATTAGCAGACGTGGCCTTATCGGAGCGCTTGCAAATGGACCCAGATCTAACGCTGCAAAGAGCAGTTGAAAAAGCGAGAAACTCAGAGCTCGTAAAAAAGCAGCAAGGTACAATAAGAAACGCTGATAAGAACATTCACATCGAAGCCGTCGGAGAAAAAAGGAAGATCCGCCATCACAAAAAAGAAAGTCAACAAGGTTGCTCTTGGTGTGGTAGCACTACTGCCCATGATAGAAGCAAATGCCCAGCTAACAAGAGTAAGTGCCATAAATGCGGTAAATTAGGCCATTTCAAAAAAGTTTGCCGTAGTCGCGGAGTAAAAGCCGTTGAACTTGATAACAGTGACTATGTTCCTAGTTCCTCTCAACAGAGTGGCTATTTTTTGGGCACTGTATCAAGCAATTTTAATAGCACTAAGCCGATGATCGACGTTTTAGTCAATGGGGTCAACGTTAAATTCAGAGTGGATACCGGGGCAGACGTCACGGTAATACCAAATGACGTCTTCAAGTCGTTTACAAATGTAAAACTTTTGCCATCGCCACAAATTTTGACTGGCCCGGAGAGTAACTGTTTAAATGTTTCCGGAAAATTCAACGCCAAATTAAAAACGGAAGATTACTGTGCTGATCAAGACATTTACGTTGTGAAAGAACTCACCCAATCTTTGTTAGGTTGGCCAGCAATCTGTACATTACATGTTTTTGCTAATATAAATCCGATTTTTGAAAGTGCAGAATCTGTGAAATCCTTATTTCCAGAGGTGTTTTCGGGTTTGGGAAAATTAGGTGAACCCTACACTATTAAACTAAAACCAAAAACAAAGTCTTTTTGTTTGGGAACGCCGCGGAGAATTCCCTTACCACTCGAAAAAGCTGTCAAGCTAGAACTCAAAAGTATGGAAGAACAAGGCGTAATTTCTAAAGTAAATGAGCCAACTGATTGGTGTAGTGGCATGGTGGTGGTGCCGAAATCCAATGGAAAAGTAAGAATTTGTGTAGACTTTACGAAACTCAATGAAAATGTGTGTCGTGAATTACATATGCTACCCACTGTAGACGAAACTTTGTCGAAGTTGTCAGGAGCGAAGGTGTTTTCGAAACTGGACGCCAACTCTGGTTTCTGGCAAATTCCTTTGGCAGAGGAGTCGAAACATTTAACAACTTTTATTACACCAGTAGGCAGGTATTGCTTTAATCGACTACCATTCGGGATTTGTTCAGCGCCCGAACATTTTCAACGTCGCATGTCATATATTCTTGAAAATCTTTCCGGTGTTTTGTGTAATATGGATGATGTAATTGTGTTTGGAGAAACTCAAAAACAACATGACGAACGTTTAGTTGAAGTCTTGCGCAAACTTGCTCAGGCAGGTGTTACACTTAATAAGAAATGTGAATTTTCAAAATCGAGTTTAAAATATTTGGGACACATGATTTCTTCGGAAGGGATAAAAGCTGACCCAAACAAAATTTCTGCCATTAAGAACATGAGTGCTCCTACAGATGTGAGTGGTGTTAGGAGACTTTTAGGCATGGTTAATCAACTTGCAAAATTCCTTCCAAATCTAGCTGATATGACTAGCTCACTCCGAGAACTGTTAGTTAAGAAAAACTCATTTTGTTGGAGTGAAGTGCAACAAAAAGCGTTTGTTAAAATCCAAGACTGTCTGACTACTTTACCTGTGTTATCACATTACAATCCTAATTACAAAACTGTTGTAGCTAGCGATTCTTCGTCTTATGGGTTAGGAGCTGTATTGATGCAAATGATTGATGGAAAATTGAAACCGATTTGTTATGCGTCGAGATCACTCACAGCGACCGAGCAAAGATATGCTCAGATTGAAAAAGAAGCCTTAGGTATCACTTGGGCATGTGAGCGATTTCGCAATTATTTGATTGGACTGTCTTTTGTTGTTCAAACCGACCATAAACCCCTAATTACATTGTTTGGTAATAAAAACTTAGATGAACTTTCTCCGCGAATTCAAAGGTTTCGAATGAGATTAATGTGGTTTAGTTATAAAGTTGTGTATGTTCCAGGAAAGTTGCTTTCCACTGCAGATGCTCTTTCCAGATCACCTATTTGCTGTGTTGATATTTTTAACAGTGATTTGTGTTTTGAAGTTGAAAATCATGTTGACAATGTTGTAGCTTATTTACCTGCTTCAAACAATATGCTTGCAAAAATTCGTAATGAGCTCTTATCAGACCCAATTTGTTCGCTTGTGATTAAATATTGTGAAAACGAATGGCCTTCGCAATCCTGTATAGGTCATGATTTGCAGCCTTTTTACCAAGTGCGAAATGATCTTTCATATCAACGGGGTCTTTTGTTAAAAAGTGACCGTATTGTTATTCCTATTGCTTTGCAAAGAAATGTCTTGAATAACATTCATGATGGACATCAGGGCATAAGTAAATGTCGTGCCAGAGCTCGAACTATCTGGTGGCCGTATTTGAGTCGTGATATTGAATCTTTTGTGAAGTCGTGTAGTTTGTGTGCTAAATATCGTGCTAATCCTACTGAACCGTTATTGCAAACTGTTTTACCAGATCGACCTTGGCAAAAAGTTGCGTGCGATTTGTTTCATTTTAAAAATTGTGTGTATTTAGTGGTTATTGATTATTTTTCACGTTGGGTTGAATTAGCATTGCTTGATCGAAGAACAACCTCTGATGCTGTAATACCGCATTTAAAATCTATGTTTGCTAAATTTGGTATTCCTGAAGAATTTGTATCAGATGGTGGTCCTCAGTTTTCTTCGTTTACTTTTCGTAATTTTGCTAAGTGCTATGGTTTTCGCCACACGTTTAGCAGTCCTAGATATCCTCAAAGCAATGGTGAAGCCGAACGAGCTGTTCAGACCGTCAAAAGTTTATTAAAAAAGTCTGACGATCCTTATCTTGCTTTGCTAGCGTATCGTACTTCTCCACTTAAATCTGGTTATAGTCCTGCTGAATTGCTTATGGGTAGATCGTTGCGTAGTACTGTGCCTAATTTGCCTGCTACACTTGAACCTAAATGGTCATTTCTGCATGACTTTCAAAAAAAGGAGAAACAGATTAAATCACGAGAAAAGTTGAATTTTGATAAACGCCATAATGTTCGTAATTTGCCGTCTTTGAAAAATGACTCGTGTGTTTATATTGATGATGGTTATTATGAGGATTTACGAGGTCGCATAGTTGGGCCTTCTGAACAACCACGATCCTATGTTGTTGATATTTCTGGCCGTAGTCCTGTTGTGCGTAATCGTAAATTTTTGAAGCCGGGTATTGAAAATGAAGCTGAACAATCAACAGAAAATCTTAAGCCTGACAATTGTAATGTTCGTGAAATGACTGATAATGACAATGGTATTTCTAATCGCTATGTCACTCGTTCAGGCAGAATTTCAAAACCACCTGACCGTTTGCAATATGATAAGTTTTGATGCAACTCTGTTATTGTTTCTCGACCTCCTTCATAACTTCAAGGGGGGATGTAGTATTAGGTGTGGTAGTTTTGCGTAATCGCTCATGCGTAATGACGTCATGTGATTTATTGCGCAATGTATCTGATCGCTGCTCTCTTCTCGTCATTCTAATAGAACCACGCTGTAGTAAACAGTCATCTTGGTTATTTGAGATAACGCGACAAAATTGGCACGCAAGACGCTTTTATTAATTCTTATGTTGAGTCTCAACTTCAACATTCTAGATTTAACCGCTTGTTAGTTATAAGCTAATCAATTCTCATCTGTCAAACCCGCGAACAAAAGCAAATATCGTATACGCGCACTCGTATGAGTTCACATTAAATCAGGTTGTTCGTCGATATCGATTGACGTAACGGTTAGGTTACTGGTTGAGACTGAGATATAACCTGTCTTTGTCTTTTTGCCTATTTGAGTATACTTCAAGCCTAATGAAATCAGCAATTAAAAATAGATGCAAGCGTACAGTATAAATATTATCTCATCATTTCGCTGAGGCGAAGGATGATTATTTTAACCCAGGTTATACTTCTTTATACAAAAACCAGTAAACTGGTTAGGGGTTGGTTGTTCTTAATTTTTTGCTAATTTTGAGTCTCTTTTATTCTCAATAAATTTTGAGAGCGTTGATGTCAATTTATGTGACCAAGTTTGTAAAACTGTTTAATTACGAATGCTCTGTCAGCTTGAGCAAAGGCGTTTTTGCTCTTTTTGTTGTGTCATAAATTTGCAAAAGTGAAAAAGCGAGGGTTTTCAGCCTGAATACCAGTCAAAATATTTTGAGTTGCCTATCTACGCAGAGCGCAATAGCATTCTATAATCTTAAAATTGATGCAACTTTGCTTGCAATACTAGAAAATTGCTAAAAATTCATCGTTTAGAATTATTACTCAATTTAGTTTCTTTATTGATTCAAAATCTATTATTATTTTTTTTTTATTGAATTTTTGCTGCTGCTGCGTTGTTGTGATGTAACTTGTTTTTAAACTAAGCAAAAATGTACCTCGTGTTTTTAAGAAATTGTTTTTGTTTGTGCAGCAAAAACTTGAAAAAGCTGTTGTTGCAAAGTTACCAAAATCTATGTCAAAAGCAAAGCCAGCAAAACAACGCTTGTAATTTAAATGTGATGTTTTGACGTTTGCAGGCCAGATTTTTAATATTTAATCGTTTTAATATTCAATCGGTAATCCAAAGGTTGCAGGTTCAAATTCTGCGGAAGGATAACTTTTTCGCATTGCTTGTTTTTAAGAAGTCACCGTTCTGGTGGCTTTTCCCTAGGCTTCCGTGCTGGTAGCTTTTAGGCCAGAAGGACGCAAAACAATTAAATAAAACACTACTTGTTGCATTTCATGACAAAGATTTCGTGTTCAAGTACATTAAAATACAAAAAAGCAGCAATGGCGTTAATTGCCATCACTAATTTTATAGGTTTTCCGCTTAAATTAAAAAAAAAGCCACTCCTGCAGAATGCTCACTATGATGTCGATATCCGCCATATGAATTTAATACAACTTAGAACATTCCATTTGCGGGTCCTGGAAGTGGGAAAATAAGCGAATCCTGTAAGTTGCTTCACAATGAAAACGAACGAGCAATGCTCCAGTTTAGTTTTTTTGACCGGAAATTTTGGGATGACAGTTGTTTGCAAGTAGAATTAGTTTCTTGGTGATCTTTCAAATGAAAAATTTCACTGATTCACACATAATTGATCTCAGTGAAACATATTAAATTTTACTTTAAACAATTTTGCCCGCAAGGCGTGTCACGCGTACCTCAAATCAAAATGATTGTTCAGTCCTTTGTTTTCCATTTAGTTACTATCGAAATAAGGTAATATTATTAATAATCTGAAAATAAATCAAAACATCTCTAGATGTTTATTTTCCAGAAAAAAAAATAATAATTACAAGAACCTTCCAGCCCTCCTTTTTTGCTCGCATTTTCCTATTTATGCTTTGAAGTTTGCCGTCATTCGTTTGAAAACCAATTGACTGGTGAGTATTTTGTAAAGTATGAGCAGCCACGTCATTGCTTTTTCCCACAAAACGATTGGACGTCAAAATGCCAAAACAAAGCATTGGGCTTACCCATGTTTAATTCCTTCAGTGGACATTCATAAAAAATTTTACTGAAAAGTTAAAGCAGTTTTAGATGGCCTAGCTTTATTAGAAAGTTACCAGAAGCAGATTAAACAGCTTACCCAGTGGTGAAAAAGTACTCGAAAATTGTAATCAAGTAAAAGTTACGTTACTGACAAAAAACTACTTGAAGTAAAGTACAAATTATTGACCAAAAAAGTACTTGACTAAAAGTAATAAAGTACTTATTTCAAAACTACTCAAATACAAGCATTTCTGAAAGTATTGAAGCAAAATAAACAAACCGTTCAATCGACATACAAGTGATCGACTATCTTCACATCAAAGCCACAAGTGCTTCGTCTTCTAATTCTCACTATTTCAAGAAGTCATAAATTTTAAATTGTTCCAAGTTTTTTGTTATTACATTCAAGACAAATAGCAGCAACAGCGAACTTCGAGACTTAAAAATCATGCCGCGCAGAATTTTCATGGAATCCTTTTATAACATATTTGCTCAAATACACATTCACTGTCATTGTTAAATTAATTTGCTCAAAAGTAAAAACACTGTGGACGTATCTAATCGGTGTAATCTATTGTATCTGCAGGGTGGGGCAAAACTCACGCACCATAGCTAAATCAGCATATGAAGAGTTTATTTCCAAAACACCTTAGAGACCATATTTTTCAAACTAGACTTTTTTTTGAAAAATGTGGAGATTGACCATGTGCACGTTTCTACGCAAAAATTTAGTTCCCAATCGCTTTCTATCCCTATCAAAAACCAATGTCTGAATCAGAAGCAAAAGATTAGGTATTAGTCTGGGTGGAAGATTTGCATCGACGGGCAGGAAGTAAGCGTTTCTGGGAAGAAGAGAAAGAGCGGATAGATTTGGAAATGTGTTGTTTAATTGTGTCCTGCAGCCTTTGGAAGAGAAGGCCTACATACCTATTGACGTCGCAGTGGCCAGTGGTGCAAATCTTTGTTGAGCATTGGGGGAATAATTTGCAATTTTACCCCAATTTTGCGCTATTTTCAACATTGGGGGGATGAACCTCGACCAAGACTCTTTTTAGGTGAACAAATTTAGTGAAACCAAAAAAAAAGGTCTTCACCAGAAATGGAACTGTTTTTTTAGCACTGATCTGCGCTCAGATGCAGACTAGAGTCAAATTATCGGAGGGGATGCAGATGAAGACCATACTCAAATTGTTGGGGGGTATACAGTCAAATTATTGGGGGATATATCTTCCCCATCCCCACTTGGTTTCAGCACCACTGGCAGTGGCATGCGAATCGATAAATCACCACTGAAAAGGTTGAGGTCCTTCGTGGTCGACTCCTCGGAAATCATAACGACTTCCACTGGCAGTTAGGTGGCCAGATCATCTACCAACCCTGCAGCCGCAAAGCAGCTCGAGTCATAAGATGCACAAAGCTGGACATCGCTGTTTCGAGCTTTTAGCTCTCATCGGCAGCCAAAATAAAAGTTTATAGGTTGCACATGAACAGCTAAAATTTGAGATTATTCATATGCAGCCGTGTATACAATGTAATACATCACGAGACGAGCACGGCCCTATCAGAACAGTTCTAACAGATGTAAGCTTTGTTTGGAAGAAAAAATTGCCATACTACAAAGAAATCCGATTAACACTCTCAACCAAAGAACCAAAATTTTATCAAAATGTCGACACAAAGCCCAGTAAACCAAGAAATCATCAACGTAATAAAACCACGTTTAACGCAAATTGGTTGATGACTGTGACGTAAAATGCCGCTTTGTATCTAGTACCGTGTTTATAATTTTAACAGTGTTTTTACAACGTTTGACAGACACGCATCAGCGCATCAGCAGTGTTTGATTACGATGCTCAGCCTCCACAGTTAATGCTACAGTGTTTTGTGCCAGCCGCGGCTCCGCACTATCGACCATGGTGGCGTCCCCTGGCATGTGCGTATCACAGTTAACCCTGATGGGATAGCTTGGGCTCGCGCCCGCCACAGGGCTTCCGGTGCGAAGAGGGGGAGATGTGGGTGGTGTACTGAGCTCTTTTACTGTTTTTGTTTAGCTTCCACCACACCTGACAAACCCGTCAGGGGGAAACAGCCTGTAGTGTTTTTTTTGAATTTCTAATATTTAACTGAATTTCCTGTACCGTTAACGGGGGGGGGGAAGGGGGCATGTCCAGGCGCGTAGCCAGAAATTCGCAATGGGGGGGGCTGTTTGGGGTGTCTGGGGGCGGAGCCCCCAGCCGCCGGAGGCCAATGGGGGTCTGGGGGCGAAGCCCCCAGCTGCCGGAAGCTGGGGGTTTGGGGGCAAAGCCCCCAGCCGCCGGAGGCACGGGGGTCTGGGGGCAGAGCCCCCAGCGCTCAAAAATTTTGCATGTTTTTGCAAAAATAACTTCATTTTAGGGCTATTTTGATTAAAAAATAATGCTTCTAAAACGTGGCTTAGAAATTGGCAGTGCAAACAAGATTAAACTGAAAGCATAAATGGGCTATTTGGGAGGTGGCTAGTGGTAAAATGTAGTTCTCTTATTTAGATGCTGGTAAATTATAAAATCGAATACCTCAATAAAACTCACACGGAGTAATCTATTTCGTATACAGTTTATAGAGAAAAATAATTGGGGTTGGGGGGGGGGGGGCTAATGAACAGAGATTTGAGAGAAATGATTGGTAATTAACAAATACTGAATAGCCCCCCCCCCCCCCCCCCTTATTCCTTACTTTATAGTATATTTGTTAGTGACACCTATGTTCAGCATTTTTACACTTGCGATCAAATTTGATTGCTTATTTCTTACCATTTATCAAAGGTTTCATTTATTTCTTGGTTTTATTTTTGACAAATTAGCCCCCCCCCTGGACATATGTTTCAAAAGATGTTTTAAATAACTATTTAGTCCACTCCAGTGCATAAAACAGTCTCAAAGTACTAAAAATGTAGTGTTTTTCCCATTCTGCATGTTGGTCGACATGTCAATGGGGGGGGCTATAGCCCCGTCCCCCCCCTGGCTACGCTACTGGCTAAAAACGTGGTATTTTCCTAATTCTGCATTTTGGTCGGCAGTTCATCAGCCCCCCCCTAAATAAAAGTTTCATAATAGTCTAATCCAGTGCAAAAGACAGTCTTAGAAATGCTAAAAA
This sequence comes from Trididemnum nubilum, assembly GCA_963965965.1. NCBI lineage: Eukaryota > Metazoa > Chordata > Ascidiacea > Aplousobranchia > Didemnidae > Trididemnum > Trididemnum nubilum. The sequence continues at coordinate 6,211,042 of OZ014485.1, read as the reverse complement.
CGTGGTAATTTCCTTATTCTGCATTTTGGTCGGCAGTCCATTAGCCCCCCCCCCCCCCCCCAAATAAACGTTTCAAACTATGCTTTAAATCATTTTTTAGTCTAATCCAGTGTAAAAGAGAGTCTTAGAAGTGCTAAAAACGTGCTATTTTTCTTATTCTGCATTTTAGTCGGCAGGCCAATGGGGGGGGGCTATAGCCCCCCCCCCCGCCCCCCCCCCCCCCCTGGCTACGCTACTGGGCATGTCCATTAACTACTGTAGAAACAGGAAGACAGTGTACAAGTCAATTATACATCATATATTTTTTACATGTCTTTTCATGTAGTCGGAAGTTGTTTACCTCAATAAGTTTGACTGAAATCATTTAAGTTGCTAAGTAATAATTTCTGGATAGATTTTAAACCTCATACACTAATTAAACGTGTTAAAATACTTATCGAATTTTTAAGGCTACCACAAGTAACAAAAACGATAACCTGAAAGATTTCTTTGATGTGGACAGTTTAAATGCTCTAATCCATAAACTCTCATGACAAAGGTACTAAAACTTTTTCTGGCTCAAAAGAGAATGTTTGAGAATAGAATCAATGGGAACAGTGGATATAAGAGTGGCAACTGGCAAGTCCAAAATAATAAACTGAACAAAAAATTTGAAAGATCATTTTAAGAAATTAAAAAGTTTTAAAAAAGTAGCCCATAATATTCTGAACATATCCTATTTTTTAAGTTTCGATTAATAACTTGAACCAATATCGATCTTATTCAAATTTATTCTTACAAGTCTATCACCTTTCTATTATCACCTTTGGCATCTGCATAAAACGTCTGCTCAAGATTGCCATAATTCCTAATGGAACCAGTTAGTCTCAAGCAAATGGCATCGTTTCACAATTAAAAAAATGGGAATAGGCTGAGAAAGTTTTCGCAACAGGATAATATGTGTTTTGACATAAATGTCTCAAACACTAAAAGTAGGACTTTGGAGCTTGCATCTCCATTACAGCAAAACTTGAACAAGATCAGAAATTGGTTAGGGACGCCTGAACTGATTATGGCGCCCCTAACTAATTCTCGTCATAATCAGTTTACCATACGCCAGACCTGCATGGTATACTGATTATGGCGAGCATAGACCAAAGCATCATTCCTTGTATCTGCACTAAACTTACCAAAATGTAGAAAAAGTCTTGGACTTGCAAAAAACGTAGCAAAATCGCATTGACAAGAGATTTGAGGCAACTGTAATAAAAAAATTTCCTGGTCGGCTTTGGTGCACGTCTAAGAAACAAGTGGCTTGGGTTTTTTTGAACCAGAGGTGCATTATGACATGAAGTGACGAATGGTTGGGGCTCTTTACAAAAATCAAAACTTTACCAAGCGTGCCATTAAGAAACAACAATTGGAAAAGTGGTTTGCTGATTAAAAGCAATTAATTGGATTTTTCCTAATAATGAAAATTATTCAAAAATTTCTATGAACTGACCGTGATTCTTGGAGTGAAGTATCAGGCTAATTGATGGTAGACAGGAAGTTGGTTCAAAGAATCCAAGTCCTGCATGCAACTGCAGAGCGTGGTGCGGCAGTGGCACTTATATACGTAGGAATACGTCTGACTAATTAAAAAATGTGATGAAGATCAGCTTCAGTTCCACATGCATTTCGCCTCAAAGCATACCATAGGCAGGGCCTCATAGAAAAAATTTTTCAGGGGGTACGAAGATCGATACCGGACTCCCAAATCTTATTGGGCCCCCCAGCCCTATCGGGGCCCATGCCGTTAAATTATTTTTTGTCCGATGGTTGCAAATTTTCATTTAAAAGTGAGGGAATAACGATATTCGCATACACTTAGGACCTATCAAAAGCACAACTTGACATAAAATTGGTTTAAATACAGCTAGTGGGTCTGGGAGAGCGCTGTGAGCTCCCCCAGCGGGGTCCGGGGTAGAGCCCAAGAAGCTTTAGCACTTTTTGTGTTTCTCGGTGGCAAAATACAGCATTTGATCAACATCCCAGCACCAAACTTGCTTAAATTGACAAGCGGAAAACGTGATATACATGAAAGAAAGTACGATGTGAAGTGGGAGATGATGACATTGACACAATGTTATACAATATAAGTAACCCGTCATATCAATGCTATGAAAACTCATACGGCGCCTGGTCTTGACGGTATTTCATCAAAATTTATTAAACTGGCTAAACTTATTGTGGCGCCGTTTTTAGCACAATTGTTCAATAACTGTATTGACCAAAACCTTTTTCCTGAAAATTTGAAATTAGCTATTGTCACTCCTATTCCCAAAACATCATCACCTAAGTCAATGAATGATTATCGTCCTATTTCATTACTTCCTATTTTTTCGAAAATCTTTGAAAAAATTATAGCAGAAAGAATGATGAGTTTCATTGACAAAAATAGTAATCTCACTTCTTCTCAGTTTGGGTTTAGAACCAGCAGTTCTACAGAATTAGCAGTCACTTCAATTTATGATGAACAACTCCAACATTTAAATGACAATAAACTGACATGCTCCATTTTTTTAGACCTACGGAAAGCATTCGTTTCGGTTGATCACAGTATTTTGTTGAAAAAACTAAATCATTATGGATTTCGTGGTAACACATAGAAGTTTTTTGAGTTTTATTTAAAAAATAGAAAAATTTGTACCAAACTTCATTACTCTATGTCGAGATTTCACAGCATATCGTATGGTGTTCCACGAGGATCAGTCCTTGGGCCTATATTGTTTTTATTGTATGTAAACGACCTTCCAAATGTTTCCAAATTCAAAACTACTCTTTTTGCTGACGACACCAATTTGCATCTAAGTTACTCCAACATTTCACTGCTTCAGACGGAAGTTTTGCTGGAAATGACTAAAGTAGATTCATGGTTGAGGAAAAATAAGCTGAGCTTGAATTACAACATATCTAGTTATATGATTATTGGAAATCGCTTGTCTCAAAAGAACACCTTCAACTGGACAATTAATAATAACGTAATTTCTCATTCAAGCACGGTAAAATATCTTGGAGTGATTTTAGACAATAATCTCACGTGGCAGCCTCACATTGACAAATTAAAGGTGGTGAATCATCCAGCCGATTCCGGTGGTTTACAATAGCTAAAATTGAACTATAATTTTTGATGATTTTTTAGTGTTGATTTTAGGGCTGCGATTGCAAAGATATTCAACAAATACAAAAAGATATCCCCTGAAAAAAGTTTTTGGAAACTCTGAGTTTTGTTCTTCCCGCCAAAACCACAGTTCTCTAAACTATTAGGCCTACTGTAATCTTATCAGACTATTAGGCTTAACTATCTCTAAACTATTAGGCCTAATAGTTTAGAGATAGTTAGGCCTAAACTATTTAGAAATAAACTATCTCTAAACTATTAGGCCTACCACAGTTCTCTAAACTATTAGGCCTACTGTGGTTTTGGCGAGAAGAACAAAACTGAGTTTCCAAAAAATTTTTTCGGAGAATATCTTTTTGTATTTGTTGAATATCTTTGCAACCGCAGTCCCAAAGTTAAAACAAAAAATATCAAAAATTATAGTTCAATTTCAGCTACTGTAAACCACCGGAATTGGCTGGATGATTCATCGCCTTTAAGCGAAAAACTTTCAAAATCTTGTGGCATGGTTTTCAAACTACGCCATTACGTACCGCTTTCTACTTTGAAACTAATTTACTATGGCATGTTTAATTCTATCCATCAGTATTCGCTGCTAAATTGGGGAAGAGCATCTCGATGCCATTTGCAGAAAACTAAAACTTTACAAAATCGTTTCTTACGTGCCTGTCTATTCCGTGAAAGACGTTGTCCTCTAAATGTCATGTATAGCGAGTTTGGAGTACTAAAATTAGAAGACATGCAAGCAATGGAATACGCCAAATTTTTACACCGATTCAGCCATAACATGCTACCCGATTATTTTAAAAATTATTTGGATGATTTGGGAACAGCTCATCAACACAATACCAGACAAAAAGCAAAAAAACTTTTTTCACACTTATGCTAGAACTGAGTGGGGCAAAAAGAAATTGCAACGTGCAGCGCTAGAGGTTTGGGAAAAATTACCCTTAGAACTAAAAAATTGCTCGTATTTTAAGTTTAAAAACATGTATAAACAATCTATCCCAAAAGGTTACAATTAGACTTTAATTCAAGTTTTTGAGCAGAAATTGCACAAGTCGTTAGCATTGTTTTGGCCTTCTTATTGAGCTGAATTAGAGATAAAGAGTTGGTTGCTGTCAGCAGGAGTCCACCGCAAAAATTAAATAAGTTTATCATAATTTTATTATTCGCTTTGTTAATTAGTAAAAGTTTTCATGTAGGGTCTGAATTCTAAACCGATTTTTTTCTTTTACCTTTAACTATTACCGGAAAAATTACAGATTTAGTAGAATTTGTTTGCTCAGTATATAGAAAACTGAATTGTGTTTAAGTATTATTGTTACTAATATCATTATATTTTTTCTCTCAGACGCTGATCTTTGTATAACCTAATACTTTTCTGTTTTTATGGTTGCTGCCACGTGATTTTATGCCTAAATTTTGAGTTATTTTTTGGTGACGCGGTTGGATTTACTTAGGCTTTATCTAGGTATTGATTGCAATAATTTTCATTCGTCACAATTAGTACCTAAGTGTTGTTAAGGTTTAGTAGACTTGGTGACCATCTTGGTCTTTCGCTGTTCCTATCTGAGCATATTGTTGCGTTTTTGGTAAATAAGTACTGATACTGATACTATAGTGACTTTAATACTGCAAATCCAAATATTTTACTGATAAAAGTTTTAAGAAGTCATCTGCAATCATAGACTTCACAAACCTAAATACCTATTGAACTCGTACAGATAAGGTGAGTTACTTGTAGCATAGTATGTCAACTTTGACTCCGCCCTCTGAGGTTGAAGTGCTTTTGGATCTCTGAAAATGTGGCCCCTCGTACATTGTTACCATTTACCGTAGAATTAGGGCTCTCAAGTCAGAGAAATGTAATAAAACGTTAATTTCGGTGCAAGTGTATGGCTTTTGATACAATTTCTTCTTTTTTTAATCAAATCTGCCAATATTAGATGCCCTAAAGGCTGTGTAGCAAAAATAGCGACCAATTACCGGTACTGAATAGGCTGACTGATATTTTTGCTGATGACAAGTTTAATTACGGTGCTATGGTGCGATACTAAAACTTAACGTGGAAACCTAAACTCTTTCAGGCCCCTTGAGCCCGGGTCCCCTAGGCCCGGGCCCGGGTACGAAGTACCCCTGAACCCCCCTCTCGCAGGCCCTGACCATAGGCTTGGTTTTGGCTAGTTGAGGATAAAGACAGTACACGTCTTACTTAGCAACATACAATAAGTTGGGTTACACCCATAACATTAATGCTTTTGAACAGCCTACATTCTGCAAACAGCGAAGCCTTTATATTCGCAAAATTGGGTATTTATGAAAAACTTTATTGCCTTTGTGCAAAAAATTTTGCATGGGGGGACGCTTTTTCAGCGTTGACTGAACCTTAGTGAAGAACAAGTACGTAGCCAGGATGTTTTGGAAGTGCGTCCCATAAACGAACTTGAGCAAAATTTTCATTATTCCTGAATTGGATTTAGGCAAATTTTCGGTGAAAATCAGGTGATCTCCAAAAATAAAAAAAGAATAAAGGTCTTCGCCGAAATCCGAAGGCTTTTTCTGGCCGAAATCAAAAATTTAAACGGTTTTTCCGGCCAAAAAAAAAAAAGGTATTCGCCAAAATCCGAAGGCTTTTTCTGGCCGAAATCAGAAATTTAAACGGTTTTTCCGGCCAAAAACGGTAACTTTTTCCTCACAAAAACCAGCACTCAAATCTCGATGAGGGGACGCTCAATCTTGATGGGGGGACGCTCAATCTCGATGGGGAAACGCTTCCCCCCCACCCCCCTACAATTTAAGTACTGGTTTTAACCTAAATAGAACACGTTTACTTCCGTTCCCAAGATAATTTTTATTGTTTAATTTTTGCTACGAATTTAAGAACCACCTTATCACCAATATACTTCAAGTCGAAATAGATGCTAATTAAAGCTCGATCACCATTACACTTAACGCATTAGTTTAAAATTTAAATGAAATCTCTACGAAATAATTCAATGGAAACAACTGCTTATGTGTTTTAACTCCTAGCAACCAATAATCATAGCGGTAGGCAGCTACAATGACAACACGAAATGCAACAACCATCATAGATCCTGCAAAATAGACTCATGAAATTTTAAAAGTTTAATAATGCGCTAATTTTGCCACGAATGAAGGAGATACAACTGTCCTGTTTCAGCGCCGTAAACAGTAAACCTTAAATTTTATAACCGAAGCTGGCTACCATGATAAATTACATGATCAATGTTCCCAGTAATTTTTTTGTAGTCTGAGTGCGCAGAAATTTTGATGTGTGCGCACTTTTTTGAAAATGACTTATATTTTTAAATTAGGTGAAGACCATAAGAGAAAAAGTCTTCATCTAGAATTGGAACGGGTTTTTGATCCCGATATTGGATGAAAACAAAAAAAAGAAAAAGAAAAGGTCTTCATCCGGTATTGGAGTAGTTTTTGAGCCCGAAAAATTTATTGCACAACGCAAAAATATGTTTGTGCGCAGTAAATTTAAGCGTGTGCGCAGTTTCTTAAACCTTTGTACGCGCGCACACGCGCACAGCGTAAAAGGAACATTGTACAAAATTATCATGGGTTACTTGACAGCAACCGAATTTACGTCACCTAAAAAAGCAACAAAAGCTGAAATATTACTAATTAAAACCTTTTTTAGTTCTTACAGGCTTTAATCTATAGCATTTAATTTGAATGTTACAAAGAATCAACTGATTTATAGCTAAAAAAAACGCCCTATATCTTCCAAATCAGTGTTTTTGCATGCATATTTTATCTAGCGCCGATTCGCGATTTTGACGTCCAGCGGTTTGGCTAGACGCACGATGACGTCACGTGCAATCCGTCAATATGACAAAGATAACAGAAAACAAAATTGTGTTTTGAGAGGCGTGCTGATTGTTTACTGTGAATCGAAGGCGCTTGCAAAAAATGCTAAGCAGAAAGATAACTAAAACAAGGAGATTTGCTTATAATCGCTCCCTGCAATTGCGGCATGTCTCAAACTAAAGAAGATGTCACGTATCCATCACATTCCTTGTCAATTAATTGCTCACAGAAAGCATGAGTTCAAATCCGCAAGCGCAACAAACAAAAATCATGTGTAAAACTCGTATTGCACAGCCTTATCATAGGCATTGCAATAGAAGTAGAATCGGTAAAAAAATTAAACTAATGGTTTTAACGGATACTCTTCTAATAAAAAATATATTTTTGTTGTTGTTGCGCATATTGATATTCTTGCCACCAGACAGCGTGAGATGCTAACTGTTAGAAATTCCGCAAACTTTTAAACTGCATTGACTACTTTGTTATTGGAGGAATCCGCACCTGCTTAGGAGTTTCCAGTGATCCAATGCTCCAGTAGATTTTTTCGAATTCTTGTCCACTGAATTTTGCTGTTGTTTGTTCGAAGCCTCCAAGCAGAGATAATCATCGTAAAGCGTCTTATCCAAGGACGCAACAATGTAACCAGGGTGGGGTTTGAACCCATATCATGCAATCAGGGTCGTCGTTAAAACGACGCCGTTACCCATTTGGTAACGCAGCCGAAAAATTACGAGTGATTTAAATCAGTATTCAAATCAAAGACACTCTGCTCAGTACCTTAGTTCAGAATTCAATAGTTTCAAAAAGATTTATGAGGGAAAAAATAGCGCGTAAATTTCGCTGTAAAGTAAATTAAAGCAGAAATACAAAACAATCTTAATCAGAGAATGAAACCTGACACCCTTTGATCATATGTAATGCCAAACTAAAAAAAAGAACATGATTTTGTCTAACGCAAAAAAAATTATGTCTATTTCAAAACTGTTGGGAGTAATTAAAATTGCCCACTTTAGATTTAAACCCAACGGTTTCCACCTACCAATGCTCCACGCACTAGCGTCTTTAATCACCACACAGTCTCAGTAAATTCATATTTTTTGAACAAAACTCAGTATTGAATTTCGTGTAAGAACTGGATAATTTTGGAGCAATATCTTGTTACACCAAAATGTTAGAACCATAAAACTTTGCAAAATAGTTGTTTTCATTATGCACTATAAATTCACCATGCTTTAACTAACAAGTTCAAACCACTTAGAAGTAATAAGATCCCAAAACTGACAGATTTTGGGTCCGTTCTCCACACCATGTGACCTACCAGAATGTCTTTCTTTATCAATCCTATTCTGTCTCTACCCCTAACTTAAGAGTTACTTTGCGAAATAAATAAGCCTATAAGTTTTGCGTAATATAAATTCCAGAGCTGGGCAAGTCCGCAAGTTAGTCCGCAAGTTCGCAAATCCGCAATTGCGGACTAACGAAAAAAGTTGCGGACATGCGGACTTGCGGACTTTGGCAGTTTAAATTGCGGACTTGCGGTTGCGGACTATTTTTAATTTTAGTCCGCAATTCCGCAAGTTTTATACAAATATTTATACAAATTTTATACAATTTATACAAATTTGCAATTTAACTTTACTAATTTCGTATAATATTCATGTTTTTACCCAATCAAACATGAGAAATCAATTAAATTTTTTCGAGTTCAAATTCGGCAAAAATATCAAGTATTTGAGTTCAGGCTGACATAAATACTATAGGTCTGCTTTTCGACTTAATTGCTTTCTTTTTGTTGACATGCTGTTTGGTAACGTGAGAAACGAATACATGCCGCGTTCTCATCTTTTATGCAAATAGCTGGTTGATTTTTTAGAACATTTTAGAACCCCCTTTTGTGCTTGTTTTAAGAATCTTCTAGAACTGTCATTGTGGTAATTTTAACTGTATTGTCTTTAGACTTTTAATCTTATAATCTTTAAGTCTGCAACTAGTGCTCAAATTAGACAGTCTTCGACAGTATGAGTGATGTGGTGTCTCAAATTTTCGTAGTTTAGTGTATCAAGTTAGATGTGTAGTAAGTTGTTGCTGATGTTTCTATTTCTATAGTGAGACCTCGAAGCAGTTTTTTAGTAATATAGTCTAGTAAAGTCTAGCATAGTGCTAGTATAATCAATAGCGTAAATTTTTGGTCTTGTAAATTTTAGTTAATTGGTATTGATTTGGCTAGCTGATAATTGACTTCTTGTTTTGCCGTGCTCCTTTGGATGAATCAAATTTTTGGTGTTCTGTGAGGAATGACATTGTTATATTTATATCCAAAGTGTGGTATGACTGCAGAAATATGAAGCATACGGTGCGCGGCGAGACAGGCTATTACAAGCGGGTCTAACCTGATTCAAATAGGATACAACACTGTTTTCTCGAGTTCGGCAAAACAAATTCGTTTTTTGGGTTTAAGTTCGAATTTGCAGCCCTGGTTCTAAGTATGGCTTTGTTGTTGTTTACGGTGTGTTTACAAAATTTACCACTGAGGTATCATTTTTGGTACTGGTAGCCAGAGCCGTCGCTACGGTGAGGCCAGGGGCGCCGTCCCCCCTTAACGACTGCTTGTGCCCCCCCATTTTGGTTCATTCAAAATGCTTTTTTGGAGCATCACGTAACGACTAGACAACAGGCAATAATAGAAAAAGGAATAATAATTTTCAAACATGATTCTCGTTTGAAGTTTTCTCGATTGTTTGCAAAATTGCTGGCCACCAACCGCTTTACATAAACGTGACCCAATAATCCGTCTTATTAACACGTGTCGCGGAATAGGGATGTATGCCAACAAAAGCGTTACCGGTATTTCGTTAGTGATTATGACCTGAACCAATACGTGAAAACATTTTTTTAAAAGACCAACTATTTTTTTTTAAAGCACACTTAAGATTTATTTTAGTTCGCAGTCAGTGGCGCAATTAGGGGGAAGAGGCTAAGGGGTCATCAACCCCCTTTAACCACGTCATTTAGAAAATATAACCAAAAAAAGAATAAGCGCTTAAACGTGTTTTGGACTTGACCTAATGTATATGGGGGCTCAAGAGGCTAGACAACTTAAATCGTTCAATGACTTCTGAATTTTAGCAATTTGCTGTAATTATTGATATGGTTTTAAAACGTGCGAAATGTGATTCAAATGGCGTTAAAATCGCTATTTTTGCCGCAAAATTGCAAAATCACCCAGCAGCTGAGCCCCCTCTGTAACATTGAGTAGCAACGGTTTGTTCAGCACGGAACCTAAATTAGACAATTTTTGTGCAAAAAACACTTACTTTTGGTTCAAGCCCCCTCTCTCTTACTTAACAAAACCCTGGTTGCGCTTCTGGTCGCATTCACTCCTGTAGACATATTTTTCAAGCGATTATACCGGCCGCATGCGAAACGAGCTAATAAATGCTGCCGAGCTTATATGTATCTTTTTCCAAAGATGAATACAAAATTGTAGCTTTAAAATATCAGTTTTTATGTGCAAAAGTTTAGTCCATTTTCGGCTAGGGCCCTCTCACTTCGTTTGGTCTGGCAACGGCACTGCTGGTAGCGTGTGCTTATCTCATTTCTAGAGTATTTATTGAAACTAGGGACTAAAAATTTAGTAATACGATTAGTGATATGAATGTTTTTTTGCCTTCTACTGTCTTTGCCTTTTCCAGCCTCAAAAAAAAAATTGGTTTAGAATATATTGTTTCAAGCGGAAATGCGGATTGTACTTTGTTATTTGATGGCTTCTCACTGTAATTCAATGGCTTTTAATATACAAATCCCTAGCTTCATTGTAGCATTTTTGAGGGTTCGCCGGAGGGTTGTGCATTATGCTTCCACGCAGTTTAGGCACCTACTGTATAAGCAGAAGCGCAACCAGGAGGGCTGGGGGCTAAAAACCCTTAGTCAAGTCACTTAAAACTATATACAAAATTACAAGCGTTTGAATCTGTTCTGAGTTGGACCTGAAAGTAAAAGGGGCTGGGCTATTCAATTCTTAAGTTTGCCATCCGAAAAAGCAGCTCAATAACAAGTCATGTTGCGGTACATTTCTTACAATCAACGATTGTGAGTAATTTCTTCTATTGCGTGGAATGTATTCACCATACGTTTGCGATACGTCCCACAAGTCACAACCTTTGACTTATTTTTGCCAATCAACTCTGAGCAGTCCACTTTGGGACGTGGTTGATTGCAAAACTCTTTCACTCGGTTCATAAAAAGTTGCGGACTTGCAGTGCGGACTTCAAATATTACGAAATTGCGGACTTGCGGTTGCGGACTTCAAGAATTACGAAGTTGCGGACTTGCGGTTGCGGATTCAAGAATCTCGAAAAGTCGTTGCGGACTTGCGGTTGCGGACTAAGCTTTTAAACGTCCAATTGCGGACTTGCGGTTGCGGATTAAGAAAATTGAAATTCGGTTGCGGATTTGCGGACTGCGGACTTAAAAAAAAACTTGCAGTTCCCAGCACTGATAAATTCCAACAAACGAAATGTTATTCTACCAAATGAATTTTCAGTCTAGTATATGCATAATTTCTAAAAAATAAGTTTTCCGGAAAATGCAAGTTCTACCAAATGCAAATTCTGAAAAGTGTAACTCCTAGAAAATAAGTCATTTGGAAAATGTAATTTCGGTCTAAGGTAAATTTTGACAAGTGTAAGTTCTGGAGAAAAAAGGCTTCGAGGAAATGTAATTTCGGTCGAAAGTAAATTCTAGCAAGTGCAAATTCTGAAAAAATTAGTTTTCGTGGAAACATAAGTTCTGGCCAGTATAATTTTTGTCAAATAAATTTTCGTGCTAGGATAATGTATTTTCTGGAAAATAAGTTATCGGGGAAACGTAATTTGTAGCTAGTGTATGTTCGAGGAAATGTTATTTCTGGCAAATGCCGTTTATGGAAATGTAGTTTCTGGCAAGTGCACTTTCAGGAAAATGTACATTCGGGATAATATAGTTTTGGCCAAGTGTTTTTCGGGAAAATGTAATTTCTGGAAGGTGTTTTTTGGGGAGGTGCATAAGACCTGAATAGGTGTACAAGAAAAAAAACAACAAAAAACTGAAAACTCAAAAACCTATTTCAAATTCATGATTAGGGTTTGGGTTGGGTTAGGTTTGGGATTAGTGTTAGAGTAATTGTAATTACATCATCATTTACAAAGTTGCCTTGACCAGGAGACAGCTAAGTGATCTTTTGGTTTCGGTCTTCAGTCTTCGAGTATAAGGATTTGAGTTTGGGTCAGAATGTAAATAAAAATTTTGATGCACGGTACGTGGATTCAAAGAAAGAACAACACGTTTAAGAAGGAGCAACCGAGGAGAGAAAAGAGGAGAGAAAAACGTATTGATAACAACAGAACAAAGTGCAGTATGAACGTTTAAGTGGCGTCGCGTTTGATATTTTAAAATTTGAATTTAGTTCTAAAGTGGCATTTTTTTATTGATTTCACAACGTTTTTTGAAGTTGTTAGCCCTGCTCGATATCAGGTTTTGGTATTTTTCTTATAAACAGAATTGACATATCCTGTTTTCGATGTGTTTCTGTTTCGGTCTTGACAGAGTTGGCATATTCTGTTCCGTTCTTTCTTCTCCTGTGTGTGTGATTTTCATCCAAAACATGGCCTCAAACAATGTTTCCTTTGTGGTACTGCTGTAGGCTGGGTCATAGCAAATAATTTTCCAGCTGACAGTGCGTGCAATCTGGCGTCTTTGCATCTGCAAATATATTTTGATGGTTCAGTGGCACTTGCCTTTGCTTCTGCAAATATATTTTGTTAGTTCAGTGGCACTTGCTTTATATCGGTGCCTATACCATAATAGTAAAGGATGATTTTTGAAGTGGGATTTTGCATAACTGTAGAAGTACCGGTACATCATGACATTGTTATTATTTGCATGTACTGTCGTAGACCTTGTAAACAAGGCTTTTTTTAGTTTGTTAGCGACTGTCGGCGGCTATTGGAGAGAGTTTGAAAATTAAAAAAAATGGATGTAAATTTCTCGATTCTCTGCTATCTTGGATATCGTAATGCTGACGGTTGTGAATTTAGTAATTCAAGGATAACTCCAAACTTGAAAATTTTTATTCAAATCCTGTAAGTTTTACGGTAGAAGATAAAAACAGATAATCCATAGATTAAAGTGAATCCACGTTGGTAGTGTACATACGATTTGTACATACTGTACAGTGTTACATGCGTACATTCATGCAAGCATAGACTTCTTATTTTCTAAAGTAGAGAAAGACGCGCGGAGAAAAATAGAAAACCATTAAAGAAAAAAAATTTGCTCTGATCGCAAAGGTTTTTTGCGGTCACGGGTATTCGACTGATTCGATTCGTTATATTACTAGAACAAGTAAACCGTGAAGAAAAAACTCACGCTGATTTAACGAAATGGCATACTTTATTTAGATCAAGTAAGCGGTGAAAAAAAAGAGTCTATAATGCAAGCTTAACGATTTCCAAAGATAAAAAGTAAAACTACTTCACCAAATTTTATTTATTTGCTGAATTGCAGAAAACCTAACATAATTATATGAATGATTTAGACTAAACAACAAAGAAGAGAGAAAACAAGAAAGGGCTATATTCCTTACATTTCAAAAAAAATTTAAGCATTTTTATACCCAACCTTTGGAAGAGAGTCAATTAACTATTTTATGGATAGAGGCTGGCGTATTGATCAACCTGCAAAAATTTTTTTCTAATCGGCTTGGTGGTTGCTGAGATAATGAAAGTCACCACTAAATGGCAGACGCGAGTATGAAAAATTTTATATTTAGACTTGACGAGTTTCACTAAAGGTATCGACTTGGTTTTTGTGTCTATATTCATGTTTTTGGGGGCAAGGAATCATAATTTCAGGTTATTTTCATAATAAGTTTTCAGGAAAGTCTGTCATTAGAAGTTTTTTTTTAATTTTGGGGGCTAAGTTGAGGCCTAAAAATGGGAATGAAGGATTACACAAAAAAAAATGTCTTAAAGTCTTGACAACAAACATTTTTATTGCTTTTTCGTTTTTCCATGACAATAGTCTTCATCACCTATGCTGTATTTTTTAAAACAAGCTTCCAAAAATTCATACTTTGCTTTTCAAATTTTGAATTTATTGCTTGCTCTGTATGAATACAAATTTTGATTGTTTCAAAGCAATTATTACAGTTGTATCATAATTATGCTACAAAAATGTGGCTGGTTTATGTATCAGAATCAAGAACTCTACCTTATTGAGTAATAATCAGAGGTCATTCTCTTTAGTGCTTTATTGTAAATTAGTTGCCATGAATGATTTTCATTTGATTATATTTTACCAAATGATATCAATTAGTGATTGTTCGTGCAAATTAGGTTATTTAAAATGGTAAATGAAATAAATCAAAGTTTTTTTGATCATTCTCACCAATTTTGCATGCATTATTTTAAAGCTTGCATGCAAAATATTTTAATTTTTTTAGTTAATTTTAAAGCAAAATGTTCAATTTTTGGGCCATTTATTCAACATTTACGCAATAATTATCAAATAACTGAAAAAAATTAACAAACCTAGACTGTTAATGGTATTGATTTAATAAAAAAGGTCAATTAAAGTTTGCATCTCAATGTTATAAGGATTAATTTTTTAAATTATGCTCATTATGAAAAAGATGCAGGCTACAACAAAGAAATTATTAAAAAATGCCATATTATCAAACATCTGAATTGCTTACTCACGTCGGTCAATACTTTTTTTTTAAGGAATTTTGAGTGTGGTTAGTTATGATGCTTTCTCCCAGGACCTTGATATTCTTTGGTGCATGTGATGTCAATTGTCATTTAACTTTATCAAATCAAAATCAAATTTTTCTTTATACTGTCTTGTTGTATTACGCTGAAGCATGCAATGAATTATTTCCGTGTAATTGCGCCCAAGCAACACTGCTCGTTTCGAAAAAATGTTGTAGCAGTAGTAAACCGTTGGTAACACTGTCTGACTTGACTGGCCCGACAGTTGACCTCTCGCTCCAGAGACGAACGAGTTACCGCTCGACCAACTGGCCGGTCATTTAACTTTATTCCAAGTGAAATTGCAATTGTACTATAAATAAATTTGCAATGCTAGTTTCTTATTTTTTCAAATGGCATACAGTAGCAGCGATTTGGAGATGAACCCACGTGTATAACATTTTATTATTTGCATCAACATATTTGCTCATTTTTGTTTAATCGTTTTGCGTGCTTCAAGCGTTAAGGCTACCAACCCAGAAGCCTTGGGAAGAGCCACCAGAACGGCGACTACTTAAAACAAGCAATACGAAAAAGTTGTCTTCCCACAGAATTCGAATCTGCAGCCTTTGGATTAGCGGTCCACTGCTCTGCCACTTGAGCTATAGAGAAGACGTCTCCTCTCATGCTTATTATTTTGGCTATTTAATCCCCGCAACTTGCTTGTTCTATGATTTTAACATCATATTTGACTTGTTATACTCGTATTGTATCATACTTATTATATCAAAAACATCGTAATTGACTTATTATTAAAATCATAAAACAAACAAGCTGCCAGGTTCAAATAGCCAAAATTAACCATGCGAGAAGACGTCTTCTCTAGCTCAAGTGGTAGAGCAGTGGATCGCTAGTCCAAAGGCTGCAGGTTCGAATTCTGTGGGAAGACAACTTTTTCGCATTGCTTGTTTTAAGCACCGTATTTACTCGATTGTAAGCCGCGGCTTATAAAGTTTTTCTTTCCGTCATGTTAGCGGCTTAAATTCAAGGGCGGCTTACATTCAAGGGCGGTTTACATTTTTTTTTTGCTTAGCGATTTGTTGCTATGCCGATACAGTATTTTGTCTGATGCTATGTCTTTTACTGTCTAAACGAGGAAGTTGAGAGTTGTGACGTGCATTCTAAATTGCCACATGCATTTATGACGTGCATTCTAAAGAAAAAAGGGAGTTGTTAGTTTTATTTAAGAGATTAGCCTACTGGTAAATTGTCAGTAATGAACATACTGGTAAATTTGAAGAGTAGCCTACTGCAGTGCTTTTAAGAAATTGTGTAAGAATGAGTAAAAGACGAACGTATTCTGTGGAATTTAAAATTGATGTCGTTAATTTTGCAGAAAAGCATTCAAATCGAGAAACAGGGCAGAAATTTCAAGTGGACGAGTCAATGGTACGCCGATGGGTTCAAAACAAGGCCAAACTTAACGCAGCTTATGAAAAACCAGGACCATCAAAAAAGAAGTTAAAACTTGGCTGTGGGAGAAAGCCAATACTGTCTACTATTGAAGATCAGTTGATGGAAAAAGCTGCACATGAGCGAGAGCAACAGCATCACGTCTCCACCAAATTAGTTATAGTCTGGGCTAAAAACATGGTTGCAGAAAAAGGCTTGACTGCATTTGTAGGATCACGTGGATGGCTGTGCAATTTTCTGAAGCGATTCAATTTGATACTCAGAAGGCGAACGACGACTGGGCAATCCATGCCACACGACTTAGAAGATAAACTTTATAGCTTTGTTGATTTTAATAAAAAGCAAAGAGATCTGCACAAGTTTCAGCCATCAATGATCGCCAACATGGATGAGACGCCGATCTGGGCAGATATGCCCAGTGCCACCACGATTGATCGTAGAGGCATACGAGCAGTTCCTATTCAAACAACCGGCCACGAGAAAAACCGACTAACTATGTTTCTGGCTGTTAAAGCAGATGGGACAAAGATGACACCATATGTTGTGATCCCTGCCAAAAAAGTTAAAAAAGAGCTCGCGAATATATCTGGTGTTATAGTGGCTGCAACACCAAATTGCTGGATGAACGACAATCTTACTGCGGATTGGGTGGAAAAAGTTTGGACAAATTTTTCCTTTACCAAACGTATGCTTGTGTGGGATTCGTTCAAGTGCCATATATCTGAAGATATGAAGAAACAATTACAGCGGTACAACACGGTTATGTCAGTGATTCCTGGTGGATGCACGAAATATCTGCAACCACTTGATGTTTGCATCAACAAACCATTTAAGCAATACTTCCGCGAGCTTTACGATGAATGGTTTAGTAATGGGGGGTTTGAGTACACTTCTGGTGGTAAAATAAAGGCACCCAGTCATTTGAAACAAATTACGTGGGTCGTTCAAGCATGGGGTAAAGTTTCAAAAGAAGTCATCATCAATTCTTTTGATGTATGTGTACAATCACAACGGACAATGCAGCGAAAATTCCTTGCCTACGGAAAGAACATGGTGGTGCTGATAGTTAAGAAAGTACCGGTACCGGTAATCTTGGTGACATTATCGATGAAGATGACAATGACGTTATTGAGCATGAAAGTTAAAATAAACCTGTACACAGATTCAGTTTTGTCTGGTGATTGTGATAAGCTAAGGATACGATATAGAACTAATCGCAAGTGCTACATCATACGCGAATTCAAGAACGGGTACCAGTAACCATACTTTAATTTTCGTGCTCATCCAGATATGCTAAAACCCATACGGTATACGGTAGGCACCGATACAGTAAATGCGGCTTACATTCAAGGGCGGCTTACATTAAATTTTTAACACTATCACATGCGGCTTACAATCAAGGGCGACTTACAATCAAGGGCGGCTAACAATCGAGTAAATACGGTAGTCGCCGTTCGGGTGGTTCTTTCCAAGGCTTCCGCGCTGGTAGTCTTAAGGCCAGAAGCAAGCAAAACGATTAAACATTAAAACTCTGGCCAGCAAACGTCAAAAACATCATAATTGACATATTATTAGAATATTTGCTCGAGATGTTTTTGAGCTAAATTAGTTAAAAGGTATACATACAGAATGTTTCAAAAAACATGCCTGTATATTATAGAAATAACACTAGTATATTGGTATGTTACTATGAAACACCCTGTGTAAAGATTTTGCTGTGATTAAAATTGTATTTTACAACAAAACTGCACTAAACACCTTTGCAACAATGACACCAATTTTGTGATTGACTAGCATTTATTACATGAGTCAGCAAGGCCAACTTAATGCTCTATATAATTTGTGGCCAAAACGTCTACTAATGTACGATAAATGTTACATGCAGCTGTATTGTTATGTGCTCTGCTGCATTGTATGAAAACTAAAATACTCAAAATTTGTCTTTTTTCATATCCATACTTTCATTTCACGTAAATGAAGAAATTTTTATGTGTTGTTTTTATTGCACATTGCTAATCAATTGTCATCGTAAATTCTGTATCAAAGAGAAAGAACAAGTTTTATGCTACCCCAAAATATTTTTGTTTCAAAATTTTATTCAATCCTTCATCCCCAATTTTTGTCCCCAATCTACCCCCCAAAATCTAAAAAACTATCTAAGCACAATTTTATAGCAACATTAAACCCCAAATTTAGATTCCCCCCCAAAAATCATAAATTTTGACACAAAAACTAACTTTCTGCCATAAGTAAGGGCCTCAAAATTGATTTTGTTGTTTTACATACTCTCACCTGACATCTAATGGTGATTTTCGATATCTCATTAACGAACAGTCCGATTTCAATTTTTTTTTTTTATATAGCTCGTGTCATTCTATATAGATGATTTATAAGCATTTTATATAAATTTTCCGACCTAGGGTATTTGGCATTTGTTGAAATATAATGGAATATCCCGAGACCGTTGCAGAACACTTGACAAAACTAAATCGATTTTTTCGTTATTATGCAGAAGGATGAATCTTTAAGACTTAAAAAAAAAACAAATATGAAAAGAAGTCAAATATTATTTTGTTTAACGATTCTTGTATTCTCATACGTAGTAATTTTTATACTTTATTTTCAATGGAATAATTTTGTACAATTTGTGGACTTCGATATTACTTCTCTTCTGCCAGCAATATACAAAATAAACTCTCGAATTCTTTTCTGCGAACAAAACCATGGCTGTCAACGACAAAGAGACGAAAGGTTGGTACAGTTAAATTATTATATCCATTTTTGCTTTTGTGGACTCTGTCATTTTTTTATCCATTTTTTTGGCTTTTGCTTCTGTAGTTCTTTTATCGAGCTTTTTTTCCTTTAGTTGGGCTACGTCGCTGTTCTTTTATCCAGATTTTTTGCTTTTAGTTGCTTTACGTGGTTTAATTCTTCAGCGTTTTTGCTTTAGGTGGGCTACATGGTTCCTTTATCCATCGTTTTTGCTTTTGGTTTCTTTATCTATTGCTTTTGCTTTTGTTGGCTACATAGTTTTATATCTATTGCTTTTGCGGTTGGTGTGCTATGTGTTTCTCTAACGGGGGGATATGACAGAATTTAATCTTATACTAATAGTATTGAATTGATCGCTCCGCTTCGCATTTTTTACAAAAAAATTAAATTTTAACGTTTGCCGATTCGAGATTTTGTCCATTAAAGGTTTTGTCTGCTTTAGGATTTTGTTCAATGCGAGGTTTTTTCTGTTCGCGAGTTTGTCACTCGAGTTTTAAGCTCATTTTGGCATTTTACGGTTCGGAATTTTGTCCGTTTAGGATTTGTCTAATTTGAGATATGGTATTTTTAAATTTTGTCCAAGTCAGGATTTTGTCCGTTCAAAATTTTTTTTGTTAAATGGTGATTTATGAATGTTACAAAAGATATAGCTTTTGGTGGCCGAGATTTTTTACTGTCAGATATGTATTCAAAAGTTGCTCAATTTTTTTAAGCGTTTCAGAGCAAAATATTTTCCCAAATTCCGTCTTTTTTAGACTCTAATTTATCAAATTAACTTTCTTTCAACACAAAAAACTGTTAGTATAAAGATCATAAAATTACTAAAAGTGCGTTAAAAAGTAATTTATTCAGAAGTTTTAGAGCGCCCAAAATTGCATCTTAACCCTATTTCGGGGAAATGGAGGCATAGTTTTAAGTGATAAATCCCTTCAGACAAGAAATTTATTCTTCAAATCAGCCTGAATTTGTATGAAATTTATTCCAAAATAACTCTTCTGAAAATTTGAAGTTGCTGAAATAAGGGGAAGTTCGCCGATTTTGAGGTTTGCTGAAGTCATTTTCTGAAATCTGAGCATTTTTGAGCCAATATATTTAACGTAAATGAAGCAATACGACATTTTTGTGATCTAAGCACTTTAAGTATTTTATGATTCCGTATCAAAAACAAACTTGTTCAAAATTTGAACCGCCAATGACGTCATTAAATTTTTTTCTGAAAATTTTTGGTAAACACCAAACCGCATGTTAAATTTGGTATTTTCACAACTTTTGGTTTAGGAGTTAGTTTGGGGGCATTTTATCACCCCAACACCCGAGTAAAATGCATTTTTAAATACCCGTGTAAAATAATTAGACCTCAAATTTACGCAACGCCGGTTTGCTTTGTAACAAAGTTTTGCTACCTTTCTTGTGAATTGCATTAATGGCACTAATTCGACGATAAAAACAATACCGTACGGTATCGCACAAGGGTCGACATTAGGTGTTTTACTATCTCTGTTATACATAAATGATCTTCCCAACGCTATCATCGGTACACCAAGATTGTTTGCAGGCGATATCTGCCTCAAAAGTAATAATATCAATCCTGAAAACTTACAAGAGAAAGTATCAATGGACCTTGCGTTAGTCCACAACTGGGGCTTTAAAAACAAGTTAAGCCTTAGTCCTTCTAAATCATCTTTCCTGATTATTCCACCTAAATTGAATATGCAGCAATGTTTTATAACGCTAAATTGAACTGATATTTCTCTATCTCCCTACAACAGTGTTAAATATTTAGATATTTATTTCGATAGACAATTAAACTTTAAGTGTCACATTTAATACATCGAAAAAAAAATCCAGCGCTGTAGGCATTCTTGCTAAACCAAATTGTTTTTACCTAAACCAGTTCTTCTAAAAATATATTACGCCTTGGTACACACTTATTTACTTTATGGTTTAGCCATTTGGGGTTCACATTTCCCTCCAACCTGAACAAACTGGCTTCACTGCAAAAAAGCAGCCAAAGCTTGTTTCTGGTGGCAAATATCGCGATCAAGTGACTCCTTTCTACTTTCAATCAAATGTACTCAAACCACAAGGCGGGCACAAAATCGTTAATCGGTTAATAACGAAGATAATTTTTCATTAACCAGCTAATTTGTTAAAAAGCTTTTTTATGTTAACGGCAGGGATATCTAGAACATAAACGGACTAAATTAACTTCCGTGTTAAAAGTTTCGTTAAGTATGATTAAGGTTTTTATCGATAATTTCTAGCTCCATTCATTCATCGTCCCGGTGCAAATTAGTTTGCTCTGGAAATACTTGTTGCTTATTAACACGAGTTTTATAGAAGAAACAGCAAAGAAAGGAGCCCTTTTTTGTGGCAAACAATAAGCTGCAGCCTCATAGGTCAACTAATTATTGCTGTTTCCAACTTCCAAACTTTTTCCGGTCGCAGCTTTGATAGTGCGTATGAACTTATGTTTATCTTGAAATTAAATTAGACCGTAAAATGTAACTTTCAAATCGCAAAACGACCACCACAGCACTAATTTTTTCCTTGCAATTAGCTCAGCAATGTCATTACGTTTTCTAAAAATGAGTGAATAAAAGGAAATGTAAATTGCACTCAAAATATTATGGAATTAACAGACTTTATTACCTTCCGTTAATTAAAGCTGAAAATAACGAAATAACTTTAATGGAGATGTGAAGTTTGCTAACGGACTAGTGGTTAACAAAGCAAACGTTTTGCATCAACTTGCCCATCTACAGTATGACTCAAGCTATCGGACTTGAATTGTTAAACATGAAACCGCCAAAATTGTTCATCGCCATTTTCATTTCCATCTTCCTTCACTAATATCGCTCCTTTTTGTACAGTCTAGTCAAATATCAACACGAATCAACAAAGCAGTCGACTTCTCATGCAGCCATACTTTTTATACCTCTAGGTATTTCACTAGTCGATTGCAAAGAAATATAACATATAAGGTGGGCAAAATTGGAATTGAATTTTTTTACTTATTAAGTCTTTACCTAAAACACGATTTAATTTGCATTACCAAAAATTTCTAATTAGTTATTATTAACTAGTCGGTCTGTTTTCAAATGCTCCTTACCTCAGTTATTATTGATTGCGTCATCAATGTTAATGTCCCAATGAATACCATTTATGCCACTAGGGGCTTCTTGACTTGAAGACCGCGAAGTCCATTCGCAACCTCCTTACTAGTGCTCAGATAATTCAATTTATATTATGTTGCGACTTGGCACGTCTTTGTAGTGGTTTTATGTTTTGACTTTCTAACACGACCTGTTGCGCTTTATTATTTTGAGTTATTTAGTGAAATAAATTGTGTTGATGGGAAACTTTGCTGTTTTAAGCTGCCATCTTCCCACTTGTCTGATACAAACGCTGGTTACTTCAGCTTGCCTCTTTTTTCGCTGACGTCAAGCAGGGAACCTGTGAATACCAATTTTTTCGTAGTCATTGGTTTTTCCTAACTGGGAATTAAATCTGGGTCTCTTCCGTTTCAAAAGTACTGCTCTATCCATTTTACTACTGACCTTTACAGTAAAAGAAACTTGAAAACAAGGCTGTAAAAGTCACGTGGTATCGATACATCCTTTGTTTTTGCTTTGAAATTACGAAGCAGTCAAATCTTACTAAAAATTAAAATTAGTTCCAAACGTCAGACCCAAAAAGTCAAGTTCGTTGACAAATAATGAATTTTGGAGTCTTTAAACAGATTATGCAGTATTAATGAGCTTTTGATCTGAAACGGAAATTAGACTTATCGAACTCAAAGTACTGTAAGCTCACCATTGCATAGAAGCAAAAAATTACAAGACTGCATTTTCTCCAGAAATTGGCTTTTGATTTAAATCCTTTCTTTTTATTTTTAACATAAACCAGTATTACTTCTATGATCTTATGTGGTTGCTTAGACTACAGGACATAGCCCATACGTTCTTAATTTTTTAAGCTCTGTACTACGCAATTATAATCCCAAATTATTGGTTATAATAGAAATCGTTCATATATTCTAATGTGGGAGCACCCATGGCGAGTGAAAACTGAAGGACCACGTGATGAGACAGATTTCGATGGTAAATGTGTGATCACGTATGATCGGTCAAAGATAAATGACGCATATGCTGTCATATTTTTTTATTCCGCTTTAGATCGAGAAAGAATTCCATGGCAACACTACAGATAAGCATATCATTTTCATCTTTCATGAATTATTATACGAGGGTGGTTCGAAAAGTAATGCCTCTTGTTTTTTAACTCAAAAAGACCAACAAATAGAAAAAAGGAAGAGACATCACCAAATTAAGCACACATTTTCACTAATAATAAAGAAGCCAAAGCTGTCTTAAACATTTTATTTAAAAAGAGACGTTTCGACTAATTACTTAAGTCATTGTCAACCTGTTAATAATGCGCAAGAAAAATTAGAGCAATAGGTAACCTGCAAAGTTAAAATGAACAAAACTGGCAAAAAATACCAAAATTAACGCTATGTAGTTCTACAGAGTGAAGACATCATTGCTTTCAAGAATGTGCCCAAACCAAGGTAGTAAGTATTCAATTTATAAGGGCAATGAATCTAACCAAGCCACACTCATCCGCTCAACCGCCAAAGCACATCCAGAAACCAACCCATACAGCCCATTTCTACTCAAGACAGAATAAAGTCAAACGAAGATTATAGAACCCGAGCAGTCACCCACAAATTGAAAAATACCAGTAAGCAGTTTTCTTCAAATCATCACTATATACCTAGCAACTGACTATATGTGGTAATGCTTGTAATTAGCCAGTGCACCCTCACTTTCAGACACATTATTCTATCCACATAAATCCCCATAGTAATGCAGGCATATCCAACATTTACGTTATCAAGCAACCAGTGACTGAAATTGTAAAAGTAAATTTTTAACAAATCTTAAATTACCAAAAATTGCCAAAAGTCCCAAACGGCTGGAATATTGAACACCAACTAAAAGTCCCAATAAATTAAGAAAAAATCCTACCTTGATCTGTCGTTTCTTGAAAGCAATGTCGACGGACTGACAACCAAGACCAGTTAAGCTAATTATTGATGTAAAAGAATTTGAAATGTTACAGCCAAAATTTTTTAGCACCTTTCACCGTTCAATTAAATGCAAAATGCGATATTAAAAATCATTTCAGCAAATAGGTAATTATGAAAAATGTCAAAACCCATGTGACGTCATAAACAGAAAATACAAGAAAATTTGCGTAATGTAGTCAATGAGAACACCGAGATACCAAAATAAAAGTGATGAAAAAAAAATTACCTGCATACTACAGTATAAAATAAATATTTAAAATAAAATATTTGGCAAATATTGCAAAAAAAGAAAACCGGAGAGAGGGAATTATAATAAAACAATGAGCAACAAAAATCAGTTATTGAAAACATGGAGAGGCAGAGAAGAGTCATCGACGTTAATATCTGGCCTATGTTGTTGAATTAAAATAGTTTCTTTGATCATTAGCTCTTTCAAATTTGAAGCTGATGCTAAAACCTCAGGGTGTTCAAAATCAATGGTATGCTCCGGATTGTCTAGTAAATGTTTTGTAACATCCGTTTTGTAACTAAATTTAGCTTCAGGGTTGTGTTCTTCCATTCTGGATTTTATGTTTTTTCTGGTTTGACCGATATAGCAACTACCACAAGAACATTTAAGACGACAGACAACATTACTACGTAATAATAATGGTTGCTTTTCCTTATGATTAAAAAATTGTCCGAGTTTATTTGTCACATCTATTATGGTAAGTTGAACTTTGTCTTGCAATTTTTTCCGAAAAAAATGTTTAAGTTCTTTTTCTATGTGAATAAAAGGTTCTCCGATATAAGAAAGTTTGAAAAAAATTCGAGGAAGTTTATGTAATTGACGGAGTTAGAATGGAAATTATGGAAAAATGGAAACTATTACAAGAAGAATGGAAACTATTACAAGAAGATTGTGTGAGATGCTTTTTGTTCATAAATTTTCGGATTTGATAATCTATGAAACGTTGTGAATATCCGTTATTAAGTAACATAGAAGAAATCCATTGAAATTCAAAATGCATAGACATATACGAATTACAAATTCGATAAGCTCGTTCAAGTAAACAAATTACTAACTTGCACTTGTATTTAACTGGACACAGACTGGACCATTTGATATAGAGACCAGGGTTTGTTTTCTTGCGATAAACTGTGGTTTTAATTGAGTCATTATTTCTAGTCAACAATACATCCAAATAAGCCAGTTGATTTTCATGTTCTGGTTCTTTTGTAAGTTTAATATTTGCGTGAATTGCATTGAGTGTGTTGAAAAAATCATCGAGTTGTGCTTCATTATTGAATATACAAAACAGATCATCGACATACCGACGTAAAATTGTAGGTTGATGTAAATTGGCGTTATTCAACGCTTGATTTAAAACCCAATTCATGCATATATCCACCATGCAAGGAGCAATTGGTGAGCCCATGCTAACTCCATCAATTTGCTCGTATATTTGGTTGTTGAATTGAAACATGGTTCCAGTGCATGACCAAATCAATAACATTTTTAGTTGGGTTTTAGTTAGCCCGTGAAAAGTTGTGACATCTTGCACATAGATTTGGTCTAATATTAAATTGATTGTAAATTGTACTGGGATGTTAGTAAAAAAACTTCTGACATCAAAACTATCCATTAACTTGTTATTAATGGATAAGCCACTGATGTCATTCAAAAAATGAAAGGTATCTTTTACAACTGATGTATGTTGACGTAACGGTGTGAAGATCTCCGACAACCAATCTGCACATTCATGATTGTAGGAACCGATAGAGCTTAAAATTGGTCTCATGGGGTTGTTATCCTTATGAATTTTTGGTAATCCATATAATGTAGGTATTGTAGTTGATGTGGGCCGTATTCTCTGATAGTCATCTGGGCTGAGCGCTTTTTTCTTTTTCAATCGAGCCAAAAAACTTTGAAAGTGTTTGAGATTAGACAGACTGTTATCTGAATTTTTTTTTTTAATTTTACCTGATCATTCAAAATCTCATTCATTTTATCAACGTATTCTTTTTTGTTAAGTACCACAACTCCATTCCCTTTGTCTGGTTTGCATATAATTAAATTCTGATTATTATGTAAAGATTTGATAGCAGCCAATTCTTCATTGTTAAGGTTGTTGTTTAGGTTATTTGATTTTGCGAAAAAGAAACCGGACTTATATTTGCTGTAAAGATTCATAAGGATTCGCTTTAATTCAATTC
Source organism: Trididemnum nubilum (assembly GCA_963965965.1). Taxonomy (NCBI): domain Eukaryota; kingdom Metazoa; phylum Chordata; class Ascidiacea; order Aplousobranchia; family Didemnidae; genus Trididemnum; species Trididemnum nubilum. The sequence goes on along the minus strand of OZ014485.1, from coordinate 6,184,794 downwards.
TGTCTTTTCAATTCAAAAATGATCTTGTGTCGTGGTAAAGTTTCTCAAAAGTGGTTTGTGTGGATAGAAAATCAAAATGTGTGGGAAGAATGCCATATTCAGTATTTTTTTTTCATCACTTTTATTTTGGAATCTCGGTGTTCTCATTGACTACATTACGCAAATTTTCTTGTATTTTCTGTTTATGACGTGACATGGGTTTTGACATTTTTCATAATTACCTATTTGCTGAAATGATTTTTAATATCGCATTTTGCATTTAATTGAACGGTGAAAGGTGCTAAAAAATTTTGGCTGTAACATTTCAAATTCTTTTACATCAATAATTAGCTTAACTGGTCTTGGTTGTCAGTCCGTCGACATTGCTTTCAAGAAACGACAGATCAAGGTAGGATTTTTTCTTAATTTATTGGGACTTTTAGTTGGTGTTCAATATTCCAGCCGTTTGGGACTTTTGGCAATTTTTGGTAATTTAAGATTTGTTAAAAATTTACTTTTACAATTTCAGTCACTGGTTGCTTGATAACGTAAATGTTGGATATGCCTGCATTACTATGGGGATTTATGTGGATAGAATAATGTGTCTGAAAGTGAGGGTGCACTGGCTAATTACAAGCATTACCACATATAGTCAGTTGCTAGGTATATAGTGATGATTTGAAGAAAACTGCTTACTGGTATTTTTCAATTTGTGGGTGACTGCTCGGGTTCTATAATCTTCGTTTGACTTTATTCTGTCTTGAGTAGAAATGGGCTGTATGGGTTGGTTTCTGGATGTGCTTTGGCGGTTGAGCGGATGAGTGTGGCTTGGTTAGATTCATTGCCCTTATAAATTGAATACTTACTACCTTGGTTTGGGCACATTCTTGAAAGCAATGATGTCTTCACTCTGTAGAACTACATAGCGTTAATTTTGGTATTTTTTGCCAGTTTTGTTCATTTTAACTTTGCAGGTTACCTATTGCTCTAATTTTTCTTGCGCATTATTAACAGGTTGACAATGACTTAAGTAATTAGTCGAAACGTCTCTTTTTAAATAAAATGTTTAAGACAGCTTTGGCTTCTTTATTATTAGTGAAACTGTTTCTCAAGACCAATTTTTATGCTCCAAAGCACACATTATGTTCAAGAATTTTATTTTTTACGTAATCTCCGCCATTTTTAATGCATTTTTTCCGACGATATGAACGAGGTCTTATCCAGCGCTGGTAAAACTTTCTTCCAGCTGTAGCAAACATGCACTGTTCCATCACGTTCAGCCGTACTTGTACACGCACTGTCTCAGTATCTTATTACTACAGCTTGCACCGTTTGTAATAGAACAGTGCATCCTAATTTTAATGGAAGATAGTCTAACATCTGTTTGGCATTAAAAGATTTATTTAAATTTGAAACATAACTACGTTCAGTTAATTTAAGCATGTGGAATAAGTTTACTCTTTTGTTTTGTAGGGATTCAATGCAGCACTATGTTTTTCTTGATATGGAAAGCCCACCGTACACATTCCTCGTTGAACACCGCTATACTTTTTCGAAGTTTGATAAAGGTTTCATCAATGTCACAATGACACATCAATCTGACTCCCATATTCATGCCACTTTCCGTTTAAGCCAAAGCTTGTCGAATTTTATTCTCAAAGGAGAAGGAAAACATTGGGTAGAATCGAAACTGGCCAAAAAGAAGAAATTAGCGGTAATACCGGTATTAAAGCAATCACTAATCTTTTTAAACTAAGCGCAGGAAATTGCTGTTCAGAGCTCTTAAGACTAATGGTCATTGTCTGTAACTTCGTTTTAATAGGCATTGCTTGGTCATACTTCCATAACCTACAAATTTGCTTTGAAACTAAGGTTGAATGTGAAATAGCTCTAACTACAATAGGAAACTTAAAGTTTCAACATTTTTGTAATTAATCAATACGGCCTATAAGGTTTTACAATTTGGTTACACTGTATTGTTAGATTCGTTCCTCCTGTTCTACAGCATGTTGTATAGCGTAGACCAAATTTAAGATCTGATATATAAAAATAGCATCATTGCATTGAATCATACAATACACACTGCTTGCTCGTGAACAGTGATGTTGTTCAAAATTTGTGGAATTTAGCAAGTGGTTCGATCAAGCCAAACGCACAAGATATCTATGCAAACAACTTTAACAAACAGTTCTCTAAATTTAGAATTCGGTTTGCGTGAACTGGTGCGAACCGGCTGAACAGCACCACTACTTGCGACGTAAAACGTAAAGACATGTACATGTACGTATTGAGGAAATATAATTGACGTGCATTTTAGTTGGCTAAAATAATAGATTTGTGGGTTTGCGCACGAGCTTACGCCAAGTGCAAAGCAAACCAATTCTTTAGCGTGCGTGAAGCAGTGATCGATAATCACCATCGTATCTTGCCGCACCAAAACGTCAAATATCGGACGGCTGTGGGGTTTGCTTCTCTCAAATCTTGATCGTAGCAATGCTGTCCCAATTGGCATTATTAAACAATGTGGTCCAATGTTTGTAGATTACTGCATGGGTAGTACTGATTCCTCATTTGGGGAGATTGCCGTAGGTTTTTTTACTTTTGTTCGGGCTGGAGCCGTGTTATGCAAAGTTTTGTAGGAGTGACGACACTGTAAGTTTTGTTTCTTTCAAAAAGCTTACGACATCGTAATCCTTACGATGCGTTGCATAATAGCCTCCTTGTAAAAATCCCCGTGTTGCATATTCAATCTTTGCGATTGATTGATTGCTAATGGTGATAAAATAAAAGTATTCCCAAACCACTGACGTAATTGCCTTAAGTCTACAAATTTTCCTACGATTTCTTCATTCTCTGATATGTATCGAAAACAAGGATTTTGACTTATTGCTAAACATGAATTTTCTTTCAGCTTTGGGTCGTCAGCAATTGCGACGTAACGTACGGCGCAATTCAGAGATACAAATACGCGGAGGAACTGATTCAAGCAGGCTTGCCGATTGAGAGGTTTGGAAAATGCTTTAATAATAAAAATATTTTCGACAACATGCCACCAGAAGATCAACAGTCGTACAAGTTCTATTTGTCATTTGAAAATGCGCTTCATTGCAAAGACTACATTACGGAAAAATTTTGGACAAATGCTTTGTCTGAAGGGAGGGTACCCATAGTTTGGGGTCCTTCAAAAGAAGACTTGGTTCGTTTGGCTCCAACTAATTCGTTCATTCACACAGAAGATTTTGATTCCCCATTTTCTGCCCTTGCAAAGTATATCGACTATTTAAATCGTAATGACACAGCCTACAGAGAATATTTCCACTGGATTGAAAATCCTGACAAAAAGACCCACAAAATCATTAAGTATCACTCAACAGAAAATTATCAAAGACTTTGTGATTTTGTGAGAAGTTGGAATGGAGTCAGTAAGACTGTAGCTTCGATTACAAAATATTTCAAAAACGAAACAAAATCATGTTTTCTTCATACATAACTTGTTACTGCAAAACTTATTGTAAAATTTTAGCGTTCGAATTACGGAGAGTCGTACATAAGCCTTAGCACAAAACGAAAAATCTAAGTTTCTCTTTAAAATGTATGAGCTTTAAATTATTCCAAATGAAGAAACTGTGTGTCTCAATTTTTATTTTTAAGACATGTCAAAGCGACTCTTTAAATTGTTTGAATTTTTGCATAAATTTTTCCGACTCAAATCTAACTTGAGTTGAACCTGAATTGATTTTGAGTTGAACTTAATTTTAACTTCAGTTTAATCACAGTTAATTTTGCCTTAAACTTCGCTCTCTTGTAACACAGCTTTAATTTATCACGAATATTCAATTGTTCATAAAAAAGAACATGTAAAAATTTTGTATTGCTTTTAAAAAGTCTTCAAATATCTCCTGGCAGCCTCGTATTTGTTCCGGGTATTAATTCAAAATGGTGTTGAAGATGACAAATATCTCGGGTTTCCGTTTTTTATAATATTTGATCTGCTGTGTTTTAATGCTTGGTTAAATACTGTTATTTGCTTGGAGTATTTTTGTATTATCGTCTTTAATTATTATACAATAAAGCGGCGGATGCGGAGGTAGCGCTATCCCTTAATGGAATAGCGTACAAACTATTAAATTCATTTTTAGTCAATAGAAATCGATATGTTGCCCATCAAAACTTTCAATCCAAACTAATAATAAATCAGTTTGGCGTCACACAAGGAAGTATTGTACGCCTGCTATTATTTTTAATTTATGTAAACAGTTTACGATAGATTAAGCTCGACCCCTTGTTTGTTTGAATACAACACGCACTTTGTAATCTACGCAATTAATCCAATTATTCCGAACGGAAAAATGAATCTTGAATTACAGAATGTTAATCTCGAAAATTTACATGTTTTAATAATACCGCCTAAACGTACCCATCAAATTCCAAGCATTAAAATGTACGCATAAATCTCCACTAAAAGTTAAAAACTTTGCAAAGTACTTGGGTGTCATGATTGCCTCAAGATTAAATTTTGATGACCATATTAATATTTATGGTTAAATCTCAAAATCTATCAATTTTTCCTAACTACGACATGCTTTACCTTTGAAAGCTTTACAAAATTTGTATTTTTGTTTAATTCACCCTCTTCTCGTGGATGGAATTATCATTTGGAGAAACACGTATAAAACCTCCATGAAAAGACTAACTACACTCCAAAATTGAGCAGTTAAAGTATTTGCAGGAGCTTCTTGGCAATACAGTACAACAAATAGCACTATGAGGTTATTAAATTTATGGAGAAGTAAATGCGTAAAAATCTGCCCCCAGCTTCTCCTTCTTTACCTCAGTCGCATCGGAACACACACGATCAAAACGATTGGCGTCATCCCAATACAGTTTGTTTCTGCCAAGACATAAAACGCTTAAATGACAGAAAAATATTAATTTTCAAGGTGTTGAAATTTGGAACTCGGTAGCTCCAGAAATACAAAATTATTCTTCAATCGATTTAAATTACAATATAAGAAGCATTTGCAGTCAAATTGTCCTTGATGTTGTTAGTTTTTTTTCTTTGGAAATTTCATTTAACCTTATTTGTATTGGGGAAGAGGCAAATTGCCCCCCGTTAGTTATTTTAATATAGCTCCAAAACTAAAAGACAATTTTGCTTTGATGCACCCTGACTTTGAATCAATCCTAACATTACACATTTTCAGAAAGTTTGGGGTCAGCCAGATAACCGGAAGTGATGTCATTTTTTCCTTTGTTAGAGACGCCTATAGAGTTTCATTCAGTTTTGAGCACAATGCATGCTTATCTGTGCACTTATTCAATTCACTGTACTGCGTATTCAATATATCGATGCTAATCTTTAGCTGGAATAAAGTATTTTTTTACTGATAAATGCATTGCGTTATCATTACGTCATTGAAGACGTCATAATTTAAAACTATAGCTTTTTCTGGTGTTTCTCGAAATAAGCTGCGTTTGCATAAAAAAATATTCATTTTCATTAGCTGTCTCATGATATAATAAAAATAATACTGCAGCATTCTAACCTTTTTGAATGATACTCCAGCTCAGTTGCAAAAAATTACAAATAATAATCAACACAACATATTAAAGATTACGTCATCATGCATGCGACGTCATCCTACCTGTGACGTCATCATCTGTGGCGACTTTATCAGAGATGTCTTTGAAATAACAAAAGTCCAAACTGTTATCAATATTTTGCAACATTTAGGCAAATTTGCATGTAGTTATTAGGATTTACTGGTTTTGATGACGCCATTGTTGTTTTGGTGACTTCACAACCTCAAAATATTCACTTTTAAAAATGAAAAATAATGAGCTGCAACAAGCTAAAAATCTTACTTCTATCACTTACCAAACAGCTTTTAGATAGAGGGGCAAATTTGCCCCCCCCCCCCCAGCACAAATAGAGTGTAAAAATAGCCCGGTAGATATAGGATTAACGATATATTCTGTAACTTTTGTCGGACCGGTCGCTATACCTCATAAAGATTCGTTTGCTGACCATGCTGGAGTCTGGCTGGCGGGTTTTGCGTTTCTTCTCTCGGGAATTTGTTTTACCAAACGAATTTTATATGCAATTGTTCTGGTTGATGGTGGAACATAGCTGACCAGGAGGACAGAGGCGGCTTCGCTGGTGTGGTCTTCGCGGGTTCTTTTGGCACATTTTGTTGCTCTTTTCATTACTACGCTTTAATTAGTAAATTAAACATGCCCACAGCATGATTGAGGAAGTTCTTATGTAGCTGCTCGACTAGATGACCGAGAGGTTCCTTCGCTGCTTCCTGTCCCAATTCAACTCCCTGTTTTTGTGTGTTGTGTGTTGTTTTCAGCTGAATAAACATGTCCCTAAATCCGACCTACTTTGACTTTTTGCTCAAAGCTACTAAGTAGAGTGTTTATGGACAGTACTTAACCTGTAAAATTTTGCATGGGGGGGGACGCTTACGCATTCTAAACAAGCATTCGGAAAGCTAATGAAATTTAGTGAAAATTATGCATCAAGATCAAATTCTGTCCCCGAATTCGATTGAAGATCCAAAAAAAAAAAGGCTTTACCGTAAATTGAAGGGTTTTTGTCCACAAACGTTAAAAAAATAAAAATAAAAAAGGGCTTCGCCGCAACTTATTGGTACTATATTCGGCCGGAATTTCGGTTTTATTCGAGCTAACAGCCACTTTTTTGTATGATCATCCAGCCGCTTACTCTTAATGAAGAAAGAGCGCTGAAATCTCGTTGGGAGGGACACTGAAATCTTGATGGGGGGACGCTAAACTTATTTCTCCCCGTAAATACGCGTGATTGGTAAAAGTCGCCTTTCACACAATCAATTTTTCTGGCTTTATGCTGATCTTTGCCTATATAAAGTAGCCTATACTCTATGTTGTCGTAATTTACAACTAAATAATTCTCAAAGTTTTGAGAAAAAATCTAAAAAAATTGTAAATTGCTTTCTAAGATTAATTTTAATTCACTTCCAAATAAATTTGAAAACTATGGAATGCAAAATTTTGTAGTAATGGTAAGTGTTGGTTGGTGGTATTGGTTTCTGGGTCAGGTTTGTTCCACACAATATTCAATTCAAGATATACGATTCACAGAATTTGAAAACCTCCTGGTATCGAGCATCGCGGAAGCAAGAAATACATGTACAGCAAGTAGAAATTTGACTGATCGTATTTTAATAACGTTGCATACTGATGAACTTTTAGACTTCTTCTTTACCACTCTTAAACTTCACCAAGGTAAATTGTCTGCATTTAACCCATTGTGTACTTTGTTCAAATGTTCAACTTACTTGCAAGATTACCTTAACTATTACAAATAGCTTTTTATTTCTTTTATCTTTATAGAAAAAGATTTCTGCCAACCTTTTGTCTCATTTGTTGAATTACTTAGTTAATCCTTCTTATTAATTGTTTAGTACTTTAATATTTGTGCTTTATCCTCCAAAACAGTTAGAATACGTTAAATTGGAAGGTTTAGCACCCGTTACCAATTTCTCTTCAATTTTATGAACAAATACATCCATAACCAACTTCCGTTACAATTCAATAACTATTTTACTAGTGCCAGTGTCCATTGTCCATGCAATTCACAAAAGAAGTGCGAGAGATTTACGAAAGAAAAATTAACTTTATATTTTTAGATTTCGCTCAAACAGTTTAAAAACATCCATCTCATGTAGGGGGGTTAAAAGTATGGAACGACACATATAACAAAAATGATAATGACAACGACAGTGTTTCAAATTAAAGAAATCTATTATAAACATTTAATTATACAAGTGACATAGTTTTTGAAAAATTTTTTTCTTTATCTTTTAGTTGTATCATATCAAACTTTAAAGTGCGTAAAACTCAATTCTGAACAATTAAACATAACTTTTGACTTAGCGCACGAGCTAATAATTTTTTAGCCATAAAGAAGACAATCAGCAAAACTACTACTCAAACAACGGGTGGGTGGCTGCTTGACTCGAAGACCAGCAAGTCACTTCGCAAAACTCCTATACACCTAATAGCTTAATCACTCTTTTCGTGTAATTGTTCTTTACTTTATTTTATATTGTGATAAAAATAAAATATGATTGGTATCTTGTGATTAGTGTTTGCTGAAAATGTAGTATCATCACTGTTGTCGCTTTCCTTTAGCTTGGTCTTTAGTGTCTCCAATCTATGTATTTTACCAGGAATATACTTAAAGGGATTGCCAACTACCATTGTTAATTGTTCTCGTCACGCATGAGTAATGCTCAAATTTTCGGTCAGATTTCTAATCAAAATGCATTATTTCTTATGGAGCGAGGTGCAGTAGGTCGGATTGTTTTTGTTGTATTTTTGCTGATGGATAGCCTAGGACTCGAACAAACTCGAAAATGGTTTGTTATTGATATTATGTATCTGAAAATGCGTAAAACGGAATCTTGGAGTGAGAATGATAGAAAATTTCAAATAGGCTAACATATCATCTTGCAATAGCCTAGTATAGGAGCTGAGAACGGGCAGCTGAGAACGTTGAAATCCTGTCGAAAAAAGGAAAGGGTGATATTATTTTAACCCTTCCTATCCCACTCGCTCACAAAATTGCGAAGGAAATAAAGTAGAGGCCCAGTTCAGTGCCATTTGAGCTAAAAAATTTGCCAATGCGGCAGTCGAACGAGAAAGCAGTTTGTGAGAAATAACAAAGACAGTTTGTGAGAAGTTATTGCAGTTATCTTGGTACTCGGAACCTGCAAAATTGACTGCACACTTAATTGCAGTGAACGCTTCTGTTTGAAGGCGAAGCTCGCTGCAATGCGGTGTTTACAGCTACTTCGAAATATCATCAACCAGATACCGGATGCAACAGAATCAAGACAAAAAAGTTCAGAACGAGCTAGTTTCAGAATAATCATGCGTCTACGGTTTGAGTTAGATTGCTCTTGACTGCAAGCTGATTAAATAGAATCACGCTTGCATGCAAGTTGGTAACAATCTGCTCGATTTCAATATTCGCTAGGCTAGATAGGTCCAACTGTAACCTATACGAAATGATCTCCAATCATTCACTAAATTTTTTTCTTCAGAATTACTGTAAGTAATAGCTACCGAGTACCGGTACCGGTATAGATCGTGTTCAGATTTGATTAGATTGACTGTACGACACAATAAAGATGCCAACTATACCGGAATATAAGTTACAAGCTGGAAAGACTGAAGAGTGATTAGCGCAGAGATAAAGATCAGCATCAGACTTTTGCAAAGAGCAGGGCATATGCCAATATCATGGAATTGGAAGCAAAAAAACATGATCAGCCAATATTCTTTCAAAGCATTCATCATATGCCTTTGGTTTTCTTATTCGTTTGAACAATTGTACCTACTTCCTGATTTCTTTGGAATTTAATAATATTGTAGCAATTAATTTGTTGCTTTTCATTTTTTTTATTTGAACACGAACACGAAATAGTTCTATAACCATGGTATAACTTAATCATCGTTTAAAAAAAGTATGTTCTGATTTCTGATTAATTTGTTGTACCTCCTAGCCAACGTTTGACTTTCGGTATGACAGCTGACAGGCTAAGTTTATGGAGAGAAAGCATAAAAAGAAGTAGATCTATCGGCGTCGTACCCGAGGTATCTAGAACTATAAACCGATAAACACTAACAGGGGCAGTACAACACTTACCGAATTTGACAAGGCGTTTCATTCATTTATTTTTTAAATTCACTAAAATCAAACTTACAAAATGATTGCAGTTTTTGTCATAGACTGGACACAGGACAGGCCATTCGATACGGTCCGTAGGCTCGCAACGAAACGCGTTAATTCCCCAAACGGTACTAAGAAAAATTTAAACAGGGCTCAACATATTTCGTACAAGTTTAAACAAACGAAAAAATAAAACAGCCCTTGGTGGAAATTTGGGGCCAATTTTCAAACATGAGGTAGAGATAAAAAAAAACTAGTCCTAGGCCAAATTAGGACACACTCTGGTTCTGATATAATCGGAGAGTGGAGACGTTATTTGTAGCTAAAATAGCGCATCACTATTGACAGCACCACTATTAAGTGAAACTTTTCCAGACAGGGTTTAAGGTCAGAGGTTATTCTACTTGACCCTCTCCTCTGGTTGCAGCCTTGGAATAGGAGCGGACTAAGAAACATTGCAATTGAGTGGATTACCGGTAACCCGTGTGCAAACGTGATTCTATTTAATCAGCTTGCAGTCAAGAGCAATCTAACTCAAACCGTAGACGCATGGTTATTCCGAAACTAGCTCGTTCTGAACTTCTTTGTCTTGATTCTGTTGCATCCGGTATCTGGTTGATGATATTTCAAAGTAGCTGTAAACACCGCATTGCAGCGCGCTTCGCCTTCAAACAGAAGCGTTCACTGCAATTAAGTGTGCAGTCAATTTTGCAGGTTCCAAGTACCAAGATAACTGCAATAACTTCTCACAAACTGTCTTTGTTATTTCTCACAAACTGCTTTCTCGTTCGACTACCGCATTGGCAAATTTTTTGGCTCAAATGGCACTGAACTGGGCCTCTACTTTATTTCCTTCGCAATTTTGTGAGCGAGTGGGATAGGAAGGGTTAAAATAATATGACCCTTTCCTTTTTTCGACAGGATTTCAACGTTCTCAGCTGCCCGCATCATAGCCTATTCTAGGCTATTGCAAGATGATAGGTTAGCCTATTTGAAATTTTCTATCATTCTCACTCCAAGATTCCGTTTTATGCATTTTCAGATACATAATATCAATAACAAACCATTTTCGAGTTTGTTCGAGTCCTAGGCTATCCATCAGCAAAAATACAACAAAAACAATCCGACCTACTGCACCTCGCTCCATAAGAAATAATGCATTTTGATCAGAAATCTGACCGAAAATTTGAGCATTACTCATGTGTGACGAGAACAATTAACAATGGTAGTAGGCAATCCCTTTAAGTATATCTCTGATTTTACACTCTACAAAACGTATAACCCGAATCTGCATTTTGAATGAGAAAATTCCTTTTAAGCCGCATTTACACGGGCGACTTTTTTGCGTGCGATTTTTTGATACAAATAGATGTGGCAAAGTTGCATATATTCAATAATGGTTCTCATTGTGATAAAAGTTTCCTTACTGCTGAAAATGACTGTCTCAAGTTGTTTCCATTCCGATAGTTATATTCTAAACCTTTTTAAAGCAAAATCGGAGCTGATCTCACTACGATTTTTTATCGCAGCACCGATCCTCTTCTAAAGTTTTCAATTATAACAATATTGGTAAGAAACCAACTTAAGACTATTATTTTCATCAGTAAGGTCCCAATTATCATGATCAAAGCCGCCGTTGAGTATACGCAACTTTGCCAGATCCATTTTTATCAAAAAATCGCACGCAAAAAAGTCGCCCGTGTAAATGCGGTTTTAGTTACATACTGTAATGATTACTCAATTATTTATAAGCACTAAAAAGAATTACTTGAAAAATTTAAGGCCAATGTCTTTTTAGGACTTTTTTATTTTATTTTTCTAATGATATATCTAGCAATGCTCGCGTGTGACTGAGCAGTCAAGGGGTCAAATTTACCACTGAAAATTGTAAAAATCCTTGATTAAGTTATTGCGTTTTGACGTTGTCCAGAAGTGCTGATGAGTGGGTGACGAACAGGGTTTACTTACCCTTCGAAACAACTTTGATTACAGTGATAAAACTTTCAAAATACTCATCTTTACCAACGAAATAATGAATGATTAATTAAATCTTTATAGATTAAGTTCTTCTCATCAATTTTTACCAGACAAAGCAAAACCAATTAAATCTTAACAAACTGAAAGCTTTACCAAATGAAATTACAGAGTACTAATTAAATTTTCAACTATTAATCAATAATCAATGGTCGAGTGGATAGAGCGTTTGCTACTGAAACGGTAGACTTTGGTCCGATTTTTTATCGGGTCAAACCTAAGACTATAATATATTTATTCAAACTTTCTTGTTTGACGTTCAGCTATAAAAAAGTACAGTGTGAAGCCTCCACCGTGCGTGTTGGACAGATGGGCTGGTGGCAGCTTCACTTGAAGACCAAAAGTTTCTTTCGCTGTCTTCCTGGTCAAGGCACCTTGATGAATGTAATTACAATTATATGTTATAATGCCTCAACTTTATCAAAATAAATGAAACGCTATCATAGCCGCGAAACGCTATCATCTTTCTCAAACATGACCTAAAATGGCATAGCATAGATAAGACTGAACAGTTTAGACATTAAAGTAGTTAGTAGACTATAGATCCAGTAAATCAACAAAGTCATATAGTTATGCAACAACAAACTCAAGAACAATGCATAGAAACTTACTATGCTGTAAACAACATTTCAACAGCAACCGACAAGTTTGACGTCCTTCGTGGTCGACTCCTGGGAAATCATAACGACTTCCACTGGCAGTTAGATGGCCAGATCAACCACCAACCCTGCAGCTACAAAGCAGCTCGATTCATAAAATGCACAGAGCTGGATAGCGATGTTTCGAGCTTTTAGGTCTCATCGGCAGCCCTCAGCTTCTCTAATCAAAGTTATTCCCCAGCTGGACAAGACTCTTGGCCGAACTGGACAAACTGGACAAAAAATTGTTTATTCCCTAGAAAGCCTCTGCCGCTCTGCAAGCCCTTAAGGTTTGTCCAGTTCGGCCAAGAGTCTTGTCCAGCTGGGGAATAACTTTGATTAGAGAAGCTGAGGGCTGCCGATGAGAGCTAAAAGCTCGAAACATTGCTGTCCAGCTCTGAGCATTTCAACAGCAACATGTACAAGAAAACCAAAAGGAACTTAACCAGGCAAAAATAAAAAAAATTGGAATTTTCCAGCCACTTCTACAGTGCTATTCCGTAGAGTAGGTAAACTTGTCTTATTTTTAATTTCGCACAAAATCTATGCGCTTTCACCACAGAAGTTGGTTTTTCGATTTCTCGCTTGTTAATTTGTTAATTTTTCGAAAATTACATTGTTAATTTTTCGATTTCTCGAAAATTAACAATGTTAAATGACTAAATTCTTTTTAAATACATAATGATAACTCAATTATTTTCAAGCACAATGATAACTCAATTATCTTCAAGCATAAAAGAGAATCACTTACAAAACTTAAGGTCGATCAATTGTTGTTTCGGCACTGCCAGCTCAACTGATTATCGTTAAAATTTGGTGAAACACTTATCTTTGACATGCTATTGAAGTTTACTGTTTGGTTTGATTTATTGGTCGATTGCCAATTTCTCACTCTCCTTATTTTCTGAACTTAGAAACTGAAGCAAAAATATGTGGTGCCTACCGACAACTTAATTATGTTTGAAAATTTTGTTGATCTGTCATCAGTTGTTATTTACTTACTTGTGCGTTCTAAGCTAGTGCTCGACTGACATGCGGCAATGATCGCTTCACTCACGCGATGAAAAAATAAGGATTTGCCACAAGCGCGATTTGCCACAACAGGCAGTGGACCACATCATTCTTTCATGCCCTATACATACAAGATTCCAACACGACAAAACGTAGACTCCAAAACCAAGATATAAGGCATCATCTACTCTTACTTTTACGTTTGAATATGACTTTCAGCAAAGTCGATTTATAAGAGTTTTTTGCTACAAGCTTTTCAACAAAACTCTTCAGTAGCTATCTCTTTCTGACTGGATATGGTGAGCAAAATCTTTGAAGACCATTGTAAATCTTATATTGGTGTTTTTAGGATAATGCACTAAGGAAAGTTTTAATTGCGACAAGGAGAAAGTGTTCTAGGAGATTGTACAATCCAATTAGAACGTACATCTCCCTGTTTTACATTGCAGTTCTATTTAGTGCATTGTGTTAAAAACCAAAAACAGAAAAAAACTCATCTTGGTCTTTTGCAAATCCTGCTCACCACATATCCAATCAGACAGAGATCGTTACTAAAAAAAGTTTTGCTCCAAAAGCTTACAGGGAAAGCTTATGAAGTCGGCTTTGCTGAAAATCATTTTCAAACTTTTACAGTCTCGAAATTGTTCATACGTACATGTTTGTCCACTTATTTTATGATCAAAAAAGAACAACAGTGTTTAAATAAAGAAGTTGATATGTTATTTCTACTCGTAATAATGTAGTATTTACACTGCTGTATTCTAGCTTGAAATGACACATTTTTGTTTAATGAATTACAGAGAATATCGATGTTTCCTTCTATACAGCTGGGAGGTTGGATTTGCTAGACTCAACCCATCAAACAATTATTTGGCACGATTTCGATGAAGAAGTGACACTCCGAAAGCGACAAAGGTTTTGGAAAGACAGTGATCCAAATCGCGAATGCGTGTTTATGGTGTGGAATGGAGTTGATAAGCAAACTTTATTCACAAATCATTGTGATATACCAGCCAAAATTTTATGCATGAGTTTGACCGGTAAGACTTTTTTCAATGACACTTCAAGCTTTTTAAATAGCAATTTTTTGCAATCCATAAATTTGTCTTTTGATCAGATATGAAAGAAAATCAAAATAAAAGCAATGACGCCATCAAAGTGTTTATGACAATATTTAGCAGAGTTTTTGATAAATAGTTTAATGAGTTTTTTAGCGTTTGTAAGGTATTTTTCTGTGTGGAATCAATTTAAAGGTGATAAATCTTCTGAATGATAAGCAAAAGATAAAAACGCATTTAAAACATATCTTAACTAACTTTCACGATGCTTTCCAAGAAAGGTCGCAGTGGTGGCGAAATATGGCCCACGGTCCCAATCTGAGCTGCAAAAAAAAAAAACAACAACAATAAAAAACAAAGAAAAACATACAACTTGCGACCTTTGCTGATTGTGGCAATTTTGTAGCAATATTGAGCTGCATTGCGAGTGGAGCACGAGACAAAAGTGAAATATTAATGCTAGATATATTTAAAAATATATTGAAGGAAAACAAGCACGCCTCAAAAAAGTACGGTGTCAATGTTTGGCTGTATTTAGCGTGGAAACTTTTTGTCGATGAAAGTCACCAAAAGCAAAACTATACTGAAGCAATTTGCAAGATATACTATGCTTTTACTACTTTCAAATTATCACTGAATTTGCAGTAGATAAACTTTCATGACCAAAACAACATCAAATTTTTATTTTTATGTTGTAACATATTTGGGCCTATGACAACGTCACGTTTCTCATACTAGAGCGCATTATGGCTCGCAAAAGTGTTTCCGCCAAATGGACCTTAATTATACAAAATAAAAGATTATTCGCGCTATTTTACACGAGTTCTTGGATCAACTAATTTTACACGGTGGAGATGGGGGTAGGTTAAAAATTCTTAAAACAGAAATAGTGTAAACACCAAAGTTGGCAAGCAAGTTGTTGTTCAGCAAATTTTTTTAGATAAAATCAATTTTGAGTTGATGACATCATTATAATGACATCATGGCCGTATTTTGGACAAATGATGTTATAGGCGTGTATACAAAGTAGAGTTAATTATTATTCGGTATACTAGAAAATTCTAAAATTGTTTAGGGAAACTTTACCTCAGCTTTCATATGGTGTAGGGAAATAGAATTGATAGCCGCATGATATGTTTTGAGAGGCCAGAATTAGCAGTTAATGCATGTGTTTTATTAATTTTCAAACACTTCCGATACTTTTGAAACAAAAACAATCAACCAGTGGCGCAACGATGCATGCGGGATAGGGAAATTAACCCATTACTTCCCAGACATCGATTACATTAAAATATTTTTACAAAAATTAAAATACTAGCTTGTTATAGGTTGAATATGAAGATTCAAAAAAAATTTTTTTGATATCATACTCGGGAAAGCAGAAAATGATACGTCCTTGTAAGGACGCTTGGGCAGTTGCGCGAACGTTTAGTTTAATTTTAAAAAGCCAACAGTTTTTCTTATTGTAGGCGTTTTCAAGTGTTTTTAGTTTTACGTCAGCTTTGACATCTACTTTTCTTGCGTTTGTTGGATTTTATTTTGAGCGTGGAAACCTAAAAGCACCAGAAAAAGCAGTTACCAATTTACAGTATAATAAAATAATGCCCCTAATGTACAGTAAATCTTGTCTCTCGCTGTAACAAAACACATTCAGTACAATGATAGTAATTTTTTAATGAGTTCGCAATAAAAGAAATAAGTTACTAAAAGCTAACTACGACAAAAATATCAATCGTCAAAGTCTAGAACCAGTTGTTCAGTTCAACTGTGATACATTTCAAAGCAGTTCGGATGCAGTCCAACATCATACCTACGACACCTGCACAATGTCCGGTTTTGACAATACTTGCAGACGCCTCTTTTGTTTGTCTTGATGATCAAATGGTTACCCTAATCTTTTTGGATCTCTTCTCGGTTAGGGGCTGCAGGAATCGATGGTAGAAGAGAAACGGAGTTGTTGCCATGAAGCAGGACACTCATTTCTACGCACGATCGAATAAAGTCGACAAGACCAATCTTTTCCATGAGTCCTTCTATCATGATGGTTCCAATTTTTTTGTAAAATCGCCAACCCTGCACCATGGTCGCATTTAAAAACCAGTTATACACACCCCAGTACCACTTTCGATTTCTTGAACGAATGGAGTAACTAGATATCAGATTATCTAAGAGGTCTACTCCACCCATATTGTTGTTGTAAAGCTGCAGCAAATGCGGTTGATCCACATCTAGTGTCTTTTTGGCTTTGCGTGAGTATCTAATAATTAAAAAAAAAAACTTTATCCCAAATGACCAAAAAATATTGCAGCTTGGCCTAGTTCTATGTACCATACTGTGTAAATTAGCCAAGTGGAAATCAAGATATAAGAACTTTTTCGTGAAATTGGGCCAAAAAAGCAAAATTTTGGTATCAAAAGATTTTAATCTGATTTGACTGAGCTGGGATTCGAACCTATTTTTCGCGTAAAAGACTTAGACACTTCGGTTAAATTGCAATAAGTTTACATTCTGATGAAGAAAAAGCAAAAAAAAAGACGATGCGCCTTTCTAATGCATTTTACTATTTTTCGTCAATTCACCATACCAGTGCCCAAACGTCCCTGCAAGGACGTAACAAACTTTAACACTAAATATAGCCTAAACAATAAATAAAAAGTACAATATTTTGTATTGGGCAAATAACTATACTTGTAATTCAATTTTTCAAAAGAAATTATTTATTGAAACGAAAGGTTACGTACCTGGATTTATACGTCACAGGTCGACTGCCAAGTGCTGGTTCCATATCTTAAATGTAGGCTAACTTTGCTGCAATAATTATCTGCTAAAACTTATTCCAGAAATCTGAAACTGCGCTTACTAATTTGTTATAGTGTACGTATAAACCTTAAAGTAAAATAAATTAATCACTACCTCGCTGAAACGAGAAACGCAAAATCAAAAATAGCCAATTCTTACGTCCCTGTAAGGACGCGTGGGAACTAATGGGTTAAGAAAGATTCAGTCTTTCAGCTAAGATTTTTCAAAAGTTAAGCAAAAGATGCAAACGTTCAAAGTGTTTTCAATCTGACCTGTAAGTAAAGGGAAGGCTGAACGGGTGAGCAGTTTAATTCTTCTACTGGCTTAAAAATCCTTCCTATGTAGTTCTTTCAATTGGCTCTAAAAATGTGCGAAATTTGATCTTAATGGCGTTAAATCGGCAATTTTTTTGAAAAAACTACAAACATCGCCCGGCGGTTGGGGGCTTTTTCCGACGACCTCAATGGTTTTCGGCGGCGGGGTTTTGTCCTTAGACCCTCGTCTGCAATATTCTTAAGTTGCGCACAAATACTATGGTCTTCGAAAAAACACGAACGTTTGTGTTTCGTGAAATTGGCATACTATGGTCTTCGTTACGAGTAAACTTTCCGAATCTTTGTTTCGAAGATTTTTATTTTTTCCAAATAATCGTAAATAATTCACAAACAAAAAATATTCGGCTGAAAAATTTTTTGTTCGGCTGAAGATTTTTTTGTTCGTTACTAGCATTTTTTCTTTCGTACTTAAATTTTTCTTCGGAAAAAAAGAAGAAAATAGCTCAAATATTCGTGAATGAGCCCGAATCTTCGACTAAATTCAAGAATGCTACATACCACTAGTAAAATTTTCCAAAGATTTTTTTTCTGGCAATTACACTTGTTTCCCAGGTTGTTGCTAGGGAATAGAAGAAAAAGACTCTGCTGCACATTATTACTAGCTTCATCATGGCTTTGTGGTATGAATTCTGAAATGTGGAGAGAAATTTTGGAATGAAGAATACCCTGTAGTTTATTACAGGACGAAACTAATCAAGAGTTTGCTGAATTTACCGCTTTGCATGGACCATCGCCCGTCTTTGATAGCTCTTTTTTGTCAGAGTCACTGTTTGTTTTTACTAATGAATTTCTTTTAATCAAACCAATTCAGTTTAATTTTTTTACGGAAAATGAATTGTCATTTGTACAATCAGTAGCGTAGCCGGATGAGAGGGGGCTATAGCCCTCCTCAATGGCATTGGCAATAAAAATGTGCATACTTTGACTCTGAACTTGAAGAGAATTCGGTCGCAGAACTTAATCCCAACTTGGGTAAAGAGCTTCTTTTCATTTATTTTTGGTCTTCACCTAATTTCGGGCACTTTCTCAAAAGACGACATTGCTGTACTGGCAAACAAGGTTTATTTAGTAATAACTAAATCATATGAAGCTTCTTGCCCTATGCGAAAGTCGCTTCGAACAAAAAATAACATTTGGTGGAATTCTGAGCAAGCTCGCCTTCGAAATGAGGCTCGCCGTGCCAGGTAAAAAGCTATTAAAACAAAACAAGAAGAAGGTTGGGAGGCTCAAAAGCTCGGCTTAGCTATTTCAAAAAAGTTGCCGGAAAAGCAAAACGCGATTCATGGTATAGCTTTGTAAAGAGCATGAATAATCAAACACCAACGGCTCGGCTGGTTAAGATTATTTGAAGGAATGAAACGGTGCGTGAAAGCAACATAATTAAACACAATAAAAAATTCATAAAGTCTTCTCTAGAAACTTTGAACTATCTGCTCGATATCTTGTCACCCGGGAGCCAGCAGACAGAAAAACATGGAACCAGGGCCCACATGACAAAAATTTCCTCGTTCGCTTTAATTATCGAGTTTTTTTTTAAGAGGCGTTACCAAACGAAATACTCGCTAAACGTAAGAGGTCATTTTTGCACGTGTATGTAAAGCCTTGCAAAATTCTTTCGTATAATCTCGAAACGTAAGCAATAAACGAATGTTTTCAGTTGTATTGGCTCTGTGCTTTCTACTGAAAAGACAATTGCTTAATTGCTATGCTGACTAATGATTGATGAAAAAATTGATTTGGCTTGATATTAGCAGATGGTTTTCTTATTGGTTTTTTTATGCTATTTATTTATTTATTTATTTATTGTTTTTTTTTTCTTGTGACTGTTTTTTTCCTGTCAATTAGATTTTGTGCAATGTGTGCTTTTTATATCCTTTTTCTTTTATATTTGCTGAAAAATAGCATTTTGAAACATTTCCAAATTTACTGATTTAATTGACATATGTATTTTTTTTTATTATATTATTAACTATAACTAGGGTGGTAACTGACTTTGATGACCGTGCGGTCTTTTTGTTGTCTCCCAAATTTTTGTTTTAATTTGTGAAATGTTTAAATTTGATGTGAATAAATAAATATGAATCTGAGTCTTAATTCTAAATTGTTTTAGTGACGTAACTTACTGGACTTAAACATTTTCTGATTCAGTATCAAAAAACAAACCTATGAACAAAAGTTGAACCGTCTATGACGCCGTCGAAAAAATGACGTCGTTTTTCAAAATTAAGTCGGCGATGTCAAAATTATGACGTCATGAACTTAACCATTATCAGAACAGTGTTTTTACGTGACTTAATCGAAACAAACGAGGTACGTTGACAGTTGTCAACATGCCGTTTTTACGTGTTTTTCATTGTTAATGCGGGGTATATTCAATAATATCTTTTGTCTTCTTGCAATGAACATGCAAGATTGATCAATCTTACAGCCTGGCGCGGCGCCAGAGTAGCGTGACTGGGGGGGAGGGAAGGCACGAACAATATTTGGGAGGCATAAAATAATTTTTTCCTTAAATTTGGGAGTAAAGACCAAAACAAAAACTTCATCCCAAATCGGACGGCAGGGCTCCGGGCCGCTTGCCTGCTTTTGGGGCACACTTTTCGCACGGGGGCACTAGTTTTCGCCTGGGGGGGGGGGTCACGACGGGATTCTATGGTGCAGATCTCGATTCATGCCCACAGATTCATAGATAAAGACAAAAAATAAACAGAACAAAAAAGGTCTTCGTCGCGAAATCTGAGGCTTCGTCATAGTGTTCACCCGTGCTTTCATCCTAAAACGATAGTGTAATTACGTTTGAGGAGAGGGAAACAATCAATATTCTTGGGGAGGCAAAGGACCCGAAAAGAACTTTAAAGCACCGAGCCAGTTCAGATTTTTTGCTGAGAGGCACAAGCAGTGATTAGATTCGCAAGACTCTAATCACTGTGGCACTGTGCATTAGGGTGTATCGTTTTTGACTTTTTTTTCAAAATCTTGATGGCTAGTGATAAAAAGTGGCACATGCATGAAAAAATGACGTGTGCAAAATTTTAGCGAAATTGGGGGTGCTTTTGAGGTTCCGCCGGGGGGTAAAAATTCTAATTTTGGCAAAAAAGGGGCATTTTTTAAAGTTAGTGTATGTAATGAGCACAAAAATATTTTTAACCTGGCTAGAAGCAAAATTGCACTACTAGAGCTCAAAAACATCATTCTAAAACTTATTTTGTATTGGTATGAAGATTTCAGGTCCCGCTTTGGCAGTAGATAAACCCTAAATTAGCTAAAATTTAGGAAATTTGTATAGTTTAATAGGTTTTTCTAATGCTTTGTCGTAACTATTTGCATTACTGAGCACAGCATTTATTGTTGTTGTTTAACTTTCTTAGCCACTAATAGTTTAAAAATGTTTTCCTGCTTTTAGTAACAAGTAGGCTATGGCCTGCAATTACATTCAAATTAAGTGACTGGCACATAGAAAGTTTCTAAACTGCTAGTTTATTTTCCAGTTTTGTTCAGCGCTTCTCCTTTGATATTACAACAATGTGGCGTTGGCATTTGTGCGGTTTATTATGCTATTTTGCTATTTGTGCGGTTTATTATCACCAGATTACTTGAGCTTGAAAAGCGCTAAATTTGCAACAGTGAGGACATCATAATGATATCATTAATATGAACATCAGATAGCTAGTTTTATACCCTTTTCTACTGACAGCAGATAACGAAATTCTCAGATCAACTTGAAATTTAATCAGTGGTGGCAAGTTATTTTTTAAAAGTAACCCATTGGTCAAAAAATGAAAAGATATAAATAAGATCACCAGCTACCTATCTTTGAATTGGTCCAAAATACGACTCAGTTGCAGTTATAACAGGTACAGATCCTGTTTGTGGGCGAAAGTTTGGGCCAAGAGACAAAAATTTGGACTAGTTACAGTAACTAGTTACTGCCCATCGCTTGGTTTAATAGTAATTAGTTTTCAAAAAGTTTGACGTCCTTCTTGGTCGACTCCTGGGAAATCAGAACAACTTCCACTGGCAGTTAGGTGGCCAGATCAACCACCAACCCTGCAGCCGCAAAGCAGCTCGAGTCATAAAATGCACAGAGTTGGACAGCGCTGTATCGAGCTTTTAGGTCTCATCGGCAGCCCTCAGCTTCTCTAATCAAAGGTATTCCCCAGCTGGACAAGACTCTTGGCCGACTGGACAAACCTTAATGGCTTGCACAGTGGCAGAGGTTTTCTAGGGAATAAAGTCAGGATAGCCTATGGCTGTCCTTACTACACGGGTCCAGCGATTTTTCACTGTTTTTTTTAAAGTACCATAAGTGAAAAAGCGTTTATTTCCTAGAAAGCCTCTGCCACTGTGCAAGCCATTAAGGTTTGTCCAGTCGGCCAAGAGTCTTGTCCAGCTGGGGAATACCTTCAATTAAAGAATAAAAAGATTAAAATTGAATAACATTGAAAAGAATTGTGACATGTTATGTTCTGTTTGTTTTTCGTAATTTTGTAATAAAAAACCACAACAGCTGGGGAATACCTTTGATAAGAGAAGCTGAGGGCTTCCGATGAGAGATAAAAGCTCGAAACAGCGCTGTCCAGCTCTGTGCAGTAATTAGTTTGTTAAAGCAATTTAGAAGGCACTGGTTACTGCAATGTTAATAATTACGCTCTTTTTTTTTAGGAAGTTTATTTAAAAGTACTAAGCGTTTCACCTTTAGAGACTTTTTAATTTTGCTATATTGTGAATCGACATCATGAGTAGTGGTACTAGACTTTCATCTGAATGTCCAATTTTCGGCTCTCCAAAAAATGTCGGCGAAAGATGCTTACCAACCTACGAAAAAGTGATGAAGTACTACATTTATGATAGGCTGCAAATAAAGCAAAAAAAGATCCATCGTTTAACGCGATTGCTGCTGTTGTTGCCCAACGTTTAGAAATATTGTGGAAGAAAGCTTCTATTCCACATCTTTAACGAAAAAGAATAAACAGCATGTTGCAGCAGTATCGAAATAAAATGAACAATCTTTTAAAATCTAAATCTAAAAACAGTGATAACCATAAAAGAAAGGTTCAACTATTGCGAGATTCAGCGTATAAGAATAAATTTGATTTAAGTGCATGCAAATGCCTGGACTTCGCACGATGTACTTGCAAACTAAAAAATCGAGTTCCCCTAGCTGAGCGTGACTTCTTGTGTGACCAAAGATCGGATCGTCGCATGGTGATTGACGAGTTAGATAAAGCTTCAGCGATTTTAAATAAAAAAGAAACAAACGGAGGTTGGAAAGAGCTAAACAGTTTCATCATCTACCTCTGTGTAGTGAAACGTCCAGCAACATCAGCAAACCAGTGATGTTAAGTGAAGACCAAAGTGCAAGCGAAATGAGTGACAGTGAAAGCAGCGAATTCAATGTTCCTGCAACTCCGAAAAGAAGACAAAAGCGGCCTCTTCCTGACATTTCTGTTCATGCTGAAGTTTATGATTGCAGTGGTGTATCAAACCGTGCGGCAGCTTTGTTTGCTTCATCTATGTTGAAGGGTGCTGGTGTCATCACGGAAAATGATGCATCATCAGTTATTGACAAAACCAAGATTTATAGAGCCAGAAAGAAACGTAGACTGAACAGTGTGGCTTTGAACAAAACAGCTCTACACCTGCAAAGCTTATACTTTGATGGTCGAAAAGACCAAACGATCACTCAAGAACTGATCAATGTGAGAATGCATGAACGCGCTGTAGTAAAAGAGCACATAACACTTATTAAAGAACCACAATCAGAATACATTGGCCATTTTGCAGCATCTACCGGTTCAAGCTAACTCCTGTGTAATGTGTTTGATTTCGCATTTCGTTTTTCAAGTTTCATTCATACTATGATATTTATTTGTGTGAGTTTGTTTAACATCAAACGATACAGTATCATGATTTAACTACCCAAATTAATTTTTCTATGTAATCATGGTTTATTGTACTCCAACTAAGGTGATTGCAAAAAAGCGTTGAACAAGAATAACAATGTGATTCTATGACATTCTGTATAGCACCTTTGTCTTCTCCCTCGCCAAATTAAATTCTTTGTGATAAACTTGCTGCTACACTCTAATTTTTTTTAGTTTCTAAGAAAGTTGAATTTTACCCCGAGGCTGAAGCATAAAACTAAAAAAAGCATATCTTATAAACTATTTATAACAGGATCAGGCATAGGCAAACATGACAATGCTAAGTTTATCATTTATTGAAATGAGAAAACATGTTCTACTGAAAAGGCAATTTTATGCTAAATTTCCCAAATTTTAGCAAATTTAGGGTTTATCTACTGTCAAAGCGGGACCTGAAATCTTCATACCAATACAAAATAAGTTTTAGAATGATGTTTTTGAGCTCTAGTAGTGCAATTTTGCTTCTAGCCAGGTTAAAAATATTTTTGTGCTCATTACATACACTAACTTTAAAAAATGCCCCTTTTTTGCCAAAATTAGAATTTTTACCCCCTTGGCGGAACCTCAAAAGCACCCCCAATTTCGCTAAAATTTTGCACACGTCATTTTTCATGCATGTGCCACTTTTTATCACTAGCCATCTAGATTTTGAAAAAAAGTCAAAAACGATACACCCTACTGTGCATGGATTGGGTCATGACAACAAAAAGTGAGTTGGCTCGGACTAAGAAGTGGTGAGGTTTTGACAACCTCTGGCAGAGATTTGTGCTGAGTATCTTGTCGACGTGGCTTTCTTTCTTCAAGTTTAAGAAAAAAGATCTTCACCGCAATTCAGTATTTGGTCTTTTTTTGTGTATAGTGAAGACCAAAAAAGGGACTTCATCAGGCCTGGCGCCATGGGGGAGGCATTCCAGAGCCGTGCCCCTTCCCCCAAACGAGAATTGTGCCCCAAAGAAAGTAACAGACTCGGTGCCACTGGAGTGCAGTTCGAGGCCTAAACTCTCAAAATACTGGTTGTCACCCCAGAATTCGTGAGCAAGAACTGTTTTTTTGCAGATTTTGCAATAAAAAGTCTTTTTTTCGTGGTTCCACCCCAGAAATCGTGGAAATTCGTGCATTTTTTGAGATGAAGACCTTTTCTTTTTTTTTGGTCTTCACTCCAGAATTCGTTGAAATTCGCGATGAAAACCTTTGTTTTTTACTCCATATTCTCGAAATCGGAGCATTGAAATTTTTTTGCTCTCCAAAATTTGTTTATGCCCCCCAGTCAAGCTATCCTGGCGCCGGGCCTGGACTTCACCAAAATTCAATAGTCTTTTTCGAAGTTTCCGTCAGTGGGTTAGGACACAGTGAGTTAGGGCCTACCTTGCAAAAAAGAAAAGCAGACCGAGCCTACCTCAACGGCAACACTGGTTGCATGAGTTAGTACTTCAAATGTACAGTGTATGACAATCAATTAGTATTGAGATTGATTTTTTGTTCTAAATTCTGACAGGTACTTATATCTAGCTAAGTATTTTGAAAAGTAAGTAAGCTACTACAACTAGAGTACATCTGAGATATAAGAACTGTTGACAGAAACAACATCCTCCAACCAAAGTTACTTTACTAAATGCAGTTGCAAATTTCTTACCGCTGCAGGTAGTTGTGTTTAAACAATAGATAATTATCAGCTGTAACAATAATTATTTAGTTACAACAATAGCAACAGTCACCGGACAGCGTCAGATGCTAAATATTGGACGATCCGCGCACTTCTTCATTGCAATGACTACTTCGTGCTTGGAGGAATCCGTTTCTGCTTAGGAGTTTCCAACGATCCAATGTTTCTGTAGATTTCTTCAAAGTCTTGCCCACTGAATTTGCTGCTTGTTTGAAGCCACGAAGTAGAGATAATCATCGTAAAGCGTCTTATCCAAGGAAGCAACAACGTGACCAGGGTGCGGGTTGAACCCTGATCATTCGACCAGGGTAGCGTTGTTTTTATGACAAACCTGGTTGAATGACCTGGGTTCAACCCGCACCCTGGTCACGTTGTTGTGTACTTAGATAAGATGCTTTGCGAGGATTTTCTCAGTTTGTTGGCTTTGAACAAGCAGCAAATTCAGTTGACAAGAATTCGAAGAAATCCACAGGAGCATTGAATCGCTGGAAACTCCTAAGCAGATACGGATTCCTCCGAGCGCGAAGTAGTCATTGCAACATAAAAGTGCGCGGATTGTCCAATAGTTAGCGCTTGACGCTGTCCGGTAACTGAAGGAAAAATATGCATTAAAACAACACGTAATTCAGAGTAATTTTAAATCTCAAAAGCCGTATGTCTTTGTTATTCTGCTATCGTTTCTGTTTGTTGACATTTGTCAACAAGTGTTCCCCATTGAGATGAAACGCAAATAACTCATTGTAGAAACAATTTTGGAATTTCATATCACTGCATCAGGAAGCTAATAAGAAGTTTTCCATCGTCAGTGAATTGCGCTAAGCTATCACAAAGGGGGCGAGTGCAATCAAACAAAAAAAAAAAAATCGATGTTGACAGATGTCTACGTATTTTCTGAAAAGGGTTGAAACCATTTTTTCTACAACGTTTTGGTGAACACTAACTTCCATACCAAATTTGGTGTTTCCATGACTTTTGATCGCAGAGTTTGGGAGGAATTTTTGCCATGTAAATTGCGTTGGCCAAATAGCACCTGTAAAATAGGATTAACTAAAAATTACGTTATTTTCAAAAACCTAACTTTTCTCATATTATTTGAGATTAGTTGACTGCGGAGCTAAAAATACTTTACATCAAAGTCAAGGATTGACTCGAGTTCAACTTTGAATCTAACTCAAAAAAAGACTTTGAACTTTTTGTGGCAGTTTTATTCTCAAGCTGTCAATAACGGACTAAGGGTTGTATGTATAAACGTGGATTAACTTTGATCTAATAATTTACAAAACGTAAGAAAAAAAAGTTGAAACAAATGGCTGGGTAAATTGCTACAACTTCAAAATACTTCAAAAACATCGTCTCTTAACTTGCAAATTCAGCTACGATTAATCTGTTAAATTCATCAATGAAGAACAGTGATTAGCAACCTTTTTCTAATCGTGGCCCAGATTAATTTTGAAAATTTTCCACAGCCCATCTCTCAAAGTGCTTCCAACATTCTGCGATCTGTTTAGGATCTCAAAAAGAAAAAAAGCTCAACGCACCAGGGAACACAATTTTCAGTGTATTTTCAAGCGATCTAAAAAAAAAGGTCTTCGCCCCAGACAACGCATCTTTCTTCTAGCTTTGTGAAGATTTCAGGGAAAAAGGAGGTAATTGCCCAAATACAACTCTTTTAAACCAAATACTTAATTTTCCAAATGGCTCTGTGGCCCACCGCAAAATGCTCCTATAGCCCACTAATTGAAAACCACCGATGTAGAAGATAGAAAAACGATAATCCGCTGGTCAAAGTTAATCTATGTTGTATGTTGGTGCATCGACTCAAAGACTCAATCATTTTCAAAAAATAGATCTTAAAAAAAGGTTTTGTTAAATTGAAAAGTTAAAAAATGATTTATTTTCTTTGAAAAAGATAAAAGAAACTTACGATTTTCATTTTTAGTTAACTTTTAACAAATCATAAATGTTTTTAAGAAACAGGTTAGGTTGACACACAGGCTATTTTCTTCACGTGCACTTTTGTACTGTCAAATGCCGCATATCGACCTTTTTAGGTTAAGCACTGCATCGAGAAGCGTTCCATTGAATGTATAAAAGCAGCAGATTCCCTATATATGATAGCAAGGTGTTAATAAGTATAGTTTTTGAAAAAAGAAATACTTAAAATGTGCGTTCAAATATATTTTAAGTTAAGTGTTTTGTTAGATAGAAAACTCGAAATTTTAATGCTCTTCAAGGCTCTTTTTTGAAAGTTTGTCATACGTAAAGTTTAGGAATAATGCTTATTGCTCAGAATTAATTGATGTGTTTGTATATAATGTAAATACACTTCATTCCTCCACTCTAACATCATTGTGCTACCAATGGGGATAATTACGGTATGTTTAGTTGCTCCAATACAAACTACGCTACTTCCAACATATGGAGTAACAAGAACAACAAAAACAACAACAGCAATACCTATAACAATGACAACATCAGCAATTCCTATAGAAACAAATATAACGGAAGCATCTTCAGGGCTAATTACAACCAAAAGCATCATAAAACCAAGTTCAGAGACTACAAACACAACAGAAGAAATATTTACTACAAATACTACAAAAGCAATTACACGTGAAAAAAGTAAGGTAAACAGCTCATAGCCATCGGCATTAGCAGGATAAGCAGTTGATTACGTCAACCTTTAAAGAGTCAAGAAAAACTGCTTAAGTTATTGGTTATCAAACGAAGGGTAATTTTAATGCTCCTATGTAACTTTAATTTTCCTTCGCAAAATCGTTAAATGTGTAGTTCAAAAAAATTTAGTTTGTGTATATACAATTCAGTACAATTAAAAACTGAGCATTTAAATTTTGCTTTTGCAAAATGAATAACTTTTTGAAGCAATATTTGGCATTACCATTTTCGGAAACAAGCGTGTATTTAGATTAATTAACAGAGGTGGAGCCCTCGAGAACGTCCTTGGCCTCGAGGACGTCCTCGAGGACATATTTTGAAGTCCTTAGCCTTGGCCTCGAAGGTCAAGTCCTTGGCCTCGAAGCCTCAAGTCCTCGAAAATTGCCCTGAAACTGAACCAGTAATATTTTACTTGAGTGAGCCTGAACCAAGCCTGAACCTCGAAAATGGTGCTCAAGTGAACCCGAACTAAATCTGAATTGAACCGCTAAAATATTTTGAGAAGGAGCTAAACCTGAACCCGAACCGTTATTTGAAACGAATCAACACCCTGGTTTAAAACCTACGATTTTGTTTTTTTGTGGGGGGGGCATTTATTACGCCATGGCCAAAATAAAAGGCACATGCTTCCTCCCAAACTTTGTGGGGCATGAACTAAGCTAGCTTTTTTGCTTATTGTAGTTGTTCAGATTGTCATTTGGAGCTGGTAAACTTTTAAGGCAGCAAAAATATTGGCATGGTTTCAAAAATGTGAAATCTTTTCCAAACCCTTCTACTACAGTGTAGATGCCCAAACTGCTGGTACATTTCCTGAAATTAAAGGCTTTTTTCCAATTTTATGCTTTACTTATTTTAAGTACCTGATTTAACAAACTTTTTCTGTTTGTTTTTGCATAGTATCATAAACCAGAGGGAGGCAAGGCAGGCAGTATGTCCTCTTAAAAACACTGCTTAAGAAAGCAAAACCAAATTATCTGCAAATAAAAAAAACAAAACTGGTATTATAATTTCCAACCATGGCAGATGTCAGTTTGACGGCACTAGTCGATGTAATTTGTTTGAAATTGTAAATAGCGAAAAGAACAGGTGTTAAAGCGAACCTTGCCGAAGTTCAACACCTTCATAGAATAGCTTTGATGGCTCTCTTTTTGCACGAACAGAAAGTTTTGGTTGACATTACTATAACTCAAGGACATAGTTTGAGCCATTAAAATATCCCCACCACGATATCAATATTCTCCAAAATTTGCATGAGGTATAGTAGGATGTTTCGTTTGTTTCACTTCCAAATTCGGTGTTTCAATTTTCTGCTTTTATGCGTTTTAAAGTTTTGACAATTTTAGCCTGTGGTAGAAAAAAACACTAATTTTGCCTCCTATCCTAAACAAAAACAAAAAAAAAAAAAGGTAACAGCATAAAAAACTAGCAAACGGATTGCGAAAATACCAATCCTGGTAGTTAAAACAAGGACTAAAAACAAAATCAATGGGGGTACTTAAAGTTAAGCGAATTGTATTAGACTACAGTAGATTGGCGTTGACTCTGTCCTTTTGAACCCAACCGTTCCAGAGAATAAGCTACTTCAAACACAACGTAGAAGCCTTTGTTATTACGAATCTTAGTTATTTTATTGGCAACCCTGACATTGATAGCCTTAGCGTCGTTAGCTACGCCTTCTCAGTTCTAACCTGAAGCAACGCCACTATTAGGCTATTCCATTGAGTGGTTTCGCTGCGCGCTAATCAGTTTGATCTTGTCAGCAAAACAGATCCGAGATGGTAAAAAGAGTAGGCTGTTTGGTAGCCAAGCGATCTCGGTAAAAATCAAGCTGTCAGATACATTTTCACAGCTTAGCAATAAAAAATAAGGCTTTTACTACTATGCTACAAAGCGCAACCTTATACCTAATAATAAGACAAACAATACTTGAGTAGGCCAATTATATTTGCTTACAGTATTTTATGAGCCCAGAATAAACTATTCCAACTTAGTTGCAAACAATGACCTATTACTCTAATGACTTTACAAGCGTTACTTTCGCTTGTTCTTAAACGTTTGTTATTACATAGGCTACCGAGCAGTCTACTCTTTTTAGCAGCTCGGATCTGTTCTGCTGACAAGATCAAACTGATAAGTGCGCAGCGAAATGGCTCAATGCAGTAGCCTAAAAGCGGCGTTGCTTCAAGCTAGATCTGGGACGAAGTCGCTAACGACACTAAAGCTATCAACATCAGGTTTGCCAAAAGAAAATTATTTAAATTTGTAACATTAGATGCCCTACGTCCTGTTTGAAGTAAAATATTTTTGGAACGACTGGATCAAGAAGGATGGAGTCAACGATAATCTAGTCTCATGCGATTGGCCTAACTTTAGATTTACAGTAGATACTCCCATTGATTCTGCCTTTAGTCTTCTTTTACGTTCAGTTTATTTTTTTGGCGAAATGCAACAACAAAGATGTGACACAAAGATAAATAGATTTCAACGTTAATGCACTTCGCCACAGTTTTCATGAGAAGTCCAAATAGATGACTTATGAACATCCCTAAGTAGTATCATGCATGATGTGTTTTTATAGCACAATGTAGGCTATAACTTCTTTTCTTGCAGGTACTTCTGCTGTGGCAATTTTTGTTATTTTTGTTCTGTTACTAGTCTTAGGAGCTGGAATCGCTTTCATCTGCCTCGAAAAGAAAAGAAAGTGGGTGAAATCCTAACTTTTAATTGTTTTAGAAGTGGTTTATTGCAGATCATTTTCATTAGCTTTATTTTTTGCTTTGCTTTATTTCATTTGCATTGTTTAACCAGGGGCATATCCAGAAATTTTTGCAAGGGGGTCCATTCAAAATACAATATGTTTGCAGACGTTTTTGTACAATTTTCTCATTCAGTTCAATATCTTTAGATGCAATTAGCCACCATGTGGTATTTCTAAATAAATTCTAAATAAATTTTGCCACCATGTGGTATTTCTAAAAACTAAATAAATTTTTGCAATTTTTTGCAAAAATTGCTTAATTTTAGGCCTATTCTAGCAAAAATTCATTCTTTTAAAACGTGGCTTAAAAATTACCAATGCAAAAACATGATTTAACTTGCTGCGTAAATGGGCTGCGACTACGATGATGGTGGCTGATGGTAAACTTTCAGTCATTTTATTACAAGTCGGTAAATCATTTAAACAAATCTTAAAATTTAAGCTAATTTCTGCATTAAAAACAGAAGGTAATGTAGGAGATGTTCATTCTCTCCCACCCTATCCTCACCGAGTATTTTACTGTTAAGTGTGGACAAGAAATGGATCTTGCTCCTGTTATCGCAATAAATGTAATTTATTACAATTTTTTCTTATATTTCTCCTGTTTGAGTAGGGGGTCTGTACTTACTGGAACCACCACTGTTAACAATAAAAACAGGTATAAAATAAAGCCTAAAACGGAAGTTACACAGCAGATTTGGAAATTAAACTTTTTTCACTACTGTGAGGTCGCACTTGCTTACATATCTACTTTCCCATTAGGCTAGTGTTTCATCAGCATCTGAATTCACACAGAACCTATCCTGGCAACCCACCCGAACCTTCAAACCATACACGAGGGCAATTTCTGCACTTGCCATCGTACCCTCTTCTCAGATTAATGTGATTAAAGTCTGACAACAAAGTCACCAGAAAGAGGATTCTCGACCAGTATGACACTGGAACTCCACTTAGCTCAACCGCATTGCGCTAGCATCACTAAGCATGGACACCATAATTATACGACATCGCATTAGCAAATTACCACAATAGTACGCTATATGCATATTTCAAACTTGTTTGTTATCATCAGGCGTACATAATTGTATAAATGCCTACCACAAATTTTGAACCCCAAAAGCCAAAATTAGCCTCCTTGCCAGTAAAGCAAATTGCTATATACAATGCCAGTCAACGCCCATACGAATAAATTTTCATTTACTCGTTTGTTCTTTAAAAATTCAGAAGTTGCATAGCAGATTTGGAACTTAAACTTTTTTCACAACTGTGAGGTAGCACTTCCTCACATATCTGTTTTCCCGTTAGGCTAGTGTTTCATCAGCATCTAAATTCACACATAGCCAAAGCAAGTAAGCTAATTTTGGCTTTTGGGCTTCAAAATTTGTGGTAGGCATTTATACAATTATGCACGCCTGAGTCATAGGCATACCCAGGGGTGGGGCTAGGGGGCCCGCCCCCCTCCCCCCCAATTGAAATGCTACCAATGATAAAAACATCACAAAAAAGACTATTGTTTCTTCAGTTTCAGTTTCTTTTAGCATCTTTTGCGTACAACAGTACAAGCGTACAACAGTAATTAACAATAATATTGATCCAGGGGGCCCGGGCCCCTTCAATTTAATTTTTGCCAACCAACCCAAATGGGCCCCTACAATAAGATTTAAATGGACCCCAATTTAAATGGGCCCCCAACAATAATATTGATCCACGGGGCCCGGGCCCCTTCAATTTATTTTTTTGCCAACAAACTCAAATGGACCCCCTACAATAAGATTTAAATGGGCCTCCTACAATAATGTTGATCTAGGGTACCCAAGCCCCTCAATTTAATTTTTGCCAACCAGTTTAAATGGATCCCCTACAATAATATCTTAATTGTCCCCAATTTAAATGGGCTCCCAACAATAATATTAATCCAGAGAGCCGGGCCCCTCAATTTAATTTTTGCCAACCAATTTAAATGGGCCCCTGACAATAATATTTGAATGGTCCCCAATTTAAATGCCCCCCTAACAATAATATTGATTCAGGGGGCCGGAGACCCCACAATGTAATGTTGCCAACCAATTTAATCGTATAACCCGAGTGAAATTAAGCGTTTTTATCCTAAAAGTTGCTAACTGAGACCCTCATCTAACCTTTTTATGAACGTAATTCAATAACCAGGGACGGATTTAACACATGGCACTGTGCCAGGGGCCCCGCGCTCACTTAAGAATTATTTTGGTCTTCACTTGTATTTGGCAGGAAAATATTGCAAAATCCCACAGTATCAGGAGCCCAACACAATGTAAATCCGGCCCGGGCAATAACATGGTTTGCAGGCGTAACCATCTATTGTACATTTTTCTGCAACAATTGACCTCCATCTCGCCAGTTTTTATGCAACAAAGTAGTTTTGAAAAAAAAAAATTAGCTACAGTAAGGGGAATGCTCATTGAACAAAATTTTGAATTGAGAGAGGCCTGGGCCCCCTGGCCGTATATGTATTCCTATAACTGGTTGCTTTCATCACAAAACAATAATCTCTAAGGAAAATTTTCGACTGGATTGTTATTTCCTGCTAAAATATTGCAGGAGGCAATGTACGTTACTTCCCCCTACGTAGGCCTAATCACTTACAAAATTTAACCCCAACATGCCAGATTTTAAACGTGTTTTGGACTTAAATAGCAACCAAAAGAAGGCTGAACAACTTAACTTTTTCACTTGGCTTTCAAATGTTAAATATGTAGTACTTTCAAATGGGGCTCTGAATACGTACGAAATGTGATCCAATGGCGTTAAAACAGCTTTCTTTTCCAAAAAAACTACAAAAAATCTCCCAGCGGCTGGGGGCGAAGCTTTCAGACCCCAATGCCTCCAGTGGCTGGGGGCTCCGCCCCAGACCCCCGTCAATGATACGTTTGAATTACAGTGCACTTCTTCACTCAACATGCCTGCCAATTTAGACATTTTTACATTTTAACTATTGCCATTGGTTTAAGTCCTCCCCTTTGAATGAGTTCCTAGTTACGTACTAACACCAGGCCACGGCTTTTGATTTTCCATTTTACGATATCTTTGCTTCCACAAAAAAATTCCTGTTTTGAAGTTTCTGATGAGGTCATTGCATGTGATTTGCGGTTTGCCCCCCCCCCCAATCAAAAATCCTTGACACGCCTATGCGCCTGATGATAACAAACAAGTTTAAAATATGCATATTTAATAGCGTACTATGGCAATTTGCTAATGCGATGTCGTATATGGTGTTCATGCTTAGTGAGGCTACCGCAATGCGGTTGAGCTAAGTGGAGTGTCATTGTGATACTGGTCGAGAATCCTCTCTATGGTGACCTTGTTGTCAGACTTTAATCACATTAATCTGAGAAGAGGGTACGATGGCAAGAGCAGAAATTGCCCTCATGTGTGGTTGGAAGGTTTGGGTGGGCTGCCAGGATAGGTTCTGTGTGAATTCAGATGCTGATGAAACACTAGCCTAATGGGAAAGCAGATATGTGAGAAAGTACTACCTTACAGTAGAAAAAAAAGAAAAACAAATTCTGAAGCGTTAAATACCGAAAACTCAAAACTTTGCTTTTAGTGGTTAGTCTCGATTCTTGAAACAACACACACCCGTACTCTCTTTTGACCATCAGAAACTAATGTTATTCTTAGACCTTTTCCTTTGTTTTCAACTTCCTTTTCCGAAGTTTTGATTGATCAATGGTTAGTTTGGTTGCAAACGTGAAACTTTTGTTAAACTTAACATTTTTCCAAAGATGTTGAAGCTGAAGCATAGGCTAGCATTTTTTTTCATAGATGCAATATTTTTTATCAGTTTGCAAGTTTTTGCAGTCATTATCTCCACGTGTATACTGTACTTACCAAATTATTTGCAAATTTATTGAATGAGCTTTTCTTTTGATTGACGAAAAACTGACTTCGTTACTGTATATTTTAGACTTTTAAGAGCTATATAAATTTATGTCATTGCTAGAAAAAGTCCGGAATCAACTTCAATAATCATGGTTTCGTAAACGAATCATGGTATCACAATTAAATTAAACCAATCTTGGTATGTAATATGATCACACTCCAAAATGAAAGAAAAGGTTTTAAAATTGGAAAGGGATGCAATCTTCCTTGCTGTCGCAAAAATTTATTTGCGCTAAAATAATTTCTAAATGAAACTCAAACAACAATGACGTGATTGAATCCGTCAATGCTAGTGGATAAAAAAAAAAAAACATAACTCTTTGCTTCAGACAATAAATTTTTCTTAGTACTTATCAAAACACGTATAATTTTAGAATAATTCGTGCTCATATACTTCGAAAGAATATGGCTCAAGAACCTCGATATATACTGTGGTGCAACCAATAACTTTGACATAACGTCCACATTAACCCTCAAATGCAATGAAATTTAAACTTTGCAATGCATGAATTCTCAGATCAAAACCATACCTAAACATCACACTGTCAAGCTAGCAGATGCAAAGTATTTAAATTAATCCAGTCATAGAATCTAACGTTTATCATAAAGCAATCGTCAAGCAAGCAGAATAAAGGCAAAGCTCACAGATCCAAACAAGACTACGCATCAAAATCTGACACAGCATCCATCAAGAAAGCTGAAGAAGTGCACAAGTTCTTAGAACAAACCCAGACAAAGCATCAAGTTTT
Source organism: Trididemnum nubilum (assembly GCA_963965965.1). NCBI lineage: Eukaryota > Metazoa > Chordata > Ascidiacea > Aplousobranchia > Didemnidae > Trididemnum > Trididemnum nubilum. The sequence goes on along the minus strand of OZ014485.1, from coordinate 6,149,531 downwards.
TGCACAAAACTAAATAAACTAGCAGACTCAAAGTAAAAACACACAGAAGCCCACTTAAATACCTTGAAACAAAAGCTTCAACCAACCTGACGGTCATTCCATGCTCACAGAAGCCTGACCAGTCGCAAGAAATATTGTGGGATCCTAATGTAAAGTATCGAACTACTGAATTCACTAGTATTGAAAGAATTAATACATAAAACTGAAAAGTCGAAGATAAAAAGACGTAACGACTTCGTATTTTTGAATTTTCTTTTTCCGCCACTTTATTTTGCGGCTTTGAGTTGATTTTTGATGAAGAAGATTTTTATAGCAAACTTTATGGTGATTTTACAATAAAATTAAATTTGTAACTCTGGATGTGTCAAGTTGTTGTTCACTATTTACTGCAGTGATTCATTTTATTTATGAGTATATATTTCAAGCAATCTACGTCTGTCTACTCACACTAACGCAGAGTGCCCTTTTTTTGGTTCTGTTAGCATTATTCTTTTCTTGGATATGACACTTTGCAATAATTATCTCTGCTCGGTGACTTCTAACAAAGAGCAAATTCAATGGAAAAGGATTCAAAGAAATTGGCTGAATCCTTGGATCACTGAAAACTTCCCAGCAGGTGCGTATTTCCCCAAACTGGAAGTGGTTACAGCCATAGGCGTAGCCAGGTTTTTTAATTGGGGGGGGGGGGGGGGCAAACCGCAAATCACATGCAATGGAAACTTCAGAAACTTCGGAAGAGGGATTTCTAGTGGGGGCAAAGATATTGTAGAATGGAAGATCAGAAGCCGTTGCCTGGTGTTGGCACGTAACTAGGAAATCGTTCAAAGGGGAGGGCTTAAACGAACAGTTAAAATGCGAAAACGTCTAAATTGGGAGACGTGTTGAGTAAAAAGTGTATCGTAATTCAAACGTATTATTGACGGGGGTCTGAAGGCTTCGCCCCCAGCCGCTGGGCGATTTTTCGTAATTTTTTGAAAAAAAAGCTGTTTTATCACCATTGTATCGCATTTCGCACGTATTCAGAGCCCCATTTGAAAGTGCTAAATTTTTAACATTTGAAAGGCAATTGAAAAAATTAAATTATTCAATCCTTCTTTTGGTTGCTATTTAAGTCCAAAACACTTTTAAAATCTTGCATTATGAGGTTAAATTTTGTAAGTGACTTGGTCCAGGTAGGGGGAAGTAACGTCCATTGCCTCCTGCAATATTTTAGCAGTGAATAGCAATCCAGTCGAAAATTTTCCTTAGAGATTATTGTTTTGTGATGAAAACAACCAGTTATAGGAATACATATACGGCCAGGGGGCCCAGGCCTCTCTCAATTCAAAATTTTGTTCAATGAGCATTCCCCTTAGGGCAGGGGCAAGTTAGTTGATACAAAGGGTTAGTTGATACACACCGCAAACCAAGAAAAATAAATGACGTTTTGGCGAAAAACCGCCACCAGCTGGTGAATTGTGGCAAAAGATTTATAGCATGATGGTTTGGAAGAATTTGGTTGCTTGGTTTAGAAATGAAAAACTAAAGTTGAAAATATAGTGCTTGAAGCAATTTTCAGCAGAATTACAACTTTATTTATTTCGAAAATTTGAAATGAAGTAAAATATTTACTAATGTGCGAGAATTACTACCTTGAGGTCAGCCAGCAATCGGTAACTCAAAAAGTTTTCCCTAGTGTTGTGCTGGCACAAAGGTAAGCATGTTTTCTGAAAATTAAAGAAAAGGTTAGTTGATACACTCACTTGTGGGTTAGTTGAGACACGTATCAACTAACCTGCATTAGCAAGGTTATTATTTTGGGTATTAGTATTGGACTATTTTTACAGTTTGCAAACTACCGTTTCGTAGATCAGCTGTGTTGGGAAAGCAAACCCATCAGGCTACACCAGTGCTACAATTTTTGTGAAATTATTGCGCCCCTTTTTCCAAAAGCTGGAAATACTCCCCCAAAAACTAGAAGATTGCCAGAGCCAGAGTTTTATTATCAATAATGAATCTACGTATTATTTTACTGCAGCAGACATTTTGTTGATGTTGCCATGCCCCATTGCTTTAAAAAGGTCTTGTTGAAGGAGCAATTATCTCAAATTCTCATTTGATTTTAGCTGGTGGTATTTGGCTTACTAGGCTGTTCATGTCAACAATATTGTAAAATACACTTTGTACATTTGGATGAAAGATTCTTTTGTGTTGCTGAATGAAACAGTGCATAGGCCTGCTGTAGTGGTCAATGGTTTAGTGTTTTGTTATGTGCTACTAACAATATTACACTAATTTTACAGAATGAATACCGTCATAATGATTGCAAGTGCAATCTGCATAGAACATAAAGCTGCTGGTATTAAAAATTTTCACTGAAGTGTATTATGTTCACCTTGTTAGCTTGTAGAAGTTAAAAATGTTGCCATTGTAAGGATATATCTGGCAACTTTGGCTAAAATCAATAGAAATCTTACATGTATCAACTAACCTCATGGTTGTATCAACTAACCTTTTCAAAAGGTTAGTTGATACAATTTGGAAAGGTTTACTTAGAGATGTATAAATCGAAGTCTTTTAAAACAAGGAACACAAAACTTTTATGAAAAGTTAGCCCTACAAATTAGCTTTCATATCCATATGAACTTGTGCTTCTTTGCCAAGTAGTTTATGAAAAATTGCTTTTTTTCTAAAGTATGTATCAACTAACCTGCCTTTGCCCTACTGTAGCTAATTTTTTTCAAAACTACTTTGTTGCATAAAAACTGGCGAGATGGAGGTCAATTGTTGCTGAAAAATGTACAATAGATGGTTACGCCTACTAACCATGTTATTGCCCCAGGCCGGATTTACATTGAATTGGGCCCGTGACATTATGGGATTTTGCAATATTTTCCTGCCAAATAAAGGTGTAGATCAAAAAACGTCTTACATGAGCAAGGGGCCCGTGGCACTGGGCCATCTGTTAAATCCGGCCCTGGTTATTGCATTACCTTCATAAAAAGATTACAGTACATGAGGGCCTGAGTTAGCAACTTTCAGGATAAAAACGCTTAATTTCACTCGGGTTATACGATTAAACTGGTTGGCAAACATCAAATTGAGAGGCCCGGCCCCCTGGAACAATACTATTGTTGGGGGCCCAGCTAAATTGGAGGCCATTTAGATCTTATTCTAAGGGGCGCATTTAAATAGGTTGGCAAACATTAAATTGAAGGGGCGGGGCCCCGTGGATCAATATTATTGTTGGAAGTTGGGGGCCATTTAATTAAATATTGTTGTAGTGGGCCCATTTAAGTTGGTTGGCAAACATCAAATTGAGGGGCCCGGGCCCCCTGATTCAATATCATTGTTGGGGGCCAATTTAAGTATGGGGCCATTTAAATATTATTGTAAGGGGCCCATTTAAATTGGTTGACAAAAATTAAATTGAGAGGCCCGGGCCCCCTGGATCAATATTGTTATTAGTTACTGTTGTATGCGTGTACCGTTGTACGCGAAGATGCTAAACGAAACTAAAAAAGAAGAAACAATAGTCTTTTTTGCGACATTTTTATCATTGGTCGTATTTCAATTGGGGGGGGGCCTGACTACGCCTATGGTTACAGCAAAGACAAGTCTGCGGGTCAGATAAGTACAAAAGTTAGCGTCTGACTCTTTGCGGTGAACAGAAAATAACTTTGCAACTACAGCTACTGCAACAACAAGCTTATCAATGCGATTACGTTCTACTTTTATATTGTGCTCTTATGAAAAAGCTTGTGAGTTTGCGTAGGTTTGATAATGCTAATTTTTGTTTGAAAATAGCTTAAGATAGTGTACTATAGTGAGTTAATGAGCAAACAATGGCAGTATACCATGCAATAGACGACGAACTACTGTATACGTAGGTTCTTCCGGGTATAATGTAATAGAATTTGCTATTGCAAATCGGTGAAATAAACTTTAGTTTAAAACTTCCTGTCGTTATTACGCTTCAGAGAACTCAGAAAAATAGGAACCAAGATAATTGAGGCTTTTTGCAATTGAAGTCTAGACTCATGCTAAAATAAATTTAGATGCATTATGAGCAAATATCTTATGCACCGAAGGAAACAACAACCTAAATATTGACATTAGATAGTCTTAGCGTTATTACTGTGATATTTAAAGAGTAGTATAGACGTGACTACTATTGCATTGTGTTATGTTTGGGAGCAATAAACAGTAGTGAAAAACATAAGACGAGGTAATAATGAATAACAATATTACGCGAATAATGAAACCTTAATGCTAGCAATAAAAAAAAATGGATTTATGCCTTTCAAATACTCGAAACTGCGGTGTTAAATTTACAGTAACTGAAAAAGCAATCTTATTGAGACATTTATTGATAACAAGTGTTGTACGGTATATCATTGCACTTTAGTCCTCCGAATCGAAAAAAAAACACAGAAAAGGAATTTTGTACTACTGAAAAAAGCAGTATTACGATTTTGAAAAAATAAGGAAAAAAAACGGAAGAAATTTTTTTTCTTATTTTTATACTGCAGTGCATTTATGATAATTTTTTTCTGCAGAAAAAAGTGTTAAAACTTTGAATAATCATAGTTGAGTTGGTATGAAATTGTTTTTTGCTACCACCATAATTGCAATAAGTGTAGATGACAAATGCACTATATTATAAATACCTACTTTTCTCTAAAATGATTTCCGTGTTTGATAGATGGCCCGGGCTCAACGCGCCCGGAAGAGTTCAGGTTTCCGCGTTAAGTTTTGGTATCGCACCACAACACCGTCATCAAACTTGCCTACAGCAAAAATATTAGTCAGCCTATTCAGTACTGAGAATTGGTTGCTATTTTTGCTACACAGACTTTAGGGCATCCAGTAGTGGCCGGTTTGATTAAAAAAAGAGGAAAATGTATCAAAAGCCTTACACTTGCACCGAAATTAACGTTTTGTTACATTTCTCTGACTTGAGAGCCCTAGTTCTACGGTATAACAATGTACGAGGGCCCACATTTCCAGAGATCTAAAAGCATTTCAATCTCAGAGAGCGGAGTCAAAGTTGACATACTATACTTACTACTATGATTAAGTAACTCACTCTATCTGTGCTCCTGCCTTATTTGCCTTCTATGTCTATCTAGCTCAGTCTAGGCACTGGTGTATTACCCGTATATTAACAAACAAACTTTTTGCGAAGATAATCAAGATTTTGGGTGGGGAGAATGTTTTATCCAACTAGCTAAATTGATAAAACTTTTTTTAGTAAAATATTTAGATTTGCAGTACTAGAGTCATTAAGTTGTATAACATTGTGTCAATGTCATCATCCCCCATTTCACATACTTTCATGTATATCACGTTTTCTGCTTGTCAATCTAAGCAAGTTTAGTGCTGGGATCAGGGGCATATTTAGGTGGGGGGCCATTGGGACATGCCCCCCCCTTTGGGTCTCCAGGATAGTATAATTAGCATAGAATAGTATGCAAAATTGCGGCATGGCCCCCCCGTTTGTAAGTTGGGCAGAAGCTTTGAGCACACAAAGGGTAGGCGAAGACCTTTGCTTTTGGCCTGCACCCAATTTTGGGCAAAAAATCGGACTAAATTTGAGGGAAGACCTTTTTTTTGGTTTTCAACTGATTTTGGACAGGAAAATCGCACTAATTTTGGGTGAAAAAATTTTCATTCTGATCTTTGTTCTTTTCAAATTTTCTGAATTTCTTCCCCCCCCTTTTCAAAATTCTGCGTACGCTACTGGCTGGGATGTTGATCAAATGCTGTATTTAACCCTCGAGAAACATAAAAAGTGCTAAGCTTCTGGGGCTCTTTTCCGGACCCCGCTGGGGGAGCTCACAGCGCTCCCCCAAATCCCCTAGCTGGATTTAAACCAATTTTATGTCTAGTTGTGTTTTTCATCGGTTCTAATTGTAAGCGAATATCGTTATCCCGTCACTTTTAAATGAAGATCTACACCTATTGGACAAAAAATGATTTAACGGCATGAGCCCCGATAAGGCTTGGGGGCCCGGTATCAACCTTCGTACCCCCTGAAAAAATTTTTCTCTGAGGCCCTGAGCATTAGCACTTGTTTTCTTTTCTATTTTGCAATATATTAAGCTTAAACCAACTTAAATGAACATCTTATCTGCAGTAAAACATAAATACAGTAACATTATACTCAAAACCGATAACTGTACGTACCGCAATATCAAAATATCACATTCATTGATTACAATAAGCTACATTGCTATCTCATAAATATTAAAGCCACGCAACTCTTTGCAAGTAACAGAAAAGGATTCCCTGGAGAGAAAAAGAGTGCAAACTGCAACGAAAACAGAACGAGGCAATTTGCATATAAATTACCTCAAAATGTTATATTACTAAAAAAGTTAAATACTGACAAACTGTTTCATAGTTTTTCACTTCTTTTGTTGATGTTTGAGTCGTACTAAGCATAATGAAATTTTGAAATTTAATTGGAAGTCCCAAAATTTATGTTGAATACAACCAGTAGCGTAGCCAGGGGGGGGGGGCTGTAGCCCCTCCCTATTGGAATATCGACCAAAATGCAGAACGGGAAAAACACTACGTTTTTAGCATTTTTGAGACTGTTTTATGCACTGGGGTGGACTCAATAGTGATTTAAAACAACTTTTGAAACATATATTTAGGGGGGGGCCAATTTGTCAAAAATAAAACTACCAAATAAATGAAAACTTTGAAAAATGATTAGAAATAAGCAATCAAATTTGATCGCAAGAGTAGAAATGCTAAACATAGGTGTCATCAGCAAATATACTGTAAACAAAGGAATAGGGGGAGGGGGGGGCTATGCCGTATTAGTTAATTACCAATCATTTCTCTCAAATTTCTTTTCATTAGCCCCCCCCCCAATTATTTTTCTCTATAAACTGTAGACGAAATAGATTACTCCGTGTGAGCTTTATTGAACTATTCGATTTTATAATTTACCAGCATCTAAACAAGAGAACTAATATTTTACCATTAGCTACCTCCCAAATAGCCTATTCATGCCACCAGTTTAATCTTGTTTGCACTGCAAATTTCTAAGCCACGTTTTAAAACATCATTTTTTAATCAAAACAGCCCTAAAATGAAGTTATTTTTGCAAAAAATACAAAATTTTTGAGCGCTGGGGGCTTTGCCCCCAAACCCCCCTGCCTCCGGCGGCTGGGGGCTTTGCCCCCAAACCCCCATTGGCCTCCGGAGGCTGGGGTCTCCGCCCCTAGACCCCCAAACACAGCCCCCCATTGTGAATTTCTGGCTACGCGCCTGAATACAACCACTATTTTCCAGTTTTTAATTTGCTTAAACTGTTTAAAAGCATTAATTGTACTACAGTAAGTTATAAATATCAAGACCAAATATTTAATCTGAAACTGCAATGGATCAAGTTTTGAGGATATTCACCTTGCTGATTGTCGTTTGGTTTGCCTTTTTTGGTAAGTTTGCCATCGTTCATCACTCACCGTACTTCTTTACGAATGTAAAATAAATGTAATTTGCCATATTTTCTGCAACACAGGAGTCAAAATTACAATATAACTAAACCAGAAGTATTTCTAACGCTAATTAAATAAAACGAGAAAAATCAATAGTTTTGCTTTCGTGTATTACCTATGGTTCGATATAATGTAGAGTATCCGAAATAAGGTGAAGATGTAAGTGTCTTGATATCAAGTCCTGACGAAATTTAAAGAGATTAGCTTACGTTCTACTGAAATTTGAAAATCTCTAAACAACAAGCAGCTACTTCGCTGATTGTTGGGATATCAGCTATAATCTTTTTTCTTTCTTTGTTAATTTTTAAAGTGAGTTTATTCGTTTCTTTATTTTTTAAAAAAGGTTGAAATTTTCAGCCATTGTGCCATGTAGCATTTCCCAGTCAAAAAAATTACAAAACTTGACTTTGTAGTTCTTTAAAAATTCATTGGCGGTATTTCAAATGTTATAATTTTTTGCCACTCGACGCAAAATCAAATTAATTTATTAAGTCATTAGTTTAATGAAGTCCATAATTTTTTTAAGATTAACCTCACTACGTTAGTAGTACCATATTCCAAAAAATTTTACGTTTACTGTTCAGAATCTAACGTAATCAATAACAAAACAACGTAAAAGTGCATTCACATTTAAATAATACGGTATAATTTAATTCGAACCGTACTTGCGCTACAACACTATGCTTTAATATTGGTAAAACACAGTTTTTTCTGTGAGAAATTAAGCAACAAAATTTGTAAAATCAAACTAAATTTACACAATAGCAGTTGTTTTTGCTGAAAAGGAATCATCAGTTGGGTAAAATGGTGCTCAAGCAGCTATTTTTCTGCAAACAGACGCTATTAGTGTTTTTTGAATTTTTTTGATTTTTGTATAATTTTTTTACTTCTTAATTCAAGCACTATGTTGTTTTCTTTTTTTTTGGAAATAAATCTCTTTTATCCAGAAATTGCTTGATGATATACAATTAAGTAATACTAAAGGATCATGGAAAAAAAATTGGGAAATTTTATGCAAAAAATTGCATTGGTATATGAAACTAGAAGTTTTGCATAAATTTAAAAACTTTAGTAAAATGTATGTTTAGGTGCATTTACTAAACAGTCGTCCACAACAATCAGTACAATTCCACACCTGCCTAAAAATATTGTGGCAACAAATTACTCTGGGCTGCAGGTTGTTTCTGTGTTTGATCAATCAAACTATGTTCTGTGTCGTTGGAGAGTACCTGGAAATCAGCAAAGCGATTTATTGATTGACATATTTGGCGGAGGATTCAGTTGTGAAAGTCGAAATCCTCATAAAAACTTTCAGTTGAAATGTGTGGAATCGAAAGGAATTGTGAACTCAACTTTGGTTATTTTAGTTTCACTACAACGTAATATGACAGTCAGGGTTGAATGTGGTGAATCCGAGATCGGCAAATTGATAGAAATATCTTCAATCAATATTTTTGTTGCTGGTGAGTGAATGTTTGGGATGCATTTATGCAATATTTACAGTGTTATAATAGGTTACGAAGCTTTATTTGAAAAATTTACTTTGATCTTGAAGTGAAAAATAATTTCTTTGATGTGATCAATGCATAACTAGCTAGGTGCACAATTTTGCTTGTCCTGTAGAACCACTTCGAAAAAAATCACGTCCTCAAATTATTTTGATGAGTGGGTTAATAATTTAATAATTTTTCAAATATGGATAAAGAAGTTTTGTATTACAATAAACTTGCTGTTTCTCAAAATTATGGTTGCGCCATTTCGACCAAGCTAAGTTTTGAAAATGATATTTTTACTTGCAAGGTCCAAAATTTGTTGATAATTAAATTATTACTTCCGGAACTTAATAACAAATTTAGATGTATTTGAATAATTTTAACTGTTCAGTGTTCATGTTGCAGATTGTCCAACCAATGTCAATCCAACACTTGGTGTAATCGTGTCTAACCCACCATATTATGATGCAAAAGGAAAATTTGTTTGTACTAATAATGGAGCTTTATTTTCAAATAATGTTTCTACATTCAATGCAACAATGTGCGGAGTGACAGCACAGTGGATGAGACAGAATGATGTAGAATGTTACACAGGTATCAGATAAGAGATATCAGACATTTGATTGTAATAATCAACAACCTATCCAACTCTTACAGCATGCTGTTTGTGGTCGGAATAAACAAAAAAGAAAATGGTTTATGGTTATAGATAAATGATTGCTGCATAATCCAAATGCTTGTAAATAAGAATACAATAATTTGTAATCAGTACTAGAGTTGTAAACCGGCCGACTAGTTCATGCCCGAACCTGGTCCAAACTCAAAAACTAATTTGAAGTCCAAATCATGTCCGAAAAAAAACAAAACTTAAGTTAGGTCTGAAAAATTTTGCAATGTTGCCAAGTAATTTTGAATATATTTTTGTACACCTAAGACAAAAAGCACGATTAGGCCCGAATTAAGCCCAAAATTTTGTTAACTTTAGGCCCCAATCCGCCCCGAACCCAACTCGAAAAGCCCTGCCCGACTTATAACTCTGATCAGTCCTACCAGCAAAATTATCTACAAAACTTTTAATTTTAATTTGAAATTTTTGCTCAAGAATGAAACAGCAGTTACTGTACTATAATTTCTTGTCAAAATTATATGGTTGAGCTTAATTTGACAAACATTTTCTAACTTTGAGTGTTAGTTAGGGTAATAACATTACCAGTACAATAATTTACGTTTCCCATTTTTAGTTCCAATGAATATCAAGCTCAGCGGAAATACCACTGGTGTAGAAGGTACAAACGTTACTTTAACTTGCAATTTTTTCGATTCTGTTCCTTCTGTGGACAGTGTTGCTTTTCTTGACAACGGCGAGCTGAAGATGGCCACATTGGTAATTATTACTTTTTGCAAAGCATCTTAGCAAAATTATTGAGTGAGTTAAAATCATTTTTTATTACAGTATACTGTAGATCTACTAAATATTCTAAAAACAAAAAACAAAACAAAAAAAGAAAAACAACAACAACAAACAAAAAAATCTATTGCATCGTGTGGAGTTCACAAGTGGGCTAGTGGTATTTTGACCAGAAGACCAAAAGCCCTCTTTGCTGTCTCTTGGCCAGAGCAATCCGGAAAGTACAAATTTTATTTGGCATAGGCTTACCTTCTTGAGGTTACAATGAAAGCAAACATCATGAGCAATGGTTGTACAATATACTATCTATCATACCACAGTAAGCGATTTTGCGCAATCTAGATTCTGTTTGAATAAGATTTGTTATCACCGTCCTTGAAGAGTCTAACGGCGAAACATTCTGTTGGGGGTTTGTTTTATAAATGTTTTTACTGATTCTAGTGGTGACCGAGTGAAGAAAATAGATATATTATGAAAGAAGTTACCACAAGTAACAATATTTCTGCTGGCTTTAAAAGTCTGTCTTTCCGCCAACCAGCCCCACTCTGCTCGCTGCTGATACAGAAACAAATTTCGTAACGGCTGACCGTACAGCGATTGAAAATATTTATAGCTTTTCTCTGCGATTTTGTCAGTTCGAGCACTCTAGCTGCGTTCGAAAGTTATCACAAGTAATAATTTTCGTGCAGGCTTTAATAACCTGTCTTTAAAGCTACCGGTATATTATTTGTTCGGTGCTAATAAAGGGACAAACCCCAAAACGGCGGGCAGTAAAGCAATTGAAAATATATATTACGTAATGGTCTACAGTATCTGATTATTAGCACATATTGGTCATTGTCACAGTTAGTGTAATTGCATTCATTCGTAAACAGATATCGTTGGACAAAAATGTGATTAATTTTGTCTTCGTTCTCGTTTTGCTCTGTTTTCATCGCTGTATATATACGGCTACTTTACTTTGTGTTACTACTTGCATTTCCGTAATTCAGCCAATTTATTCTACTTAATGTTACAAAAGGACATTGAGACTCACAGCAATAATTATTGTTGTAACGTGTTAGAGCGTTGACTTGTATTACACCAAGTGTTTTTTTAGTTGTTTTGAACTCTTATTACAATTGTCCAAGCAATCAAATCACGTTGGTCCTATTTCCACCCACAATTGAAATTTTCTTTTAGGAAAACTTTTACACCAAGACATTAACCAAGGATGATAACAACAATGAAGTGAGATGTCGCGCTACTAACCCAAATTTTGACGCGATTAACGATGTTGTCATGGATCCCAGCAATGGATATTCTGATGTAAAAATTTATGACATAATTTGTGAGTTTAGTTTTATTGAAGAATTGGAACATTCGCTTAAAATTTGTCTGTTATAAAAAATTTAGGAATTACCTTGACTGAGCAGTTCTGCCATCAAGAGTATAAACTTTAATTGTGGAATCGTTTTGCAATGTTTTGAATTGAAATCTATTGCAGATAAATACGGGTACGCTTTGAAAATTGAAATACAATACTAAAGATTGCCCCGCAATAAATTTTATATTTCATGAGTTTTGATTAATTGAAAATTGAGTTTTTAAAGGTGTTTGTAATAAATGTTTAAGCTTTCTAAAAAAATGCAATAAACTGATTTGAGCTTTGCTCTTACAGTAATTAAACGGCAAATATTTCTAAAACTTTCCTACACAACTTTTGAAAACCATAATTTCCAATCTATGCGATCTTTCAAACCAGGAAAACAAATTTTCAGTTTCAAGCGCATGAAGTTGCAAATAACATTGTTCATTTATTCATTTAGATATTCCTTACCACGACAATTTATCAAAATGCACGTGGTTTGTAAACCAATCACAATGGTGTGAAGTGTCTTTCTATTCCAACACAAATATATCGATACTGCACGTCACTAGAAATGGTAAGTAGAAATTTAGTACGCAATTTCGAAAAATTGTAATACTGGATTTGGAAAACAAGCTTAGGTTGAAAAAAACTATTACTAATATTATCATTAAAAATTCAAGATGACAAAATTAATTAATTCAGGTTTGACTTTTTTTACGTGCAGTTCCTTAAAAGTTGTTTTTAAGATATCAATGGCTGTAATTCTTCTTACATGATTGTGCCAGTATTGATACTTCATAAGCAACAGAGATAAAGAAAAAAATAATTTCGAGGCAAAATAACTAAATGAGATAATTAGATCAGGACTATATTGCTACCCCTTGGTGCTATAGCTGCACACGCATCTCACATTTCTAATAAATGACAACTTTTTCAAGGTTTTGAGTTGCAAAAGAAAAGTTGAGTTGTGTTTTTTTAATCCAAAAATGCTTTAGAGCGGTTGATTTTTAAAGAAGCAATTTTTTAGGATATATGTCTTGCAGAAACAATAAAAGTAAATGCATATCAAAGAACTTCAAAAAACTACCATTGTTTTTTATTGTAACAACACGAAACATTGTCGAATTTTAGATCAAATAGTGGAAGGGTTTTTAACACCTATAATATCTGGCTTAGGAGACAACAAGACTTTTCACTTTGGAAAACTCCAAGTAAATATTGACATATTTTATGTGAATGACTTAAACATAAGTGTTTTTATTAGTTTCGTCTATATAAAAACTTGTGGATTTTGTAAACAAGTAAAAACCAAAGGATTACGATTGGTAAACAGTGACTTTTATACTTTAAGGCTTTTTTAACTACTGGAGTACCTAACTCTTGCTACGTTACTTAACAGTTGCAACCAATTGTTATCTCAGTTTTGTTTCAGATGTACTAAACGTGAATATAACTAATGACGTCATTCGTAGGTTTCTTCATCACCATTTTTTTTCATATAAGTTTGAGCAAAACCTATTTTTGTTTTTTTGTAACTATGGCCCGCAAAAGTCAAGAAAGCCGAATTTTTTTTCAGAGCTTTATTATATCATCAAAAGTTTACCAAGAATGGTTTCGGGTGCTCTGGAACCAGTTTAGGTAGGTTTTATACGGAAAAATAAAGTCAAAATTTTGGGTTAGGTCAAAATTTGCCAAAATTGTAAGTGATCAAAAATTCTTTTTCAAAAGCAAACAAAAGGTTTTTCTTCTTCATTTTTCTGGATAGTTGAGAACTAATGAAACGTTATGAGCAATTTTACACATGTTTGAATGAAGTTTTGCTACGCAAACTTCTGCAAATAGTTGCAATATGCCGCAATACAATTGTCTGGGTTAACTTCTAGATAGAAATAATTTTATGATAATGCGAAACTCATTTTTTTAAATTTAAAACAAAGTAAGAATGCCAGCCTCGGCATGAATAAAATAACTAAGAGCACTATTAGTCCAAAATCAAAAATCAAAAAGTTAATTTTTATCACACAGTACTGCATATCACTACGAATTAACCAGATTTTTGAAATCTTAGGACTGTACTGTTTTGCTTTCACAGGTTTAGCAATCAACAAAACTTTTACACAACGCAACTTTTTACCAAGCAAGATTGAAATTGTGTCAATGTAGTTTGCAATAAAAATTTAAGAACAAGTGTTGCCGAAAATTTGTGAAAAATTAAGAAAAGCGAATTTCAATCCAAAATTTACTGGTCATTAAAAAAGTGTAATTGACTTGGAAATGTGTGCAGATTCCTAGGTTTTTGTCCTCCGGCGATTACCTACTTTCATCACAGGACTGACTGATTGATATTTCTTTCTAGATGCTGTTAATGAAAAGTTAAGAAGGTTACACCTACTTCAAACTTACGTAAATTGCGAATAACAAAACAACTTTTTTTTTAATCCAAATTTGGAGCTCAATAAGGCCAAAACGGTGTAGGCCAAAATAAAGCCAAAATTTAGCTAAAATGAAGTCAAAATTAATTTTTTTAGATTAAAATAAAAATGGCCCTACTTACAAATTTATACAAACGGCAAAAAAAAAATTACGATTAAGTTGTTATTTTTTTACTACTTACAGTAGAAACTTTCTAAGTTGTCAAAACTGCTACGACGTGATAAAATTGAATTACTGTCCTAAGTGTTTCGGTTTAATTAAAAATTGCCATGTAAAGTTTAAGCACATCTTGATATAATCAATTAAAAGCTAAATATTTTCGTGAAAAAATGCAGCTGATAAACAATTTTCAATACTAGAACAATCCTTTTCGTTGTTTCAGCTATTTCAAAAAACATTCCCTCTTTTAAAAATAAGATTAGGTTACTAAGAATAAAAGAGCCAAAGCTGTCGTAAACATTTTATTTAAAAAGAGACGTTTCGACTAATTACTTAAGTCATTGTCAATCTGTAAATAATGCGCAAGAAAAATTAGAGCAATAGGTAACCTGCAAAGGTAAAATGAACAAAACTGGCAAAAAATACCAAAATTAACGCTATGTAGTTCTACAGTGTGAAGACATCATTGCTTTCAAGAATGTGCCCAAACCAAGGTAGTAAGTATTCAATTTATAAGGGCAATGAATCTAACCAAGCCACACTCATCCGCTCAACCGCCAAAGCACAGCCAGAAACCAACCCACACAGCCCAATTCTACTGAAGACAGTATAAAGCCAAACGAAAATTACAGAACCCGAGCAGTCACCCACAAATTGAAAGATACCAGTAAGCAGTTTTCTTCAAATCATCACTGTATACCAAGCAACTGACTATATGTGGTAATGCTTGTAATTAGGCAGTGCACCCTCACTTTCATACACTCTATTCTATCCACATAAATCCCCATAGTAATGCAGGTATATCCAACATTTACGTTATCAAGCAAACCAGTGACTGAAATCGTAAAATTAAATTTTTAACAAATTCTAAATTACCAAAAATTGCCAAAAGTCCCAAACGGCTGGAATATTGAACACCAACTAAAAGTCCCAATAAATTAAGAAAAAATCCTACCTTCATCTGTCGTTTCTTGAAAGCAATGTCGACGGACTGACAACCAAGACCAGTTAAGCTAATAGTTGATGTAAAAGAATTTGAAAAGTTAAGCCAAAATATTTTAGCACCTTTCACCGCTCAATTAAATGCAAAATGCGATATTAAAAATTATTTCAGCAAATAGGTAATTATGAAAAATGTCAAAACCCATGTGACGTCATAAACAGAAAATATAAGAAAATTTACGTAATGTAGTTAATGAGAACACCGAGATACCAAATTGAAAGTGATGAAAAAAAAAATTACCAGTATACTACAGTATAAAATAAATATTTAAAATAAAATATTTGGCAAATATTGCAAAAATAGAAAACCAGAGAGAGGGAATTATAATAAAGCAATGAGCAATAAAAATCAGTTATTGAAAACATAGAGAGGCAGAGAAGAGTCATCGACGTTAATATCTGGCCTATGTTGTTGAATTAAAATAGTTTCTTTGATCATTAGCTCTTTCAAATTTTTGTTCCAGTTTTGTTCATTTTACCTTTGCAGGTTACCTAATGCTCTAATTTTTCTTGCGCATTATTTACAGATTGACAATGACTTAAGTAATTAGTCGAAACGTCTCTTTTTAAATAAAATGTTTACGACAGCTTTGGCTCTTTTATTCTTAGTGAAACTGTTTTTCAAGACCAATTTTTATGCTCCAAAGATTAGGTTACGTTTATTACTATAACTGCTTTTCCAACTTTTTGTGATAACCGGATTATTTTTTAAAGTTTCGTTGTTTTTATTTAGGTTACGTTTGATGACGCAGGAATATATCAAGCAGTTTTGACTGCACCGGTTTTCCCGGACAATTATTTTGTTGCCTTTGAAATTATTGTTGAGGAAATTCAACATCCGAACGAAAACGTCCCCTTTGGGTCGAATGACAATAACATAATTGGAATTATCTGTCTGGCTATTTATGGAGTTATTGTTAGTGTTTTACTGGTACTACTTTCATGCAAGTATTTCAGAAATCAACACTCACCAAAATCCAACGGTATAAACTTTTGAATCATTTCATCTTTCAGGAAAATCAAAAACTAGGCGGCTGTGTGCAGGGGTGCCGATCTTTGCTGAGCATTGGGGGAATAATTTGCAATTTTACCCCAATTTTGCCCTATTTTCAACATTGGGGGGAATGAACTTCGACCACGATTTTTTTCGGGAGAGCAAATTAAGTGAAGACCAAAAAAAGGTCTTCACCAAAAATGGAACACTTTTTCCCCGAATTCAAGTGGAGACTTGCGCTCAGATGCACACCACAGTCAAATTATTGGGATGATATACCTCCCATCCCCCTCGGGTTTCGACACCCCTGGCAGTGTGGCTAATAGAGCAAAGGCGTCGTTTTTACGACGACCCTGGTTGTATGATGTAGGTTTTTACTTTCATTGTGGCCACGTTGTTGCGTTATTGGCATAAGACGCTTCAAGATGATTATCTAGGTTTGGTGGCTTTGAACATGTCAAGCATCATACTCAGTGGACAAGAATTTGAAGAAATCTACAGAGACTTTGGAAGCCTCGAAACTCCTAATCAAGAGCGGATTCTTCCAAAAAACGATGTAGTTATCCCAATGAAAAGTGTGCACGAATTATTCAATTGTTAGCGTCTGACCATGTCTGGTGAGAGGAGAATAAACATGCATTAGCAACGACAACAGCTTCCACAACAAATTTCTGTTGACTGTTGCTTTGTTTCAGATGAACCCATTTATCTTCAACCAGATACAAGAACAATTAAAGTCAGTGGTTTACTGTACTTACTTTATGCACAAAATGTAGTTCATAGTTTAAATTTTGTTTAGAGAGATGAAATTAAATAAAAAAGAAAGATTTTTGAAAAGTGTCATACCCAGATTTTATTTTGGTCTATACCACATGAAGTTTGCTTTTATGAGTATACTGACCAAACTTTGACTACGGAATTATTATCCAGCTTGCATGCACTGCATGTCTTAACTCTATTTTTCATGGGCTGTTTGACTAACGCATTTTACACAGGGGAGAGGGAAACAAAATGCCTCGCCTCCTACATCCCCGCTATTTAACTCCTAAGCCAAACGTCATGCAAATACTAACTTAACTTTGGCATGCGGGTTCCAAATTTCAAATTTTTTCAATTTCAAATTCCAAACTTGGTCCACGTATTATCACTAGTTCGCATAATATGTCCAACCCAGTTCCACTTTAACATTTCAATAGTTTCAGCAATATCTTGTAGTTTGGTTTGTACTCTAATTCATTTTAATGTTGCTTTTGTTTACAAGAGCACTGCATGTTAGGCGAGTATTTACTTTTTGCAATGATATAGTATATTTCAGATAAATGACCAAATCACGAATGGAACATATGTTACCATTGATGACGAAGCTAATTCCACTGCTCGAAATAGTAAGTAAAAGATTTTTTTTAGCCACAAGCCAACTTTCAAATAATTATTTCTTAGCATGCTTTTGCTGGTTGCACTTAATTGAAAAGGAAAATTGTATAGTAAATTCTTTATGCATAGCAGCTGACATTTAGTTTGTTTCAATGTCATTAACCTTCTTTTCTTTTAGCGTAAACCAGAAAAAATACTGTTTTATTTAGACTTCTTGCTTATAATACCGAAACGTACTCAATTAAGGCAAAGCTGAATGATCAGTAATCTCTCCGTCAACTGAGTGCATTAGAAAAACAAAAAAATGTCATCAGCAACATGGTTTTAAAGTGGCTCTATGCTCAACAATTTAATTTGGCCATGTAAATTTTGCCGAAAGGTTGTTATTTAATTTGGGTCACACTAAAAATCAAATTTTTCTCACCGTATATAATGCAATCAGATACCTTTAGCTACGCTAATCTTAAGATTTTTTTGGCTTGTTTCAAACTTGAACTAAGTTACGTTGCAAAATATTTTTCAGATAGCATTAAATCAACAGGCTACGTCACTCCAAATGAAGTAAGATGTTATAATGACGATTACGGCCGTTGCAAATATTATTCCCAAATATATCTGTTTTAATAATTAAGCAAAGCATTATTTTGAAGTTTCTGATTCCTTACTAGTACTATCTCATAAAAGAAATGGCAATAAATGGTTAATTTTGATTGATGATTCACAACATCCATTGAAGATTATAGTACCAAAGCTTATCTTCTTTTAAATTTAAAATCATGGTTGGTTTAGCCTATTAAACCCCACGTTACAATAGGTTTGGATCGTGCGTCTGCCAACTTGACATGATTAGAATAAAATTAAATACTGTAGAATTGCAATGAACTAAAATGGGGTTTTTGATGTTTAGATATCTTGAGAAAATTATTTCAACCTTTTTTTGAAACGTCATCTCTTATTTTGGTTCCTTGGGACTAAATACTTTCTGACATTATAAACATTATCAATTAAATCAATATAACTATGTTGTTGCTCAAATTTTCCACTTTTGCCAAATGTAAATTTGAAAAAGATTTCCTCAAATACAGTAACTGTACTGTAAACATTCAAGACTTCATTTAATGCCGGAAGATGTGCATCTAATAAAAACTTAATGGGCTTTGATTTTCAAGTTTTGAGAGTTTGCAAGTCTGTGTTAGGCCTACTCTGTTAACTTTTTAGTAGCTTAATTTAATAAAGAGTAACTGTTTCGTCTACTACTACTATAGTTTAAGAAACCTTCCGATCAAGGTGGTTACGACAACTTCAACATAGTTGGCTATAAAGATAGTAACCTGGTATGTATTAATAATAATTTAGTTGTGATGGTTTGACGTTTGCTGGCCAAAGCTTTAATATTTAATCGCTTGCGTGCTATCTGATACATATAAACGTAACGCATAGATATAAAGGCTACCAGCCTTTAGACTCTTCCCTTGGGTATGTATTGCTATGATATTGCATCTTTTGTGAAACTTTTATAGATAATTTATAACTTTTAAAGGCAAAAAGAATGATAATAATAAATAATAAACCTTAGAAATGTTATAATTTTAACTCAATAAAAGATCCAAAATATTGATTTTCCACAGATATTATTTGATGATGATAAACTTGAATTCGGCATGAAATGGAGACGTAATAATGTTGCATTTCTACTTTTTAGAAATCAATCAAGATTAAAGGATACGAAAATATTGTTGTGAATCAGAGTGAAGAAGCTAAAAGAAAGGTTGGTTGTGAAAAACTAGAAAGTATTTGGTACTTTGAGTTGTATTTGGTGCTTTGGTTGCCGTGTGGCATCACGGTCTTTTATGTAATTGCATAGCGATGTACAATATGACATTCTGTAACTGCTGGCTGCCTAGCTCGCATCATGATTGCAACTACAAATTAATGAAGCATTCTCAAAACGTTTTTCACATTATTTAATTCTTTTTGGACATCGTAAATTACGTACAATTAATGTATATTGCAAATCTCCAAAATTGAACATCACGCTTTGTTTCACATCGCAAACCAGGGTATGTTATGAAATGAAATGGAGCAGAAATTTTGGGTATGGAATCTGGAAGATGCCTGAATGAAAAGGGATGGAAGATTTCAAGAATGGAATGGTAGACAATCTTCCACTTCCATACCAATTCCATACTACATTTCGTACATTTTATTTACAGAATAATATACGGATATCGGGTAGTGACAAAAAGTATTGTCACAGAAGTATTTAACTTCAATATCTACGGGTATTAGTTGACGACAAATCGCGGTAGTTTGTTTGAGTATATTGCGCAAACGGTGCATGTGTTGCATAATAGTAAGTACATTGCAATTCGCAGCATTGATGTTTTGACAGGTTTGACTTGTTTTTTTTTATTATTTTGGGATTGACAATTTACCAAGTCGTATTTTTTTTTTCTTCCATTGTCACAAAAATTCATATTTGCTATTTCATCTCCGTTTTACCTTATTTTATGTATATTTGTAGTTTTTAAGCTTATAGTAATTCTTTATGGTGTTAAAGCTTGCTATTTCTTTTACGGTAAATGTTCTTTAGCAGGTTGGTTTTGCCAAATTTTATAGTTGGTGTCAGAGCAAACTTGTACGGTAATGATTTAACCACAAGCATAGCCAGGGGGCCCGGACCCCCGGCCACTCACCCCAAATTGAAATCCTACTAATGATAAAAATGATGACACAAAATCTATTGTTTATTCAGTTTCAGTTTCTTTCAACATTTTTCGAGTGCAAATGTACACGCATTCAACAACAATTAGCAATGATATCGATACTGACGACCAAGAGGCCCGGGGCCCCTCAATTTAAATTTTTGCTAACCAAATTACAGAGGTGTTGTTCTCCAGGACACATTTTGAAGTCCTTGGCCTCCAAGGTTAAGTCCTTGGCCTCGAACCCTCAAGTCCTCAAAAATTGCCCTGTCCTCGGCTTGAGGACAGTACTATTTTTGAACCGTTAAAATTTTGTTAGAAAACGCCAGAAATCTCGCGAAAAATTTGCGAAGATCTTTTTTTGTTTTTCTCTTTTGGAGATCGTTTGAAAATGTTTTTGAAGAATTTCTTTTTTCTTTGTTTTTTTTGTTTTGTTTTTTGAGAGCACTTGCTCCTGTGTCCTCGGTCTTTCGTCTTGGCCTCGAGCGTTTCTGTCCTTGGCCTCGAGGGGGTCTGTCCTCGGAAGGGCTGTCCTTGGCCTCGGATTTTTTTGTGTTCTTGGCCATAGCCTCGAGCCTTGTGTCCGCGACTACACCTCTGCCAATTCAAATGTACAAGCCGAGAGAAGTTCAGTGGTGTTCTTCGAAAAGGTGCAATCTCAGGTCCACATCTGATTTTTTTATGCAATAATATGTTTTAGGCCCCCACCTAATTTTCATATTACAATGACGTACATGATTAGTAACCATCTACTGCATCTAATGTAGTACCAACTTTAAATAACTTTGAAATCCACCTTTGCCACTACCAACATTACATAACAATCCACCTCCACTTCGCCAGTTTTTATGCGACAAAATACTTTTGGAAAAAAAAAAAAAAAAAAAACAACCAGAGGAAATTCTTATTGAACAAATTATTGAATTTGAATCGAGGCTGCCTGGTCCCCTGGTTGTACATATTCCTAAAACTGGTTATTTTCATGACCGAACAAAAATTTCCAAGGCAAATCTTGGCGCGAATTATTAAATGCTAAAAATGTTGATGAAGGCAATATATCTAGCTTGCACATTTAACCCCGAAATGCAACAGTTTAAACGTGTTTTGTACTTGACCTGAAGTAAAGGGAGAGATTTTTTCAATTGGCTTTCAAATCTCAAAACTTTTGTTTTTTAAATGGGTCTGAAAATACACGAAATGTGATTCAAATGGCATTAAAACAGTTATTTTTTCCAAAAAATTACAAAAAATCGCCCAGTGGCTGTGGGCGAAGCCCCTAGGCCATGTCTGTGATGCATTTGAGTTGCAATAATTTGCTCACCGTGTCTCCCCGTTTGATATATTTGTAAAAGTTTTTTACTTGCAGTTTTAGTCCTTCCCCTTTAGCAAAATTTTGATTATGTGCCAAATCAGACCCCAAGCTTCTGATCTTTCCTTCTTTGTCCCATAAAAAGTCCCTATTTTCGAAAATTTCTGCTGACGTCATTGCATGTGATTTACGGTTTGGCCTCCCTCCCCCCAATCAAAAGTCCTTGCCATGCCTATGCATTAAACCATGTGCAATGTGCATACCAGATACTGGTCGTTGCATCTTAGGGCATTTTTACGTGCACCTACACGAGTGGTTCCTTACACCATTGCAAAGATGCAAAATATACTTTGCATTGCATCCAACTTAAGAGTTCTTTGGTAGGGAAGTGTGGAATGAAATATGGAAGAAAATTTTAGTATGGAATGGAATGTGGAATGGAAGATTTTTAGTATGGAATGAAAATGAAATAGAAGAAAATTGCCAGTATGGAATATGGAAAAATCATCTTCCATTCCATTTTATTCTATGCCCTGCCGCAAACTGCTAAATCCTATTGAGTTTAATAAGCTTCTACATTAATGACGTGTTTTGTTTATGTCGTTTTCTTTGAAATGACTGCAGCAGACTTCAGGACATTATAGCCTCTTTGCAGCCATTTCTTGGTAAAATGATAACCAATTTTTATTGTTTTTCTTCCTGTTCAGTAATTTGTAGTGATGTATAACCGGGATTGAAGTATACAATCTTAGTTTACCGTTGTTTCAAGATAACGCAGACGCGGCGGTTACATTGGAGGTTCGTCGTAATTGAACGTCCAGAATATTCAGAATTTTTGTTACATTGGTACAGTGAAGGTTTAGCACGTACAATAATTTACCTAGTTTAAGTCTGAAATTGCCAGTTTAAGGTTTCAGAAGTGATTTATCGTTTTAACTACATAACAATTTTGAATAAACTCCTGAAAAGGGGTGCACCAATAAGTTACATTTGATATGCAGTAAATAGATTTTATATGACACACTGTATCGCCCTAAAATGCTGAATAGAGAAGTTTTTGTATCTCAAATGCTATCACTTTTCGGTAGTCCCGGTTATGATATCACGTCCAAAATTCCAATTATAGTCGTAAATCTGCTCTGCAAAGACAAAAATTCATCAACGCAAGCAACTAGCTGTCTTTTTGCTTTAAATCAGCAGTTCAATTACTATTGAGTGCATTCTATTATGCGTATTATTCTTTTATGCTGCTATGTTGATATTGTACATTGTTTATGATTTTTCTTATTCAAGTAACTATTTGTTTTTAAAACGTGAATGAAAACTTATTTGAGTTAAAGAGATATTGTTCGAGTATATTCAAATAGTAATCTTTTTAAATAATCGATTATTTTGCAGAAATCCTTGCCTGTGCGAGATGATGAATACGAAACAATGGAGTCACAGCCTCCTCAGCAGAAGAAAAAATAATTTTAAAGCTGATCAGCTTTTTTTAACCTCAAGAATCTGCATCTTTTATTTGCTGTCTAATTTCTTAATGTTAACAAGATTCTCTACTAGTAACAAACGGCAACAGTTAAAGCTAATATCAAAAATTAAAGCTGGTGCCATGGTAGCAGCAACGAATTGCCCTCATTTTTGGTCAGCACCAATTTTTATTATTTGCAGTTAACTTGCATGGTGTATATATTAAATCTTACCATCGGTTCTACAATATTGTACTGAAAGATTTTCGTACATGACTGGGCTTCGGATGTAATAGACCGGCAGCCCAGAAGGTTTATTTACCCCAAAGACGGCGGAAGGTTTGATGCGCCTAAAATGCACGTCTTTACTCACCTTTTAAGAAAATTTTTTACTGGCAAGTCAAAAGTTCGGCTAAGACTCCCCAAATCCACAATTTATGGGGGGTCAAAATGGCCTTTATTTACCCCAAAGACGGCATGGATAAAAATTGCGTAAAATCGTTCTCTGGGGTCCACTGAACAATGAAATGGCGAAGACAGTAACTTTAGGTTCGGCTAACCCCTTGACAGTAACGAATTTAGGGGGGTCAAAAATTGCCTTTATTTACCCCAAAGACGGCATGGATAAAAATTGCTCAAAAACGTCCGTTGGAGTCCACTGAACACAAAAACGGCAAAGACAGTAACTTTAGGTTCGGCTAGCCCCTTGACAGTAACGAATTTAGGGGGGAGGCTCAAAAATTGCCTTTATTTACCCCAAAGACGGCATGGATAAAAATTGCTCAAAAAACGTCCGTTGGGGTCCACTGAACGCAAAAATGACGAAGACAGCAACTTTAGGTTCGGCTAACCCCTTGACAGTAACGAATTTAGGGGGGGAGGCACAAAAACTGACCTTTTCACCTGGAATAGGGCAACGGTAAAAATTGTTAAAAAACATTCTTGTAGTTAGTACGCTGAACACATAAATGGTTAAAACAGTTACTTTCGGTTCGGCTATCTCCCTGACAGTAACTAATTTAGAGGGAAGCTCGAAAAAATTGCTCTTATTTATTTGAAAACGGCAGGGGTAAAAACTGCCCAAAAATGTTTCTCGGGAGCCCACTGAAAACAAAAACAATGGCAATAAACTTTGGTATCCTCAAACTAATTTCTTACTCTTACTGCAAAAGTCATTGCACCACTAAGTACGGCTTTACTGTACTGCTTTTGAAAAAAATCATTTTAAGTTGATGGCGTCATCAATCATTAAGTAACGTAATAGTCGATTAGAGCAAAAATGCCGTCGTTTTCAATGACGTTACGTTTGAGCAGTTATCTCGTTTTCACAAAAATCGTACAAGTTCAAAGATTGCTCACGAAAGTGTTTTGCAGTAAAGATTACGTCCTTGAACCGATCAGTGTTTGAGTGGATAGAGCGTCTGTTACTGAAACGGTAAACTCCCGGTCGGGTCAAACCAAAGACTATAAAAATTGGAGGTCACTGCTTCTTTGCTTGACTTTCAGTATTGAAAGGGTAGTGTGAAGCTTTCATCGTGTGTGGTAGACTGGCGGGCAAGTGACAGCTTGACTCGAAGACCAAAAGGTACCTTTGCTGTCTCCTGGCCAAGGCAATTTGGTGAATAAAATGTAATTGCAATAGCAGTAATTTCAAGACGCACCGGTCCCGCACAGTTAATTGTGCTACGGCAAAATTAAAAAAATAAAATTAAGTAAATTTTCTATGTCTTTCATCACATCACCAAAACTACGTTAAATTTGCATCACAGTCTCGAAGCAACTAATACGAGTGTAGTATCTCAAAAAAATCTAGAATCTCAAAAAAATGTGATAAATTTACATATTACCAGCATTCAAAATACTCACTGGCTAGTTTACGATTTCGATTAAACATAGCACAAATCGCTCAGCGCGGAGAATTTTAATAATGACAAATCTTAGATTTATCAGCTCAAATAAATTCAAAGATCGTAAATTTGCAGTTCTTTTGGAAGAAGCAGAGATACTTGAAAACATTTAATTAGTCTATCATTATTAGCACAAACAGCAAGATGTTTGCTTGAGTAGTCAACTCGTAAGTCCAACATGCGTATTCCCAAAATATTAATTAACATAATGGATTACATTACTAATGCAACAGAACCCAGTTCTAATTCAAAAACTGAGACCTACTAATAGAAGAGATAGATTGGCACAAAACGGCGGAAAAGTGTCAAATAGTACTGTATCACAGCTTGCAACTATCATGCATATCTATTTGACAAATTCAAGTGTTAGTAAACACGTCCTCGAGGAATTTGCTTTCTGGTCGCGAATCTCTATTCTGAGTATTATTTTACAATGATTTGCGACCTGGAACATGTAAAAGTTGTAAAACAAGGATCAAGTTTTGTTTAAAAGATACAAACGAACATTGAGTTGTGAACACAAAAGAAACGCTTTTTTAGAGAAAATCTTGCTTCACTTTTTCAAGTCAAGAAGGATGATCGTAATTCTGTAAATCCAGTTGGGCTACTCAAGTGTTGCTGGAACTATATCTGTAACCGGTTCTTTAAATGGAGCTACAAATTCCTGCGAATTGGCTAAATGGCACCATATTGTATCTTGTTGAGGATAGCTCCACAATTTTTTTTTTTTTGAAATTGGCCCATGCCACAAAATAGGTTACTGACCTCTGCTATAAAACATTTCTATCACATCGGGGTTATGGTGTGAGACAAGACAAGACAAACGTTATACAGTAAGTTTGAACGAGCTTATGTAATAGATTATGCGGGGTCTTTGAAAATGTGACAAAACCATTATAGAGATAGAATGAGTTCAGAATTTGGAGCTAAAGTTGGCAAAGTCGTCAATTGGGCCTAGTTTTGTGGACACTGGCAAAGTGAGCAAAAGACAATCTAGTAGACTTAATTTCCAAAGAGCAACTACCGGACGTAGTATTCGTTGCCAAAAAGCAATGATTGAATAATGGAATGTGGGTAAGGAAAGGGAGAGAACAAAATTTCAAACCATTTTCAAATGAATGCTCTATTCTACAAAAAAAAAAAAAAAAAAAGCAAGAAGCAGTGAGGTTGTTTTAGTTCAACAGAAGGTGCATCGCTGCAGTAGCAAGACCAAAAATACTGATCCATCAGCCCAAATATAAAAATCAATCAAACGAAGATGTTAGAAGAGTAAGGCACCAAAACAATTTTTGGAAAATTATTGTCTTAAAATACCAGAAAAGCCAAATGTGACCTATGTCCTATACGCCCTTTTATCAAGCATTTGTCAATGCAAAAACATAAGCTTTATCTTCAAATGTTGGATTATACAGTAGCCAATAATTATGGTATATTCCAAACCTGTTCGTACTTATGGAAAAACGCCTTATATTGCCTTCCAAGAACCTGATGAACTGTTGGTCCCGGTCTGCGCTGGGTGTAAAATTGTGAGCAAATAAGCGCATTTTAGTTTATTTCATACAGACAACAGTCGGTTAAAATTAAATAAGAACACACTCTTACGCACACGATTTTACGCCTAATGTACTAGAATTTGCCAAAATTGCACGACTAATTTTTACTTAGAGGCCTACCATATATTGAAAATTAAGTTGCTGTCGTTATTAACGTCATCATTTAATGTGGTAATTTCGTTGATCTGTTTGATCGAGACCACCTCATTGTCTTTGGTGTCTTCATAACACCAAAAATAAACGCTATTAATCCTTAATAGTGTCTATTGAGAAGTTCAAACTAAAAATAATCAAGAATTTTTAAAATATTGCCAGTGTAGAACGTGATTTTAAACGAAATCCGTGTTATCAATGCTAGAATAATGTTATCTTGCTGCAACTTGAATTCAACAAGTGTTAGTTTTTTGTGCAGTACATCATATGAATAATGGTTTCAAAGTTTTAGAATAATTTCAATGCGCGCGATTACAGAAATCCCGTCAATCTTGTTCATTAGCTACGTTTTTGCATCTGCCTCCAGTTTAGATGCTATCATGCGCCTTTTTATGATGAAAGAGGACTGCAAGCAAAATCAATGGGGTATCTAAAGTTAAGACAATCGTATTAGATTAGATTTGGCGTAATTGACTCCATCCTTCTTGAGCCAGCCGTTCCAGAGATATTTTACTTCAAACCATACGTAGGAACCTTCCTAATTAAAATTTCATTGGTAACCCTGACGTTTCAATGCAGTAGCCTAGCCCAAAGAGGCCTATATTAACCTCTATATAGGTTAAAAGGCTTTTGTGGTTTAGTCTAACTGTGGCGTTGCCTTAGGATAGAACTAAAATGGCGTCGGAGAGGTTATCATTGTCAGCTAGGACTGCCAATAAAAATAATGACCAGAGATGCCATAGGTCATGTTTAAAGTAAAATATCTTTGCCTTGGCTGGGTGAAGGAGGATAGAGTCAACACCCATCTAATCAAATACGTTTGCTCTAAGTTTATCTAGCCCCAGTGAATTTACTTCAGTTCTCTTTTAAAAATGCCATGGGTTTTATAATGTGACATTTCGGAATAATGCTTTCATTCCAAGTAAGCTTTATGCGTTTACCTGTTCCGAAATTATTTGCAAGCAGAAAAAATTTTATTAAAATTTTTGCAACGGTGCTCTCATTACGATAAACTCTAAAATTAATGAAGTTGATAAAAGTCGCAGAATTCGCAATAGCAAAAGACTCATAGAACGTAGGACTCAAAGCAATTAACGAAAAACTTAATAACGGAAAGAGCTTTTTGAATATTGGTAATACGCAAACTTATTAATTTATCACAGTATTTAAGAATTTAGATCTTTTTTGAAATGCTCTGGATTGTTTTGAGTCTGTGCTATAATTCAAAGCAGTTTTTGTGGTGTGATATGGCCCATAAAAATTTACTGAATAATTTTCTATTTATTACTTTCAATAACGAAGCCTATATACTTCGTTATTGAAAGTAATATATAGAAAATTATTTCGTAATTTTTTGTAATTTTTTTAGTAAACTTTTACTGTGATTTTATAGTTGTATTTTGCTCTAATTTTACTTGGTACATTATCGAGCACTGTTTCAGAAGATTGACTATCAACAATTTTCTTTCATATGACTCACATTGAAAAGACAAGCTGATACGCAAAATCTAGATCGCTTGTAAAGACAACGTCACTGCAACATGACGTCATTTTTGCTCTAATCGACTATTACGTTACTTAATGATTGATGACGCCATCAACTTAAAATGATTTTTTTCAAAAGCAGTACAGTAAAGCCGTACTTAGTGGTGCAATGACTTTTGCAGTAAGAGTAAGAAATTAGTTTGAGGATACCAAAGTTTATTGCCATTGTTTTTGTTTTCAGTGGGCTCCCGAGAAACATTTTTGGGCAGTTTTTACCCCTGCCGTTTTCAAATAAATAAGAGCAATTTTTTCGAGCTTCCCTCTAAATTAGTTACTGTCAGGGAGATAGCCGAACCGAAAGTAACTGTTTTAACCATTTATGTGTTCAGCGTACTAACTGCAAGAATGTTTTTTAACAATTTTTACCGTTGCCCTATTCCAGGTGAAAAGGTCAGTTTTTGTGCCTCCCCCCCCTAAATTCGTTACTGTCAAGGAGCTAGCCGAACCTAAAGTTGCTGTCTTCGTCATTTTTGCGTTCAGTGGACCCCAACGGACGTTTTTTGAGCAATTTTTATCCATGCCGTCTTTGGGGTAAATAAAGGCAATTTTTGAGCCTCCCCCCTAAATTCGTTACTGTCAAGGGGCTAGCCGAACCTAAAGTTACTGTCTTTGCCGTTTTTGTGTTCAGTGGACTCCAACGGACGTTTTTGAGCAATTTTTATCCATGCCGTCTTTGGGGTAAATAAAGGCCATTTTGACCCCCCATAAATTGTGGATTTGGGGGGTCTTAGCCGAACTTTTGACTTGCCAGTAAAAAATTTTCGTAAAAGGTGAGTAAAGACGTGCATTTTGGGCGCATCAAACCTTCCGCCGTCTTTGGGGTAAATAAACCTTCTGGGCTGCCGGTCTATAAGGCGATGCTATTGATTTTAATTCGCCGAAAGTTAGTTCAAGTTTGGAATCAAATTGTCGAAGTTCATGCAGAATATTCTTTTGCAGAATTTAAAAAAGCCTCTGAATGGCATTTTTTCATAAATTGAGTAAAAACGAAAACAGATTAGAACGGATTTCGCTACTATATTTGTTACAGAAATGCGGCATTTTTTAAGTTTATTATCATTATTTACTGCAATTACACTAAATACATTACTTGTATCGTAAACAGAATGTCGATTTTTACTTTTCTGTAAATAAAAATAAGCAATTTAACAATCTAAAAGAATTTATTCTTCTTACCATGTATTTGATAGCAGAGGTGGAGTCCTCGAGAACGTCCTTGGCCCCGAGGAGGTCCTCAAGGACACATTTTGAAGTCCTTGGCCTTGGCCTCGAAGGTCAAGTCCTTGGCCTCAAAGCCTCATGTCCTCGAAAATTGCCCTGTCCTCGGCTCGAGGACAGCACTATTTTTTGAGCGGTTAAAATTTCGTTGGAAAACGCCAGAAACCTCGCGGAAAATTTGCGAATACTTTTTTTGTTTTCCTCACTTGGAGCATAGGCGTAGCCAAGGGAGGGGAGGAGCATGGGGCCCGGCCCTCCTTGCAATTGAAATTTCACCAAAAATGCTTATTGTTTCTTTAGTTTCAGTTTCTTTTTAGCATTTTTCGCTTTTAGCAGTAACTAAAAACAATATTGAAGACCACGGGCCCCGGGCCCCCCTCAATTCAATTGTTGCCAGCCAATTTAAACGTATAACCCGAAAGAAATGGATAGTTTGTCCTAAAAGTTGCTATCTCAGGCCCACATCTAGCCTTTTTATGAACGTAAAGCATTAATCAGGGCCGAATTTACCATAATATGGCGCAGTACCAGCTGGGGGCCCTGCGTTGAAATCGTAAGACTTTTTTTGGTCTTCATCTACACTTGGCGAAAAGATGTTGCGAAAATCTCCAAAGTGCCAGGGCCCAGCGCGATGTAAATCCGGCCCGGCATGGTTGGTTAGTAGACGTAATCATCTATTGTACCATTTTACAATACCAGTTCAGTAATTTACCTCCAATCTCGCGGTTTTTAGCCGCAAAATATTTAAAAAAATAAACTAGCCATGGAAAATGCTGATTGAACAAATTATTGAACATCAGTTGAGGGGGCCTGGGCCCCTTGGCCGAACATGTACTCCTATAACTGGTTATTTTCATGACAAAATAAAAATCGCTTAGGAAAATCTTCGAGTGGATTATTATTTACTGCTAAAATGTTGCAAGAGGCAATGCACCTTACTTTCCCCTACCTGGACCAAATCACTTACAATTAAAATTTAACTCCAAAATGCAAGATGTAAAACGTGTTTTGAACTTAAGGAAAAGAACGATTAAACAATTTAATTTTTTTAATTGGCTTTCAAATGTCAAAAATCTAGTGCTTTTAAATGGCTCTAAACACTTGCGAAATGTGATTCAATGGCATTAAAATAGCTTTTTTTTCCAAACCATAACAAAAAATCGCCCGGTGGCTGGGGGCTTTGCCCCTAGACCCCCAAAGCCTCCGGCTGCTGGGGGCCCCGCCCCCAGACCCCCATCTGTGATACGTTTGAGTTACACTAGCTTTCTCAACACGTTTCCAGAGTTAGATATTTGCACTTTTCAACTATTAATTTAAGCCATCTCCCTTTGCAAAATCCTCGTTACGTGCCAGCAGGTAACGACTTCGGATCTTCCATCCTACGATATCTTTGTCCCACAAATACTTTCTTTATGGAAAAATTTTGATGACGTCAATGCATGTATTTGTGGTTTAGGCCTCCCCAATCAAAAATCCTGGGTACGCCTATGAATTGGAGATCGCTCGAAAAACTTTTTTGAAAACCTTTTTTTTGGAGAACACTTGCGGCTGTGTCCTTGGTCCTTGGCCTCGAGCATTCCTGTCCTTGGCCTCAAGAGGGTATGTCCTCGGAAAGGCTGTCTTTGGCCTTGGCCTTGAACTGGAATTTTTTTTGTGTCCTTGGCCTTGGCCTCGAGCCTTGTGTCCTCGACTCCACCTCTAATTAATACGAATTTTTATCAATTAGATAGATGCGTTACTATGACATTTGAAAAGAGATGTGTGACACACAACTCGGGAACATGTTTAAATCGGAACCAACCACAGTTGTAAAAGGGCTGACTAGTTTAGGCAAGTCCGAACCCGGCGCGAACGCGAAATTATAAGCCCGAACCAGGCCCAAACCCGAAAACTAATTTGAACCCCAAATCATGCCCGAAAAAAAACGAAAGTAAAGTTAAGTCTAAAAAATTTAGCAATGTTGCCAAATTATTTTGATTATATTTTTGTGTACCTAAGACAAAAAGCACGTTTCAGGCCCGACTTGAGCCCGCAGTTTTTGTCAACTTTAGGCCCGAACCTGGTCCGAACCCGGCTTGAACCCAAACCCGACCCGAAAAGCCCGGCTCGACTTACAACTCTGGAACCCACAAACAATAGGTCCGAATTTATATATTAATAAATGATTGTCACAAAAAAAAGACAGACTTTTCTCTTGTTGCACGAAAAATGCTTGTCGTACGAAAAACTAATTTTAATTAAGCATGCTAAAATGTAATTGCAATTTTAAACATTTTTAAGAGTTTTAGCCTAGTGCAGTTTGCTACATCAAGGCTTACTGAAGATGGACTAAGTAAACACCGAAACGTTTGAGAAATAGTTCCGAGTTGTGCTGGTTTTAATTTTTTCACGAAAGCATTTAAATCTTAAAGTTTTTCGAGTCCACTTTGGAAGTTTTATTTTTAAAAATGTGCTTCTCAGTTCTTAGCATCATCAGGCATTTTGGACATGATCCAATTCTAGAGTGTATTCTGTTGATTTGTCTCCTGTCAAATAAAAACTGATTTTATAACCCCGTTTACATAAAAAATGTAATAAATTCTAAAAAATGACTGAAGAATGGGAAATAATTTCACAGAGCGACTATAAATGTTGCAATGGTGGTGAGCCGTTGGCAGCACTCAACCTTTTACATGAGGTTTTGCAATGGTGTTGATGAAAATTTTCAACACCATTTCGTCATAAGTATTGGTTATTGCATCGCAGAAGCTAGTATCACAATATTAGTATTATCTTATAAAAGCATTCATAACAACCGTCATGTCTTTTATGACAAAATGTTGTTGATTTTTTTCATGAACACCATTGGAAAGCCCCACGTAAAAAGGTTGACTGTTGCCAATTTGAAGGGCCCGAGATTTACACCTCAGATTCCTATTCCAGAGACGAAATGCGTTACCGCTTGAAGCTGATTTTTGAATTAACTGTATAATAATTGT
Organism: Trididemnum nubilum; assembly: GCA_963965965.1. Taxonomy (NCBI): domain Eukaryota; kingdom Metazoa; phylum Chordata; class Ascidiacea; order Aplousobranchia; family Didemnidae; genus Trididemnum; species Trididemnum nubilum. The sequence continues at coordinate 6,116,990 of OZ014485.1, read as the reverse complement.
TCGACAAAGAGTATAAGACTAAAAACGGTAAAAAGGTTTTCATCTCTAAGTTTCACCAGTTTTTGCTAGGTTTTCACCTTCAATTTTTACTGGTTTTGCTCCGTATTTGGATTCCATGCTTTGGCGCTACATGTATTTTTTCTCGGTCTAATTCAGGAGCGGTTAGGAGCATCGCTGATTTGTGTAGCAAAATATTAAGGGTTTTTACATATTAATAACCACGTCGCAATGACCCTCCCACTTTTTGGGTATCCATCTAGAGTTAATCAAAATCTTCATCGCGGAAAAACTGGTGCTAAACCAATAATCAACACAAGCGTGAGCAATAAATAAACAGAATTTACAAAATTGGATTCAAGTTTTAGGCATCAGCATGAAAACAAGAAGGGCTGCGATGGCACCAGAGTTCCAGTGTGCATTGCTAATGTTGAAAATCTTCTAAAAGTCAGAAAGAGAACTACCTGCTTTGTTTCTTAATGAAGTGACAAAAGACATGTGTAAGGTAGTACAGATATTTCATGTTGTCCTTCCAACCGCTTAAGTTCTTAAAGATCTGAGCCTTTCCATTGCTAAAAGCTTCCTTTAGTTGATCATTTTTGCTTACCTAATCTCTCATAAAGAAGTAATCAGTGCTAGGATATTGTTTGAGCCATGCAGCTCATCGTCCATGACTATACGTAAAGAATGCGATCAAAATGATAAATTTGGGTCTGAGTTCCACATTCTTTTTGATATGACCATCCTTATTTTCTATCCAGTGTAACTATTTGACGTCCAAGATTTCCTGAATCCTTTTTGTACTAGTTGCAGCTGTACAATCCTTCAATTGAAGCTCAGACAACTTGATTTCTTTTGTTTAATTTTTTAAAACCACAACTTAATGTTCAATGCCTTACATTCGTTTATCAACAAAGTGTGAGCTGCAATTCTCGCAATGAACTGTGCTAATCAAGGGCTGATTCACTTCAGCTGTTTTCTTGAAGAGAGAGACTTGTGGATTTTTTTGCTGACTAGGGCTTGGTATGTTAATACCTTTGCAAGAAAACTGACGGTATTGCCTTGTTAATCAATTTGATTTGACTTGATAACTTCCAGAAGGTAATAGTGCACATAAAACTGTAAGATTAAATTAACCCAATTACCTCTTGTAAATTGTACGTCTTATATTGGCGGTTTTTTCAAAGAGATTTGTGCGTGACTATTTTTGTTAGCTCAACAGAATAAACATCACTTCAGGCAGTTACAACAAAAGTTCATTGATTGGTGCTACAAGAAATTAGTTTTGAAAAAAAAGTCAAAAAGTTGTACCACTATAGCACAGTCTTACGTACTCGTAAATTAAACGAGACCACGCGGGATCTTGATATACGTGGTACAGAATAAGCAGTGGTAATATCTTCTCAAATGCAGCAATAACCTCAAAAAATGCTCGAAGGGTAGATAATTAATATACTTATACCTACCATTTTAATGTTATTGAAAGTTTGATTACTCAGCTGCGTAACTAACAGGATTAATCGCGAGTAGTATGTACATATTAGCGTGGAGAAACTTGAAATTGATATTTTAAACTCGGAAACAATAATTTGTGTCCGTTTGATTAGAATAGGCTGGGGTAAAATCAAACCAAATCTTCTTATCACTTGCTGCAGTATGCTAAAGCGTGCATAACGAGTTCGAGGGGCCATTATCACATTATTGCGCTGTATACGGGAAAATTACGTTATTGCACTGTATCTGAGCTACTTTATAAGGGTCCTTCATTTTGAACAGATGTCGAGGTGGAGGTAAGCTGTTAGCAAAATTTGTTCGGTCAAAGAACTAAATTCTAGACCTGCTGTACCAAAAGTAAGCACTCTTTTACTTAGCCAAAATCTGGACGCAATTTTAATTGTTAATAAAGCAAGATATTTAGAATTCCATGCTTGTTTTGAGATTGGTGAAAAATATCTGTATTTTACTTACTGCCACTCTTTCGCTTTTTCGTGATAAATGCCAACAAAAAAAAGCGTTTCACTCTGAACCGTTTTGCTTTTGAGACTAATTTCGTGACAAACAGCAACTAAAAATTTGAAATTGGTCGATAGAGAGGCACTTTTTCATTTTTGCACTTGGTTGAAGCCATTTTATCAAAATCTGGGTAGTTTTTAACTTATATTTACCATAATTTAAATAACGTCATAAGATGTTTTTGTAGCAAAATCATTTGGATTAGCTGTATAGTCTGATTAAGATAAAAAAAAGCACTTAACTGGCTCAAAATTTGAACTGCCTATACAGTATGACGTGATTTAAAACTTAAGGATATTTTTTCTGATGTTCGTCGGTATCATTCGGCAATGATGAGGTCATATCAACCTAAAATCCCCATTTCCTGAGAAATTTATATAAACACCAACGCACATGACAAACTTTTTGTATTAACTTGAATCCCAGTTAAGGAGTAATGGGAATGCAAGGATTTTGTCCCAGAACGTGTAGAATTAGTTTACAAATACAGGGTGCAACAAAAATTTCTCCCCGTATATTTCACGTGCTATGAAAAAACTAACCAACTCCAAACAATGTTTTTTTTTGTAAATTTTTTCAACATACTAAATTTTATTGTTTCCCAAAATCAACTTTGTACTTCAGATTTTAAAAGATTTATGGCCAATTTTCATGTGGTCCGAAATTAGCGCTCGAAAGCAGCACGATATTTTTAAGTTTAAATTAAATAACCAGCTGTTTGCTTTTTCTTTCTGCTCAAAAGCAATGAATTAGGGTCTTGGAAAATCTTTTGAGCATGTGAGGTGTATTTTGAGTTTTCAAGGTTCGATTCTCGCTAAAATTGTTTAGTCAATGTCTATTATGCTTTTACCACTTTTAGTAATTTGACTTGACTTGAACAGCATTTTGAAAAAAATGCCCTACCTCAAAAAGTCTCGGATATCATCTTCACGCTGGGAAACCTTATTTTGTTTGATTAGGAATATTACTGAGTGTTGGCATAATTACCTTTTATGCAACAAAGTGCATAATTCAGATCTGTTTTCCGGTTTGTTTTTGTTTTGCATATTGCTTTGTTTTTGTTTTGCCTATGCTTTTTCTGTAACAATGGAGAGAAACTTTTGCTACAGAAAAAACATACTGACTTACGCAAAATGCATTTCTCAAACAAGAAATGCTCATGGTAGCGCATTCGCCTACTCCAGCGCTTATAATTCACAACAGAAAGTTGAATGGATCAAATTAGTTGCTGAATTATTACATCCTAGGTAAACTATCCCTTAATTTTCATCTTAAAAATTCACCATCGTGTTAGGCCCCACCCATATGGGCCATGGCTCACTACAAAAAAAGTTACAAAACGTTAAAATTAACTTTTTCATATTAAAATAGAACATAAGCATTGAAAAGACTTTCGCTACCTGGCATTTTTAGCACCATTTTAATCAGCTTGAATGGAAAGGTGGTGAAAATTTCAGAATTTTCAGCTCATACCATTTTTTTGCTGACTTAAAATTTTTTTCAGCTTTAGATCACCACACCCTAAAAACGCTTTACGTGGTAAGGAAAGTGTGCTAAACAAGCTTAAGGTTATTGGAAATGCTCAAACATTCATCCTCTGGTAACCAGTTTCAGAGGGTTTTAGCTGGAGGCAAATCTTTCGTGCCTTTTGTATCGTAGAATTGATGATCTACCAAGGAGGTGCAATGGCCTTGACCACATGTTTTGCCCACTCTGAGGTCTTCTCATTCGTACAGATCATCAGCACTTTACTGTATCTTCCAAGATAAAAGTGCGTTCGAGACGGACAAAAACCCGGATCGGCACGAAGAATCATTTTGGTAATGGCACTTTGAACCTCACAGAGATCCATGCTTTCCAACTACTGTCCCCTTCAGACTCTTTTCTCGTGATAATAAATTTTTAATTGCTGGCCTTCACAGCCCCAGCATAGCTAGTTGGGATGCTTGTGCCAGCCGTCGTTTTCTTGGCCCTACCTCCTTGAATACCTTGAACGACCTCATGACGCCTAAGATGAAGGAAGAGCTTCTGTTTTGCAATACTCTGTCGGCTGCAACAACTGCGGCTGATATCGAAGCTGCTGTGGATTCTTTTTTTGAAGCATATGAACTCAGCTGGAAAAATTTCAAGCACGCTTGTACCTAAGGCGCTTTAGCGATGCTTGACGTCAAAGAAGGATTTGTCACGTTTGTGAAAAATGAATGGTCTCATGTAACAACCTTCACTTATCGCTACACCGATGCGCTCTAGCTTTAAAGTACCTCCGCGTTTGATGGAAGTTATGGACGTTGCGATCAAAGTGATTTACTCTATTTGTTCAAAAGCAAAAAGTCACCGCCTCTTTCGACTTTTAGCCAACGAAATGGGAGCACAACATGTGAGTCTTTTGCTTCATACTAAAGTCCGTTGGCTGCCAAAAGGCAGATGCCTCCATCAGTTGCATGTTAGAAAAGAGATTGAAGTTTTTCTTCCTAAAAACGAAAGTAATCTTCATGCAATCTCCGTGTCCAACGAAGAGTTTATCGTGGTGCTTGCATTTCTGGGAGATGTATTTGGCCATTTCGACGAACTGAATTTGTCTTTGCAAGGACGTAATGTAACGGTCAGCGACGTTAAAGATAAGCTAGCTGGGCTATCTAGTCGAATGGAAGTTTGGTAGGCACGATTAAATTCTATTTTCGCTGGCTCTTTTCTCTTATTGCATAAGCACTTAAAAGTGAACAAGATTAAATTGCCAGATAACATCAATATTTGCATAACAAAGCACTTGAAAATCGTTCGTGCTAGGCTTCGGCCTTATTTCAACAATACACCTTTGCCCGTTTTATGGCACAAAGACCCGTTCAACGCTGAAGTTGACCCTGTGGCCGTAGTAGCAGAGGAGTTAGCAAAGTTCAAAGTTTCCAATGCAACGCAGCAGGCATTTAACGACAAATCTGACCTTTCCAGCTTTTGGTTGTCTCTTTATGATTCTTATCCCGTCCTCAGCAAAACGGCATCTATAATGGTTGTTTAGTTTTTACGACCTACCTTTGCGAGGTTGGATTTTCTGATTTGTTGACCATCAAAACGAAATCCAGAAATCTTGTTGATGCGAGCAATGATATTCGCCTGGCTGAATCCAAGAAAGTCTAATATCAAAGACCTCCTCAGACAAGGACAAGAACAAACATCGCACCAACTGAGGTAATAAAACTGATTGTGTTATTAAACTCTTCGATATTTCTTTGACTTTTCTTTGTTTGTCTTTTCTTTTTTTTTTTTTTTTTTTTTTTTTTATTATATTATTTTTCACTAATAAAGAAAGCGTGACCAGCCATACCGACTTATAGCAATTACGATCTATTTAATTCCAACACTATTTACCGTTTTACCTTCATTTTTATTTAAATCTCTATCAAATGCACATGTAAAATCTGAAGTATGTTGTAAAGCAATTGCTTTTCAAGCAAAAAATCACTGTAACAACACTGCATATATGTAGCCTTTGGGTTATTACATTATAAGACAGTCATAATGTAACATACCCTCTCAGATTTTTTCATAGTTGGATATATGAATGCCACCAAAAACTAATGAAGGTTACAAAAAACGGCATCGAAATTCATCCAGCACTTTTCGAGTTATGATGGTTTCAATATTACCACTAGAGGGCAATGTTTGGCAGTTCTAAATTTTTTAATTTGTCTAAAAATCTTCATCCTTAAGCTATCGAAATAAGCAAAATATCAATTCTGATTGATTTCGAGGCAAGGAATTCAAAAATGAAGTTATTTTTTGGAAAATTGTAAAGGTAAGTGGTCAAAATTTCGACTGAAAAAATTTTGAGTGCCCGATTTCATTTTCGATTATCTCAAAAGGGCCAAAAAATTTTTAATCCAATCATTGCCAAAATGTCAAGAATAGATCACTGTTCGATATATTTGAGTTTGCTTATTGTTTTTTGTTGCATATTATTGTAATTGGTTTTGAAACATAGCTAAAAACCAACATTGATTTTTTCTGATTTTCTGAATTTTTTGGAACACGTCTATTCAATAGTATTTTATAAAATACTAATAGTTGCAAAAAATGAAGAATCATTTTGTATAGGACTAAACTTAGTAGATCTGGTGATCAGCAAAAATTTTGATCAACCTTTTAAATTGTTGTTGGTTAGTATAGGTCTAGCTAGGCTAATACGGTTTTGCTTCAAGCTATTTCCCAAGTGAAAATTAGTCACATGACAGACATTGATTATTATGGGTATTGAGAGAGCAAGATTTCTACCATCCTTTTTCTATTGCTTATCTCTGGGAGCACTCTTATAAAGCTTTAACCGCTAAAATGGGTGGATTACCATAAACTGGAGTGTTTGGCACAAATTCTCAAATGATTGGGTATATTCTCAAATGAATCGGTATTGCACAAAATTTTCTCTCCTTATATAATGGCACTTTGTGCAGGGGTGATAACTAAAACAATCTATGCTTACTGTTTTAGAACGTGGGATTCTTTATCAATTAGTTGCAAATAGTCAACTTGCCCTTTTGATACATACTTTACAGTTTAGATTTCATTTGAGCAGTTAGCATGAAACAAGGTAAACCGATCAGTTGCTATTCACTGGCAGGAAAACTGGAATAACTTTCTTCTATGTAACGATTTAAACAGACAAATTATGTAAAAATTGTGTAATGTACATGTTAAGTGCTGCAAATTACAGTGACGCCTTAATATTTATTTAACGGGAACTAAAATTGGTTTGCTGGTAGTATGTTGCATATACTGGATATACTGCAAAAAGTTTATTTATTGCTAAGTAAGTCTTTTTAATACACTTTGCGGTATGTACAGCAGTGGCCGAAGTTACCTCTTTAAGCAACTTGCCCGTCGGGCAAGTTATAACAAATGTTTACTAGCCCAGGAAGATCTCAACTTGCCCGAAACAAAGAGGCAGAGTGCATTTTGATGTTGTTTAGTTTCAAAAAAGTGGTGATTATTACCAAATTTGCATAATGACGTATTTCGAAAAAGTTCAGTTCTTGTGCACGATTTTTAAATCAAAGTGACGTAATAGATACCTTTTAATCTGGGATGGCAATTGCATTGCCCGCTTTTTTCCAAAAATATCACATCGAAACATATAAATAACCAACATTCATTATCGCATCAGAAAATTAAACAAAAATATTTTTAGATTTTTGTTATTAGTTGTGCTGCTTCTTTTCTGTTTTGTCATAAGTCATATTTTAGGCAGAAATTTGAAAATGTTTTAATGTTGGTTATGTCACAATCACAACGCGTAATTAAACTAAATTCTTGTGCTGGCTGAGCTTCAGTTTACGTTGTTTAGATAACATACTTGATTAATCAATAATATCTATCATGGGAAACTAGTGATGAGTTTATCGCATCAACAAAATTTTAAATTATCGTAAAAAAATTACATCTTTTGTTCTACTCTGCATCGCATCTCAGGTTTCTTGCGTAACAAAAATCACATAAGTCATCAATTTGATTTCCATCCATAGGCGTCGATTTTGGGGGCTGGGGGCGGTGCCCCTTCGGGTCTGACACCAAAGGGGCAGAAAGTGTCTGCCCCCTCTTTTTTTTAGCAAGTAATACTCACTTGGCAACAAGAAATCCGAATTTCCGGAATGAGATCGAACCAGAATGAGGTGAAGGCCTTTTTTTTTCGGTCTTCATTTGAATTGGAGGCAAAATTCCGGAATGAAATAAAATTATTAATTTTAACCAAACTTTGCAAAAACATTTGTCCCCTCAGAATTTGCTTAATCAACAAAAAATTGACGCTTATGTTGCCATCCATGCTTTTTTCAATCATTAAATTTACAAAAATTGATTTCTGGATTGTAATCATTTCAATCGTTACGTTAACAATAATTCACGCTCATTTTGCTGCAAATGCGTTTTCAATTGCGAATTTCTCGCAAACTGCACCGGTAAAAACTCTAAATTTTTTTGTATGAAAGATGAGGAAATAAAGAGCTTAAAAAAAACTCAACTAAAAAGTTACGAATTTTCGCCCTTGCTTTCATGCAGCGCATGGTAGTACTTATAATACCCGAAAGAGCAATTAGCCCGGCCAGCATGAGAAAATTTTTGCTGAAAGAGAACGAAACATTTTGCACTTAAAGAATTGCAAACCGCGTTTGAGCATCGAACGAATTTGCGAGCGATTAAGAAGTGTTAATTGCGATTAATATTGTGAGTGTGATTAAAATGTTAAGTGCGGTGATTGCGCTAAAATAAAGCAAGCAGAGACTTACTTTACTTGCATTTATTTATTGTACTGTAGCAAAAGCATTGCGGTAATTTGGCTTTTTTAAATAATCTTGTTCGAATGTTGCTTA